>WOXC01005369.1:0-627421 GCA_011680675.1 Gymnobelideus leadbeateri | reverse complement strand
TCACAACCCCCCCCCCCCACCCCAGGCAACCTGTCTTTCCAATTGTATATACCAGGGCTGGAACCTAGGATTCCCTAGATAGTGCTATTCCTGATGTGGCTACATGGGAGGAACCTTATATCCTGCTCTAGCTGTGCCTGACAAATTTTATCCAGAAGCAGAAAGAACACTAGCAATGATAGGCTATCCCCTTGCTTTGGCCTCTGTTTACCCCCTCTGGCAAATGAGGAAAGTCATCCTTGATCTTTATTGCCCAGAACTGGAGAAGGAAGAGGTTGTGTCCATAAGTAGCTCTGAGATCATGTGAAGAGAAGGCACTCTCCTAGGCACGGTAGGAGAAGGGAGGAGACAAGACTACAGGATTAATCTCACCGAAATTGTTCATATATGTGGGAGGGGCTGAAAGGGATTCACACAGGGTTTCCAATTAAGTATGAAAAAACCAATGTTTCTTTATCCAGGTCCCACCCTGTTCAGGTAGGACTACTGAAAGGAGAGGAGACAAGATGGAACCCCTCCCTATGCCTTCCACAAGTCCATGAACTATGCCTGGCAGAGCAGGGCATGACTGAGGACAGGGGGAGCAGAGAGGAGAGGATGGAGTGAAGGGAAAATGGGGGTCCTCCATAAGGTGTAACCAGGCTCCACCAGGCCACCTCTGGAAGCCAGTAGCAAAAGGTGGCTTGGTATCAGGACATGAACTTACTCCTATCTTGGGAAGAGGAGGAGATGCAATATATAAGCCCTTATGCACACATCTTGCTCCGTCTAACCCATTCTATCCCCTTCAGGTTCCCTGACCCCAGGTTGGCTCATCTGGGACCTCTATATCTTGGTTCCATGTCATCCCCAACCAGAAGAGGCAGGGAGGACACCAGGGAAAGGAAGCCAACTCCAAGGCCATGGAGTTCCAATCTGGAGAGGACAGAGTCCTTAATCACCTCATTCAGCCTCCTCCTTCTCTCCTGGCCTGAGTAGAAGCTTCCCACTCCCTACTACCCAAATCCTCCTACCAGGCTCAGCATCAAACCCCTGGACTTCACCTTTAATTATCTTGATTCTTGCAGCCTCTTCCCTGAGGAGTGCCTTGGCTGGGACTCTGCAATGTTGCTCTGGGGATGCCTTTTCATCATGCTCGATGTCCTGCTGTGGCCTGAGTTCAGGGCAGGTGTGCTCAGGGAGGCACCTATGGGAGTCTCAGGGGAGACTCCTATGGTCTGTCTAGAGGGCTAGGGTTGGGGCATGTGACAGCTGTCTCCCTGTGGTCCTAGAGGAAATGAAGGCCCAGAGAGATAGGGATTTGGGGTCAACAGTAGGAATGTAAATTCCAGAGTGATGGGGATTTGAGGTTAACATTAGGGGTACAAAATAGAGGGTATGGGGTCCCTAAGAGTTAGTATGTCTAGGTTTGGGGAAAAGAGGTGAATTAGGGGTTGAGGGATATAGAGGGAAGGAAAGAAGTGGGGGCGAGGCAAAGATTATGGCTATAATAGAGAGATCAGCTCTGCCACCGATTTATTGTGTGACCTTGAGAAAGCTACTTTTCTTCTCTGGCCCTCAGTGTTCTCATCCGAAAAAGTATCTTAAAATCTGTGACCTAAAGTGCCCTTTAGCTCTTGCATAAAGGGGTGGGAGTGAATAATCTACAAGGCCCCTTCCAGCTCCAAAATCCTATACCTCTAGAAGCCTAGATCCTGACATGGGAACTAGTAAGAGTATTCCCCAATTATCTGGATGCAAAATTCACCCAAGTCCAACAGAATGAGGCAAAGAGGAGAGGGCAGAATTTGGAGACTGCAAGCCAGCCTCTGAGCCATCATCTTCCTCTTTCTTTACAGCATCCCTGCCTTTGCGTATAGACTCGGTTATCCAGATCCTAGCCCAAATAGAGCAAGAAACACCTGTTCTCCATCCCACGGCCCCTGGTCTACTTTTGATGTCTGGGAGTCCCATCGACGTCTTCCAGCATCTCTTCCTTTCAGGGTCCCCATCTCCAACAGAGCTCAAGCTTGACCTTCTTGGTCCAGAACTTAGAGAATTAGCCACTAGCTTAATCCAGCACCGAGTGGGCTCTGGGCAAGAGCATGGGGTAGTACTAGCACCAGATGGCTCCACAGTGGCTGTGGAGCCCCTTCTGGCAGGGCTCCAGGTTGGGCTCCAAGGTCGGAGGTCTATGGCCATTCCCCTGAAGTTCAGAGCTTCCCCTTCTGAAGTCAGAGCTGCTCATGAGGAAGAAGAGCTTAAAGTGGTCCCCCAAGTCAGTACAATCCCACAAGATGTTGGAGACAGTTCCCTGGACCCCACTATTTTCCCAACTGCCCATGCTAACTCCCCAACCAGTGTGGATAACCTCCTGGCTGTCACTCTGGCCAGAGCATTAGGCATAGCCTTCCTTCCAGGCCCTGGGGCCCATACTCCCAAAGGCCTCGGCCCTGATGGCTGTTGGGACCAAATCTCGGCCCCCAAGTCCTTCTCCCTGTTGGGCTCTGAGGCTCCCTCTGCCCTCACTGTAGCCTTCCTCAACGGGGCACTGGATGGGGCCCTGCTAGGGGACTACCTGAGCAGGAACCCCAAGCCCCACCTACCACTCAGTCACCTACTGACCCAGTACTATGGAGGAGGGGTGGGTGGGGACCCCCAATTTAGGAGCAACTTCCGCAGGGACAACGGTGCTAAGCTGACTTCACAGGAGACCCTAGCCCAGCAGGTATGGGGCTCTTTGCTCTTGATACAAGAGTTAGAGCCCTTTCATCCGCAGCTGGCAAATCTATCCCAAGCCCAGCTGGCTGAAGTTGCTACCCAAGCTGCCAAGGAGTTCACAGAAGCCTTCCTGGGTAAGTTGGAATCTGTTTTCACATCTGCGCGCGCGCACGCGCACACACACACACACACACACACACACACACACACACACACACACACACACGAACTATTGTTAAGCAATCAAAGGGGCCTTTAGAGTAGGAGATACCCCAGCTGTTAGACTTAATCACTTCCTGCCTTTGTGGGGGAGGGGAGGGTGAGAAGGAAGGAGGAAGGGGGGGTGGGGAAGGGAGTGGTTTCCACTGGGATTAACCAAGGTATATTCTGGGAGCTCTCCCAGATAGATTGAGGTTACAATAGGTCAGACCTGGAATTTCTGGAACTAGCCTTGTTTTCAGATGTGGAAGACTCTCATTACAGCCTGGATGTTTTGAGAAAGGCAGGGCTGCCCTTGGTCATTTGGGCCTCACTAGCCTAAGTGTCAAGGTCCATCTGGCTCTATCATCCTGTGGTTTGCTTGAAATGAGCCAGATTTAGAGTTGAAAGGCTTGGGTTCAAATCCTGATTCTGTTATCTGGGTATCCTGAAACAAGTCACTTAAACTCTTCCAAGTCCCAAGTTGACTTATCTATAAAAATAGACTAGAAGACTCCTTGGTCCATTCCAGCTAAAATCTATGATTCTGTTTCCTAAAGTCCCCTCTATCTCATGCATTCCTTGACGTAAAGTCCCTTTTCGACACTGACATAAGTATTCTGAACTCTTCGTCCACTCTGACATCCTATGTTCTAGATCAATTCTAGAAGACCTAAACTAGGGCCTAGACAGATAAGGTAGGGCCAGAAAAAGATGCAAACAGAAAAGGAGGCAAAGATTCTTCACTGGAGTGAGAACAAAGGCTGGGTCAGGACAGAGAAATCTTTGGGCAATGAGACCGGGGTTAGACCAAAGTGAGAGGCAGCAATCACAAAGTACTAAGCTCTATGTTCTCTGGTCAGCCCTGCCTGAGGATGAGTGATCCATCCATCTAAGCCTTAACAGGCCTAGGCTGCCAGGTGATCCTGGCTCTACTGGGCTACTAGCCTCAGATGACCTTGCCCCAAACACCTCAACTTCTGAGGCAGAAAGGGACTCTGCCAGGACTGGTGTGTGTGTGTGTGTCTGTGTGTGTGTGTGTGTGTGTGTGTGTGTATGACTCCCTCTGATGAATTACTATGAAGTTTTGGGACACTTGTCATAGATGAGACACCACCTCTCCCCTCATTTCCCCTTCACGGTCAGAAACACACTGACACTGGCATCTCATCTGTCACCCAGAATGTCCAGCCATCTTGCCTCGCTGCTGCTGGGAAGCAGCTCCTTACCGAGGGAGTCCCAAGATACTGAACCTCCCCTTGGGCTTCCTCTATGTGCACCACACCTATGAACCCTCCCAACCATGCACCAGCTTCTCCCAGTGTGCTGCTGACATGCGAAGCATGCAACGCTTCCACCAGGACACCCGAGGCTGGGATGACATTGGCTACAGGTGGGAAAGGAGAGGTAAAAAGGGAGGGAGGGCAGAGGGGATGGAAACTACAGTGAGGCTGAGATAATGGTGGGCTCCATAAAGCCTGGCATCCAAATGAGGAAGATGGTGACCCCCCTGCATTTATTAAGCAACAAGCATTTAAGTGCTTAGCATTTGCCAGGCAATGGCTTAGGTGCTGGGATAAAAAGGTAATAATGAAAGAGTCGTTGTCCTCAAGGATTTCACATTCTATTGGGAGATATATAGATATAATGTATATATGTACACATATGTGTGTTTATATGGAGAAGGAAACGGCAAATTACTCCAGTATCTTTGCCAAGAAAACCCCAAATGGGATACAACTGAAACAAGTAAACAACATATATTATGTATATCTATATATACACACATGCAAAATAAATAGAAGATAATTGAGAGGGAGGTCTAATGAGGGAAGACCAGCAAAGGTGTCATACATGAGGTGAAACTTTAGTTGATCTTTGCAGAAATAGAGAAAAGATATTGTATGGGGCGGGGGGCGGGGGGAGACACAGAAAAAGGAGATGGATTGTGGTGACTGAAGAACAGCTATGGGCTGGTCACATCCCTCCTGGGGCATGGAGATCTGTTTTCTGGGCACCATATTTTAAGGATGAGGGCAGCAGAATCTTTTAATGGGATCAGAGGCCCTAGGTAGGAATCCTAGTTCTGACACTTCTGATTTAGTGACCTTGGGTAAATCACTTAACCTCTCTGACCCTCCTTTTACAGACAAGGGGGTTGAATTAGGATGATGACCCTTGAGGTCCCTTGCAATTCCAAATCCTATGACAAGCAGAGCAACCAGAACAAGGAGGGGAGTTGAAAGTCGACCTTAAGAGGAGGCAGGGTGATGTTTTAGAAGAGTTAGGGGGGGTATATGTTCCCTGTTTTCAAATAGCCCAGAAGCTGTCAAGGGGAGGACAGGGCAATCTTGTTCTATGCGGCTTAAAGGAAGAAAGTGGGACCTGTGGGTGTTAATTAAAGGGAGGCAGTTTTCAGATCAGAACGGTCCCAAGGGGAATGGACAGTTTCAATTGGTAATGAGCTGTCCATCACTACAAGTATTCCAGGGGAGGCTAGATGACCCCTGGTCAGGGAGATAGAGAAAGGATGCCTGCCTGTTCAGATGCCCTCTTCCCCAAATGGGGAAGAATCTGAACCGGTGAAGGGCAGAGACAGAGGGGCGGTACCAGGCACAGGCTGTGCCCGGTGCCCGCCCTCACCCTCCCTCTCCTGCGCCCCGGCAGCTTCGTGGTGGGCTCGGACGGCTACGTGTACGAGGGTCGGGGCTGGCACTGGGTGGGGGCCCACACCCGCGGCCACAACTTCCTGGGCTACGGCGTCTCCATCATCGGCAACTACACAGCCACGCTGCCCGCGGCCCACGCCTTGAGGGCCGTGCGTGACACCATCCCAAGCTGCGCCGTGCGCGCCGGTCACCTGCGGCCAGACTACACCATGCACGGCCACCGGCAGCTCGTCCACACGGACTGCCCAGGGGACGCCCTCTACCGGCACATCAGCACGTGGCCGCACTTCCGGGTGAGCGCCCCAAGCCCCCAACCCCTGCCCTTTCCCGGACCGCAACCATCGGATTCCAGGCTCCGCCCCCGTGCCGTTCTCTGGTTCCGCCCCAAGCCCCGGCCCTCAAGGCTCCATCTCTATTTCTGTCTTTTCCCGAGGCCCGAACTCCACCCCTCAGTCCTACTCCGCTCTGACTCCGCCCACAGCTGGTCATTGCCCGTAGCCTAACTCCTGGCCGCTACAGAGACTCTGGTCTCCCTAAACTTTGTCTCAGACCGCTTTCCTATGGCCCCTGACTCCACCCCCAATCCTATTCCTCCCTGACTGTCCCGAACTAGTCACTGACCCTCGGGCTCCTACCGAGACCCAGTTTCTTCTCCCAGTCTGAACCTCATTCCAGACGGCTTCCCAATCCTTGCCCCTCACTCCACCCCCACCCCCCCACCCCCACCCGAGCTAGTCTCAACTTTATTCCCTGCACCCTAATCTTGGTCCCATTCTGGTACTTACACCAACTCTCTATCTCCCGCCTCTCCTCTGACCTTCTGGCCCTACTCCCCCTCCTCCCTACGTCAGGCGGAAGTCACAGGTCCAGCCCTTGGCCGGGTAGGAGATATGTAGATTTTTGTCTCCTCCCCACGCCCACCCAGCACCCCTCTGAAGCCCCCAGAGTCCTGGCACCTTCCTTCTCTGAGTGTTGTCCGTCTTTTCTAGGAGGTGAAGAAGAAAGTTTAAAGAAGAGGTGCCTATCAGTCTCCCTCCAACCCCTAAATAAGTAGACTGCAGAGAGGGAAACTGTGCCTAAGTGTGCGGCAGGGTATTCTCAGACCACTAGCCCAGGAATCAAAGCTTGACTTCTATTTCTAGCAGTCTCTAATTTTCTGTATGACCTTGGAGGAGTCATTTCCTTTCCTCTGGGGTCTATGCTTCCTTATATATTCAATCAGGGGGTGGGGGGCGGCGGAGGCTGGACAGAATTATACCAGTTGTATCTGGTGATTTCTCAGAGTCCTTCAGAAGTCAGGACTAGATTCTATGCTTACTATTCTTGGGTCCCTTCCAGATTAAATATGCAGTATTCTAAGATCTCTCCCTGCTCAGATTTTGTCCTCTAAGGTCCCCCCAAGTGGCTACATCCGGAGATTATTCCTATTTACAGATACTTAAGTATGTCCATACTTATTCTTAAGAAGGGACGTAAGTGTCTGAATATGTTTCCTGGGGAGTAGGGTGAGAAGACAATAGTCCATCAATAAATCAGTCAATAAACATTTATTAAATGACTACCTTGTGCTAAATGCTGGGAAAACAAATACAAAAAAGCAAGACAATCCCCCAGTCTATTATCTCGTGGAAGAATACAACACACACACACAAGCTGAAAAGTGGGGGTGGGGTGGGGAGGGAGCTCCTGGTAGAGATGTGTCTGGGGCAGGTATCCCAAGTTGGGGCATGATGAAAAAGTCAGAAAATTCCCAAAATAGCACAGCCAGGTGAGAAATGAGATGTTCCAAGTGAAACCTCCTCCTTAAATGGAGGTTTGGGAGTAAATGGCCCCACCTCGAATCAGAGGGGTCAGTGGGGATGAGGGGGAGTAGGAAGGCAAACGGCATCTTGCTGGATCCATCCCAATAATCAGCTTCCTGAAGCATAGTGGACAAGTCAGCAGTATCCCAAAGGAGACTAGCCAGATGAGAAATAGAGAAAGCATATGACAACACTGAGATTTATATCTGGATTTTTCAGGGTAATTCACATATATGATCTCATCTGAGCTTTACAAAAACCCTATGAGATAAGTACTACAGGTATTACCCTCATTTTACATATAAGGAAACTGAGACCCAGAGAGGTTGTGATTTACCCGTGGTCTCACAGCTAATAAGTGTCCTAATGGGTATTTGGACCCAGGTATTCCTGACTCAATCCAGAAAGCAACCTACTAAACTGCCAATACAGGACCAAGGTGCCATGAGCACCACATACTTCCATACAGTCATCGCTGGGGACAGAGTGAGTGGCAAAGATTTTTCTCCTTGTTGGCAAACTAGCTTTCTCCTCTCCAGCATGACAGTGTGGCTCTAGTGAATTGTGCGGTGGCCATGAGGTTGGCCTATATGGTCACCATAGAGTGATAATTTCCTTCTTTCTCTCCCCTCCCCCCCAACATCACTCCCCCTCTACCCCACCTTTATGTAACATGGATCTGGTGCATGTGCAGACCCCATCAGCCTGCTAAGATGACCTCTCCATATGGAAGACACTAGGCTTCCAGCTGAATCATGATAGCATGTGAGGGAAGTGTATACGTGGATATTCTATAACTGGTTCCAGTTGATCTACCATGTGGTTGGGAGGAATTTTGTTTTCCACTGGCTATGTGCCTCTCTTTGTAGTCTGAGACGATCTGGTGACTCACTCACAGTGTCCAGTGAGACTATACAGTAAAGGGCTTTAAGGACTGTACTCCCCTCCAGGCCACATTGCCCTGGAAAAGAGGGTGCCCGAGTCCTTGGCTACCTAAGCAAGCAAAGGACTAGGGGCCAAATTCATAGTCATGTGTCAGCCTCCAAGGGAGAGGGTCCAAGGTCTCTACCCTTACAGCCTTGTGTCTCAGTATGGTCAGCAAGGTAGTCAGATAGAGAACAGAGGGCCAGCCAAGAGAGAGGAGTGGAAACATCTAGTGTACTTTTTAATATCTCCACAGCCAAAGAGCCTCCTATTCACCACGTAGTTGGTCAACCAGAACCAATTACAGAAAGTCTGCACATGCTCCAAAGTCTCTCCAAGGTCATTACACATCTATTACAAGGCCATTATACACGTCCATTATACGTCACCACATCTCTACTGGAAGGACATTCCCCAGATTCTCCATGTGGAAAAGTCATCTCAGAAAACTGATGGCCTTTACATATGCATCAAATCCTCATTAGACTTGAAACACTAATTTAAAATTTACCCATCAATTAAAGAAAAGCTTGAAATTAACAAAGCACTTTTTTACATCATCTCATTTGTTCCTCACAACCCTTCAATGCAGATACTACAATTATTAGCATTTCCATTTCAGAAATTAGGAAGCTGATGCTCAGAGTAATTAAGTTACTTGACCACAGTTAGGAAGCCATTGAATTCTGCAGATGAGATTTGAATGAAGGTCTGTCTTGACTCCAAGTTAAGCACTCTTTACACTTTTTCATACAGTAACACTATTCCACCCAAACTGGTGTTCTTTAACCCAGCACCTCCTAGAGTCAACTAGCACCGTCATCTCTATTCAGTACCCCTTGTCAACTGATAGCACCCCTTCGATCCATAAGTACTACAGCCCAACCTAGGATGCCAGCTCTATGACCCAGCTGATAACCCTTGGGGAGGGGAGAGAGGAAGAACCCGGGATGGGGTCTGAATTGCCATGACACCTCTGACCATCAATGCCAGGCTCTTTGTTGGCTCACTCCAATCCCTATGTACTATCTCTCTCAACCCCCACCCCTGGTCCCTGCCACCCATCTGTGGAATCCACTATGACTATCAGTTTTTCTGCTCCCAGGGGTCACAAAGGGAGTGGGAGTCAGGAAAAAAATTGTAGAGTCAATTAACTCTTCTTCATGACCAGGGCAACCTCCATCATGGGATGGAAGACAGATTATGATGGGATCATAGATCCCTAGATCACCATTGTCAATGGAAAAGCATCATTAGCAATACCTCTGTTCTAAGTATAGCAACTGTCTCAGTCTCTGTCTCTGCTTCCAAAGATACTTATGTATGAGAATCTTGTCCAGTGATCAAGTGGGCATACTACCAGAGGAATGGAATCATACAGAAACTCTCACTATAAATGAACCCAGAAGGGATAAGGAAGTTGTCATTAAATAAAACATGGCTCTCCTTGAAGAAGCAAGTAAAGGAGCTGGTTTTATCATGTGTCCAAAGGTGGTGAGAGATATCATCTTATGAGGCCCATGGTTATCTCAGATTACAGTACTACATGAGCAAAAAGACCACCACCCAAAGATAACCATCTTGTGTTTGCCACTATGTATTGCAGAGGATGATTAAGCTGATAAATTAAATAAAGAATTGAATGAGGTTTTCCAAATTAAGTCAACAGACTCAGTGACCTCAATACAAAGATGTGCATCAGGGAGGATGATGAAATATATGTTGGAAAATATAACTCAAGAATGAAAAATGAGATGCTGAAGGCTTGTAGTCTGAACAGAAGCCTCACAGCGATAAAGCAGGAATGCTTTCTTCAAGAAGAGAGTTAAAAGACCCTGGACGTGGGGAGCAACAAATAACCTCCCCCCCAAATGAAACTGATTGCATCTTAACAGACAGGAAGTGACCAGTTATACCAACTTCAGTGCACAGTCATTTCCAAATCATCTGTGTACAGTCAGGCCACTAACTTGATAGACAGTGATGAAAATCAACACTAAATTGGAACAAAGACTGAAAGTGAGAAAAATATATAGCAAACCATTAAAACAACTCCAAACTGATCTTTTTTTGAATCATTATTAAATTTTATTTTTAATTTATGGAATAATAAAGAGCATTTCTATGACATAATACGATAAAAAAGACGATTGCACATGAAACTGCAAATCTACTATGTACAATTTGCTATTCCTTTTGAATATACAACAAAATTATCATCTCTTTTAAAAAGTAGTTGACCAAAAAAAGTAAAAAAACAGACAACTATACATGGACTGTCATTATTTACCCTGGAAATTTAACTTATGTAAAGCAATCACCACAACAAGAAGGTACAGACTCCAGAAACCACTTCAATTACCAAATATTTAACCTCCTTGCCAGAGATAAGACAGTCAAAGGCAAGAGCATTTTAGATTATCAGTTCATTTGCTAAACTTTACAGAGAAAGATGGTGGAAGATTATTAGCAATATTGCCTCACAAAATAGCAAAAAGCAGTGTTTGTGTTGTATGGGTGTAGCAGCAAGCACCCCAACATCCCCAGGGTGGCTGCCAACATAGGTTCTTAGATCTGCTTTTCTAAAGGAAAGCAACTCAAAATGGGTTAACAAGCTTACTTTAATCAATTACTTTAATCAATCAAACATATCGTTTACCTAGTTCAGGGGGAAAAATTCAGCACCCCAAACTTCAAAGTATACAGACAGAACTTACAAGACAGAGAAACAAATACATCAAGCAGACAGGCTTCCAAACTGCCCAACCATTACATCAATGCCAAATCACAGTTACCAGAGAGGGAAGCATCAACATCTAGGTTTTCAAAGGAGGGGGGGGAGGGGGGAGGGGGTCCTCAACGTCTTCCCAGAGTCTCATCTGGTCAAATCACACAACACTTCTCAAAGTGAACCCCAAAGCAAAGCCTCACATCAGGGGTTATATAGTCTTCTCCTGGCTCAGAGAATGTCACAGCCCTCTTGACCCATTGTCCAATCACAATGCAACAAGGTGTGGGCATTCCTGAAAACCAAGCCTTCTGCCACAGGCTCTATGTGACCACATTCAGCCTATTAGGGGGCAGAGTATATTTTCAAATCAAGGAAGGTTCTCAGAATCACTTAAGCCAATCAAAGGGCCAAGGGTCAGGGAAGATCTTTAAATTTGCATTTCCATTACAATGGGGCAACAAGATAAGTGTGCTGAAAGGTAATTGAGTCCATTAAGTCAGAGCATCCCAAGAAGAGTTAAAAATGAAAATGGAAGGAGGAAAACAGATGCAAAATGGAAAAGATGTATCAAAATTTCAACTATATCATTGCTTTGCAGTCATGAGAAATCTTATCATTTATGACATTAGATATTTTGGAAAGAAACTCTAGGAAGTTGTGTGTGTCGATGATTAGGATTGTTTCCTAGAGACTTCCCAGAAGAAGAGAGAAAGATTAGGTGCTCTAGAGAGGAGGAGTAAGTGCATTCTTCATGTGGGGGGAGAGAGAGAGAGAGAGAGAGAGAGAGAGAGAGAGAGAGAGAGAGAGAGAGAGAGAGAGAGAGAGAGAGAGAGAGATGTCAGGAGTTTCCTGCCTTTCATTTGCATCCACATTGACTTGAGAACTGGGGATTGTGGAGGTCCTGCTGTGGTAGGTGTGGCTCCTGTATTGTGAACTGATTCCCATTTGGGAGAGACAGCCTCCTCATGAATGTTTCCCCCTTCTCCATTGTTCCCAATGGAGGGAGAAGGCCATGATGAATTGTCCCCTTTTCAGTATCTAAGCAAAGAAATCACTAGTAGAAGTATTTCCTGCCTGAACTGATCAATGTCCTACCCTCCCCCCATGCCCAACTCTGAGTGTTCTGTTTGCTCCTTCCTTTCTGTTTTGATTTGTTCTTCCTGATACTGATACATAAAAATACTTTATCACGCTATCCTTGGTTATGTGCTTACTTGGGAATTGGGGAGGTAGAAAAGGTCTAGAATAAATGCAATAAATACTCTCGGGCTCCCTAGGTCACTTACCAACTCCGAAGGACTGGTTACAAATGCTTTTTTTTTCCTCTCCTTTTTAAAACACCAAAAAAAAAAGAACATTTCCATACACTCTTCAGGACCGAAAAGTGACTTTTCTCTGAAACTTCGAATCTCCATTTCATACCACTTGTTTTTAAAGAATGTAATAAATCCCACACATGACTTATATAAAACCCTTGCTTCTCTGTGGTTTTCTGTTATCTTTGTGAATTTAAAAATTTTTTTCAATGGTCTTTTGGGGGGTGTCATCATTGCTTACCATCCCATTAATTCCCACCCCTCAGATAAAGAGAAAGAAAAAAAACTCTTGGAGCTAATAAGCCTAATAAGCCTAAATCAGGCATACAAATATATCTCTTTTTTTTTTTTTTTTTTATGGAGGGTGATTGGGGTAAAATAACTTGCCCAAGGTCACAGGGCTAGGTTTTCGTCTGAGTGTGCGTTAAGTGTCTGAGGCTGGATCCGAACTCAGGTCCTCAGGACTCCAGGGCTGATGCTCTACTCACTGCGTCACCTAGCCACCCCCAAATATATTTCTCTTACTTCATCTCATGTACGATCTCTCTTTTTTTTCCAGGAGGCTGGCAACATGCTTTATCCTAGGTCTTCTGGAAATGTGGTTGGTCATTACATTTGTTGCAGGATTTGTATAAGCTGTTCTCCTAGATCTGCTAACTTCACTCTAACAATTCATACTTCCCAAAGATTCTCTGAAAGTGTCTCTTTTCATAATTTCTTACCGTGCAATAATTTTCCACTACATTCATATTTAGGGGGCTGCTAAGTGGTACAGTGGATACCACATCTGGAGTCAGGAAGATTCATCTTCCTGAATTAAAAATTTGGCTTCAGACGAGCAGTAGCTATGTGACCCTGGGCAAGTCACTTAACCCTGTTTGCCTCAGTTTCTTCACCCATAAAATGAATTAGAGAAGGAAATGGCAAAACATTCTACCATCCATCTTTGCCTTCCCATCTTGTGGAAAGTCAAGAAATTCTTTCCAGAGTATGGGAAGTATCTTTGCCAAGAAAACTCTAAATGGGGTCACAAAGAGTCAGACACAACTGAAAACGATTGAACAATAATACATTTATATACTGAAATTCATTCATCTATTTCCCAATTATCTAGGAGGAAATATAAGGCATGTTCTTAGATCTAATTCTTTGCTCATCTTTTGGGGTTTTTTCCTTTTTAGTCTCTCTCCCTCAAGAAGTTTGTTTTCCTTGCAGCTATTCCGTCTCTACTATCATCTTCCCTCTAAGCCACTTTCCTCCCACTCCACGGTTGGACCCTGTTGAATTTAGCATCTTTCTCTGCTATACTTTTTGTGTGTATAGGTTTATGCGCTCAAAACTCCTTGGTCCCATTTCAGATAAGAGTTAGGTTCATCTGATGTCCATCTTCCCACCCTTTTTTCCATGTTGGTATATTCTTTTTCAAATGTACCCCAATTATGAGAAAGAGCAAGTTCCTCTCCTTTTTCCTCGTTCTAATACTAGTATATTCCTTTGACCCTTTTTTTCTTTCTCTTTTTCAGACCCTTCAGAACAGAAGCAAGACACCCTCCCCCAGGACCTCTGTTTTTCTTATTTAACTCTCTCACTACCCCTTGGTGACATTAAGGTTCTGAAGAAATACTTCTTCCCTCATTAGAATGTTAGCAAGACAGCCCCTTCTAATTGTTCAAAAAAATTTATCTTTCTCTTGCCTTCTGTGTTTGTAATTTCAAAGTTCCTACTCAGCTCTGGCCTCTTTTATCAGAAATACTTGAATGTTCATCTATTTTTTTATACAGTTTTTTACATTTTGGGACTCTGTGGGCTTCCCTGGGTTTCCCTCCCCCTGGCCCTTGCCCCAGGGCCATGGGTCATTCCAATTTGGGGTACCATATACCATTATTGGGGTACCCCACCCTCACAACATTTGCACAGGGCTACACAGTAGTTCTATATGCTCTATATGCTACACTATAAAAAATTATTTTCTTCGTCAAATTACAGAGCAAATCATGCAGACATCATTTTTTTTTTTTACAGAATAATGCGAATCCTTATTGATGAAGGCATAAAGCGGGTTAGGTGGACATTCCCATAGGTAAGGGGCAGTTGTTGGTGTGTTCAGATCCAGGAAGTTTTCTTCTCTACTGATACTGATGTGCCTGCCCCCTACATAAGCACTAGAGGAAGAAAGACAGGTGAGTGAGAAGCAATGCCCAAGAATCTGTCTAGATCACTCCCTCCTGAGCCCTTGACACAGGTTTTTAACTAAGCTGAAACTAGGGTTTAGAATGTAAAATTATCAGTCAAAATTTTATAAATTTATCACAAATTGGCTCATCTTCACTCCCCCATTTCTAATCCAGATTCTTATCTCAATCCTTGCTTTGATTGACCGCAAAAGAAAACAAATAGGTATTATAGATTAAAGGGCATATATGTACTGTATACAATCTGACTTTTAAAAATTGTACTTAGAAATCGAAACAAACAAACAAACAAAATCTCCCCAAATAGCTGGCAACCTGCCACTTCTAATAAAATCTAAAGTCCCAACTCAGTCTGCAACTTCACTTTTGACAAGGTAAAAAAAAATGTTGCCAGAGGTCACAAGCAGAAGACAGCTATAGGTCACTCAGCCCAATGGTACAGTGTAAAAGTGGTGAAATATATATGTTGGTTGGTTGGTTGGTTGGTTGGTTGTTGTCCTTTGTTCTCAAAGAGGCCCAAAATGTTGGGGTCAAGACACTGTTTCTCTGGCTAAGAACTGAGGATACAAAAAGAAAAAGTGATACAACCCTTGTTCTCATGGAGCTCACACTATAATTGAGGGAAATAACGCCAAAGAAAGTACAGCTGCAGACTAGATGGAAAGTCCTGGAAGCCCTAATCATATATCAGATGGGCCAATGACAAGGCCTAGGGGGTCTTTAGGCTAGTCACTAACTCAGATGACAGTGCCTGGGTTTGGAAGATATAGAGGCATGGCAGATGGTAATGCTTGGTGATTCTCTGTCCCATGGGAAGGCATGGAGTTGGCGACTCCATCTGAGCATCCTTGGTCAGGGGAAGTGACAAGATGAGAAGACAAAGACTGGGTCTTCCTTAAGATTTTGTTCTGGGACAGCTGGGAGCAGAGAGAGAAGGTAAAGGAGGGTGGCAAATGAGGGAGGTTATCTCCAGTTGTGACAGGTGAATGAATGAAAAAGCATTTATTAAGGACTTATGCACAAGACACTGTAAAGAAAGAAAGTATATCCGTATAATATTTTTATATCATATCCCCATTGCCTTGTGTATGGTCAGCTCTTAATGAATATCAGTCGAAAGAATCAATGAATCTAGTCAAACCCTTGACTGACAGATGAGGAAACTGAAAGCCAGAGATTCTGTATTTTTTCTTATAAAAATGGACACAAACTGAGAACAACATGCAGAATACTGTGCATATCATGTTCATATTGTGCTAAAACTTTATTTTCATTTTCTGCTCTTCTATAAGTTGTAACAGTTCATTTTCAGGTTGCTATTTGGAAATAAAAACCTCTTCTATTGGCATCTGAAAAAAAAAGATATGGTGTGTCTGACTATGGCTGATCAGACCAATTTGAGCTCAGAAGGCTATACCACAGGTTGGGCACAAATTGGCCACATGAACATTTGGAGTGGAGATGTCTCTAAATTTGTACATCTCACGTTTTGTTTGAGCTACTGCAATTCTACTTTGCTCATAGAACACAGCTTCTTCTTTGATGCAGGCCCACCATACTAGATAGACCTTGAGAGTATCCTTGTATTACTTTTTTTGACCTCCATGTGAGCGCTTGCCTTATGTGAGCTCTCCCTAAAATAGTCTTCTAGGCAAAAGTAAGTTGGCATTTGAATATACATATAAGATATGCATGGCATCAGAAGATATGAGCTGTGGTCTGGCTGACCTTTGCAAAAATGAGGAAATGGGCCATGAACCACAAGCCTGATAGCAGGGGAAAGGATAGTCAAGGTGCAAGACAGCAGAGGTTGACCAATCTCTGCATCAATCTGAAGGTCTCTATTCTCTAAGAGGAATAGCAGACTAGAATACATATGTACATACATACACATACACACACATATACACATATACTCATACATATACACATTATTTTATATTAGATTTCGTGTGTGTGTGTGTGTGTGTGTGTGTGTGTGTGTGTGTGTGTGTGTGTATCAGAGCTAGGGTTACAAGCAGGAATTTGCTGGAGTCAGCTCATTTGGACTTTCATGTGAATTGTTAAATTTTAATGTGAGCATTTATACCTTGGAAACCAACAAATGCTAGAAATCAGAACTTGATTTATTGTTTTGCTGATTATCTAAACTTAAAGTGATCCAGAAAATGTTAATAACACAGATTAAACTTAAAAGTGGATCATGGGTACTTTTTTTTTTCTGGAGACCCAGTTGTTAAACATTTACCAACACACTCCCAGTTACAGTCTAGATTCAAAAGAAAAGTTACTTTATTGGTTGCTTAAGGAAATTAGAAGCCTTTAGCTTACAATTACTTATCAATTTATTATCCCTTCCCACCAAATGTTAATTACATAAAAGACCATTACAAGTAGTGAATACCAAGGAAAACCATTTATCCAGGCAAACCAGGGAAAAGAAATTGGAGATATTCCAAAGATTAGAATATGCCAGAAAGTACAGAAGAATAAATAATCTCCTTGACTGAAAATGAGAACAGGTCTCAGTTCAAATCAAGAGAGTGCAAGATCAGTCTCACTTAGGGGAGATCCTCTCTCAGCAGTCTCTAGAACTGTAGACCTTGGAGGTCAGGAGCGTGATAGGGCTGTCTTCCACTCATGTCTATGGCTCCAAGATCTGTAACCTGCCATTCAAAGTCTTTCTCTTTCCACTATCTCCCTGGAGGTACTTTCTCCATGAGTCTCTCCACAGTCTTGGGAACCAATTCAGTATGCCCTTAACACAGCCTCATTCTCACCATTTTCTCAATCACTCATACCTCCTTCAATGTATGCAGCATGTAGTACAAGGCAGTCCTTCAAGGAACTTCCCCAGACCCACACAGGCAAGGATAGGACTATATTGCATACAGTCTCACAGAGCTGAAATTGACACCTATCACTCAGTCCTGTAGATACTGAGAACTGTATCTCCTCAGTCACTCCCTGGACAATCACCAATCTATACACAGTAATTCTCTATATGCTACACTAGAATAAATTACTTTCTTCATCAAATTATAGTGGAATGACCACATTGCACTCTAAAAATAATAACTGGCATTTATATAGCACTTTAAGGTTTGCAATGTGCTTTACTGATATTATCTCAACTGATTGTCATAACAAACCTACAAGATAGGTGCTATCATTATCTCCATTTTATAGATGAAGGAAATGAGACAGAGTTAAGTGACTTGTCCAGGATCATAGCAGTGTCTGAGGCAGAATTTGAATTTAGGTCTTCCTGACTCTGATGTCTCTGACATGACCCTCTGATGTCTTGAGTTGCAGAATCCCATGATCTGTCCCTGCAAGAAAGGGAAACCAAGCAGGTATTTCCAAATGATATTCTACAGCAGATCACATCTTCACAGTCTTTGTTTGTTGTTCAATCATTTTAAATAATGTCTAATTCTTGGTGATCCCATTTGGGTTTTTTTGACAAAGATACTGGAGTGGTTTGCCATTTCCTTCTATTCATTTTATAGATGAGAAAACTGAGGCAAATGGGATTGTGACTTGCCCAGGGTCACACAGTTAGTAAGTGTCTTCCTGGCTGTCTGCTTGACATTCTACCCACTGCCCCACTTAGCTGCCCTTAGTCATATAGTGAAGTGAGAATGGATCCTGCTGTGTCCTTGTTTTCTACTGCAATAAAACCATTTGATTCAGTAGAATAAAAAGCAATCATAAAGGTTCTTCTCCAGGGAGGTGTCTCCCTGCATTTGTCAAGGTCATGTAAAGTTCTCAAAATGTGCAATAGAGAAACTTGGCTCACCAGTTCTCTGATTGTCCATATCAAAGGAGGCATATGCGACAAAGAGACATAGCCAGAAGTAGGATGGGCTGCCTCATCAGCTAAGTGGTTACCTCCCCAGAGGTCTTTTTAAGTAAAGACAGGCTGACCATTTGTTGGGTTTGTTATAGTAGAATAGTATGAGGTGAACTAGTCCACTAAGGTTCCTTCTGACTCTGAAACTCTGCATGCTTGTCCAAGGTATCTGCTGTTGTCATGGAGTATGTCCAAAGCAGAGTACAAATAGAGTAAAGATTTCCTATAGATCAGGGGTTCTAAACCTTTTTTGTGTCATGGATACATGGATCCCTTTGGCAACCTGGCAATACTTATTGACTCCTCAGAATAATGTTTTTAAATGTAAAAAACAAAGGGAACTTGAGAAAGGTGGGTTTTTTTTTCCCTATCCAGGATTTCAGACACTTCCCCCCACCCAAATCCCTCCACAGATTCCATATTAAGAACCTCCCTTTGTAAGTGAAGCCAAAATGGGGATTCGGGGCAGCTACCCAGCTGAATTGTCCCAACATTCCCCTCCAAATAAACTTAAAATAATGCTGCAAACCAAATTTTATAGTGGCAGAGTCAACAAAAAATTAGGGTGAAATATTTTTCTGGCCTAAGAAAACTTCAGAAGTAGGCAGGAGAAGTCTATAACACCAGGGTGGAGTTCTGTTAAGAGCCTATACACAGCAGCAGCAGCTTCTGGAGCTTTCAGCCCAGAGACAGTGAGGGGGTAAGGCAAATGATCAGGGGACCTTTTGCTAGCACTGAGTGGTGATTGGAAGCTCTATTGCCCATACACAGTTCTAGACCACAGATCAAGAGTGAAGAGAAGCACTCAAGGGAACAAGAGGTTCTGGTCATAGTACCAAAACAGAGAGGAGTGCTAGCTTGCAGCTTTAGAGGACCAGGAGCCTTTCCTGGGTAAAGAGAAGAGTGCAGACCGGGACAAGAGTGACCACACCTCTCCCAGGATCACAATACCTTGAAAGCACAAAAAATTTGCAGACCCCCAGAACTAGCTCTGAAAATAACAGAACAAAAAAGTGTGAAGCTTAGAAAAGTGCCTCCCCATCTCCAGGTGAGCTGAACTTAAACATAAAGTTCAAAAGCTAGAAAAATGAACAAACAACAAAAATGAACATGACCTTAAAAAGCTACAATGGTGTCAGGGAAGACCAAGACATAACTCAGTAGACAATACTGTGAAAACAACTACCAAAAAAACTTTAAAGAAAAATTCTAATTGGACCCAAGTCCAATAAGAATTCTTGGAAAAGTTAAAGCAAGTAATGAATGTCAGTAGAAAAATTGGAAAAAGAAATGAGTGGTGCAAGAAATTTATGAAAAGAGAAGTAATAACTTAGTAAAAAGAAGTACAAAAAATACTGAAGAAAATAATAACTTAACAATATTGGACTAATGGTAAAAGAGGCACAAAAATTCACTGAAGAAAAGAATTCTTTAAAAAAAGAATTGGTCAAATGGAAAAAAGAATACAAAATCTCACTGAAGAAAATAATTCCTAAAAAAAAATAGAATTGGGCAAGTGGAAGCTGATAACTCCATGAGACATCAAGAAACAATAAAACAAAGTCAAAAGAGTGAAGAAATATTAGAAAATGTGAAATATCTCATCAGAAAAACAACTAACCTCAAAAATAGATTAAGATAATGTAAGAAGTATAAGACTACCTGGAAGCAATAATCAAAGAAAGAGCCTAGACATCATATTTCAAGAAAACATCAAGGAAAACTTCCCTGGTATCTGAGATTGAGAGAGTAAAATAGAAATGGAAAGAATCCTCTGATCGCCTTCTGAAAGAGATCTCAAAATGAAACCCCCCAGGAATATTATAGCCAAATTCCAGAGGTCTCAGGTCAAGAAGAAAGTATGGAAAGCAGTCAGAAACAAATAATTAAAATATCATATAGCCACTAACAGGATTATATAAGATTTAGTGGTTTCTATGTTTAAAAAAAATGGAGAGCTTGGAATATGATATTCTGAAAGGCAAAGGAGCTAGGATTACAAACAAGAATCATCTACCCAGCAAAACTCAATATAATCCTTCAGGGGGGAAATGGATATTTAATAAAATGAAATCAAATAAAATATTTAATAAAACTTCAAAGATTTCTGGTGAAAAGACCAGAGCTGAATAGAAATTTGACATTCAACAAAAGACTTAAAAGAAGCATAAAAAGGTAAATCTGAAAGAATAACCACAAAGCAGTCAATGAAGTTAAACTATTTACATTTCTATATGGAAAGATAATACATGTAACTCTTAAGAATTAAAAGGAGTTTACATAGACAGAGTGTATGGGTGTGAGTTGATTATATTGGACTAATCTTTTAAAAATGAAGCAGGGAGAAAGAGATGCACTAGAAGAAAGGCGTAGGGAGAGGTAGAATGGGAAAATTTTTCTCACATAAAAGAGGCACACAAGGAAGAGCTTTTACAATGGAAGGGAAAATGGAGGAGGTGGTATGCAATGCTTGAACTTCACTCTCACTGGAATTGGTTCAAAGAAGAAAGAATCTATTTTTATAGTTGTAATGATAGCGATATATTTATACTTGGTATCGTCTTCAATTGTGTTTGACTCCTTGTGACTCCTTTTTGGGGGCAAGGGGTTTCCTAAGCAAAGATCCTGTAGTAGTTTGCCATTTCCTTTTCCAGCTCATTTTACAGATGATGAAACTGAGGCAAACAGGGTTAAGTGACTTGTCTAGTATCATGCAGCCAGTAAGTATCTGAGGTTGGGTTTAAACTCAGGTCTTCCTGACTCCAGGTGCTATCCTTTCTATGGATATAGATGTAGACATAGAGATAGATATAGACATGGACATAGCCATAGACATATAGACATAGATATAGCTAGCTATACCTAGATGTGTGTGTGTGACACACACACACACACACACACAGTTGTACATAGAAATGTAACTTAGCCAAGATAAGAGGGGAAGGGAATAAAAGAAAGGTAGGGGCTGATAAGGGGAGGGCAGATTAAGAGGGGCAGTGGCAAAATAGACTTCTGAGGAGGAACAAGATAAAAAGGGAGAGGGAGGAAGAAACAGAAAATAATGGGATGGAGGGAAATACACAGTTAGTAATCATAACTGTGAATGTGAATGGGATGAGCTCACCCATGAGCAGATAGCAGAAAGGATTAGAAACCAGAATCCAATATGTTGTTTACAGAGACAGAAAGTTTTTGAAACCTAAAACAGAAAGTTGTTTTTTCCTTTAACACAGAGAGCTAAAATAAAGGGTTATAGAAGAATCTAATAGGCTTCAGTTGAAGAAAAAAAAAAGCAGGGGTAGCAATCATAATCTCAGACAAAACAAAAGCAAAATTAGATTTAATTAGAAGAGAAAACTACATTTTGCTAAAAGGTACCATAGATGATGGTGGGCAACTAGGTGGCATAGTGGATATGGAGGTCTGGAGTCAGGAAGACCTGAGTTCAAATCTGGCCTCAAACATTTTCCAGTTGTGTGACCCTTAGCAAGTCATTTAACGCTGTTTGCCTTGGTTTCTTCATGTGTAATATGAATTGGAGAAGAAAACTGCAAACCATTACAGTATCTTTGCAAAGAAAACTCCAAAATGGTGTCAAGAAGAGTTGGACATGACTGAAATGACCAAGCAATAACAATACCATAGACAATGAAGTAATATCAAAAATTTTTATAGCAAATTTCTCTGATAAAGATCTCATTTCTCACATATATAATGTATATATACATATATACATATATATATATATATATATATATATATATATATACTGAGTATAAAAATAAGTCAAATTCACAAAAAGAAGAGTCATCCCCAATTGATAAATGGTCAAAAGATATGAATAGGCAGTTTTCAGAAGAAGAAATCAAAGATATCTATAATCATACGAAAAAAAATGTTCTAAATCACTATTGATTAGAGAGATGCAAATTAAAACAACTCTAAGTTACAACCCCATATCTATCAGAAATGACAAATGCTGAGAAGGATAAGGGAAAAATAGATACTCTAATGAACTGTTAGTGATATTATGAACAGGTCCAACCATTCTGGAAAACAATTTGGAACTATGTCCAAAGGGCTATAAAAGTGTTCATACCCTTTGACCCAGAAATACTAGAAATATAGGCCTATATCCCAAAGAGATCAAATAAAAAGGAAAAGGACCCACATGTACAAAAATATTTGTAGCAACTCTTTTTGTGGTGGCAAAGAATTGGAAATCAAGGAAGTGTTTATCAGGGAATGGCTGAACAAGTTGTTGCATACGATTTTGATGGAGGAAAGTTGTTTCAGAAAAACATGGGAAGACCTATGTGAACTGATACATGTGAAATGAGGAGAACCAGAAGATCATTGTGCATGGAAACAGCATTATTGTATGATGATCAACTGATAATTAATTGGGAACCACTCAGCTCCTCTGATTAATGCAATGATCTAAGACAATATGATAGAAAAAATGCTATTCACCTTCAAAGAGATAACTAATGAACTCTGAATACAAATAGAAGTATAATTTCTCACTTGCTTTTTCTTGCCTTTTTGGAATATGGTTAATATG
Source organism: Gymnobelideus leadbeateri (assembly GCA_011680675.1). Taxonomy (NCBI): domain Eukaryota; kingdom Metazoa; phylum Chordata; class Mammalia; order Diprotodontia; family Petauridae; genus Gymnobelideus; species Gymnobelideus leadbeateri. The sequence continues at coordinate 604,469 of WOXC01005369.1, read as the reverse complement.
GAAATAATGTTTTACATGATTTCACAAGTATAATGAATATCATGCAGTTTGCCTTCTCATTGGGTAGAAAGAGGTAGTGGGAGGGAGGGAGAGAATTTGAAACTCAAAATTTTAAAACAGAAGAATGCTAAAAATAAATAAATACCCCCCTCCCCCAAAAATAAGGAACGTCTTCTATAAATGTTGGGATCCTTCAGGTGCCGTTTAACATTATACTAATTGCATTAAGCCTCAGAATCTGCAGAAGCTTCTAAATGAGATTAACCACCACTCAAAACAGCACTGCCTAACAACAATCTACACAGGAAAAACCGAGTGGAAAAGAAGCATCTATTATCTAGACTATGGCGGCAAGTGAGATCAGTGTCTACCGTCAGATAACAATTACTCAGTTCTTAATTATTTGAGCCCTTGGGGGTCATGAGGCTGTACCCAATGAGATGGCCCTCTCCCAGTTCAGTGGAAGAAGGGAGGACTAAAATCACACAAGATGAGCAAAACGTGTACAGTAAGCACCTAGAGAGGTCGTCATCAGGAGCCCTGGAAAAGCAGTGCTGCCACAGCAGAGAGGGAGATCACAGGCATGACATTGTCCCTGCTATAGCTTCTGTGCCCAATCAGCTTCAACCATGATTCTACAACCCAAGTTCCGAAGTGACTTTGCGCGGAGTCTGACTAAGAAAGTAGAGAAGAGAGGAGACTAACCATACTGGAACCCACCAAGTGTAGCCATTGCTGCTGTGCTGAGATGGAAACACAGAGCAAAGACCTAGCTGACCTAAGCCAAAACCACATGGGACAGACAGATTGGATGAAGCTTCTCTGTTGCTGATAGCAAAACTGACATCACTCCTCCATCGTTGCTCTGGCTCTCACCCCAAGCTTATGTCCCCAGTCTTTGTCAAGAGTTTATTCACTTTATGTATTTGCCATGTGTTTTCAGAAGAAATTAGTTTCTCTAAGATGCTATTATTATGTGCATCTGTGTATGGATGGGTAGATGGATATGTGCCTCAGAAATTAAATACAGATAAGAAGGAGGTGATGGTCTGTCAGAGACACAGGGAGAGAGAGAAATAGATTCTTTCTAATCACTGTAATCACTGGGACTACCAGCTGGGGGCTTAGGTTGAACAAAAGAGATTTTATTGATCCCTATTATTATAGCTCCCCAAAGAAGAGAAAAACTGTGAATTCAGACCTTCCTGGTCATAAAAGTAAGCCAGCAGTTTTCTGGTGGGAGGAGGTTTGATAAGTGAACAAGAGGCAGCCCTTTTAGAAATAGTGGTCTCAGGTAACTTCCCTTCCCATGGTCTCCTCCAGGGCAGATTTAAAAGAACTCTGGCCTACCCCAATGACCCTACATCCTTAGGGAGAATGAGGCTGTTAATAAAAGATAAAGTCATGCCTAGCAGGGTCTGAAGAGAAGAGCTGAAAATGAGTGGGGGTCCTGCATGAGGGCAGGGCCAGAGAGAAAAATGCCCATTCCTTGGCCAAACTTCTTCAACCACCAACCAGTGCTATTCTGTGACATGCAGATGGATGGACAGCCCATTGAGTTGGTCTATCACTCTGTATATCTTATACTTAGACACTGCAGAAAGTAGGCCAAAATTAAATAGGAAGAAAAGAGAAGGCTGTATTGCTCTTGGAAAATGATACAATGTTCTTAGTGACCCCTAAATTTTCCTTGAAACAGAGCCCTATCTTTTAATACTACCAGAATTCCAAAAAGTCCTAGTATAGTTTTAAGCTATTAAAGCTGATGTCATAGAAACCTGTATTCTTCTGAATACTATCAATTCTCTGTGACTGTATGTCACAGACATGATGCCTTGCATGCACTGGTAGAGGAAGTTCCTCCATGGGGACCACTTATAATGATGAAATTACAGGTTCAGCAAAAAATGAAATCTTCTAATGTGCTACATAGCTACAAACTGTGGAACAGCATAATCCCTAAGGGGTCAAAACTGTGATTTACCAAAGGGTTTATGAAAAGACAGAATGGGTGTAAAAAGTTGAAAAATATTATCTATGATGAATAGTGTGCAAGCAATGTCTTAGCTGAAAAAATAGTCAGGGCAATCATATATGGAGAATAGAATAGATAGTAGGCTCCTTGAAGACAAGGAAAAGCTTGAAGACTTTTGTCTTTTTGTAGCCTCAGTATTGAGCACAGTGACTGGCAATATGTCAATTGAGAATGAGGGATAATCACTGGAGGTCTTCAAACTGAGAATGGACACTCACCTGTCATAGAGGTTATAGAGTAGATTTCTATTTGGTATATTAGTTAGATAGCTCCTAAGATCCCTCCAACTGTGAGATGCTATAATTCCATGGGTACACAAGTCTTCTCACCATGAAAAATCCCTCCTCCAGGCTGACCCCCTTCTCCTATTGTTAAGTTCCTCTTAAGACCTCCATTTTGTGCAGGGGCCCATACCAGCCATCCTTCATTTCCTTCCCAGATCTGTCCCTGACTTTCTGTATATCAAAACCATGCCCCAGCTACTGACTCACCCTGGAGCTTCCCTCAGTTCCTGGAGTATCCACTCCCTAGAACATCTAACTTTCCTGCAGCCTTCTCACCCTGGAATATCCCTCCATCAGTCCAGTCCCCTTCTCCCATTACTGAATTCCTCTTGGTGGCTCCATTTTGTGGAGGAGCCAGGTTGGGAAACCTTCATTCCTCTTCTGGCTCTGCTCCTGATTTTCTGTACTCCAAGGAAATGCCCTTTGACAAGCACCTTCATTTATTCTCCCACCTTATCTCTCTCTTATCCATCTTCCCCTTTCCCTATTTTCCCCTCACCCTCCCTTCCCCTATCCTTTCTATTTACCCTTTCTCATACTCTTTATTCCCTACCCCCTCTAGCTATCTATACTCTCTACCTATTTCTCTATCCTATCTCTCTCTACTATCCCTTTTACCCATGCCTCCTTTTCCTTTAGCCTCTCCATTCTTCCCTTTTCTATCAATTCCACATCCTCTCTATTCCCCTGAATTATCTCATCCTCCCCATCTCCATAATTTCTACTTAACAAAATAGATAAAACACAATACAACATGGATAATGTTAATTTGTAGTTTGCTAAGTCAATATGTGATTTTTTTAAGTCAATCTATTTGGGTTTGATACTGTAGTGGCAAGCACCCCAACACCCCCAGGGTAGCTGCCAACACAGGTTCTTAGATCTGCTTTTCTAAAGGAAAGCAACTCAAAATGGGTTAACAATCTTGCTTTAATCAATCAAACATATATCATTTACCTAGTTCAGGGGAAAAAGGTCAGCACCCTGACCTTCAGAGTATACAGACAGAAGTTACAAGACAGAGAAACAGATCAAGCAGACAGACTTCCAAACTGTCCAACCATTACATCCATACCAAATCACAGTTACCAGAGAGGGAAGCATCAACATCTGGGTTTTCAAAGCTGGGGGGGGGGGGGGGGGGCGGGTGGCAGGGTGCGGGGGTTCCTCAACGGCTGCCCAGAATCTCATCTGGTCAAATCACACAACACTTCTCAAAGTGAGCCCCAAAGCAAAGCCTCACATCAGGGATTATATAGCCTTCTCCTGGCTCAGAGAATGTAACCACCCTCTTGACCAATTACACAGCATCAAGGTGTAGGCATTCCTGAAAACCAAGCCTCCTGCCACAGGCTCCATGTGACCACATTCAGCCTATTAGGGGGCAGAGTATATTTTCAAATCAAGGAAGGTTCTCAGAGTCTCTTAAGCCTATCAAAGGGCCTAGGGGCAGGGAAGATCTTTAAATCTGCATTTCCATTACAGATATCACTGCCCAACTCTATCTATCCTCATCCTCCCTACCTCTACTATCTCTACTCATTGTTTCCTATTCTCATTATCTATCCTGCAGCCTTTCTACCCTCCAGTCTCTAAATCCATCTACTCTCACTCTTCTCCCCAGTCTATTTCCTTCACCTTCTCTATATACCCTTCTTTATCCATTCCCCACATATTCTATACTCTTCCCTCTCTAGCTATCTATACACTCTCACCATCTCCACCTCACCTTATCTCTCAGTACCCTCTTTATTACTTTGCCCTCTTTTCTCCTATCCTCTTTTTCCTTCTATCAATGACACACCCTACCTGTCTATTCCCCTACTCTATCCCACATTCTCTGTCTCCATCATCTCTATTTGACAAAATAAATAAAAATACAATATAAATCATGTTAATTCATGGTTTTTAAAGTCAACATGTGGCCTGCAGGGATCCATTTTCCATTGAGTTTGAAAAATTGAGATACCATCATTCCATGAGTACAACGATCTTCTCACCATCAAAGTGATACATAGCTCCGCTCTATCTACCCCGTCCTGTCTTCACCATCTCTATCCCTCATCTCCCATCCTATACCCTATCTACCTTTTCTCCTCTACTTTCCTCCAACCCTCTACATCACCCTTTTGTGTTATTCTCCCCTCATTCTCTCAGTTCCTCTTGCCCTCTCGGTTGCTTATCCTCACCTTTTTCTATCTATCCTCCTTCCATATTTATCTCCGTTCTCTCTTTCCATTTGCCACCCTTTTGGTCTATTTCTCTCTGTTGAACACAGGCTCTCTATCCACTTCCCATGTTCTAAATAAAATACCTTCTTCTCTATTATTCTACTTCCTAACTCTGTCACTGTGCCTTCTCTGTCTATTTCCATCCTCTATTCTCTCATGGTATGGTAGAAAACACATTGAACACAGAGTTAGGAGAGACTTGAGTTCAAATTCCATCTCTGGCATTTACCAGGAGGCTACCTAACTACCATAAGTTTCAATTTCCTTACCCATAAGATGGGGCTTATACTCATTGCACCCACCATAAATTTGTCATGAGGATCAAGTGAGAAAAATGTATGCCTAGCAGATGTTGTTGTAAACCTTTAAGTCACATATATATATATATATGACAGTTCTTATTCTCTACCATCTCTATCCATCTCAGATTCACAAAATTTTAAATGAGATGTCTATGCCTTCATTTTACAGATGAATGTAAGCTTGAAAGCCTGTACTGGTTCATTTTTGTCTTTGTGTTTCTAATACCTAACACAGTGCCAGTCTGGAGCATAATAGGCTCCTAAAAAGTACTTCCTTGTTGGATTCATTGACCGACAAGGAAACTGAGGCTTCAGAGAAATTTAGTGGCTTTCCAGGATCAAACACTTTGTAAATGGCAGAGCCAGAACTTGAACCGAGGCCTAAAGACTCCAAGGTCTTTCCACTGGGATTACCTTCCTCTCTTGCCTTTGCCTTGATTTATCCCCCATCATGCTTTCTATCACCTTTCTTAGTGTCAGCCTCAATCATAGTCTGCTTTCTCCCTAGGTTCTCTAAAGAGCTCTAGGGCAGGGGCAGGGGCATGGGCGGGGCAAAGCAGGGGGGGTGTCACGTGGGGTCACAGCTCTCTTGCAAGGAAACCCGGCAGTCTTGGGTGGCTGACTCTGGGGCACAGCAGGAAACAGAGGTAAGTATAAGTGGGGCTGAAAAGGTTTTCTGGCAGGGGCCTTAGGAACCCAGAACTATGAACAGGGATCTTTGGATGGGGAGCAGGATGACAGCTGGGGCTTGAGCGCGGGCAGAGATACAGGGTGACTGAGGATTGACCTCTCAGAACTGATATTGCCCTGTCTCCTCTTGTTATTGACCCACACAGTGCTGAGTGCTCATCATCTCCCATGTCTGACTCTCCTTTACCTCCTTGTCCCCATAGGAGATGGAGATGCCTGCCCCGCCAGGGTCCCAAGCCAAGGTTGCTAACCCACTAAGTTCCTACCGCTGGCGGCGAGGGGGAGACAAGTCAGCAGGGGCCTCCAGATGGGGCCGGCTTCAAGGCTGGGGCCGAGCTCTGAGTAACCCTGAGACCTCAGAACCACCAGCCAGCAGGCCTCCTCAACGGTCTCTCTTCCGCCGGGCTATCTCTGCTTCTGCCTCTGCCTCTGCCAAGGACTCAGGAGGAGGATGGAACTGGAAGCTCTCCAAATACCTTCGCCCTGGGAGTCAGCAGCACCCACCTGAGCATGTGTCTGGATCTGAACAGGAGGCAGCATCAGAATCAGAGGCATTGGGTAAGGATGACTGAACCCACAATGTGCCTGGATACCCAGGCATAGCCCAATGTGCTCTGCCCCAGAGATGGCTACCTTTGATAGTCCATCTCCAAGGATTTGAGATCCAAAAGGTCCCAGATTACCTCCATCCCCCCATATAGTTTTTCCCACCCACCAGGGGCTTGCTATAAGGGCCCAATGTAGGGGTGAGGAGTTCTCTGGGCTCATAAATCTCCAAGTTTCTGTGTAGACACCAAACATAATCAAGACTTAGAGAATTTTCTTCAGGGGTATCTTGTCCCTAGGCAGCTTGCCCCCCAGGCCACAGCCCTTGCCCCACTTAAGATCCTATGTCAAAGCACAGGTCATTCTAGGTTTTTACAAACCAAAGAGGCTAGCTGGGAAACCGGATGCCTGGGTTCCCTCCTCTCTGAACAGGATAAGAGGAAAGAGCCACCTCATCACCCTTTCTAATACACAGGAAGTTGTGGGGAGAGCTAGGAGAGGAAGTGGTTGGGACTGAATTTGCCTCTTCCCCACTACCTGTCTTTGGCAGGGTATCAGGGAAGGCAGAGGGTGAGAGGGCAAATCCCTCCAATCTGGACTCCTTTTGAGGGATGATAGGAAAATAGAGAGGACCCCTGGGTGTCTCCCTGTGGGGGGGTAGTCATTATAGCTAGCAAATGAGGCAAGCTGAAAGCAAAGGGTCTAGGCACTTGGATTCAGTTTGTCTAAGGGTACCAGGTCAAGAGGGGCCAAGATGAGATGAGACTTCTAAACCATCACTTATTGACAGGAAAGTATCCTGATGTCTCGAAGTCATGGAGCAGGGGAATCAGCTAAGAGCCATGACTGGTTCAGTGCCAGGACCCCACTTTTAACAGCCTCCAGTATAAATGCCTCAGGGGTCTGTGTGAGCCAGGCTGCCAACCCACTCCTTCCCCCAAGGTCCTGGCTGTGTGTCCTTCACCTGTGATTCTGTATTAGGGTTTCTCATTTAGGGGGCCAAGACTGATTCATCTGTTCATATTCATATTCATACTCAGTCCTTACTCTAGATGATGATAATGAATACTGAGGCAGAATGGCAAAGGCAACTCCACTGCTTCCTTTCCCCCACTTCCACAACTCCAGTGCAGCCAGTTCCACGTTCACAGGGTCTCTCCCACCTACTCCTTCTTCTCAACTCCCAGGCTATTATCCCAGCCAACACCTTACCACCTCTTGCCTGGACTGTTTATTGCAGGTGCCTCCTAACTAGCCTTCCTATCTCCAGGAGCTCCCTTCTCTGACCATGGAACCACAGATTCTAATCCCTTCTGCATCAGCTGACAGAAGCATCTTTCATAGACCCCCTTCAAGGGATCTAGAGCTGGAAAGGATCCCAAAGATCATCTGTCCAATGTCCTCATTTTACAGATGAGAAAACTAAGGCCCATAGATTTTATTTTATTTTATTTTTTTCTTTTTGGAGGGCAATTGGTGTTAAGTGACTTGCCCAAGGTCACACAGCTAGGTTTTTGTTTGTGTGTGCCTTAAGTGTCTGAGGCTGGATCCGAACTCAGGTCCTTCTGACTCCAGGGCCGATGCTCAACTCACTGCGCCACCTAGCGGCCCCAGGCCCATAGACTTTAAATGGCTTTCTTATCACATGGTCAGTAATGGGCCTATCATTGGCCTTGTAATCCAGTGCTCTAATTCTAGCTCTGATCAAGTAAGTCCCCGTCCTATGCAGACACTTTTTATGACTCTCTGTTGCCTACAGGATATAATTACTATTATCTTATTTCCTACATGCAAATTGAATATCATAGGTGCTTAATTAAATGTTTTATAAAAATTCAATTTAATCATCTACTCTTCTCTTCTTTTTTTCCTCTTCTCCCCCCTTTCTCTCTTCTTCCCTCCCCTCCCCTCTTCCCTTCCCTTCCTTCCTTTTCCCTTCCTTTCCCTTCTCTTCCTTTCCTCTCCTCTCTTCTTTCCTTTCTTCTCCAAGTCCTACCCATACTTCAAGGTCTAATCTAAAGCCACTTCTTCTAGCAAAGCCCTCTTCAAAAATTTTCTGCTTTTTAAAAAATAATCATGCAGGGGCGGCTATATGGCGCAGTGAATAAAGCACCAGCCTTGGAGTCAGGAGGACCTGAGTTCAAATTTGGCCCCAGACACTTAACACAAAAACTAGCCATGTGACCTTCGGCAAGTCACTTAACCCCAATTGCCCTCCAAAAAGCAAAATAAAAAAATTTTTAAAAGGGAGGCTAGATGACACAGTGAATAGAGCACTGGCCCTGGACTCAGGAAGACTTGAGTTTGAATCTGGCCTCAGATATTTAACACTTACTAGTTGTGTGACTTGGGGGCAAGTTACTTAACCCCAATTGACCCTCCAAAAAAGCAACAAAAAAAAATCACGAGGGGGCGGCTAGGTGGCGCAGTGAATAGAGCGCCAGCCTTGGAGTTGGGATGACCCGAGATCAGATCCGGACTCAGAAAATGAGCACCCACACACAAATAATGACTAGCCGTGTAACCTTGAGCAAGTTACTTAACCCCAACTGCTTTAAAAAAAAAAAAATTAAAAAAAAATCACAAAAAATAACTCCCTACATTAGCCAAAAAGAAAGGAAAAGACAAGAGGATATGATTTGCTCTCTAAGTCCATCTGCCATCTGAATGTAGAAGGCATATTTCACTATGAATCCTTTGGAATTGTGATTGAAGACCCCCCCAAATTTTCACTGCCAATGTTACCACTTTCATTCAGGCTCTTATTAACCTTGGACTCAATGACTATAATAACCTTTTAACTGTTTCCTTACCTCTAATCATACCCTTTTGCAACCAATCTGCCCTTCACATCACTGCCAAATTATTCTCACTAAAGCATAGGTCTGCTCTTGGGATCACTCCAAAGTTCAAAAACTTTCCATCACTCTCCAGTGGCATCAGCAGGTGCTTCCATGAAGGGCCAAGGTTGGCAGGGCAGGGTTTTCATTCCTATCAACTGGAAAGTAGAGAAGCTAATCCCTTCCAGACCACACTTGTCTCATCCAACTGGGCCAGTTCAAGGTGTAATCTTCCCATTGGTCACTGCCTTCTTCACCAAACTCCTTTCCACATTACAGGCTGGGGATTTTGCCTGTGGCTCTTACATTCAAAACAATTTAGCTTGGCTACAGAAAAAGGGGAATAAAAGTTCCTGCGGCTTCAGCCTAGGGGCAATGACCCAGAACAACATGGATCTCTTCAAGTGCTACTTTAGGGAGCTTAAGTGTACATGTTAATAATAAAAAATCATTATCATTAGATCCTCTTTCATCCACATAACTTTTAGTCAGTCAATAAACATTTGCTAAGCACCTTCCACACTCTAAGAGCTGTGCTAAGTGCTGTGGATACAAAGAAAGCCAAAAGATAGTCCCTGCTTTCTAGGAGCTCACAGTCTAATGAGGGAGATAGATACAAAAAACTATTTACAAATGAACTATATATGGGGGAAATAGGAAACAATGAGCAGTAGGAAGGAATTAGAACTAATGAGGATTGGGAAAGACTTCCTGTAGAAAGTAGAATTTAAGAGTGCTCAGTTAGGGAACTCCTAAACATTCAGCTAGAGATATGGATCTCTAACCTGTTTAAATTCTGTGTATTAAATCTAGCCACTGGCCCAGAGCCCCACTTGGACTCTCTACATAGATACAAATTCCAAGGGTTCCTATTGATGATTCCAAAACTATTTCTTCTGCCTGCAAGGTATATTAGTCTGATCCCTCTGAGCCACCTGCTACACTCCTCCTTGGTTTAAAATTTTTAAATCCCATGCAAAATAAGCTACACTTGGAAAATGAAATTATATCACATGGTATCCAAATATACATCATCACTTAACAGAACATTGATGACTAACCCAGTGTCCCACCTTAAGATAGCATTCACAACAAATGCGCTTCAACAATACTTGCAATATAGACATAGCACAATGCAAAGCATGTCTTGACAGACTGCTTCAGTGGCTACCGGTCTAAATTATAGGCATGGCATAATACATGTATACATCACAAGAATACATGCAAATCTATGTAAGACAATATAATGGCACTCACACTTAAAGCAATGACACCATTAGTAATCTGACAAAATAGGAAAATATGCAAACCAGCAGAACTATACGTGTATTACTAACAGCAAAATTAAGCTGAGTTGACAAACCAATGGAACTACGATGATCCATGCAAAATCCTAACAAAAAACAAAGAATTTAGGATTTAAATGTGTTTGAAATGGACAAAAAAGACAGAAAGTAGGGAAAGAGTCACATCAGCAGTCCTTTGAATTCTTTTTTTTTATGGAGATAAAAATCTAGGTTTTATTTATTATGCTCAAGCACAGGTTCAGGTCTCAGAGAAAAACTGGGTAATTAGGAAGATTTTAACAAGGTTTCTTATGAGAAAAATTATGTCAGAGTGACAAAGAAATAATTCATTTATATATTACAATCTTGTACATTCCTCTTAGGTCATAAAATTTAAAGAAAACATGGATCCAAAATCCCATAATTCCTTCAATGTCATAAAAGCTAAACAAATTTAGTTAAACAGAGTCATACGCTTATACATCACCTAAGCATACAAACCTCATCAAACAAACTCTATAGGTAAACTAAGTCAGGTTACAGATTAAACTACATTTAATTTAGGCATTTTGAGGAGGAGTATTTACATGTAGCCAAGGAGTCAGGGACAGTTGAGATTCTTCCTCTGGTTTCTTATTTAAGGAAGGAAAAGGAGGAAAGGGGGGTCAAGAAGGAGAAGAAGAAATAGCAGAACTAACCAATCTGAATTGGCAGGTTGGGTCCCTGGAGGGCAGCTACTACTACTCATAGATTGTTGTTTGAACTTTATTCTTTTTTTTTTTAATTTAAACAAATGCTTTATTAACTCCTATTTTACATCATTCATTTCCACCAGATTTTGAGTTACAATTTTTTTCCCCTACCCACCCTCCCAGAATAGCAGTCCCACAAGATATTATTTCCTCCATCCTGCTCTCTCCCATATCTTCTCCCTTACCCCTTTCGACTTTTCCATTAGAGCAAGGTGAATCTCTGTGCCCCGATGCCTGTACATCTTATCTCCCAATTACATGCAAAAGAGTTTTAATAATAGTATTTATATATATTTGAAACATTTAATTTTAAGACCTTGAATTTCAGATCTATTCCCTTCCTCCCTTGTCACCCATTCCCTCTGGGAAGATAAGTAATTTAGTATGTGTTGTACATGTATAGCTATGCAAAATATTACCATAGTAGATATATTGTATAAGGCTGCTTATAATTCCCTCCCGCCTGGTCCATTCCCTACTTGATACTGTCCCTCTTCTATAGTGGGTACTTCCAACCTCCCCTCCCCCCAAGAATGCCCTCCCATCCATCATCCCTCCTCTCATCCCCCTCCCCCCTATTTTGCTGCAGGTTGAGATATCCCATTCAGTATGTATGTCATTCTCTCCCTGAACCAAATTCAATGAGAATGTGGTTTTGCCTTTTTGCCTTCCTATTCTTCCCCTCCTCTGCAGCCACTTCCCCTTGCTTCTTCTACATGAGATAGTTTACCCTACCCTGTCTCTCCCTGTCTCCTCTTGCCACTTTCCTCTCTCACCTCATAATTTCACCCCTTAGGTATCATCCCTTCCCAACAAATTCAACCTATGCCCTCTATCCATGTATAACTGTAAACATATATACACACATTCACATATGTATTCATACGACCATATGCCCTTCTTCCATTATTTTCATACTGAGAAAAGTTTCATCAGACACAATTATTGTTTTTCCATGTAGGAATGTAAATAGGTTAACTTTGATAAGTTCCTTTTGATTTCTTTTCCCTGATTACCTTCTCAGGTATCTCTTGCTTCTTGTGTCTGGATGTCAAATTTTCTATTCAACTCTGGTTTTTTCCTCAAGAATGCTTGAAAGTCCTCTATTCCACTGAATGACCATATTTTCCCCTGAAACAAAATACTTAGTTTTGCTGGGTAGGTGACCCTTGGGTTCATTCCCAGTTCTTTTGCCCTCTGGAATATCATATTCCATGCCCTTTCGATCCCTCAGTGTAGAAGCTGCCAGGTCCTGGGCTATTCTGATTGTGTTTCCACAATATAGAAATTGTTTCTTCCTGGCTGTTTGTAGTATTTTCTCCTTGATCTGGGGATTCTGGAACCTGGCTATAATATTCCTGGGAGTTTTCTTTTTGGGATCTTTTTCAGGAGGTGATTAGTGGATTCTTTCAACCTCTATTTTGCCCTCTGGGTCTAAAACATCAGGGCATTTTTCCTTGGGAATTTCTTGAAGGGTGATTTCTAGGTTCTTTCTTTGATCATGGCTTTCAGGTAGTCCAATAATTTTTAAATTATCTCTCCTGGATCTATTTTCCAGGTCAGTGGTTTTTCCCATGAGATATTTCACATTGCCTTCTAATCTTTCATTTGTTTGGATCTGCTTAACAGCATCTTGATTTTTCATAAAGTCACTAGCTTCCATTTGCTCCAGTCTAACTCTGAAGGAATGAATCTCCTCAGTGAACTTTTGAGATTCTTTTTCCATCTGGCAAATTCGACTTTTTAAGGCATTCTTCTCCTCATTGACCTTTTGGGCCTCCTTTGCCATTTGAGTTAGTCTATTTTTTAAGGTGTTGTTTTCCTCAGTCAGGCTGTTGACCCTCATTTCATACTTTTCCTGCATCCTTCTCATTTCTCTTCCCAATTTTTCCTCCACTTCTCTTAATTTGATTTTTAAAGTCCTTCTTAAGGTCCTCTATGGCCTGTAACCCACTCATATTTTCCTTTGGGGCTTTTGGAGCAGGATTTCTGACCTCACAGTCCTCTGACTGTTCCATGCTTTGATCCTCTTTGCCCCCAAAATAGGAGTCTAATGTTTCATTTTTCTGTTTATTTTGTTTCCTTTGCCTTGGCATGTTGCCACTTGATTACTTGATTTTTGGGCTTGTTGCCACAGTAGGACTCTGCCACCAGACAGGGGAGTTTCATCCCAAACGAACGTGTGGGGGGACAACTTCCGTTTCTGGCAAGCTGGAAACCCACCCCACGACCTCCCCCCGCCCCAGACCACAATCCAGACCCAGGGAGGTTAAAGCAAGAGTGATTACCGCCCCACCCCAGACTGATCGCTGGATCTCCCTACAGTTCGCAGGCCAGGAGCTGGAGCCACCACTGAAAACTGCAAAATGGCGTGTCTCCTCAGTGGCTTCTAGCCCCCAGGGGAGGAAGCCGACCCATTCCCCAAATACTGGTCCCAAAGTCCATAGGGCACTAAACTCTCATTTTGTCCTAGGCATGTCTGTGTCGACCATTCTGGAATCACCACAGCTGCTGGTGTTCTGGGGTCCCTCCAGCCGGCTGCTAGCCGCCCGCCCTAGGGTTAAAACCCTGGCTCAAGCGGACCTGGGCTCAGCTCTCCGCGCTGCGCTCTGTGCTGCCAGCTCCCAGAGCGCTGCGCTGGCTCTTCCTGCAGGGTTGCTGGGCTGTCCTAAGCAGGAGGTTAGCTTCTCTGTCTCATTCTTTGGGTGCTGGGGCTCCAGAAGTTGTTCAGAGTCCCCTTTTACATAGTTTGGAGGTAATCTGGGGGTAGAGAGCCTTGGACGTGCTGTTTCTACTCCACCATCTTGGCTCCGCCCCAGTCCTTTGAATTCTTTGGGAAGAAAAACTCCATCACCTCTCAGCAAGATTCTTTCAATGAACACTAGACATTCACTGTCAGTCCCCATTCAAACTCTCCCTCATCCTTGCTGCTGCTGCTGCTCTCTTAATTCAATCACAGATTCCTGTCTATCTCTCTCTCTACTCCCTCCCTCTATCTGTCACAGGGACCTTCCAAAACTCCCACTGTGGCAGAAACTCTGCCCTCCAGCTCAAACTCACGAGAATGCAGCATCTTCTTGGGTTTGGAAAGACTGTAAATTCCAGGGTCCCTAGCGACAACTAGTTCTTCTGCAGGAGAATTAATCTGACCTGTCTGCATACCCTGTTATACTTATAGAATAACAACAACAACAAATTTATTAGCCTATATTTTAAGGTTCTCCACAATCTAGCATCAACCTACCATTATAGACTTATTTTAAATTACTTCCCATAACACACCTTGTTCCACCAACCAAACTGGCTCTTATCTGATTTCACCCTTCTCTCTCCCACCTCCATGCATTCCAATAGGTCACCCCCACACCCATTGTCTAGACTTTACCTTTATCCCACTCTATCTCGTGCCAGTTATCTGTGTACATGGTCTTATCCTTCCTATTGTGATAAGGGACTGCATATTACCAGCATCTAATGCTTTGCACACAGTAAAACTTTAATAAATATTTGCTCAGTGGTCATGTTATTGGGTCAAATCAAGTAAACAAAGTCAACTAGTATTTGTTAAAGTATCTACTATGTGTCAGGCATTGTGCTAAGCTCTGGAGATACAAAGAAAGGCAAAAAGCTAGTTCCTGTCTCAAGGAGCTCATATAGTCTAATGGGAGAGACAACATGTAAACAACTATGTAGAAACAAGGCACATACAGCACAAAGTGGAGATAATCTCAAAAAATAGGCACTAGAATTAAGTGAGGTTAGAAATATTTTCTTGCAGAAGGTGGGACTTCAGCTGAGACTTAAAGGAATAAAGAGATAAAGAAGGGGGTCATTCCAGGCCTGGGGTATAAGCCAGTGCAAAGGCACATAGGTGGGAGATGGACTGTCATGTTTGAGGAACAGCAAAGAGTATCTCATGGGATAATAGCATACATAGAGGAGAATAAGATAAAAGATACTAGGGATAAATATAGTAAAAAAAAATCAGCTTCACAAGTACAAGATGGAGAAAGTATAGTTAGGCAACAGTTGTTCTGAAAAAGACTTGAAGGTGGTAGTGGCCTCCAAGCTAAAAATGAATCGAAAGGTGATATAGCAGCCAAAAAAACCTGTTACAATTTTAAGCTGCATTCGGAGGGGTATTTTGCTCTGATCACATCTGTTCAGCTTTAGAAAAGGCACTGGATAAGGTAGAAATCATCCAGAAGGCAGTGACCAGAAAGGTGAATGGACTGGATTGCATGCTGCATGAGGACTATTTAACCCGTGCAAGAGAATGCTTAGTGGAGGCATGGCAATTGTTTTCATGTTATACTAAAGAGAAATAAGACTTATTTTCATTAACTTGTGAGGGCAAACCTCGGAATAATGGGGTGGAGATTCTCTCTGAAAGTCTTCAAGAAAAGGCTAGCTGACCACTTATTGGGTAGGTAGTGAGTAGTGAGGATTCCTTTTGGGGAGCTGAGGTTGGACTACATGGCTGCTGAAATGTCTTCCAGCTCTTAGGTTCTTGCTGTTAATTGGATTGAGTCTTGAATGCATAGAAGCAGGCATAGGGAGAGAGTAAGTAGAATATTTTTGATTAGAGTCAGGTATTCACATAGATCAAGCTGGAAAAGTATTAGTGGGGGGAGGGGTAATATGGTGGAAAACCTTGAATGACAGCCTAAGGAGTTTGGATCTTGTGCTGTAGAGGCGAGGGAGACCTGAATCTCTCTGAGGTAAGTCAATAAGCAATTATTAAGCACTCACTACATGCCAGGGCCTGTGTGGCTGAGTGGTGGGAATTCAAATACAAGCAAAAAAGAGCAGAGTCCCTTGCCCTTGAGGAGTTCCATTTTAATGGGGGAAGACAATACATAAAAAGGAGCTGGAAAACAGGCTAGAGTGGGGTGGGGGGAGAATGGTGCCAGTCTAGAAAGTCAGAAGCATAACCATGAGGGGAATCATGGATGGCAGGTCTGGGCCCCTCCCCCAAATGAAGGCCCAGTGGGAGAAGGGAGCAATGGGATATTCCAGGGTGAGAAGGCTACAATGGGGGATGGATGGGGGGGGGAAATCACAGGGTCAGTTAATGGAAGATACTGGACAAGAACCCAGGTCCCCTGACTCCTAGTCCAAAACTTGTTTCTATCACAACTCTGCTCTTGGAGGAGTCTTTGGAGGAAAATAAAAGACACAGAGACTCTGTCTTCTTGCAAGTCAGATTACTTCTCTGAGATTCATATTCCTCATCTGTAAAATGGAAATTCTATGTACTTCATTGTGTTATAAGGAAAGCACTTTGCAAACCCTACATCATTATATAAATGTTGGCTTCCTTTCCCCACACCTCTCCTTGCTATCAATACCCCCTTCCCCCTCCCACCTTGGATGATTAATAGCTCATGGACTCTGAGCAGATGGAGGGGCAAAGATGAGGCCAGGGCTGGGAGCAGTCCACTTAGGAACTGGGCAGTGCCCAGTAGGTGGTCAGGGATAGTCTTTTCCTGGAATGGTTTGCACTGAATGGTTGCTGAGTTCCATTCTAGTTCCGAAATTAAGGACCAGAATTTCAGAATAGTTTGAAAGGTCCAAAATGGGGATCTTTGGGCTCTCCCAGGGTTGTTTAAATGATAAGATGAAGTAGCATATGGGAAAGACTTTACCAGCTTTAAAGAGCTATGTAAATGCTGGCTGCTGTTGGGATCAGCTTCATTGGTGTCATTACCAACATCATCCTGTCATCTCAGACCCCCCGCTTGTGACCCAGCGCATCCCGGAGGCCCCCACTGCCGATGTTCCAGTCTGGGACATCAGCGGCTTCACCCTCCTGGATGGGAAACTGCTGCTTCTGGGGAGAGAGGAGGAGGTAAAGGGGAATTTGGGGGGTGCTGAGAATTTGGGGTTGGAGAGGGGAAGGCAGAGGAAGGATGAGGAAGGGGGAGAGAAGAACTGAAAGAAATGACAATGGGTGGGTGATGGGGGCACCAAAGGGGCAGCTGGATCAGATGCAGAATAAATGAAAGGAATCTGTCTATCTGTAAATAGGCGTCAGGGAGACACCTTCCCAGGGCCGGGAGCGTGGGCTCTGAGGGCAGTGTGCAGCTGACATCTGGAGGGGCCAAAGAGCCAGGTGAGTTGTGTTGGGAGGGAGGGGTCTGGTTCGTGATGGGGCAAGTCTGATAGGGGAGAGATGATCCATATACACCAGACTAAGGGAACCTGGAAGAAGAGGCTGCCAGGACCCTGGACATCTTCCTCCAAGCTCCCAATTCTACTTCCCTTTACAGAGCAGAGTCTGAGAAGAGGTGAGTCCGAGGCCACCAGTGCCAACCAGGGCCACAACGTGAGGGTGAGACTCCGATGCAGGGATGGGGAGGTGGAGACCCTGGGGGACCCTACAACCTAACCCCTGACCTTTTTTCCCAATCACCCTATAATCCCCAGGGTTTGCTGTGGAAGAGGCTCAAGGAGAAGAAGAAGGGGAAAGCTGGAAGCACTGGGACAGGGTAAGGACTTCATGGAGCAGCAGAAATCAGAGCCTTGGATTTGAAGTTAGTAGATCTGCCTTTCAGGCCTAACCTTCAGAGCTGTGGCTCTGGGCAAGGCACTTCACTTGTTTAAGCCTCAGTTTCCTCATCTGTAAAACGGGAACAATAATGCTTGCACAATCTACCTCACATGGCTAACATTCACTTGCCCAGTCTGAGGCTGGATTTGAACTCAGCTTCCTGACTCCGGGCCCAGCAATCTATCCACAATGCCAACTAGCTGCCCAGTATGTAGAATAGTACTTTGTAAATCTTAAAGAACCATATAAATGTGAGTAGCAATTATTATTATTATAAATCTGGGGGGTTCTCTCAATGGGAGACAGCTTTGCTGAGGATAATGGGAGTGGCCCAGGAAGGGTATTGGAGTATTGGCCCCTTCAACCTCAGATCCCACTTCTCCACCAGGTGCCCCAGTGCCCGGGGCTCCCAAGAGTCCCTGGTAAATGAAGGACCCATCAAAGAACTGGACCTGAGCAGTGAGCAAAATGTGCAAGTGTGGCCCCTGCACCCCAGTCTCCTTGGGGAGCCCTATTGCTTTCAGGTATGAGAGAAGAGGGGGCCGGATGAGCATGCCCTTTACCACCCTCCACCCCCAGATTATCTTCCCTTTGAGTCTTGTATACCCACCCATTAGACCTCCACTTCCTCTGGTTTCCACTTCCCTTCTAAAAGGGCTCTCCTCCCTCCACTCAGGTAACCTGGCCCAGTGGGAGTCGCTGTTTCACCTGTGGCTCAGCAGCTGAGAGGGATCGATGGATTGAGGATCTGCGCCAGAACCTGCAGCCCCACCAGGTCAGCACTTGAGATCCCCAGCTGGCCTCAGCTGTGCTTTGGATAACCAATCTAAGCCCCAAACTCAGGGCAGACAGAGGGATCCAGCCTGTGGGGAAAAAATACTATCTGAAGTGCTGAGGTTTTTAAATCAGAAAGAGAAACCTCAGAACCACAGACTGCTTGAAGAGACAGCAGAACACACAGTATCAGAACTGGGAGGCCTAGAGCACAGAATGTCAGAGCTGGGAGGGCCCTTAGAATGAACTGTCAGAGTTGAGAGGGCCCTTAGGATACAGAATGTCAGAACTGGGAGGCCTTAGAACACAGAATGTTAGAACTGGAATACAGAATGTCAGAGCTGGTAGGACCCTTAGAATACAGGATATCAAAGATGGGGAAATCCTTAGTACACAGATTGTTAGAGCCGGGAGAACCTTTAGAACAAATTGTCAAAGTTGGGAGGACCTTTAGAACACAGAATGTTCATGTTACAGACAACTTGTCTAATAAGTGAGCTATGGAAATAGCAGGTTTAGCTGGGCCTTTGGTGGGCACTGAGGACAACACTGGACTCTGTGCAGGATTGCCTTTTAAAATATGTCCTGAGGTGGTCACCTAACCTCTACTTGAACACCTCTAGTAATGGGGAGCTCACTACCTATGGACACAGTTCATACTATTATTGATGACCAACTCTCATTGAAGGAAATTGTTCCCCTTGCCACCATTGTTCCTAGATCTCCATTTCAAGTTAAAGCAGATTATTCCCTTTTCCCTCTGCCTACCCCCAAATTGTCCTCTCTCTTCTCTCTCCAGGAAAGCCAAGAAAGGGAAGAGACATGGCTGAGTGTGTGGGTTCATGAGGCCAAGGGCCTCCCACAGGGTGGCTCTCTAGGCCTTCGGGTGGAGTTGTGGCTAGATGGGGCCTTGTTGGCCCGTACAGCTGCTCGGCCTGGGCCTCACTTCTGGGCTGAGCGTTTCCACTTTGAAGCACTACCCCCTGCCCGCCATATTTCCCTTCGATTGCGCCAGGCAGAACGGGACCTGGGCAATGTGTCACTGGCACTAGCCGAGCTGGGACCAATGGGAGGGGGTCTTGAGCGATGGTTCCCTCTGGAAGGTGGACCTTCAGGGGCAGCCTTGAGGGCCCGGGTTCGGGCACGCTGTCTGCGGATACTACCCACTGAGCGTTACAAGGAATTGGCAGAGTTCCTCACCTTTCACTACCCAGAACTGTGCCATGCCCTGGAGCCCCAGCTGCCTGCCCAGGCCAAGGAAGAGTTGGCAGCCACCATGGTTCGTGTGTTACATGGCACAGGAAAAGCCCAGGTAGGAAAGAGGGCACAGAAGGGTGAAGCTGGCTGGGGAGAGGCCAGGTCCAAAGGAGATGACCCTGCCCATCTGGAAGCTTCCTATTTAGACCACTTATTCCTGCTAACTAGATGCTGAACTCAGTTGTTTCTATACCACTGCAGGCCCCAAAGTAACAACAGTTGCTGTCTAAATTCAATCACCTGGACAAAGCGCCGCCCCCCACCCGCCCCCGTCAGCTCTGTCACAATGTCACCCTTCTTTCCCCTTCTCTATAGTGAGTCAGTCCAACCCTCCACAAGGCAATAATATATATTCTACTATAGACAGAATGCAATCTATTGATAAAGCCAGGCAAACAGAGGGATGTAGGGCAGGTGTTAGTGAATTGGTTTGGACTTTGTATCCAGCTGTAGAACAGTGTCCATAGCACATGAGTTGGAGTCAGGATGATATGGATTCCAATCCTGCCTCAGACACATGCTAACTTTGTGACTGCGGACAAGTCCCTTAACCTTCCTAAGCCTCAGTTTCCCCAACTGTAAAACAATGATAGTTGTAAATTTTAATTCAGTTTCATAATATTTGGTCACAGAGGATTAGACCTAGAAGGTTCCTTATCCTTTCTACACCCTCTCCTACTACACTGATGAGGACCTCTTCTTATACTTTACTGCATGAGCTCCCTCTTCTCCACGTCTCATTGACTCTTGATGCATTTCCCCAATTTGTTTTCCTATACTCCAGTCTTTGATGGCCCTAATCTTCATCTCCTCTTATATGTATCATTAATCCATCCCCTCCTGTCTTCGTCAGCAAATCACACTCATAATCATCCCCTCTCCCTTATCTTAAAACCTTCCCCATCTCCAAGTTCCTTCAATATTGCCTACAAACATGCCCAATTCTCTCCCATTCTTAAAAATCCTTCTTTTGACTCTATCCACTCCTCAAGCTACCATACTATATTTCTCTTTCCTTCCTCAGCCAAATTCCTAGAAAAAACCCACTGCACTCATTACCTACACTTTTCTCTCCTCCCCCTCTTCTCAGACCTTTGCATTCTGATTCAAATTTCATCCTTCAATGGAAACTACACTCTCCAAAGTTAGCAGTGATCTCTTAATCACCAAATCTGATGGCCTTTTTCTCTTTGTTCAATTCTCACCCTTCTTGATATCCCTGAATCATTTCATGCTGTTACCCAACCTCTTCTCCTAGATTTTATCTCCCCCTTGGTTTTTTTGTGAAACTTCTCTCTCCTTGGTTCACTCCCTACCTGTCTGACTGCTCCTTGTCAGTATCCTTTGCTGGTTCATCATCCATGTCCCACCCTTTGATCCTCATCCATTTTCTTTCAACACTGTCTTTCTTGGGGACTTCATCAACTTTCATAGGTTTAATTATCATCTCTATGATCATGATCTACCCAATCCTAGACTCTCTCCTGACCTTCAGTCCTATAGGACATATTGCCTATTAGATATTCAAAGTGGATATCCCATAGGCCTCTCAAACTCAATAAGTCTAAAGTCCATCCCTGGGGCAGCTAGGTGTTGCAGTGAATAGAGCATTGACCCTTGAGTCAGGAGGATCTGAGTTCAAATCTGACTTCAGACACTTGACACACTTACTACCTGTGTGACCTTGGGCAAGTCACTTAACCCCAATTGCCTTATCTCCCCCCTTCCAAAAGAAAATTTTTTAAAGCCCATCCCTCTTCCAAAAATTCCTATCATTACCAAGGACAAGCACCACTGTCCTTTCAATCACTCAGTTTCAACACCTCAAAGTAATCCTTACTCTCATTCACCCTACATAACCCAATCAGTTAGCAGTTCTTGTTGGTCCTATCTCCACAACATCCCTCACTTTCACCCCTTTTCTCTAGTCACATGACATCACATTAGTCAAGGTCTTAATCAACTTGAGCCAGGGCTGCTGCTATATTTTCCTAATTGGTCTTCTTGCTTCAGGTATCTCCCCACTACAATCCATACTCCACTGTTATTAGCATTACTGCTAATGTGATTTTTCTAAAGCACATGTCTGACCATGTCACTCTCTTTCAACAAACTTGAGTGCTCCCTATTGTCTTTAGAATTAAATAGAAATGCCTCGATTTGGCTTTTAAAGTCTTCTGCAACCTAGTACTACCCTACCTTTCCAGCAATTGTGCATTACTCCCTTGCATGCACACTGTAGACAATTGGCTTCATTCTCTTTCCTCATATACTTCATCTCCTTTCCACTTACCCTACTCCATGCTGACAATTCATCCTTCTCATTTCTGCCTCTTAGAATCCCTACCTTCCTTCCAGGCTCCATCTGAGGACTAGCTTATGCAAGAACCTTTCCTCATACCCCTAGTTGCTGGGGCCTTCCATTCAATATTCTGTATAGTTACATATGTACATGTTGTCTCCTCTAGATAGATTATAAATCAGGGACTGTTAGACTTTTGTCATTGTATATCAGTGCCCAACACAGTACCTGGTACAGAGTAGGAACTCAATAAATGCTTGTAAATTGATTAAACTGTCACAGCTAGAAGAAGCCTTAAGGTATCAAGCAGGTAAGTACTTGTTGAGTCCCTGCTGTGCTTGAGGGGATAGTCTCTGGAAATACAAAGGCAAAAATGACACATTTCCTGCCCTGAAGGAACTTCCGTTCTAAAAGACAAACACAAATTTGTGGGAGAGGAACCTTGCCCTGAGAGGTTCAAGAAAGGCTTTATGTATGTGGTGGTATTGGAAGAAAAGTGGGGATTCTATAAGGTAGAAGTTGGAGGGGAGGGAATTCCAGGCATGGGGTCAGGGAGAGAGATGGGAAATTGAGTTCACAGTCCTGTGCTGGTAGGGAAGGGTAGGATAGGGATGAAAGGCACAGGCTTTCTAAGGATGGCCTGGTGGAGCCCAATGTACCCAGGATGTAGCCACTGGGCTAGAGGATAGGGATATCCCCAGCTGTGTTCTGAGGTGATAGCCCACATTCCTGGCTACAGGCACTAGTGACAGACCTGGGCCTGGAGGAGCTGGCCCACTGTGGAGGGAGAGAAGCGTTGCTGTTCCGAGAGAACACACTGGCCACAAAGGCCATTGATGAGTACATGAAGCTGGTGGGGCAGAGCTACCTGCATGAGACACTGGGTAAGGGGTTGGAAGGGAGAGCAGGGGCTGTGGAGAGGCTTCCAGGGGACATTGAAGAGGAGGGAGGTACCTTGGAGGGGTGGGACTGGTAGAGAAGGAGGGGAAAGGCAAGAAGAAAAGTGCTAAGTCTGGACTCCGCCTGTCCTCTCTACTCTGTGTCTGTGCTCTAGGAGGTGCTGTGGGACGTCTCTGTGCCTCTGAAGATGGCTGTGAAGTAGACCCTAGCAAGTGCCCTGGCCCAGCCCTGGCCCAGCACCAGGCCACCCTGAGGCAAAGCTGTGAGGATGTCTTCCTCAGCATCACCAGCTCCTCTGAGTGAGCCTAGCCCCTGCAGCTTGACCCCCAGGGAGAGGGGGTGGTCTTGCTTCTTCCCCAGCTCTTCACTCTCAGAACATTTGTGGCCAATCTGGGTATTTCATCAACTGGAGTTCATTCTTGTGCTCTCTCATCCAGTGACCCTGAACTGTGACATCTGATCTCCTTGTCCCTTGACCTCTTCAAAGTCTTTCTGCTTCTTAATCTTCTCTTAGCCCCTACTTCTGTTCTATGCAGGTCCCTTTTCTCTTCAGATTCATCATGCATCCCTCTAAACCCTAACTCCCTTCCTCGATACAGTACACTCTCACCTCCTGACCAGTCACCCCTATTGACCCCACAGCTGGTTCCCGGCTGAGCTGAGTGCTGTGTTCTCAAGCTGGTGGGCAGCATGCCAGGAGCGGGGATCTGAGGCCCTGGGGGAGAGGCTGGTTTGTGCTTCACTCTTTCTGAGATTCCTGTGTCCAGCCATCATGTCCCCGAGCCTCTTTGGCCTTGCCCATGAGTACCCAGGCCCTGGCCTAGCTCGGACCCTTACCCTCGTCGCCAAGGTCATTCAGAACCTTGCCAACCGAGCTCCGTAAGTCAACAGTCAGTTAGTGAACAAGTTCTTATTAGGCAATTACTATGTGTTAGGCATTGTGCTGTGTGCTGGGGATACAAAGAAAGGCCCCCCAAAAAGGGGAGTCAGCATGTAAATAACGAGGTACATGCAAGATAGATAAAGATAATCTGAGAGGGAGAGTCAGTAGAGGGTGGGGTGGGGGGAGGGGATGAGAAAGGTCTGTTACAAGGAAAAACCAAGAGGTAGAGGAGAGGAGGAGGGAGGGCATTCCAAGGGAGATGGCCAGTGCAAAGGTAAAGAGACGGAAGGAGGAGTATCATGTACAAGATGTGCAAAGTAGGCCAGTGAAGCTTGGGCACTGGTCTGGGGAAGAAAGACAAGATGGGGGTGGGGGCTAGGGGAAAGTAGAGGAGATAGGCCTTCCCTGCTGACTCCTGTTGGGTGACTATCTCTTGCTACCTCCAGGTTTGGGGAGAAGGAAAGTTACATGAGCTTCATGAATGATTTCTTGGAGCAACACAGCTCAGCCATGCAGCACTTCCTGGTGCAAGTGGCCTGTGGGGATGGGGACAGGGCCCCGAGAGGCTACCAGGGCAGTGGAGACCTGGCCAGAGGCCTGGCCATTCTGCATGTTCAGCTCCGCACTATCTTCTCTGATCTGGACCAGGTACCCACACCCTGCACCCCTACCTGACCACTCAGTCTCACTCTTTCTCCTGACGTCCTCTTATGGTCTCTCTGGTCTCTGGCCCATGGATTAATCTAGTCCAATCCAGAGTCCGGTGCCCCAAATTCAGGCTCTTGGGATTGGAGATTAGAGTCCACTCTAGTCTAGAATCTAGAGCTCAGATCTCAAGCTAGCTCAAAGCCTAGCCTGGGACTTCCTGAAGTGACCAGGGGACCAGTGGGTAGGAAAGCTGAGAAGGTTTTCCAGGGCCTCCTAATAGAAATCTCCCTGGTAGCCAACACAGGAGAGCCTGGAACCACTGCCCACCATACTTCAAGCCATTGAGGAAGGCCGCCCTGTACCTGTGTCTGTTAGCATGCGCCCACGTGCTACCAACATCAGGGCCCAGGTTCATGCAAGGTAACCTGGCCTGGAGACAGGAATCATGGAGGGTCTGCAGGGTGGGAAATTTGGGAGGAAAGTTTGGTTTATGAATCAAATAGGAGTCAAGATCAAGATCGGAATTAGAAGCAGGGTAAAGGTTTAGGGTCAGGGTTTGGGTTGTGATTTGATTCAGGGTTTGGTTTCCGAGTCCAGATTGGAATCAAGATTTGGATTGGCATCATGGTGATGGTAAGGACTGAATTAGGGGTTGGATTTTGTGTGAAAGTCAAGCTTGAGTTTAGGTTAGAATCATGGGTCAGGATTAGGGGTGGGGTTACCATCTGGATCAGGGGTCAAGAACCTTCTTTTGGGACATATTTCAGCTTCTCAGAAAAGCCAGGTTTCCTGCCTCCCAGGGACCTCTCCAAGCACACCCCTCTCATCTCCAAGAGCCAGTCCCTCAGAAGCATACAGGGCCGGGGCCAAGGCGAAGAACAACCTGCAAAAAGACTACATCGTCGTGTCCAGCGTACTCAGAGTGTCCCTGCCTCTCGCACTGCCAGTCCTCATACCTCTGGACCCTTGTCCCGGGTCAGGCCCAAGGACTCCCTTCAAAAAGGTTCCCCACCCCAGGGCCGGTCTAGGCTTGGAGTCTCTGCTTCCCTGCCTAGGAAGTCATCTGTACCCTGGCAGCGCTTCCTGGAGAAACCACATGAAGTGGATCATAGCGTTTGCACCCGACTCCCTGGGAAGGTAACGACCCAGCTTGTGTTGTACAAACAAGAGAGAAGGAGAGGATTCTAGAGGCTGGACCCCCTCCTATGCCACTCTTTGGGCTCTCTTCCCATCAAACATTCCTCTCCTCTCTGCCAGGGACAGCTGGCAGAGCTTCGGCAGGAGATAGTCTCCCTGTGTGATCAGCAGAGAGTGTTAACTGGACAGCTGGAAGCCCTCGCCAGCGAGACCCAAGCCCTTGGGGAACAACAGAAAAAGCTACTTGGTCAACTGGAACAGATTCAAGGCCAGTTCAGGATCAGGTGGGAATTTTTCTTAGTTTCACCCCCACCCCCATCTGCCCAATCTCTGCCCTTCCCATTCCCATCCTAGCACCTGGATACTGGACAGTACCTCCTCCTGTATGGTCTTCCCACTTGTTAACCTGGGGTGGGAGAAAGTCCTAAATAGCTTTCTCCCTCTCCTAGTTACCCAACTCCTCCCCCTGGAGATTGGGGAGGTTTGAGGGTCTAAAAGGACTGTCTCTTGGGGCAGGTCTCAGAAGCTGGAGCTTGGGCATAGTCTAGGCCCCCAGAGCAGGAACAGTGAGAATGCCAGGCTGGAGAGTTTGGTAAGAATTCAGTTCCATTCAGCAAACATTTATTAAGGTACTGCATTAGGTTGGAGGAGGGTGGTGGGAAGTGGGAATAGAGATGAAGATGGGACCCAGATCCAGTCGTCTAAGATCTCACAATCTTACTGGAGGCATAATGCAAATATATAAATTAATATAATACAAGGCAGGATGTGATCAGGCAGAAGGAGGGCAGCTCAGGGGAGCAGAGAAAGCCCTGGACTGGATCTGGGTTTGAATATTAACTCTGCATTTACTCACTGGGTAAACTTGATCATTCTGCTCCTCTGGGTCTCAATTTCTCATCTTCAAAAGGTCTCTTACAGCCCTCATATTCAGGGACTCTTGGAGAGGTCTATACAAAGGGCCTTTAGAAAATCTGAGTGGGAGAGAAATGGAAAAAGGGGCTAGTCTTTTGGGGGCTTGCACAGTTGGTCTTGAACCATATATGCTGCTGCCCCTACCTTTTCTCTTCTCTTACTGCCCCTTCCTACCTTTCTGCCCCCAGGAACATCGCCTGGCTGACCTTGAGAGGTCACATGCTCAGCTGGTACATTGGATGCAGGATCAGCAAAAAGTTTCTAAGATACAGATTCAACCCCCGAACATACCCTGCACCAATGGAGATGCCACTTGACCCTGTCCAGGGCCAGTCTGAGCTTCTAAGTGGCCACTGATGTGGACAGAGGCAAAGTATGGGAACCAAGTGCAGTCCTGGATTACCAGCATTTTCTTTCTTCTCTGCCACCTTCTCTGCCAGTCCACCTTCCCCCCTTAGTCCCCTGGGCTCTGCTCACTTCTGTCCCTGTCCTCTTGACCTCAGGAGGAAAGGAGGGGCAGAACTGGGCATGATAAGCTATGACTGCTGGGGTCCCTAGCACAGAACTTTATACCATAAAATTGTGGATTGAAATAAAGGTCCTTTCTGAACACCATGGAGCAGGATGTTACTAGGGCTGGAGTAGGTTAGGATTCCCTGAATCCCTTTCTTTCTTGGGGGCCACCTTTGTTGCTCATTTTTTCCCATGGTTGGTCCAGGAGAGCATTGGGAATTCGAGGTCCAGACAATCCAAATAACTGCCCAAACTTAGTACAGTGGAAGGTATGCTGGATTTGGTGTGAGAAGACCCAGGTTCAAATCCTGGTTCTGCCACTTGCTAGCTGAGTAACATTGGGGTAACTGAACCTCTCTGGGCCTCAGTAAATTGAAGGACATAGACTGGATGGGGCTGTTTTAGGGGGCATTGGGTGCTCCCACAGAAGAGGTCTTCATTCAAAGCCTGGACAACCATTTGTCTTGGATGTAACAGAGATGATCTTTATTCAGGGACAGACTGAATTCTAATTCTTCCCTATTCTAATTCAGTTGGCCTGGACAGGATAACAACTCTATGCTTCCTCTCCTGATCTCTAGAAGGGGCCATTGGTAGGAGGCTTCTCAGTCCCCTCTCTGTCACACACACACCCCCACCCTCCACCCCCAACAAGCCAATCTAATTGATCCAATAAGCACTCATCAAATTTATAGAATATTTGAGGTGTTAAAGACCCTGGACTCAGTGCTGGGATATAGAGACAAAAATGAGACAGCCTTTGTCCTGAAGCAGCATACATTTCAGGGAAAGGGAGGAGCAGCTAAGAATATATGTGATTTGAGGAGGGAGAGAACCAACTAGGAGACTCAGGAAAGACTCCCTGTAGGAGGTGGCCCATGAGTTGAACCTTGAAGGAAGCTAAGGATTCTCAGAGTTTGGGAGGACAGATCAGAGAGTTCTTTGGTTTCTTCTCGGAATCCACGCCCACATCATGTTCCTCTGAATCCCCATGATACCTCATGATTCCACATTTACATGACACTTGAACAAGGCTTTTTCCCCAACAGCCCCCGAGGTAAGTAATAAATCACTTTACACATGAGGACATTGGGATCAGACTGGGGAATTGACTTGTCTAAAGTCACAAAGATGATAAATAGGTCATGGGGTAGTCAAATCTACAGTGAGATTCCTATGACTTTTCTCCTGGAGCGTCTCCGTCCACAGACCTCTATCTGTCTGTCCATCCCCTGTTCCTTTTCACATTCTGCCTCATATTATTGGTTATTAATATTATATTAAAGTTACTTATATTCATGTCTTCTCAGGCCTCAAGACTGTTAGCTCCTTGATGGCATGGACTGTGCCATATTTACTTGTCCCCTCATTAGTGCCAGTGCAGGGCTCTGCAGCCTAGATTGTCAGGCCTGAATTGAGGGGGTAAATGGGGGTAATGACTCAGGCCAGGTAAAAGAGAGCAGCTGAGCCCTTCCCTTCCCCCTCCTATATCTACAGGATCTTATAAAGGGGCATGTTGAGGGTAGGGTGGTGGGAAGACAGGCTCCTCTTCCCCTCTCCTCTCCCTGTACTGTCCACGGAGGCAAAAAGCAGATGAGAACCACTAAAGTCTGAGTCTGAGGGAAATGGTCAGAAGGGGGAGGCTGTGGCCTCAGGATGGGGGACCTGGGGACCAGAACACCATCTAAGGAAAGCCTTGGAGGCAGAGGAAGGCTATGTGTGCTAGGTCACTTGTGTAGCCCTGAATATAGCTTTTAACCGCTCCGGACCTCAGTTCCTCCACCAGAAAAATGGGGAGAAGGCTATTCAAGGGAAAGGCTTTTCTTTTATGAACTGGGAAGGGGAGGGGCAGAATGGCCTGTGTTAGACTGAATTATTTTGAGTTTTTGAAGTAACAGGAGCCCTGTCTAAACCAGATGTATTTCTTTGTTTTCCTGGCATTATCAATCAATCAATAATTAGTAGACAAATATATATATGTATGTTTGTATAAGTGATTACTCTGTGCCAGTCACTGTTAAGCCACTGGGAAGACCAAGGAAGGCAAAAACAGTGCCTGCTATGGGAAGATGGGGAGGGAGGAAGAAAAAAATAAGCTGACACAATAATTTTGTTGTATATTTTAAAGGAATAGCAAATTGTGCATGGTAGATTTGCAGTTTCATGTACAATCATCTTTTTTTATTGTACTATGTTATGGCAATACTTGTTTTATCCTATAAATTAAAAAAGCTAGTCTCTGCCCTCAAGGAGCTTACAGTCTAAGGGGTTGACAGTAAGTGAAGAGCTAGGTATAAATAAAAAAAGAGGGAAGGTAACCTTAGAGGGGAGTCTCTAACAGCCGGGAAGACTGGGAAAAGTCAAACCACATGGATAAGCTGAGTTTTGAAGGAAGTCAGAGACTCTAAAAAGCAGGGGTGAGGAGAGAGAACTTTCCAGGAAAGGGGAACAGCCAGTGCAAAGGCAGAGAGGTAGGAAATGGAGGGCCTTATACAAGGAACAGCAGGAGGCCTGTTCATAGAGTGTGCCTGGGTAGTAAATACTTTTAAATGCTAAAAATTTCTATTTGATCCTGGATGTACACATGGAGTTTATGGAGTAGAGGGAGAGGTACCATTGTCAGCCCTGTGCTTTGGGAGCCTGCCAAGATATACAAGCAGGATTCCAGACACAATTCGGCATGAATTTATTAAGTGCTGACTCTGTGCCAGGCATTGTGCTAGGCACTGGGAATACAGAGCTAACAATAAAAATGGAGCCTGTCCTCAAAGAGCTTTCAATCTCCTGATACAAAGCAGCTATGACACATATGCTAAAAAATAAATATAGAATCCACACAACGTAATTTAAGGAGGAAGAGAGACCTGATAGCTAGGAGGAATCGGGAAAGATTCTGAAGGAAATCTGACAGGCTGCAAGATGGAAATGACAAAGGAGGGTCTTCCAGGCATGGGAGACCAGCAGTGTAGATAGAGAAACAGGAATGCCACACATAGAGAAGAGTGAATAAGGTAGCTCACCTGGAACATGGAGGGCATGAAGGGGAATAATATGAAATAAGACCAGAAAGGTTGGTGGGATTTAAAGTGGTGACATTTAAAGCCAGGCTTTATCACAGCCATTGAGATTTTTTAGTGGGAGAATACCATGGTCAGATCTGTGTTTTAGGAATATCAAATTGCTATCTACATAGTGGATGGATTAGAGAGTTAGAGACTGAAGGTTGGAAGACCAGTTAGCAGGATGTTAAAGTAATCCAGTCAAGAGCCTAAATTAGGGCAAAAGCTCTGTGAGTGTAGAGAAAGGGCATATCTGGCTAGGTAGCACAGTAGTCATAGCCCTGGGCCTGGATTCAGGATAGGTTCAAATCTGGTTTCAGACACTTACTAGGTGTGTGACCCTGGGTAAGTCACTTGACCTCTGTCTACCTCAATTTACTCATCTATAAAATGGGAAGAATAATAGCACCTACCTTTCAGGATTGTTGTGAGTTTGATACAGTATGTGTAAAGTGCTTTGCAAACTTTAAAGTACTATATAAACGCTATTGTTGTTGCTATTATTATGCAAGAGATATTGTGGAAGTATTAGCCAAGACCTGATAACTGTTTGTACCTGGCAGGTAAGGAGAGAGAAGAGGCAAGTATGTGCCAAGGTTGTGAATATTGGTGAATGGAAGGATAGTGCTGTCTACAATAGAAACAGAAAGGTTTGGGGTGAGAAAGATGTTGAGTTAGTGATGCCTGTGGGACATAATATAGGACTGCAGTTCTGGACAGAGACTAAGGCTGGAACGTATAGATTTGGGGATCTAGAGCCTCAAGGGACAAGGGAAAAGATAATGATCCAGAAAAGGAGACTGAAGAGCTAACATATAGGAAGAAAACCAACTTCTTAAGACTCACCGGCTTTCTTAAAGACTCAGCTTAAATACTACCAGCAGAGAGGTTACTAGAATAGTGCCTCATCTAGTACCTACTTTGTACCAATCTTATAAATAGCTACATATGCATGTTTTCTTCCCCAACAGAATGTATGCTCCTTGAGGGCAGGGACTGTTTTTCTTTCTGCTAGTATTTATATTCCCAGTGCTTACTCAGCACAGTGCCTGGAGAATTATATTGTGCATCACTGAATAAGAGGCGATCAAAAGGTTCAAAAGTTTCAAAGACGTCCAATGGGAAGACTGAGAAAAGGCAAATGGATTTAGCAGTTAACAGATCCTTGCTAACCTTGGAGCTGGCTCTTTACATTCAGTGGTAGTCAGAAGCCAGATTGCAATGGGTTGTGAATTGAATAGGAGGTGAGAAAATAAAAGCAAGGAGTATGATTCTTCTCATGGATTTTGGCTATAAAAGGGAGGAGAGATTTAGAATAAAAGCAAGGACAAAGGTTTAAAGTTTGGGAGATTTGGCAAAGTTTGTAGGCAAAGAGCAAGAAACTAGGAAATACAGTGTGACTGAAGATGAGAAGAGAGGGCTAGAACAATCAGAAGAGATGGGGAAATGGGATCAAGAGAACAAATAACTAGGTTGGCCTTGGCAAGAAGGGTTATTTCTTATGCCATCAGGGACAAAGGGGACTCCTGCAAAGGGGAATGGGAGATGATGGAGGAGTTTTGAAGTGTGGAGTAGGGGAGAAGAGGGAGTTGGTCAACAGAGAGCCTCTATTTTCTCCATGAAGGAGAAAGTGAGGTCTTCTACTGAAACAAGGGACAAGGAAAGAGGCTTGGGAAGGGAAAGGTTTGGAAACTATGACTGCCAATCAGAAAGAAATCAAATAATTGCCCTGAAGTTGTAGAAGTCCAAGTGAAATTTAAATTTTAATGGCTTAACTCGGTAGTGAAAGTAGTTGACACAGTTGCGAGACCTTTTCCAGTAGCAATCAGCAGCACTCAAGAGGAAGAAGGTGGATGATAGAGATAGCTGAGAGCTAGGCTTTTAACAAAAGTAAAGAAGCAAGAGATTCAGGAGCAGAAGACATGACAACAATGAGGTCAAAAATGTGATGGGAAGGAATGGGGGAACATGAAGGGACTGGGAGTCACAATAAAGGATGAATTAAAGTAAATCAGAGGGAGAGATGGAAGGATTGGGTACAGTGATCAGGGAGAGGACCACGGTGTCATAGGTCTGGAGCTGAAAGGAACCTCAGAGGATACTTTCAGAGTTTAGGCTCATGGAGGATAGCTCAATTAGGGATGACAGTGATCCTGATCACACATTCACAGGTTTTTACAGTAGCTATTTGATAAAAGTTTTCTAAATTAAATGCCCTCAAGAATCCAGTGGGGGTAGAAGAGGGTACAGTGGAAGAACCACAGACCTAGATTTGACTCCTTATTGTACTAATTGTGTGTACTTGAGCAAGTCCCTCCCTAGGCCTCAGTTTCCCATTGGTAAAAAGAGGGATTTGGACTAAATAATCCCTTAAGGTCCCTTTGAATTAAAAAATATTCTTTCCTCAGTTGGGTGCCACAAAGGACCCAATTTCTCTGAGCTCATGAGAAAGGGGATGAGCTGAGAGACAGGCCTGGGTACTATAGCTAGATTAGAGTCTAAAGCAGGGGTGAGGAACCTATGGCCTTTTAGGGCCTTGGGTGCAGCCTTTTGACTGAGTCTAAGTTTTACAGAACAAATCCTTTTATTAAGGGGATTTGTTTTGTGAAGTTTGGATTCAGTCAAAGGGATGCACTTGGGGACCTAGAGGACCACATGTGGCCTGGAGGTTGCAGGTTCCCCACCCCTGGTTTAGACATTATAAACTGGGACCTGTTTTGGGGCTGATCAAATTTCCTTTTTATTTGAATTCCTAGTGACATTCCCTTGGTGACAGTTCTTAGAATCATGGAATCTCAAAGTTGGAAGAGATCTCAGAGGTCATTGATTTCATCTTTAGCCTAAACAAAAATTTACCTATCATCTATTTGGTGAGTGCTCATTTAATCTTTGCTGAACAACCTCCATCAGTGAAGACTCCTGGGGGAAGGGGGTTCAAAAGACTTTAGGGCAACTCTAATTATTAGAAAGGCTTTTCTTGTAGGGAGGAAGCACTTAGTAGATAAAGAGGGACAGCCTAGGAGTTAAGAGGACCTGGGTTCACAACCAGCCTTGGATACATTCTGTCTGTGTAATCCTGGGCAAGTCCCTTAATGTATAGGTGAAGACTGCACATTCCAAAATAGATGCAGTTTTTCCTTGGGCGAGTTTCCTATACCAATGAAGTCACACACACAAAATGTTCAAAAATTAAACTTCTGTCTGCCTCTCTGCAACTTCCCCTGGCCCTCCCTTTCCCTCAGTGCTCCCAGTGATGTGTTTTGGGGCCAAACGAAACAAGTCGAATCAGTCTTCCTCGTGAAATCCTTTCAAATACTTGACGACAGATGTGCAGTCCTTCAGATCTCCTCTCCAGGTTAAACAACCCCCTTTCTTCAATGTTCCTGGTGTGACCTGTTCTCTGGCTACTGCTGGAACGGAACTCTATTCTAGGATCAGAGCACTCCGAGAAGCAAGTCTTGGTGCTCTCGCTTAGTTGAATGACCACTTCAGAAGGTCTTCTTTCCCATTAGAATGTAAGCACCTGGAGGGAAGGGAATCTCTCTTTCTTTGGCTGGTATTTGTACCCGAAGCCTTCAGAACAGCACCAGACAGAGGATGCGTGGAATGTCAATGCTTGTAGGCTTCGGTTGGATTGGATGACAGTTGAGATCTCTCCCCACGCCCATCTCTAAATTCGGGATCCTCCTTGCCTTCCTCCACAAGCTCCCAGGGACGTGGTGACCGGAATGGAGAGTCCAGATGCGGTTCCGAGCCCGGCAAAGTGCGGCGGGAGCACCACTCTGGATGGGGGTCCCATACCTCTTGGTTGCCATGTGCCATGGATGATTTCCTACGGGGGGGTGGGGGTAAACCGAGGCACAGAAGGATGGAGATCTCGTCTGACTCTCCTTACTCTGCTTCTCCCCGCCCCCAATTCTGCTGTCATTGTAACAGGTGCCATATTTTTGGCTTTGGGAAAAACTGTTGGGAGGGAGCAGAGAGCAGCAGGTACCTCTTTTTTAGACCCCCCCGGAGAAAACCCAGACAGGGAAGGGGGGCGTCCACGAGGCTGGGTCTGAAGCTCAAGGACTTGGCTTTGAATCCCGGCTTGGACACTTACTTGCTTCGTGACCTTGGGTTAGTCACTTGCCTTCCTCTGAGTTGCACTTTTCTCCTCCGTAAAATGAGAGGGTTGGATGATCTCTTAGGGTCCCTTCTAGAGCCAGGAGCACTACTAAAGGACTGCGGCCCCTTTAAGTCGGCAGATGCCCTAGCCACTCCGAACATGGCGTCGTGCTACCTGCCACACCCCTTCTCTCCCCCCTACCCCAAAGGGAAGCCGCGGTAGCGGCTGAGGTGGGGGGGAGGCTGGGGGGTGACCCCGACCTCCCCAACATGGCGTCACGACGGGGCTGTCGCGCTGAGGTCACGGCGGCGCGCCGGGGGGCGGAGCGGCCGGGCCGCGGGGCGGGAGGGGGGCCGGGGGAGAGATTTAAAGGGACAATGTCCCCGGCGCGGCGGCGGAGGCCGCGGGACCGGGATAGGCGGCGGCGGCAGCGGCAGCGGCAACGGCAGCGGCGGCCGCGTTGAACGGAGCCCGGAGCGCCCCGGGTCGGCCGGCAGCGCCGCCCTGCGGTGAGTCTTGCCCTAGGACCCCCGCCCGCCTGGTCCGACCCGGCCCGGCCCAGGGAGCCCCCGACGCTGCGGGCGGGGCGGGGCGGAGCCGCCGGGGGAGGGAGAGGCCCCGGCCCGGTCCCGGCCCCGACCCCGCGCCCGCCCCCCCCCCCGCCCCCCGCCCCTGCCGGGCACGGCCGGGACCCCCAGGGGCCAAGGGGCGGGGGGCTCGAGGGCCCGGGGGCGGGGCCTGGCCGGGGGCGGGGCTGGGGGGCGGGGTCCGGGCAGGTGGGGAGTGGGGCGAGCCGGGGCAGGGGTCTGGGGGAGCCCCGGGGCAGGTGTCCCCGGGAGGCGGGGCCGCTTCCCTCTTAGCTGGGGGCTGGGGGCTGGGCCGGCCTGGGGGCCGGAGTGGGCCCTGTCCTGAATCTACTCTCCCCTGGGGCAGGCAGCCCAGGAGGCCTGGAGCCCCCAGGAGACGCGGGCCTGGGTCTCCGGACCCCTCCCCCCATCTCTGCTTCTCTCTCGTTCCTTCTCTATTAATTCCTTTCCCTTCCCCCTTCCTTCCCTTCTTTTTTCCCTTCTCTTCTTTCCTTTCCTTTCTTGCTTCGCTTCCTTCCCTTCCCCCTCCTTCCCCTTCCCCTTCTTTCGATCCCCCATCCTTTCCATCCTTCCTTCCCTATCCTTCCTCCCCTTCCTTTCCTCCCTCTTTCTTTCCTTCCTTCTTTACCTATCTTCCCTCCCCCTTCCTTTCCTTCCCTCCCCTTTCTTTCCTTCCTTCCCTCCCTATCTTCCCTCCCCCTTCCTTTCCTTCTCTCCATCCCTAACTTCCCTCTCTCTTCCTTCTCTCCTCCTTCCTCTCCTTCTCTCCTGTCTTCCCTCCCCCTTCCTTTCCTCCCCTCCCCTTTCTTTCCTTCCTTCTCTCCTATTTTCCTTCACTTTTCCTTCTCTCCCCTTCTTTTCTTTCCTTCTTTCCCTATCTTTCCTTCCCTTTCTTTCCTTCTTTCCCTCCCTATATCCCCTTCCCTTCCCTTTCTCTCCTTTCTTCCCTCCCTTCCTTCTCCCCCTTCCCTCCCTTTCCTTCCCTCCCCAATTCTTTTCTTCCTTCCTCTCCCTTCTCTCTCCTTTTATTCCTTTTTTTCCCTCCATATCTTCCTTTCCTTTCTTCTTTCCCCCTTCCTTCTGTATCTTCCCTCCCATCTTTCTTTCCTTCCACTTCCTTTCCTTCCTTCCCTTCCCTTCTCTCCCTGTCTTCCTTCTCCTTTTCTTTCTTTCTCTCCCTTTCCCTTCCCTTTCTTTTCTTTCTCTCTCCCTTTCCTCCCTATCTTCCCTCTTCCTTCTTTTCCTTCCCTCTCTCCCCATTCTTCCCTCCCCATTTTCCTTTCCCCTTTCCTTCCTATCTTCCCTTTCCCCTTCCTTTCCTATTTTCTTTCACCCTTCCTTTCCTCCTCCTTCCTGTCCTTCCATTACCCTTTTCTTCCTTCCCTTCCTATTTTCCCTCCCCTTTCCTTCTTATTTTCTCTCCCCTCTCCTTTCTTTCCCCTCCCTCCCTCCCTCCCTTCCCCTTTCCTCATCCCTTCTTTCCTTTTCTATTTCTTTTTTCTTCCTTCCCTTCCTTTTCCCTCTCTTCTCTCACTTTCTTCCTTTCCTCCCCTTTTTCTTCTCCCTTCTCTCCTCCTTTCTTTTCTTTTCCTCTGTTCTTTTCCCCTTTGTACCTTCTCACTCCCCTTTCACTCATTCTGTAGACTTAGTATACTGAAGAGATGGTTACAGGTGCCAACCTGGCATAGCCCAGCAGTCATCAGGTCCTATGGGGCTGAAGAGAGTGGGCTTTTGCTGCCTCAGCCTCACCACCCTACCTCCCCATCCCCAGGGCCACCCAGGCATCATACCCCAAGGAGCCAGAAAGTCTTGGCCCTGCCACTTCCAGAAATGATAGTGGCTTCTCAGTACCAACTGTGCCCAGAGACCTGGAGCCTACTCTCTAGCTAACTGTCACCCTGCTACTCAGAGAAGAAAACTTGCTTGTCCCTAGATTGGCTCAGGAGACTATGTATCTTAACTCTGCCTCTGTAGCATCTCCATGGGGCACTGTTTTCCTTCTCTTCTGACCCCTTGCTTTTGGGCCAGGATCAGTTGAAAGACAAGTCCCTTATTGCTTGGACCTATTTTTCTGACACAAGTACAGTTATCAGGGAATGAGGACTTGGGTCTGCTTGGGCCAGGTTGGGGATGGCCCTTTGGAAATCAACTGGGGGTGCTCAGTTTTCCTTAGGTAATACTCAGGGATATGCCAGGCCAATGGTCCTGTGGGCTCTAACCCCAAAATAGGGATTGAAGGCTCCCTGAACCAACAGACTGGGAGTCGTGGGGGTAGTTTTGTTAGCCTTGCCCCAGGAGTCCCTGTTAATCTCTACTGCTTCGCCTGTCCCCTACTCTCTTACCCACAAACCACCCCTCCCTCCCCCACCCCCTCCCTGGCCTCAGTCAGTGGGCCCCATTCCTCTCTCTTTCCAACCTGTCTCTTGAGACAGTGCCTCGTTCCTGTCCTTCACTTTCTGCTGTTACCTTGAAGGTATTTATAGGAAACTGGCTCAGATCACCCCCACCCCCAGCTAACTCTTTGTTTCTGGACCAGTGAGGCCTCCTGCTCCTCTCATCCTTCTTCCAGGGCTTCCCTGAGTCTGACCTCTAATCTGCTTGACTTTTGGGGTGGGGGGACTAAAGTATGTCAAGAAATAGTAGATGGCTGAGGACTAGGGACACGGGAAAAGGAGAAGTGGAGAGAGAAATCAGGACTCCTAAGAGTTTCTTGCTACCCTTGGCCAGGAACTTTTTAATCTTTCCCTTCTGCTTTATGATCTTGCTGTGTTCTGTCACTCTGCTCTGCGGGTCTCTGGGAGCCACCTCCTTCTCTCCTTCCCTAAGTGTTCTCCATTCTCCCCTACCAGATTCCTGCTGAGCTGGATGCCTGTTACAATGTCTTGCTGAGCCTCCGGAGCCCAGGGATGGAAGGCCCCCCTGGGGGGGGTACAGCCCCACCACCCAGGCCTGCTGCCCCTGAGAGACCACCTAGCCTGGTCCTGAGATCAGAAAGTGAAGAAGATGTGGAAGCTGAAGATGGTGAGGAGGGTAGCCCTGTGGCCACCCTGTATCCACCCAGGCCCCCTGGTCCCAGAAGCATGGAAGGCCTCAGAGATCCCCAGGATAATGATGGTGTCACTGGTAAGGGGGTCTAGGAGTACAGTATCCAGGAGAGCATGGCATGCCTCCAGCTGGGAGGGAAAGGGAGGAGGGGGGATGGCACCTTGTTAGGCAGAAATGGTTTGGTTCCACAGGGATACAAGGCAGAGCAGGAATGAAAACCTAGCTCTGCTTATTGGCCTGCTCAGGAAGAGTGGCCTGGCTGAATCCTTGCTCCCCAAGTCTGGGGGTGAGGGTGGTTAGTGAGAGTTGGTCTGTCTCCTACTTCCCATGGGAGTCCTCCTGGTCATGACTAGTGATGGCTCATGTGACCTTTAACCTGCCTTATTTCTATGGTCCATGGGTCTTTGTTCTCTCCCTAGGGCTTCTTGCCTCTCTGTGGATCTCTAAGCATATGATGTAGATTCCTAGGGGTTTGTTCCCCTTCTTTCCATCCTCCTTTTCAAAAAGACTGACTGCTAGCTACACAGTGGGAAACCGGGGACCAGAGAAGGGAAGGGCTATCTCTAAGGCAAATGAAAGCCAGGTGTCTGGACTCAGCTGGGTCAAGGTACCTGGGGCTAAGCTGGGCCTAGGCAAGATCTGGTATGTCTTCCTTCCTCACTGAATGAAGGGGCAGAGGGGCTAGGTCTAGCCTCTGATGGCTGGATGGCTGGATGTGTCCCCTTGCTAATGCTTCAGTTTACTTAGCAGGAGGGAGACCAGCACTGACTGACTCCTTCACTGGGAAGACTCAGTGAGAAATGCAGCAGTCCTTTCCATCGGAAGCCAGGATGCTGGGGTCCTAATTTCTGCCCCTCTGTGGGTCTCACCCCTCTATGTTTAAGGGATCTCACAGAACTCTTCTTCCTGACCTCCCTTGGGAATTCTGGGATAGGGGCACCTCTACCCTGTTGAACCCATCACAGCTCAGAGAAAGTCAATGCCACTTACACAGAGGCATCCAAACTCAGGGATCCCTACCAGGATTGGGAGTTGGGGGACAGGAGAGCTTTAATCCTCTGTCCCCAGCAGGGTTTTCTACTCTGCTGTTCTCTACCTAGTTACTCTTTGGTGAGCTCACCCTAAGCACTCCTGCCTGCAGCCCCGTCTTGGTCTTTGACTGGCACCCCAGTCTCCCTGTACTACTGATGGTATGTGAGTGTGTCTTTGTCTCCATAGTTTGGCTCTAAAGCTATCTTTCTGGCCTTGTGTCATACTACTTCTGTCCTTCATGCATTCAAGTAAACTGGACTAGTTTCTATCTTCCCTTGTCCTGTCCCCTCCCACCTCCTGGCCTTTACTCTTCCTGTCCTCTGTGACTGAGCTTTTGCCTCCTTGGGAATTCCTCAGTCATATACCCCTACTGTGACTTCTGTTCAGCCAGTTCAGCATGAATTTTATGAATTCTCTCTGTGCAAGACCCTGTTTTCAAGGGGCTTATAATCTGATGGGAAGGAAAGCCATGCCTAGGGTATGCTGATAAATGTTTAACAACTGACTCTGGGCGGGAAAGGGAGGGGGAACACATACTTTTAAATTTAATCTGCATCATTAACATTTTCTCCACTTTCTTAAGTCTAGATGATCAACAAAACAATAAATCAAGCCCTGATTTGCTGATTTATGACGTATAAATGCTCATGATGAAAATTTAATAATTAGCAAAAGCTGGTTTGAGCTGGCTCCAGCGCATGTAACTATGACACCAAGGGAAGTGAACAAAAGGGCAGAGAGGAGGGAGGAAGGGGGGAAGGGGAGGGGATGTAGAGGGCTTGAGTGGGTTTTGAAAGGAGGTGATTGGAGTTCAGTGATTCAGAGGTTCAGTGACTGGAGTCAGAGGGTTGGGGAGGGATGTTGCGATCACAGGCACAGAGATGAAATCAGAGGATGGAGAACTTGTGCCCCAAAGGGCACCCAGGATGGTGAAAGGCCTGGGGTCCATCCCATGCAAGAATCAGTAGAAAGAAATGGATGTATTTTTGCACAATGAAGAGAACATGAAAGGGGCAGGATTTGGGGCTAGCTGAAGTGGGGAGTCCAGTGGGGAGTGATTAGGCTTGGTGCACTTGGCCTCAGAAGACAGAACTGGGTGGGGGCAATGGCAGATAGTCACTGAAAGGTAGATTTGCGTTTGATGTGAGCAGAAAACCCTAAGGATGAATGAATTATCTTAAAAGGTAGTGAGTTTGCTACTGGAGGTCCCAAGGCAGGGACTGACTTGTCAGGGATGTTATAGAGAGGAATGCCCTCTGAAGTCTCAACAAGCTCTGAGATTCTGAGTCATTCCTTTTTTCCTGGAGTACAGAATACATGATGGGAAGTAGCATGAGATTAAAGGTTGGACTAGTTAAATGGCACCAAATTGAGAAAAGCCTTGAATTCAAGGACCAATTCAATTCAATTAATGCTTTGTTAAAGTATCTCCTATATATACAGTATTACCCTGTTACATCTGGGCAAGAGATAAAGCTTAGGGAGTTTTCAGTCCAGTCTGGGGCAAGGTACTAGCACAGAGAGCAAGCATCTACAAGTATTGCACGATAGGTGTGTTAGAAGGTACAAACAGAAGGCCGTGGGAGGTCGTGGGGGGCAGGCTATGCCTGGATCAGAGGTCTCTGCTTTCTCTGATGGGCAGTGGGGAGCCACTGGGTTCTGAGAAGAGTGGTAAGTTATAGAAGATTTCTTTTGGTTATTTCTAAGAACTTATCTCTTAAGAAAGAGGACGGGGCTCCCTGGCTCCCTGGTTGGAAACTGAAGCATTGACAAGGGAGGGTCCTTGCCTAGGAAGCTCTGCCAAGCTGCAGAGAGAAAAACAGAGCTCTAAGAGTTGATCAACAACAGTGATCCCTCCCTGTATTTTCATATCTTCTCTAAAGATTTACAATGGCCTAAAAGTCTCTGATACTTCTCTTTGCTCTGATGTCCTTGGGAGCCCGTGGTGGAGGGAGGAGAGGCTTTGGGGTGACCTGGGTTCAAGATGGGGAACAGGGACCTGATACAGTGAGAGAACATACCTAGGGGTCTCAGGGAGGGAATCTAGCACCTTGGCTCCTGCCTCCCTTGGCCTGTCTCATCCCCAAGGTCAGTGACCAAGTAGCTACAGCCAGTGGAGCTTCCTTCCCTTCAGGTGGGGCCAGAACTGTGGGCCTTTATAGCTCAGCTCAGCACTGAGGAGGGGGTAGTTGGTGGACATACAAGAATGGCTTTTCTATGGCTTGTTTCCCAGAGCTCTCTCTTTTCCTGATGCCTTTCCCCACCCCTTACACACACCCCCCGATTACTGCCTTGCCTGGCCCTGCTTTCGGCCAACACCTGCCCCGCCAGTCTTGTGGGGTCTATAAATAGGCCCTAGTCCCGGGAAGATTCCATGTTGCCAACTGCCCTAGGTGCATCAGCCCCAGAAAGCTTTCTTATGTGAGTACCATAGCTCAGCCCAAATACGAAGGCGTTCTCTCCCTTTTGTACCGGATTCTGGGGAATCTACTTCCTCTGGCCTGACAACCTCTGGGTGCTTCATCCACATGCTTTATTACTTCAGCACACCTTGCCTGCATGCATGCTCCACTTTAAATGGTTTTCTCCAGTAGCTATCATCTTGTGAGCTCCAGACTTCCCAACAAACAATACTCCTGAGTGACATTTAGGAGGCAGTGGAACTAGGCTTCTCTCACCTAGCCTTGTTACCTCTCTGGAGTCAGAGAAGGGCAGAGCAAAGGGAAGGGCCCTTAGGACACAGAAGGTCAGAGCTGGGAGGGCCCTTAGGACACTGAATGTCAGAGCTGGGAGGGCTTTTAGAACATGTAATATCATCTAGAAGCACTATTAGCATGTGGAATGTCAGAGTTAAAACAGGGAATATCAGAGCTAGACGGGCCTTTTAGAACACAGAATGTCAGAGCTGAGAGGTCCTTTGAAAAATTTTAGAGCTGAGAAGAAAGACCTTAGAATACAGGATGTCAGTGCTAGGGTGGACTTTAGAACATAGAGTGTCATTTCAGGGAGGGCTCTTAGAACCAGAAGTGTCAACTAGTAGAAGAGCCCTTAGAACAAGGAATTTAAATACTAGAAAGACCTTAGAATACAGAACTTAGAATACAGTGATCAGAGCTTAAAGAGACCTTAGAATAAGACATGTAGATGGGGGGCGGCTAGGTGGTACAGTGAATAGAGAACTAGAGTCAGGAGGACCTGAGTTCAAATCCGGCATCAGACACTTAACACAAAACTAGCCATGTGACCTTGGGCAAGTCATTTAACCCCAATTGCCCTACCTTCCCCCCTCCAAAAA
This sequence comes from Gymnobelideus leadbeateri, assembly GCA_011680675.1. NCBI lineage: Eukaryota > Metazoa > Chordata > Mammalia > Diprotodontia > Petauridae > Gymnobelideus > Gymnobelideus leadbeateri. Next base: position 562,495 of record WOXC01005369.1, on the reverse strand, counting down.
GCAAAAAAAGAAAGAAAGAAAAAGAAATGTAGACAGGGAATTTCAGAGCTATCAGTCACCTTACTACACAGAATGTCAGAGTTGAGAGAACCTTTAAACAGGGAATACTGGAGGAGGATATTTAAGGTATGGAATATTAAAGCTGAGAGAGTCCTTAGAATGTGGAATAGAGGAGTTGAACAGGCTTTAGAACATGGAATGTAGGAACTGGAAAGGCCTTAGAATGCAGAGCTGGAATGGATTTTCAAACATATAATATCACAGTTGGGAGGACCCAACTCTTAAGTGCTCTTAGAATATGAAATATCAGAGTTGAGAGGGCCCTTAGGATACAGAATATCAGAACTGGGAAGAACCATAGAACATGAAATGTCAGATCTGGGGAGGTCTTAGAATGCAGAATGTCAGTCCTGGAATGGACTTTAGAACATAAAATGTCGCAGCTGGAAGGGCCCTTAGAACATGGAATGTCAGAGCTGAGAGGGCCCTTAGAATGAGTGTTAAATGTCAGAGTTGGGGATGGTGCTTAAAAGCATGGGAGATCAGAAGGAGGGGCGCCAGCTGGGAAGACCTTTAGAAAACAGGACTCGGAGATGGGAGGGGCCTTAGAACATTTAATATCAGCTAGGAAAGGCCTTAGAACATTTAATATCAGCTAGGAAAGGCCTTAGAACATTTAATATCAGCTAGGAAAGGCCTTAGAACATTTAATATCAGCTAGGAAAGGCCTTAGGACATTTAATATCAGCTAGGAAAGGCCTTAGAACATTTAATATCAGCTAGGAAAGGCCTTAGGACATTTAATATCAGCTAGGAAAGGCCTTAGAACATTTAATATCAGCTAGGAAAGGCCTTAGAACATGGAATATGGAAACTGGTTTGAAAAACTTAGTTCTGAAAAAGTTAAGTGAGCCATGTGGTGTAGTTGGCTCAGGAAAAAGAGTCTAGGACGTGGGGGCCCAGGATAGGTATGACTTTAAGTCATGCACAGGCTTTAGCATTCTTTTTTTTTTTTCATAATCCACATGAATCTGGGCAAGTCCCTTAACTTCTCTGGATCTTGGTTTCCTCCTCTCGAAAAGGAGGATGGGCATGCAGTTTGGGTAGGGATTAGCCTGGATTATCTGTAAGGTCCCTTCCAGCTCTGAATCCAGGATTTTATAATCCTGTGACTCCTAGTCTTACGTTCTTTCATCCCCCACCCCCAGGATCTTTTCAGAACAGAAACCAGTTAGGCTCTGAGTCCCTGAAAGACTCCTGGAAAGTGGGGTTTAGCCCCTCCTCCAGAGGCCCCTATTCTTGGAAGCTATCGCTGGTGGTAGCCATGGAATCCCTTGAGCTGTGCCCAGTGTGCCCTGATGTCACAGTCAGAGTCCTAGCATGATGTGTCTCCAGCTGCAGATCTCTGCTGGTGACCTTAACCTTATTCTTGAGGCCCCTGACAGAAATAAGGGGATTGCTAGAGTGGGAGGCTGTGGGCCACTGTGGTGTGCATGGGAGGAAGGCACTTGCTTGTTCCAACTAAGAAAGTGATGGAAGGGGAAGGAGAGGGCATAGTTACTGATACAGTGCCTACTATATGCCAGGCACTGTGCTAAACGCTTTTTTTTTTTTTAAAGCACATATTATCTCATTTGAGAAGCTAGGCTTAGACATCTTGACTTCATTCTTTGTCCCATCTCATTGTGATAGGGTAAGGAGATTGGGTGAAGGAGAATTCCCAGTGTGACCTAGATTTGGACTCATATCAGAGAAGGAGTCTAGGACTTGTTGTCCTAGAAGGTATAGGCTTTATTTGTTGGGTTTGAAGAGACCAAAAAGGTTCTAGGGCCTTAGGGAGGGGTTCAGGTGACCAAGTCTTTGTCTTGCAGAACCTTGAGTTCCATTCCCAGCAATGCTTTCAACTTGATATCTGACCATAGTCAGTGTTCTTTGAGATTCTCAAGGACAGGTGGTAGTCTACAGGTATATGTGGGGTTAGTATTTTATGGAATGATCTAGTGGAAAGAGTCCTGAGTTGTGAGTTAGGAAGCCTGAAATCACTATTAGGTCATTGAGATGTTGAATAAATCAATTTGTTTCCCTGGACCTCAAGCTTTTCTATCTGCAGTACTGGGAAAGGATATTGTGATATATTCCATTGTGAAGGGGAAAATAGGATGTGAAAATGATTCTTGCATGTGTATGGTCCTGATGGCCCCAGGACCATTCATTCCAAAGCTGACCCTATCAGTCAACCTGAGGATTCCTGCTCCTTTCCCCTGGTACCTCTTGGCTCCCTAGCTAACCTAGCTGCACTGAGAGCCCTTGTTCCCCTACCTGTGCCAGAGGAAGGCTTTGCTTCTGTTTGGGGGGTGTTGGTACTATGCCTAGGATGATCCCTGATACCATTGCTCCTAACCTGTAGAGTGTAGAAGTTTGGTGGTATGTTCACGGCCACCATGAGTTCCACTACACTTGGCACTGGTCAGTCACTTGGGAGCTGCTTCTGTCTCTAAGGCCCTTTAAGGTGTTTTTCTCATAACAGTCCTATGAAGGGAGAAAATACAAGCATGACATCCATGACCCTGGACAAGTCACTAAACATCTCTAGGCCTGAGTTTCCTCATCTGCAAAATGAAGGGGTTGGGCTCTGTGTCCTCCAAGGTTCCTTCCAGCTCCAAATTTATGATCCTATAAATCTAAGGTGAGACAACTTGCCCCACCCCCACCCCCGAACAGGGTTTCAAAAGGCACAGTGTGCTCATGGGCCAGCCATTTTGTATCGGGTTGGATGGACACGTCTCTGATGACTCTGATGTGCTGCTACCTCCTGGACTCCAGGTGAGACAGTTGGATAGATGAGGACAGGAAGTCAGACTGGAAAGATGGATTGGCACTGGGTAATGAATGTTTGAATGCCAGACTCAAATCCTACCTTCTATAAGTGGCTTTTCCTGGTCTCTCCCACTCTTAGAGCCATTTCTACTGGGTGTATCTTCTGTGTAGCCTACGTAGTTATTTATATGTTGTCTTTTCCATTAGAATATAAGTTCCTAGAGGGCAAGAGCTGGATTTTTGCCTTTCTTTGTGTCCCCTTTGCTTAACCAGTTCCTGACACACATAAGCACTTGATAAATGCTTGTTGAGTGACTGATCAAGGACTTGAAAGTCAACATAACCCATTAGAAGTCCCAAACTGAAAGTTTGAAGGCTCTGCCACCAACTAGCTGAGGAGTCTTGAATAGTCCCACACAGTTCAATAAACATGCACCATGCTTCTACTTCTGGTCAAGGCCTCAGGCTCGATGCAAAAACAAAAGACCCCATTGATGAGGGCAAGCCCCCCCTGAGCCTTAGTTCCCTCATCTGCAAAATGAGGGGACTGGACCAGAGGATTATAGAGCTGAAGTCTGGCATCATAGGCCCTGAGTTCAAGTCCCTAGTCTGCTGGTTATTTCAGCACCCATGTGACCTTGAGTAATCACTCAACTGGTCACTGTTCATTAGGCTCCTCCCGTATCCCAGGGACTGGGAATACACTCTCTACTCTTCAAGATGCTTCCATTCCAGCTAAGGCCTTAGACACTTCCTTGGGAGGGAGGCCATCACACTGGGGACAAGTCACTTACCTTCCCTGTTTCCCAGTTTCAGGAGGGAAAAACAGAAGATGGAAGAGATAGCAGTGTCCTGGAAAGATTGCTGGCCTTGGAGTTTGGAGAGCTGGGTTTGAGTCTTGGCTTTGATGTTCATCAACTGTGACGTTGGGCAAAGTCTTACCTCTCTAGGCTTCAGTTTCCTCATCTGTAAAACAGGGAGAATTCTTATACTACTTTGGTAAATCTTAAATGAGTATAGGAATGTGCATTGCTGCTGCAGCTGCCATTCTTCTGCCATTTTTACTGGTCTCTGGGCCCTTGCCAGTCCAAGTTTTTACCAGTAACTTGTGTGTCCAGGAACTCCTTCCTTACTTTCCAGAGAACAGCCTGCAGGCCCTGGTCCTATGGCTAGAGCACTTCCCAAAGGCATCGAGAAGTAGAAATCATTTCCCAGTATGCTCTGAGGGACCCAGGCCTTTCTGTGGCACTCTGAGGGAGTGGGAATGGGGTGGATTGGAGCCCCAGGTTGAGTCTCCTTCAAAAACAAACCTATCTTCCTCTTTCCTCTCTCCCTTCTCACTCCTAACCACAGGGAAGCAGCTTTGGACTATATCCTGGTGCTTTTTGAGTGTCCAGAGACTCATCCACTCTATTTATGAGAGATGAGAAATTACAATATTAAGATGAGAGTTTGTTTCATAGTTTCATGATGGGGGAGCCTTTGCCCTCATGCAGCTTGCCATCTAGAAAGGAGAGCTCATATTCTAACAATACTTTAAGGTTTGCAAAGTTATTTCCTCACCATAGTCATATGTTCGATGAGGCAGGGCAAATATTAGCCTCCCCATTTTATGGATGAGGAAACTAAGACTCAGAGGAGTTAAATGATTTTTTCCAAAGTGTTATAGCTAAAAGGTGGGAGTCTGATAGGTGGAGCTGCACCTTGAACTCAAAAAGTACATTCCTGGTGGTCCAAGTCCAAAACCAATGCATTAGAAAGCTGCAAAACAAAATGTCATTGTGAAGGCTGATGGGGACAGTTTTTATTGTCCAGGAGATCACGAAAGATTTCCTGAATGAGGAGGCATCTGAGTTGGGTTGTTGTTTTTCTTTTTAATCAATTTGTATTGATATCTTTTGTATTTGTATCACCTACCCGTTGTATCCCTCCATCTCCCAGAGAGCAGTCACTTATAACAAAGAATAAAAAAGAGGAAAAAAATCAGTTCAACAAAACTATGCAACATATTGAAAAACATTTGAAATTATATGCAGTGTTTTCCCATCCATGGTGATCCCCTACCTTTGTAAAAGAGCAGGGAGGTGCCTTCCCTTACCTCTTCTTTTGGTCCAAGTTTGCTTAATACAATTTCATACCATTGTTTTGGTTGTTTTGTTGTTCTTTCCATTCACATTATTGTAATTATTGAATATATTTTTTTCTCGTTCATTTTCTTTACTTTGTATTAATTCATGTAAATCTTCCCATTCTTTTTTGTGTTCATCACATACATACTTTCTTAGAAAACAGTAACATTCCATTACACTTAGGTACCACCATTTATTTAACTATTCTCTAACCAATGGGCATCTACTTTGTTTCCAATTCTTTGCTATTACAAAAAAAAAATGCTGCTATAGATATTTTAGTGTATATGGGGCCTCTGGGTTTTAAAGGCTAGCTAAAACTCGAGCCAGTAGATATTGGTTGGGAGCATATTCCAGGCATAGGAAACTGTCTTTCCGGCTAATATCCATGGCATATGGGTGGAGGGAGAGGATTGTGACTTGTTCTCTCAAACTGCCAACCTTGCGATTGACTGGAGGCAGGGACACTCACTTCAGTGCTCCTGGGCAGGAACTAGCGATGTGTGGGGATGGAGAGAGCACTGAATGGAGAACTGGTACACATGGGCTTGAATTCTGGATCTGTGATTTACTATTTCTGTGACCTTGGTCAAATGGCTCAGCCTCTCTGATCCAGTTTCCTTATCTCTAAAACCAAGGAGTTGAAGTCCATAGTGTATAAGATCCTCTCCATCTCTAATTCTGTGATGCTATCTGGCCTTCATTGGGGCAGGGGTTCGCTATGTGGAAGCCCGGGGCAGAAGAATCCTTTCCTTCCCCATTTAGGTGTTCATTATCCTTACAACAGAGCAGCAGAAACCCCAGTCAGTGATATCATCCAAGTCACCAACAACCATAATGTTCCAGTTCACTGTCAAGACAGCTTCCATACTGATTGTGCCTTAACTTCTCATTTGAGTGGGTTTCTATTAGGACCAATCTAGGTAGTGGTGCCCAAGGCTACCCCTCAAATCCCCCTTCCTTGCACCTATGCTGTCACTTTCTTCTCTTCTCCTTCCTTCTTCTTCTCTCCCCCCAATAGCATCTTAGAATCTTAGAGCCAGGAGGAGTTTCAGGGGTCATCCGATGATCATCAGTCATCTCTAGGTTGCTTCTTTTTCTGGGAAAGCTTGTGGGTCCCAGAGGCAATGGGTAGAAGCCCAGATAGAGGTCTTTCCTGAGCCCTTTCCCTTCAATGCTGGCTTTTCCTCCTTGCTGACAAAGTGGCCTTTCCCCCCTTCTCTGTCTTTCCTCCTAGGGCCATATGGGCAAGCTTCCCTGCTGTGGCTGCACTCTGGCTGTCCTACTGTCATTGCCCGATAATACCTTAATCCCTTAACTCTCAAGTGCTCTCAAATCCTCATTGTCTCCTTTGATCCTCAGAATAGTCCCATGAAGCAGACAAGGCAACAGGGACTATTACTTCTGCTTTAGAGATGAGGAAACTGAGGATCAGAGAGGGAGAATGACTTATAGCATCCTAAACTGTTGAAGCTGAATTGGAATGAGAGACTCCACACAGGCCAGCCCCCTTGCTTTAGCAGATGAGGAAGCTGACCTCACAGAGGGGAACTGACTTGCCTAAAGCTACACAGCTAGTTTAGTGGAAGAACTAAGCTTTGAACCCTCAAACCCAGATATCTTTCCTTCCAACCTCTGTCTTTCCCTATGATTTTGCTGCCTCTTATTCCTCCAGCCCTGGTATCTGGGGACTTCTGTCCTGCCCCCTTGTTTCAACATTATGCCAACCCCCTGTCTCTCCTCATCCTTCAGCCATGCCCTTCCTCCTTTCCACTTATCCCCTTAGATCTGGGCACTGGGTCACTGAGGTAGAGAAGTTGTTTGCAGCTGTGGAGGCATCACACAGGCTGAGGAAGGGAATAAGAATTGCTAGCTCCCGAGGCCTGAGTACTGGGCCACAAGAGTGTGACTGGATCCAGCCCCTCCTATCCAGCTGCCAAAGCAGCTTCTTCACTGCCCAGGACCTTCTCTCCTTGACTCTCCAAGAGGCCTGTCTTCTCATGGAAAAAATCCTGGATTTAGAGTCCAAAGATCAGAAGCCTTGGTTTCCTTTGAGTCTGTGCCCTCCCATTGGATAAGCCATGATCAACCAAATCCCTTAGCATCTGTGAGCCTTGATTTCCTCATCTGTAAAATGAAGCAGAGTATTGCAGCACATACTATATAGGATTGTATGTGGAATGCTTTGAAAATGTTAAAGCATATACATACGAGTTATTTTATTTTATTTAATATTTTATTTTTTCCCTAGTTACATATAAAAACAATTTTTTAAAATTTTGAGTTCCAAATTCTCTCCTTCCCTCCTTTTCTCTTCTTCCCCCTTATTGTGAAGACAAGCCATTTGATTTAGGTTATACATGGGCCATCATGCAAAACATTTCCATATTAATCATGTCGTGAAAGAAAACAGCCTAAAAAAAAGTAAGTTTAAAAATATGCTTTGATCTGTATTCAGACTCCATCAGTTCTTTCTCTGGGGATGGATAGCATTTTTCGTTATAAGTCTTTCAGAATTTTCTTGGATCATTGTATTACTGAGAATAGCTAAGCCATTCCCAGTTGATCATCCTACAATATTGATCTTATTGTATATAATGTTCTCCTGGTTCTCCTCATTTCACTTTACATCAGTTCATGCAAATCTTTCCAAGTTGTTCTGAGAGCATCCTACTCATCATTTCCCATAGTACAATATTATTCCATCATAATCACATACCATAATTTGTTCAGCCATTATGCAATTGATGGTCATTCCTTAAGTTTCCAATTCTATCACTAAAAGAGCTGCTGTAAACATTTTTGTATATATAGGGCCTTTTCCTTTTTCTTTGATCTCTTTGGGATACAGACGTAGTCAGTGGTATTGCTGGGTCAAAGAGTATACATGGTTTTAAAGCCCTTTGGGCATAGTTCCAAATTGCTCTATAGAATGGTTGAATTAGTTCACAACTCCAGTGTCTGTTTTCCCTCATCCTTTCCAACACTTATAATTTTTCTTTTGTCATATTAGCCAATCTAATAGGTATGGGGTGGTACCTCAGAATTGTTTTAATTTGCATTTCTCTAATCAGTAGTGATTTGGAGCAGTTTTTTTCATATGACTAGCGATAGCTTTGATTTTTTATGAAAACTGCCTGTTCATATCCTTTCACTATTTGTCAATTGGGTAATGGCTCTTACTTTTATATATTTGACTCAGTTCTCTCTATCTTTGAGAAATGAGGCCTTTATCAGAGAAACTTGCTATAATTTTTTTCACAGTTATGACCACTAACTATATTTTTCTCCATAATATTTCCCCACTGCTTATTCTCCCTCTCCTTTCACCTTGTTGATCCTCCAAAGTGTTTTGCCTCTGACTACTGCCTCTCCCAATATGCTTTCCCTTCTATCAGTTCCCCTCTCACCTCCCACTCCCTACCCCCTCTTTCCCCTCCTACTTTCCTGTAGATTAAGATGGATTTCTATATCCAACTTGAGTGTGTATGCTATTCCCACTGGTTCACGTGCTTTCCATCCAACCACCTTCCCCATCTTCCCCTCTATTATAAAAAACTCATTCACATATCTTTTATGTGAGATAATTTAGCCCTCTCCCTTTCCCCTTCTTCCAATGCATTCTTCTTTTTCACCCTTCAATTTTATTTTTTTAGCAGTCACCCCATCGTATTTAATTCACACCTGTGCTCTCTGTCTATGTATACTCATTTTAACTGCCCTAATAATGAGAAAGTTCTTAGGAGTTACAAGTATCATCTTCCCAAGTAGGAATGAATGTAAACAGTTTAACCTTATTAAATCTCTAATGATTTCTCTTTCCTGTTTACCTTTTTATACTTCTCTTGAGTCTTGTTTTGGAAACTCAGATTTTATATTCAACTCTAGACTTTTCATTAGTAATGCTTGAAAGTCCTCTATTTCATTGACTGTCCATTTTTCCCCTGAAGAAGTATACTTGGTTTTGCTGGGTTAGTGATTCTTGATTATAATCCTAGCTCCTTTGCCCTCTGGAATATCATATTTCAAGCCTTCTGATCCTTTAATGTGGAAGCTGCTAAATCTTGTGTTATTCTGTCTGTGATTCCATGATACTTAAATTGTTTCTTTCTGGTTGCTGGCAATATTTTCTACTTGAGCTCTGGAATTTGGCTATAATATTCCTGCAAGTTTTCATTTTGGGATCGCTTTCAGGAGGTGATCAGTGGATTCTTTCATTTTTTGTTTTGCCTTCTGGTTCTAGAATATCAGGGCAGTTTTTCCTGGTAAATTCTTGAAAGTTGATGTCTGGGCTTTCTTTTTCAGGTTGTCTAACAATTCTTAAATTATCTCTCCTTGATCTGTTTTCAAGGTCAGTTGTTTTTCCAAAGAGATATTTCATATTTTCTTCTATTTTTCCATTCTTTTGATTTTGTTTTATTTCTTCTTTAAATCTCATGGAATCGTTAGCTTGCATTTGCCTATTTCTAATTTTTAAGGAATTATTTTCTTTTTTCAGCTTTTGCACCTCCTTTTCCATTTGGCCAATTCTACTTTTTAAGAGGATCTTTTCTTCAGTAAATTTTTTTTACATGTTTTTCCATGTAGCCAATTCTGCTTTTTAAGGCATCCTTCTCTTTGTTAGATTTTTGTGCTTCTTTTTATTATTTGACCTATTCTGTTTTTTTAAGGTGTTATTTTTTTTTCCAGGTTTGTTTTTTTTTTGTGCTTCCTTTTCTAAAGTATTGACTCTTTTTTCATGATTTTCTAGTATCACTGTCATTTCTTTCCCCAGTTTTTCCTCTACTTCTCTTATTTGATATTCCAACTCCTTTTGGAACCCTTCCAAGAATTCCTTTTATTTTTTGCTTTTTTGGAGGACAATTGGAGTTAAGTAACTTGCCCAAGGTCACACGGCTAGGTTTTTTTTTTTGTTTTGTTTTGTTTTTTGTTATTGTTTGTGTGTGCATTAAGTATCTGAGGCCAGATCCGAACTCAGGTCCTTCTGACTCCTGGGCCGACGCTCTACTCACTGTGCCACCTAGCTGCCCCGAGGAATTCCTTTTAGACCTGAGGACAATTCATATTTTTCTTGGTGGGGGAGGCTCTGGATGTAGCAGTTTTGATTTTGCTGCCTTCTGAGTTTGTGTTTTGATTTTTCCTATCACCATAGTAACTTTTATGGTCAGGTTCTTTCTTTGTTTATTTTTTTTGCTAATTTTTACAGCTTATTTCTTGGTTTTTAACTTTATATTAAAGTTGGGCTCTGCTTTCATGGTGAAGGGAGCACCATCCCAGGCTTCAGGATTTTTGTGTAGCTGTTTTCAGAGCTAGTTCTGGAGGTCTCTAAGGTTTTAGTTCTTCCAAGGAAGTATGATCTAAGGAGAGGTGTGTTTATTATTCTCCTGGCCATGCTCTGGACTGTGAGCAGTCATAACTGTGCCAAGGTCCCCACTCCCCTGTGACCAAAAGCTCTGGTGTGCTATTGTGCTAGTGTTCTTCCTCACCTGGGACTGTGATATAATAATAATAATAATTATTAAACAAGCTAGTCTTCCCGCTTAGCAGCTAGCAGCTAGGTGATATAGTGGACAGAGCACCAGGCCTAGAGTTAGGGAGACTCATCTTCTTGAGTTAAAATGTGGCCTCAGACACTTACTAGCCTTGTGACCCTGGGCAAGTCACTTCACCCTGTTTGCCTCAGTTTCCTTATTTATAAAATGAGCTGGAGAAGGACATGGCAAACCACTCCAGTGCTTTTTCCAAGAAAACTCCAAATGGGGCCACAAAGGGTCAGACAAGACTGAAAGAACTGAACAATAAGACTTCCCAGCCAGTGTGGGGCCCCCAGAGGAGCAGTTCTCACATGTGCTCAAAGCATCCCAGGCTTTATTTTCTGACTTTCTTCTCAGCCTGTCCTGAGCCTGTCTTTCACATATTCAATCTTCATCTCCTTTTTCTTACTATTTAGTCTTCCCTATCCTTCCTCTTTCTACTTTAGCTTCTTTGATCTGACTTTGGCTGGGCCCTTCAGCCTTTTGGTCTCTTAGGTAACCCCAAAGTGGATAACCAGAGGCAGATCATTTGGGTTTGGTTGTATTTCTCTAGCTGACTCTCTCAGAGAGCCAACAAGATCCATAGTGAGCTGTACTTAAAGTCCTGAAGACCTGTATTCAGATCCTGCCTCAGATATTTATTAGTTGTGTGACCCTGGGAAAGGTGGCCATCTTCTGTGTCTTAGTTTCCTCATCTGTAAAATAGGGACAATAATAATACCTAATGCACATGGTTGTGATGAGGAACAAACAAGATAGTAGATGTTAGCCTTTAAATGTCACTCATCATCTCATCATTCTCATCATAGTTATCATCTTCTGCATTGTGTGATGAACTACGTAAGGGAAAGTAGGCCTTGGGGCCCGGCCGTTGGCATGGCATGTCTGCCAGGGAAGGATGGGACCTGAGGTTGGCCCTGAGCTGATGGTGTCCAGGACTGGGCACCCATCAGGGTCCATCTGTCTGATCCATGCCCCCTTGAATCTTGATCTGTGCTGCCTTTCTCAAGGCTGAAGAAGAAGCTGGCAGCCTGTCAGATGGGCACAAATTAGACATGGCATTTTAGGGGAAGAGCCAGCACAATATGGAAGCTGCAGTGTTTAGATGTCACACAGAAAAGAAGTAGCCTAAACACCCAGTCACCTTACTGAACGAAGTGTAGATAAAAGTCACCCTTCAGAATCAGTGGGGAGGCTTCCCGGATACAGAAAGTAAATGAGTGATGACACATGTATTTTTTGGAGCCTGCTGTATGTCTGTATGCTTCCCATTCAGCATAGAATGGTACAAACAACTCAAGATTTGGAGTTAGTGGAACTGGGTTCAAAATCTGGCTATATCACTAATGATCTGGGTGACATTGGACCATTGACTTCCCCCTCTGGGCCTCAGTTTCTTCATCGGTTAAATGAGGGAGTTGGACTAGATAATTTGTATGGTCCTTGCTAGCTTTGAAGCTATGACTGTCTGGACCCACATGGATGGCTGAGAGGATGGAGTGATTGGACCCTCAGCACTGGGTCTCAGAAGAAGACAGGATATTGGGTTTTTTTGGGGGGGATTCCTGAATATAATTAGAAGTAGAAGTAGACCCCTTAGTCTTTCCTCTCCTCCTTTCCCTATGGGTACCAGTCCAGGGATGGAGGGTAGGGAAACAAGGGACTGGGGAAAGGACTGGGCAGCCCCAGCTTGGAACTGGGGAGGGAGTGGGAATGACCCTAGAGCCCTCAAGATTTCCCCATCTTTGTTACAGATGGGCCACCCCATCATGGCCTCGGCGACACCCTCCCCTCTGCCTCTGCGGCCACCACTACCCACCGGAGCAGCAGCCGGTGAGTGCCAGGCTAGTCTGCTTCTCACTTCCTGGGGGGATGGAATAGGGTGGGCTCCATGCCTGAGGACAGCCTCTTCCCTGCTCCCCCACCTTTCCCCATCTCCTCCAGCTTCAGACTACTCCCCTAGAGCCAGAAGGGCAGGAATAAATTTTTCCTAGTATGGGGGCACTGGAGACCAGGATGGACATACTTAGTAGGCCAGATTAGAAGGGGGTACCCAAGGTAGGGGAGGGTATCTCTAGATGGGATTCAGGGCAGATGCATATAATTAACTCATTTATCTGAGCTTGTGGAGAAAGCAGTGGTGTGGATCAGTGGGCAGTAATGTGCTTGGCTTTCAGTTTGATGCATCACACTTTTATCAAACACCTACTATGTGTAAGGCCTTGTGCTGTGGGGATGCAGTGTGCCTGGGGATGGGGGGCAGATTTCACCCCCCAGGATGACTTCCAGGCTCCCCAGTTTAGACTGGACCCTGAGATTCAGAAGACTAGCAGCATGGTGTAGTGGAAAGAGACCTGGGCCTGGAGTCAGGAAGGGCCTGGGTTCTAATCCTGCCCCACTTACTTCATAGCTGTGTGATAATGGGCAAGTCACGAAACCTCTCAGCCTCACGTTTTTCATCTGTAAAATGGTGTATAGTAATTGTACAACCTACCTCACAGGGTTGTTGTGAGGAGAGTGTGTTGTAAGCCCTAGAGCAATAACGGCATATGAGTTATTATTACCATTGTTCTACTAGTGGAAAGTAACAGCCTCTGCCCTCAGGGAGCTTACTGTCTAATTAGTGCAGGGCTTGTAATCAGCATATGCAGAAAGAAGCGGAATGTTAGGCAGAATTCGGAAAAGCAAGGGAAAGGGGGCGCGACCCAGTTTAAGAAATGAAGGGGTTTCGAGTGGAAGAACTTTAAGAAGGCCTGGTCTAGGAAGGAGAGATCACTTACCCTGGCTGGAGGGTGGGGGTCGGGGGCTGTCAGGGAACGGTTCATGGAGAAGGGGATACCCAATCAAGTCCTGAGAAGCATTTCAGTAAGGGGAAGTGAGGAGGGGGCGGGACACAAGGGCAGACGGTGTTCTAGCCTAAGAATCATAGACAGAGCTTCACAATCATGGAATCCGCCCCCTAATTCCATGGGTGAGGAAACAGACATAGAAAAGAAAGTGACTTGCCCAAAGTCACATAGTTAGTAAAAGGCAGGATAGGATTTCAACCCAAGTCCTGTGGCCATACTGGTCCTCCTTCCACTTCACCATGCAGTAGCGATCTTCCTACCTCCCTTCCTCTCTTTCTCTCCTTTCTTCCTTCTTTCCCTCCCTACATCCCTCTTTTCCTCCTTTCCCTTCTTCTTTCCTGACCTCTCTGGGAGCTTCCTAATCATGCTTAGTGCCTAGGGGGAGAGGATCCTGGAATAGACCTTTAGAACTAAGAGAAAGGAAGGCTACTGTGGGGAAGCCACTTCCTGGGGACAATGGAGAGTTGCCTGCCTGCTTTGAAGCATCCCACCAGGTTCAGATGTGATGTAGGAAATCCTTGGCCTTTGGCACCTGCCCAGGGAGGGGAAAGTGGGGGAAGGGCTGGTGGTACCAAGCAGAAGCCTAGGGACACAATCTCAGGGACTACAGATGCCAGCACGTACTAGGGCCAATTCATGTGGGACATTGCATGCTGGGAACCATGCCCTCCCTATAAATAGATGCACCTGGTATAGCAGGACTAAATGCCCATGGGAAGCCCCCTTAGACTTCAGCTGGGATGTGGTGTTAGTTGTGTTTGAGGAAGCACAACTCCTAAGTGGAGTAGGGCCCCCTTGGCCTCTCAGCCCTTCCTTGCTAGGTATATGCTCTGAGTCAGAGACATGGCCCAAGGCAGGACAGTAGTCCAGGCCCACCCTCCCACCCCCCCAATGAAGTACACAATTTGTTCCTGCCTCTTTAGGAGGAAATCCCAATGCCTAAATTTCCCTGGCAGTGATGGGTAAGGATAGTGAAAGGTAGGAGAGGTGGGACCTGGGGCTGAGTACAGCAAGATGACCAGCATGTCAGGCAGAGCTAAGTGAAGAAGCTTCTAGGGCCTTCTTTCCATCTTCCTCTAGCTCATTACTTGCTGAGTCAGAGGGACTGGCTTCAAGAACTCCATTCTGCTACCTACTGTGTGACCTTGGACAAGTCATTGTCCTCTCTGGGCCTTAATTTTTCCTCATCTGGAAAAATGAAGAAATTGAACTATATGATCTCTAAGTTTTCTTCCAGTTCTAAATCCTATTATCCCTTCTTAGCTCCCCTTACACTCCATTCCCAGTCCTCTAGGGCAGTTCTTAGCCATGCTGGCCTTACATCGGATCAGCTCCTAACCTGTTGGTGATTCTTTGCAGCTACCGGGATGGAGGTGGTGCAGAATTCCCTCTGGGTTCACCACCGCTGCTGCTCCTGGGTCGGTTTCCCAGCCCTTCGGATGGGAGGGGCAGCCGGGCACCGTGGGAACGCCCTCTCTGTGTGGACAGAGGGGCCGATGTCAGGGAGGAAAGCACTTTAGAGAGGCCGTCCAGCTCCAGGGAGGCTGGGGCCCCGTTCTGTTCCCAGGAGGCCTCCTTTGTCAGCGAGTCCAAAGCTGTACATACTGTGAAAACTCACACTGAATTGGGAGGGGGGCCGGAGCTTCGAGGGGCTCCTGAGATTGCGGCTGACTCCCCTGTTCCCCTGGGGTCCTGGGAGGACAGGCACCCCCCGTCTGAACCAAAGCCCCTTGACACTTTCCACAGAGAGCACTTATCGAAGAACAAGAAGGGCATCCTAAGGTTTGATTGGTTCTCAGACCCTGATGAGCATGCCCACTATAGGGAAAAGGGCCAAGGACTAGACAGTGGGGTTGGGCAGTCCATGCGAGTTCAGCCCCTTCGAGAGGTGGCCCCCCCATTGGCCCTTCCAGGTTTCAGGAAAAGCCCTGCTCCTGGGTTAGGCAAGATCAGAACCTTGGAGGCAGCAGTGGTCACTGAGAGGAAAGGGCTAGTGGCAGAGCCAGAGGTGTCTGAGAGGAGCCCTCTTCATGAGCCCCGCCCTGAGTGGGTCCTACCCAGGCCGAGCCTTCAGACCGGTCCAGAATTGGCCATAAGTAAACAGACGTGGACAGTGAATGAGGAAGACTCAGTGGAACGGTTGTCCCTAGAGCCCCCACCCTGTGGCCCCTATGACATCGAAATGAGGCCTTACTTCTGTAACTTGATAGAGGAGGCTGAGAAGGAAGCACTGGCGACAGAGGAAGACCCTGCTGTGTACACTTGTATTGAGTGTAGCATTTACTTCAGGAAGAAGGAGCATCTTCTGGATCACATGATGCAGCACAGCCGAGGCCCTGGGCAGGACCCTGCAGGTGACTCCCGAGGGGGACAAGGGCAGTTTTCCTGCAGTGAGTGTGGCTGGGCATTTGGGGACCCTGGCACTCTGGAGCAGCATAGCCGGCTCCACCAGGAGTCTAGGGAGAAGATTATTGAGGAGATTCAGAAACTGAATGAAATCCCAGATGAAGGACGTGATGCTCGGCTCCAGTGCCCCAAATGTTTGTTTGGCACCAATTCTTCCAAGATCTTTGTGCAGCATGCCAAGATGCATGTCAGGGAGCGGAGGGACCAAGGGCCCAAGAGCCCGGGCCTCTCTGGCCACTCAGGAGGTGAGGCCCAGGACAGTCCTGGCCACCTTGCCTACAAACACTTCAGACCCAATGAGCCACCAATAGCCCAGGGACCATCCCTAGGGCTAGGAAAGAGCCTCCACAGTTGTATCCTCTGTGGTTTCCCAGCCCCTAATGAGAATGTTTTAAAGGAACATGTGAAGTATGCTCACTCTCACCAGCCCTGGGGGGGAGATGTTGAAGCTTTTGAGGATCCGGCCAGCCAGCCCGGAACCAGCCGTGACACCTACAGCCCTGCTCGACTAGCCCGCATGCCTGATGTAGACTATTTTGGCAAAGCAGAACGGCTATTTGCTCCAGCATGGCAGGAAGGCTCTGCCCATTATGATCCCACCCCTGCCTTTGCCCTAGGACACCACCGGCTGGACAGGAGTGGTCGGGTAAAGAAGGGCTTTCCCACTGCTAGCTTCCATTCAAGAAAGATGCTTCCATATGGTTCTACCCACAAGACCTTGGGAACATTGCCATTCTCCTCAGCCAAAGTTTATAACCCCTATGCCTTCCATTCTAGTAAAAAAAAAAGTATGGCCCATCTGAAGGATCTGGAGAATGATATGGGTCCAGATTTCCTCACTGGGTGGGAGGAGCTCAGGCCCCTGGGGTCATATACCAGTGACATGGGGAGCATGGAGGAGGAGATGTCTTTAACCACTGAGATTGACTTTCCCCAGAACCGAAGCTTTAACCCTATCACCATCCCCCACCCTGCCTTGGAGCTCAAGAGGACTTTTCGAGATGCCTTGCAGAAGGCTGAGTCGTCAGAGGCACAGCAGCATCAGCTTCGGAAGATGGTCCCCATTGTCCTTGTGGAGGAGATGAATCTGCAGCCCCCCCGGGGAGCTTTTCAAGCCCATGGTCGAATGACAAAGGCCCAAGGGGCCACCTCTTCCACCGATCTGATGTTGGACGGGCCTATCCCACTGGACTTGTTGCTGCTGGACTCCCCACTTGAAGGACCCTTGGGAATAGATGACCTCTTTGACTCAGACTCCCCCATGCTAAAGAATGAGGAGAGGAAGTGCCCTTACTGCCCAGACAGGTTTCACAATGGGATCGGCCTGGCTAACCATGTTCGGGGCCACTTGAACCGTGTAGGGGTGAGCTACAATGTCCGGCACTTCATTTCTGCAGAGGAAGTGAAAGCAATCGAGCAAAAGTTCTCCTTCCAAAAGAAGAAGAAAAAAGGTAGTATGTAATCAATTTGAGAGTCTCCTAATTTAAAACAAGTATACAAAAACAAAAGTGGGATTAATTGGCACCCTCCCTTCCATGGAGATAGGTATGTATATGCTGTCCAACTGGGGATATGGCCCTACTCCAAGGCATGAGCCTGGGTATGGCTCTAGACCTGGACAAAAGGCCACATGGTGATGCAGGGACCATCCAAGCCTCATCACCCAGGGGGAAGGGGACAGGGAGGGAGAGATTGGGCAGAGCAGATTTTCCATGTCTCATGTGCTGAGCCCCACTCCCCCTCAACAGAACTAAGAGCTGGACAGGACCCCAGATAAAGGAGAAGTGAGGGGAATCTGCTGTTGGGTATAATGGGCAGGAGAAACCAAGGAGCATCTTAGTTGCTGGGTTATCCATTACTGCTCCAGTAAGAAGGAAGGCTTGAGAAAGGATTTGAAAGGGGATGAAGAGAGAAGTATTGGCAGGGGGACCCAGCCAGTCTGCCTGGAACCAGCCATGATGCCTACAGCCCTACTCAGCTGGCCCGGTTTCCCAGCAGGGACTATTTGGGCAGGGGTGGGGCAAAGGAGGGTACAAAGGACTAGAAGGACAAGGGGAAATGGGGAGTGTGCACAGCTGAGTTCAGGGAAGAGGTGCCATCAGGGGCAGTGGGAGGAAGACAGAGGTTAGTCCCCAGAAGTAGTTCAGGGTTAGGAGATCCATATCTGACTGGTTATCCTATTCTTTTCTCCACAGTTGCCAACTTTGACCCCAGCACATTCAGCTTGATGCGCTGTGAGTTCTGTGGAGCAGGCTTTGACACCAGAGCAGGCCTTTCCAGCCATGCCCGGGCTCACCTTCGAGACTTTGGTATCACCAACTGGGAGCTCACCATTTCACCTATCAACATTCTCAAGGAGCTGCTGGCGGCATCGGCAGAGCGCCCTATGTTGGTAGCCCCAGGCCCAGGGGAGCCTGGGTCCCCAGGCTGTGAGCGGGAGATGCTGGGCTTTGGCCCACCCAGCCTGATGACTATATCTGAGTGCAGAGGGCGGGGCTCACCACTGTCTCCATTCCCCCAAGCCTGGGGCGATGAGTTGGGGCCAATCTACCGAGATGGTAAGAGAAACCTAGGGTTCTTCATATAGCAAGATCCATGACTCCTGCTTGTCCCTGGGGGAGAGGGGAGGGACCCCAAGCTCTTTGACTCTAAGAGGTTGCTGACTAGTATTTAATCTGGAATAGGTGATTTCATGAAGTATAGGAGGCTAGAGAAAAGACACTGGACAGCTGAGACTAGATTTTAGGAGTTTAGGTCCCTTGGTTATTAGCCTTCCCTAATTATAATAACTCCTGTATTTGCAAAGAGCTTTTTCTTACACTTGACCCCACAGTCTCTCTTCTCTAGATCACATCCATTGTACAAACATCCTTAAATGCAGATGGCATTGGGCAGGCATTCAGCCTGGAGTTTGATACTGTTGGGGAGGCAGTAGAGAACATAGTCCTTCCTTCCCATTTAGTTTGGTTGGAGATTTGTAACACAATTGGAGGCCAAAACAATGTTGGCTGTGGTCATAAGTCATTAAGATTAGGGACAATATCATAGGATGACTGGACTGTTGATCTTGGAATGAACCTTCTCTGCCATCTACCCATTTTACATGTAAAGAATTCAGGGCCAGAGAAATAAAACAGCTCATCCAGGGGTTGCACAGGTGGTAATCAGCAGGGCTGGTATGCAAACCAAGGTCTTTAGACTCCAAACTTCACACTCTTTTCCACTGTACTGTACCAATGTGCACATGGGCTGTGGGTGTCTTGGGATCTTCATGAATGGGTGAACTGGGACTCAGAAATTTGGGTAGGATATGGATAAAGTGAAGAGAGGTTGTAGAAAGTCTTGAATGCCCCTGAAATGATCAGCTGGATCGTAGGTGATTAGGCCAGTAGCCTGGGGAAGATGGGTTAAAAGGGGATAGGCTGAAGACAGAGAGAAATATGAAGAGGCTATTGGATTAATCTTTGTGAGATGATGATGGCCCGGATTAGGCTAGGGATAGTGGGGACCTGGTATTTAAAAAAAAAAAGGAAAGCAGCCCTAAGCCCAGTGGGGCTCTTTACAGCAGAGACACCTGGAGTGAGCCGCCTGCTTTGGGATTTGTTTTTGGGGGGGTAGGAGTGGGGAGGGGGCTAGAAAAGGGTATTGATGAATTCAGAAGGCTGTATATGATGTTACTTTCTCCTCCTCTAGCATGCCAAGGTGACCCTTCTTGCCTTAACCTCTTGGTGGAGGTGGTATCTCTCAAGGCTCCCCAGCAGGATCCTTTGAGGTATCTCCAGGGGTCTCAATAATCTCTGGGCCCTCTTCTCTCTAGAGATCAGCAGCAGCCCTGGTCAGACCCTTGCAAGCCCACTTGATTGTGGTGGTGCCCAGGCTACTTTTCCTTTGGTTTAGGGGTGTGCTCAGTTGTTGATCTGCAAAGTCTAGTTTTGTCACTGAGTCCTGGCTTGGAAACTAGATGAGGAAGCACAGAGATTTTCTACTCTCAGCACTCAAGCTACCAAAGCACTGCAACCTTTTAACCCCTAGGGCACAGAGCCGGAAGCTGCTTCCTCCACGTGTGGGCTTGCCCTCTCTGTGCCCTGGACATCTAGGACATTTAGCACCTACTATGTGCCAGACACTGTGCTAAGCACTAAGGACACAAAGAAAGACTAACAAATAAAAAGTTTGGGCTCTCAAAAGAGCTGTCTTTCTGCAAATGTCCTTGGTCCATGCATGGAGAGTGAGAGTGGGTAGTGTCCCAAGAGCTTGAGGGTATAAAACTGCCTTGTAGACCAGAGGTTCTTAACAGTTTTTGTTAGGGACCCCTGTGGCAGTCTGGTGAAGTCTGCCAACATCCCTAAATAAAGGAAATGCCAAATTTCAGTTAAAGGTTAGTGAAAACAAAGATTTTTTTTCCTTCTTAAGTTCTTGATAGATCCCAGGTTAAGAAGCCTATTCTCAAACCACCTGAATTTGGCTGCCCAGCGCCATCTGCTGATCCTGGAAAAACTGTTTGGATTCTTGCCTTGCCTAGGGAGTTGGCTTCAGGCCTGTAGGATATCACAGTATTTTAGAATTGGACCTTTAAAACAGTTAAGTCCAACTCCTTTGTTTGATAGAGCAGGAAGCAAAGGCCCAGAGAGAGAAAGTGATTTTCCGAGGTCTCACAGGTGGCAGTGCCTGAGATAGGATCAGAATGCAGGACCTCTGAATCTATTTCTACTGCTCTACCATGAATTGACTTAAGGTTTTAGCTTCTTCCCTGTGTAGATACTGGACCTACCCTTCACCCCACAGAACCTAAAGAATCAGTCTCTGTGCTTCAGGTGCCCTTAAGGAGAGCTGTGACAGTTTTCCCTTTCTCTCTTGACAGGACAGAATTTCCAAAGCTTGGGTTCTGATGTTGGCCCTCATCTGAACTACAATTTCATTTTGTCCTTCCATACCCAGAGTTGCCAGGCTTTTTGGAATTGGCCAAGAGCTTAAGTTGATTGTCAGTCTTGGGTCCTTGACACTCAGGGGCAGACCAGTATCCCAATTCTTTGGGGACTTGTGATCCTTCCCTTGAGGTTGTCATGCCAGCTTTCTTTGGTGGTGCTGATAGATTGGATGGGGTGTTCTCAAGGCTCTGAGCCCCAGTTCCTCCCACCACTCTGTATGTCAGTTTTCCTTCCTCTGTGGACACTATCTCCCTAAGCCAAGGGATGGTGGCAACTCCCCCTGGCTGAGAGCCTTGTCTTTACTGCCAATTTCTAGGGGAGCCAGATCACTCTCAGGCTGCAGTTTTCCTTCCTGTTACATGGTCTTCTCAGACTCTAGATGAAGAGAGGGTACATGGCTTCCCAAGAGTACCACAAGGCTGCTTTGGGAGACTGATATCTAAGGCACAGGGAGAATTTGAGGCCCAACTTTTAGACTTGTTTTTGTTGGCTTTCAAGGGCAGAACTAGGAGCACTCAGTGGAAGTTGTAGAGAAGCAGAAAGAGGAATAACCAAAAAATCCCAACAAACTTTCCAGCAATAAGAACAATCCAAAAGTAGATGCCGGCTGCCTTTGGCCATAGTGTGTGTGCTCCTTAGCTGGTGGAGGTCCTCCGGCATGGACCTGGATGATTGCTGCTGGGATTCTTGTAGAAGGGATTTCTAATCAGGGGTTCTGTGATTCAGTACAGGACACATCCTGTCCCCAGCACCTCTCTTCTTGGGGATTACAGAGGAGCCTCAGGAAGCTGGGGCAGAATCATGGATCTGTCTAGAGAGGGATGAGCTTGCCATCCTCTAAGGTCTTCAGGCAGTGGCTGGATGGCCGGCCACCTGTAGGGTCTGTTACTGTGGGGCTGCCCTTTGTGGTTGGGTTGGACAGGCCAGGACAACCTTCAGAATCTGAGACTTAGGCTAAGGAGGATATCTTGGAAAGCATTCAGTGTAGGGCTCCTTAAGCTGCAGCCCCAGGGACTTTTTTAAATAAGTGCTTTTTTCCATTTTTTTCCATTTTTAAATAAGTGCTTTTTTCCATTTTTCCACAGAGTTCTTTTCCTTTGTAATCTTAAGTATCTTATTTTGTATTTTATTCCGAGAAAGGGCGCACAGGTTTTAACTAATTGCTGAAGAGATCCCGGGCACTTGCAGTTTTAGCTCTGCCCCCTTATTTACAGATGGACAAATTAAAGGGCTTGGGGGGAGGTGACTGCCAGGATCTGGTGTAGGACTAGGCAGGGGCCCCCTTCGAGGCCCGCCCCGGGACGCTACCCACCCAGGGTCGGGGTGGGGGAGGCGACCTCTTTGTTCCAGCCTCTGGTCCTGGCCCTGCCCTACCCTTTATAGTTCAAGTACTTTATCTCAAAAGCTTGGGACTAGGCTTCAGAGAAGGCCCGGATTCAAATCCATCTCCTGCCTTTGTGACTTCGGTCACTCTGTGACTTTTCTGTGTGCCTCGGTTTCCAACATCTGTGGAATAAGGGGGAGGTGGCCCTAGTTGACTTCTGAATTCTGAGAAAGATTCTTCCCTTTCGTGCCGGCCTAGGAGGACCCGCGTCTTCGAGTCGGGGGGCGAGGCGGGTAGGGTAGAGTGGAGTGGCGGGGAGGAAGAGAGAGGAAAGGGAGGAGAAGCGGCCCTCTGGCGCTCGCTTGCTCCTGGCTGACGGCTAGCTCGGTGCTCGTTCTCTCGGGCCTGAGCTGCTCGGCGGGTTCCTCCCGCCCCTAGCTTCGGGTGTCCAGGCGCCGGGGCGGGGCGGAGGAGAGAGGAGGGAGGAGGCCGGCGCTCACTCGGCGCTCGGCTGCTCCCGCCTGGGGCGGCCGCCCCGCGTGCGCCGGACCCAAGATGGCCGCCTCCACCGCCCAGTGCCGAGTGACAAAAGCGGACGGGAGGGCGGCGGCGGCGGCGGGGCCGCGCGGGGGGGCCCGGGAGCGCGCGCCCGCGGGGGGGCCGCCCCCGTCCCTCTCCCCGTCCCCGTCCCCCTCCCCGCCGCCTACGCCGCCGCCAACGCTGCTCCCGCCGCCGCCGCCGCCGCCGCCGCCGAGGGACGGGCCCGAGCCGGGGCCGGGAGCTGGAGCAGAAGCAGGCCCGGGCCCGGGCCCGGGGACCGCACCGGGTGAGAGGGCCGTGCTGCTCCGTGCCTCCTGGGGACCTGGGCACGGGCCCGAGCCGGGGCTGGCGCCGTGGCCTCTTCTTCCGGGAAGGCCTGGGCGACCGCGAGGCCCGGCTAGAAGAGAGGCGAGCGGCCTGGGGTGGGGGGCGGGGTGGGGAGCTGCCTGGCGAGCGCCCGGCTCTGTCACTGTCTGGGCAGGGCCCGTGGAGGAGGCCGGGATACCAGCCTGGAGGGGCTCTTTCTATCCCCCGGCCTAGGCACCTTGTCTTGGGTGGGGGGAAACTGAGGCCCATAGCTCAGGAGGGAGATCCCTCTCTTATTTCTGACTCCCCTCCAAAAAATTGAGCTTCCTGGCCTTGCCATTTCAGCCTTGATGCTGGATGGAGCATGGTCAGGCAGAACCTTCACTTCTCCATCAGTCCCAGCTTTGTCCTGATCAGTAAAATGGGGGGAATTAGCCTGGGTCTCTTCTGAACCCCCTTCCCGCCCCAGAGCTCATCAGTCCAGGGCCTGGGGAACCCCATTGTGCTTCGGAGATACACCATAAAACTTAAGGGTCAGACTGCCCCGGGATGGGGCGGCCCCCCCCCCGCATGTCTCTGCCTGCCCCCAGTGGTGAGACTGTGCCCAGAACATAGGGAAGGAGGAGGAGGGAGGGCTGTGTGAGTGCAAGCCCTGGCCTGGGACTCGAGGCCGAGGCCTCTGAGCTTGGCTCTGCCCTTGGCTACCTTTGTAACGTTGGGCAAGTCCCTTTTTCTCCGTGGGCCTTTTATTCTCTTTTCTTTGAAAGGTTGGAAGGTTTGACTAGAAAATCTCTAAGGTTCTTTTTAGCTCCAAAATCCCACTGATCATAAGTAAGGCTGAGCTATTTCTCCCCAGACCCTGCTGTAGATTGTGTGTGCCCCAACTTTCCTAGCAAATATCCCTGGATGACCATCATTGTGGCTTTACCTGTCAACTTACAGGATTGTTTGCAAACTTTTCCCAGCAGATCTAATTAATGTTAGAGAAATCCCTTATTTACTTGGGGCTCCCTTTCTACCCCCCTGGCCCCAGCCCCAGAGGAACCCCTTTGTCATACCTCTATTGGAAGGGCCTTAGATGTGGGCCTTTGTGGGTGAAACGGAAACAGGAATAGTCACAGCAGGGAAGGCCCCATCAGAAGATGTAGGATTATGAAATTTTAGAATCAGAGCTGAGATTGACTCTAGAATTCATCTAGTCTAATCCCATGATTTTGGATAAATCACTCAACTCATTTGGGCCTCAGTTTTCTCCTCTGTAGAATGTTGGGGTTAAGCAGGGTATCTTCTGTGATCGCTTCCAGTTCCAAGTCAGAAAGATTTAAGTGCCTAAGGTCACCACAGGCAGTAAGTAGTAGAGGGGAGACTTATATCTAACTTCTCTAACTCCAAGTTGTATGGGAGTTGGCTAGAGAGGAATGAACTTAAAACTTGTTTTGGCTATAATAGATTTGGTACTTTGCAGCTCTTAGCCACTCATGCATGGTATTTGACTTTGTGTAAACCTGCTACAGCTTGAGGAGAGCTTAGGAAACGTGAAGTTCTCCCCTTTTTCTTTGGGTAAAAGCTTGACTGATAAAGACACTCAACTGCTTGGCTTTTTCAGGCTTAGAGGTTTTCACTGGTTTCATTCAACCAGCTGCTCACCAATCCCAATACCCTGCCTTTGTTGACTCCAGGGTATTTGGGACAGAATAAGATTGTAGGGGGATAGGATAAAGAGATCCAAGTCTTCAAAGCCAGTATTGTGGGATTAACTGTATCTCCAACTGATATCCACCACCTCAGCACAGGGATGCAATGCGTGTCATGTGTGGGCACCCCAAGAAAAACATAGGTGTTCTGTGATGGGTAGCACTTGGTTATTGGTTGTCTTCTCAGTTAGGTTGGTGTGTTTAATGTTCCTTCATTCTCTTGACTATTCATTCTGAATACATGTGTGTTTCTTTCTCTCCTAATATCCACTCCATCGGCAGTTCTGGCCTCTGAGGAAGAAGAGATGGTGGCTGTGGAGCTGGCTTCACCCCCGCTCCCAAAAAAGAGTGCTCTTCCACCTGGGCAGCTAGAGCAGGCCACCAGCAGGTTGGGTAACAAGATGTCTCCAGAGATCCCCCATGGGAGCAAACAAGAGCCCCCGGATCTCAAGGGTGAGTTTCTTCCTCATATGAGGAAATTGAGGAGGGTATTGGAGTTTCTTTATTCCTTCCTTCCCCCACATATGCCCTTTGCTAGTGAGGGTTTTAGAGCTTGTTAGAATCACTTACGTTGGTAAATTCTCACTGAGGATCAGTCATCTAGGGATTTCATTGAGGCCACCAGTCCTCTGCTTAGAAATTCTCTTTGCCAATCAGAGGGGCTGGTGACCAGCCCAAGAATTCTGGAGCTAGTTAATTGGTCATCTGTTCTGTCATTCTCATGTAAAGATGGCACTCCTCTGGGGCCAGGCCTCAAAGGTGCCACCTCAAGTGTTTCTCTTCCCAGCCTGATTATGCCTGCCTATTCTATGTCTGTGTCTCTTTCTTGATTTCCAGCTCAGAATCTGACAACATGTGAGGTGTGTGGTGCTTGTTTTGAGACCCGAAAAGGCCTTTCCAGCCATGCCCGCTCCCACCTGCGGCAGCTAGGTGTGGCTGAGTCTGAAAGTAGCGGAGCCCCCATCGACCTGCTCTACGAGCTGATGAAACAGAAAGGAAAACCTGACAGCAGCCCCTTACCCCCATCCCTGGCCAAGAAATCCGGCTCCCCGAAGGAGGCAGCTGCTGCCTCTCCCCGAGCAGGCCTGCTGACCCTCAGCAAGGCAGTTGACAGACCCCCTGATCCCCCCATCAACAAGGCCATCAAGTCACCCCCTGGCTTCTCATCTAAGGGCCTTTCCCACCCACCAGGCTCCCCTCTCCTCAAGAAGGTGCCGCCTGCCTTGTCGGGGTCCCCCCCACCCAAGAACCCTGAGGACAAGAGCCCCAAGCTGCCCCTGAGCCCCCTGTCAGGCTCCCCGAAGGCGCAGTGGCCCCAACCAGAGGATGAGGGGCCCCTGAACCTCAGTGAGTTGGGATTTTTTAAGCTGGGTAAGGTCAAGGAAGTTTGGGAGGTGGGACAATTGGGGTAAGGGGATTGGTGGTGGGGAGGGGGATGATACGTGGTTTCTAGGAGGGCTAGTAGGACTGGAACCTCTTCCCCTAGAAGGAATTTCAGCTTGAGCACTTGTAGCTTAGGTCAGCCTGTGCATCTGTCTGTGATTGAGGGCTAGGATGGAGCAACTTGTCTGGTGGTACTATAGGTCCCACTTGTTCTCATCCCTCACTGCTTTTCTTTGCTGCTGGCCCCTCCCTGGGCTGCAGCTGCTGAGTGGGGCTATCTCTCTCATATTCCTGATCTTCCCCTGGGCCTGAGACCTGGGAGGCAGATATTCAGACATCCCAGGTGCCCCTCCTCCTGGATTCTGTCTGTTGATCCTTCCCTGTCCTGCTGCCTGGCTCCTCATTGTGCATCAGCTTGATCTTTTTTCCCTTGGTGACAAAAGAAACTCCTGGTCTGGGTGAGGCTAGCTAGGACTCCTCTTATTCTGCCAGTAACCCAGTTTTACCACAGTGATCCTGAAGGCCTTAGGGGGCCTATGGACTCACTTGTACAAAGAGAATCAGAGTCAGGGCAGCTCTTCCTTCTCATGGGCTTTTCTGCTGGCCTTCCCATGTCTCTGGAGAACCCTTGTTGGGGCTTCGTGCTCCATGGCAAACCTCTTCTTTTGAGAGTTGGCTATGACCTCTTGGGTTGGTTGATCTCTCAAAGAAGAGCCACTGGGGCTGATTCCCTGTGGGGCCCCAGGGCAGCTCTTGCTGAACCCACTAGGTCCCCTGTTATGGCTTCTACTTGAGTGTGGTTGGGGAACACATAGGTGCTCTACTTAAGAAGCATCCTTTGTGAGGCTAGGACAGCAGAGGCAGCTGCAGACTTGCCATTTGCTTGCCCCATTGAAGAACCAAACCTAGTCCTGAGATGGTAGTTGAATACCTGCAGCTCTGTCTCCTTTACCCAGGACCTGTTACCTGTCTAGTTCTGCCTCCTTAACTCCTCAAATACAGTTGCTTTCCAACCATTCCATTCCCATGTAGGTACATGGGGTTCCCTCTGGCAGCTGTTATGCTTGGCTATGTGCTACTCACCAGGTCTGGGCTCTTGGCTTTGACCCAGGGCAGCCCACCCTGCCCCGTGTGGCATCCCATGACTGGAGCCCTGGGCCCAGGATACAAGTTTGTATGGACATGGTGAGGGGCTCAGCAGTTATCAATCCCTTCAGACTTCCATTCAAATGAGCTACTGCCTCTCACTCTGAAATCATGGAGCTTTTGTCTTCAGACTCTTGATGTATAGAGTTGGATTCCCCACCCCTTCCCAGGGGGGATTGTCTCTGGGATTCCCAAGGGAAGGAGAGGTAAAAAAAAAATACCCTCCGGAAGTGAATCTTTGGTTAAAACCTCTAGTCCTGAGTGTTTCCTGCAGTCAGGAAACCAACCAGATTCTGTGGCTTTTACTAATTTTTGCCAGGAACTCTGGCATAAGTGGCTGAAAACAGACTCAGTCTTCTGGACCTTCCACTGCTTTGGCTCCCCAGGGCCTGGCTGGGGTGGGAACAATAGTTTCCCCTTCCCTGGGGGACCAGCAACATGGTCCCAGGGGAGCGGGCATGGTGACCCCCCTATGTTTTGTCTCCGCAGCTTTAGATAGTGATTCGGGCAGAGAGCTTGATTGCCAGTTGTGCGGGGCCTGGTTTGAGACCAGAAAGGGCCTGTCCAGTCACGCCAGAGCCCACCTGCGCCACCTGGGGGTGAGCGACCCGGATGCCAAGGGATCCCCCATAGACGTGCTTCACGAGCTCATCAAGAGCGACGGCTTCCAGACCCGCCTCCCAACAGAGCGGGAGGTGCTGGCAGAGCCTGGGCGGTCTGGCCTTTCGGCCCTCCGGCCCTCGGCCACGGCTCTCTCACTGCTCTCCCCCCCGCCCGCCAAGAAGCCCAAACCGAGGGCGTCGGGTGAGGCCAGCCTTCGGGGGAAGCAGGATCTCTCTGCCAGCATATTCTGGGCCTCAGACGTGGAGCTGTCTCCTCTCAATCTCTGTAGGTTCTCTCTTCCACTGTCTCTTCTCCCCTCCAGTCCCTGCCTCCCCCTTGAGGGTCCAGGGAAATTTTTATCACTTCCCATTTGAGGGAAGGGAACAGGAAGGTCCATCATGTGGCTGGGCTTTTCTTTCACCATGGGCCTGGGTTGTGATTTATCAGGAGGCTGTTAACTATCCATGGCCTTAATTGCCTGCCTCCTCTGGGAGGTAATACCATGTTTATGGGAACTCTCCTGGGAGGGGCACCCTCGGTTGGGTCTCCATTGAGGGAGCCATTCCCCTGTCTTTGGGGTTTCCCCTGCTCAGGTTCTTATCTTTGCCATCTGTCGCCATTCTTTGCCTTCTGAAGTCCCCAGGGCCCTGTGATCGCATGGAGGGCGGTGTGGGCAGTAGTATCCTTTGCTTCAGAGGTCTCTTCCAGTGATGGCACTAGCTGCTTATTCAGGACCAACCACATTTTAGGGAGTTTGGTCACCACGGAGGAATCTGAGTCTCCAAAACAAGCAACTTGAAGGCCACTGGCAAAAGTCTGATGAGACAGAGGCCCAAAGCTCTGTCAGCCTCATTCCTTTATTCCAGGGGCCTTCCTCTAGCCCTGTTGAAAAATGGGGAGATAGGTGGAGATCACAGGAACTGTCTTTCAGGGGCAGCTTGCTTCAAGTGCCTTCCTATGGGGAGCATCTCTCATCCCCATCTCCTCCTGAATCCCTATTCTCTCTGTCCCTCCCTGCTTCCTGTCACCCTGCTCAGGTAGCTTTCTGTGACCCTTTCCTGTTATAGCCCTGAATCAGCTAACTGATCTCTTATCCTTGGTTGGCTAGGAGCATCTGGTGAAGGGAGGGGAGGGTTGGTGGAGAAGGGGGGGAGTTTGGTCAGGATTTTGGTGATCAACTCCAACCATTGTTCACAGTAATTTCTTCCTTTCTCCTTTTCCTGCAGCATCAGGCCCAGAGCCAGTCAGGGACATCCGCTGTGAGTTCTGTGGTGAGTTCTTTGAGAATCGAAAAGGTCTGTCAAGCCATGCACGGTCCCACCTGCGGCAGATGGGAGTAACGGAGTGGTACGTCAACGGTTCACCCATTGACACCCTGCGAGAAATCCTAAAGCGCCGGACCCAGCCTCGGGCTGGAGGACCTCCCAACCCAACCTTGCCAGGCCCAAAGGGCCTGGCCAAGGCAATGGGTGGGGGCCCCGGTGGCTCCCTGGAGGCCCGAAGTGCTTCAGAGCTTCATGTACCTCCCCCCCACAAGAAACTGCAGCCATCTGGCAGCCCCTTGGGCCACTCACCAACCACCTCTCCACCCCCAACTGCTCGGAAGATGTTCCCTGGTCTGCCACCTCCCTCCCTCCAGAAGAAACTGAAGCCTGACCAGATGAGGATGGAGATCAAAAGGGAGATGTTGGCTGGAAGCCTGCACAGTGAAGGCCACCCATCTGATGGACCCTGGTCACCTCGTGAGGACATGGCACCCCTGAATCTGTGTAAGTTATTCCCTGAGTGATTGTGGAGGGCAGTAGGAATAGGAGAAGGTAGTCAAGTCCAAGGCAGATAGGGACACATAAAAATCTAGGACCCTGATAGGAAATGGGCTGGAAGGCACCCACCTTGACTCCAGGAGAGTCAAGGCAATGAAGATAGATTTGCAAAATTAATGCTTTCTCAATCTGGTTCCCACTGACCCAGGACCCCATGGGGGTTCCTAATTGAGTGTGATTTATAGTAAGCACTAGAAGTCACTAGACAAGGGAGTGGACATGGTTTATCCTATACTTTCCTTGACTAGAATCTGTTGAGGCTCTTCTGGAGTGCTCAGGACTGTAAAGGACAGGAAACAACCAAGTTTAGGTCTAAGACTCAGGAGCAGTTAAAAGTCACACACTGAAAGGAAAAGAAGTGTGTTCTGGGGAATGTACTGGATCAGAGCAAGCCCTTAGGAGCTCTTCCTAGAACAACCACAAGCCTATCAGGAGGTCAAGGCCTAGATAAGGGAGCCCAGGGGAGCATAGCTTTCATAACATCAGGTGTGCTTGGCACCCCATACCTTTGGAAGCTTCCCACATCTATCTTCCTCCCTCTTTCCTTGCAGCTTCTCGGGCAGAGCCGGTTCGGGACATCCGCTGTGAGTTCTGTGGTGAGTTTTTTGAGAACCGCAAAGGCCTGTCAAGCCATGCACGTTCCCACCTGCGGCAGATGGGGGTGACTGAGTGGTCAGTTAACGGTTCACCCATTGACACTCTGCGAGAGATCCTGAAGAAGAAGGCCAAACCATGTCTCATTAAGAAGGAACCTGCTGCAGGAGAACTACCCTCACCCCTCGGTGAGGATGGGCCCAAATCCCCTGGGAAGGTGCTTCAGGCCCTGTCTCTGACCCCATTGGCTGGTCGTCCCGGCAAGCCTGGGCCTGGCTCTGCCATTGTACCCCGGGAGATGAACCTCTCACCTCTTGCCACCAAGCCATCTACTGGTTTTCTCACTCCCATGGCAGCAAAGCGGCCACTGCCCGAAGATCGACTTCTCTCTGGGGAAATGAAGCCTAAGACCTATATACAGACAGAGCTGCCCTTCAAGACCAAGACCATTCATGACAAAAGCTCACACACTTGTAAGTTAGGAGTTGGTTTGGTTGAATAAGAAGTGGGAATTTGCAGTTTGGCTATTGGTCAGCTATCCAACCTTTCATTCTTTGTTGCCCAGAGGTGAGGGTGGGTGGGTTCTCTTCACAGGTAGTGAGACCCTGGGGCATTGGGGAATAAGGGCTAGATATCCAGACCCCTAGTTCATCTTTCCACCTGCCTTGTATCAGACCTTCTTTCCATCCCATGTACCTACCCCTCCTAGAGTGGGAGTATCTCTCCTATGTATCTGTCATCAAGCCATCCTGTGGGTGGTCTAGTGCCTGTTGGAAGGTGTCTCAACAGAGATATTTTCTAGAGTCCGTGCTACCAAAAGGGCCTAAATATGGTGCAAGGTGGGTGTGGGGCTTTCCTTGAATCTGGAGGCATTGGAACACTCTTGTTTTCTCTAGGTATGTGCTGTTCTCTTATAGTCCATTCTTGCCAAGCCCTCCTTTATTTCCTAACACTTCTGTGAGGCAGGTACTTTAAACAGTAAAGCTGTTTTCATTTTGTAAAGGACAAAACAAGCTCATAGAAATCAGTTAAGTTTTCCTTGGTCCCACAGCTAGCAAGGGTCACAGGCAGGAGTTAAACCCAGGTGGCTGTGGACTTTTAAGTGGCCCCACACGCTCATCATGCCCTTCTTTTCTGCCCACAGCCAGCGAGGCCTGTTGTGAGCTCTGTGGCCTCTATTTTGAGAATCGTAAGGCACTGGCCAGTCACGCTCGGGCTCACCTGCGACAGTTTGGGGTGACAGAATGGTGTGTGAATGGCTCCCCAATCGAGACACTGAGCGAGTGGATCAAGCACAGACCCCAGAAGGTGGGGGCCTACCGAAGCTATATCCAGGGTGGCCGGCCCTTCACCAAGAAGTTCCGTAACTCAGGCCATGGGCGAGATGGGGACAAACGAATGTCCCTCACCTTCGCTCCCAACAGCCTCACCCTGGTGAACAAGAACCTGGGGGGTGAGCTAGGACCTGGGGAAGCTGGCCGGATTGGAGATGGTGGGGAGCGTCCCCTGGCATCCTCACCTCTGGCTTTGGTGAAGGCAGAGGAACACCAGCGCCAGAATATCAATAGTGAGTTTTGAGGTTTTCTTAGCTGGGTGGATGGGAGGGCTTCTTCACTGCTAGATTCCTTTTTAGTTGTGTGAGTGGGCAATGAGTGCTTCTCAGCAGATCCCCTCCCCTTACAATACTCCAGCTGCTATTTTGGGGTGGGACTGGGGTCTAAAAAGTTGAAGAGATGGGCCTCGGGGATGGCTGATTTAAACATGGGTGTGGTTGAGCTCGTTTGAGTTCGCCTCTGCCGTCTCTTCATTTTTATCTAAAAATTCAGGTCTTTTCTTACATTAGCATGCAGCCTTCCTGCCTCCCAGAATGGCTTTGGGGAGTTGTGGTGCATTTCTTCCCTTTTTCTTAAATAAAGAACTTTTCTCCCAGGATCTGGGACTCTTATCTCTCCATTAATTTCAAGGTTCCCAAACCTGGGTTTCCTTGCAGGCAGCTCAGCTCCTGTTTTCTCTTTTAATTTCTTTTTTTTTGCAGGGGGGAAGGTAGGGCAATTGGGGTTAAATGACTTGCCCAGGGTCACATGGCTAGTAAGTGTTAAGTGTCTGAGGCCAGATTTGAATTCAGGTCCTCCTGATTTCAGGGCCAGTGCTCTATTCACTGTGCCACCTAGCCACCCCCCCATTTTATTTTCCCAATCTTGTAGCAGTCTGGTTTGGGAGTTTGTATGCATGCATGCATGCATGCATGTGTACAGGGTAGGGGGAGGTCTTGAAACAATGGGGGTTGTAGGCCTGCCTTGTTTGTCTGATGTTGATTCCCTCTCTTGGATAGAGTTTGAGCGCAGACAAGCCCGACCTCTGGATACAACCCCTTCTCGGGGTGAGGAAGCCAGTGACTTTCAGCAGAAGCTGGAGGAAGTTCGACAGCCACCTCCCAGAGTAAGGCCTGTCCCCTCACTGGTCCCCCGGCCTCCCCAGACATCTTTGGTGAAGTTTGTGGGCAACATCTACACTCTGAAATGCAGGTATATTCCTCTGGGGACCTTGGTTTTGAGGGGCAGGAAGGGCTGGTGTTGGGAATTCTTTGAGCCATCTAGCTCTCAACTATTAAGGTATGGTTTTGTGGAGTTACAGACATAAAGGCAACCATACGCCTCTCCAGGACCTAAAGTGGTCATGTGTACTCTACCTGTCTGCGTACTCTCTTCCCTTTATTTTTCTAGGCCTAGAAGGTGTCACAAGGGCAAGGAGTCACAGTTCCATCCCAACTCTGGCTTCTTGTAGTTCTGTGCTATAGATTTCAATGGGGAACCAGCTCTGGGGCTCCTTACGGGTAGAGTCATTAATTCCCAGAGTGACCTATCTATCTTTTGCTCTGTGATAGATGAGGAGAGGAAATTCTGCAAATCTATATGCCCAGGAACCTTCTAGGCCAAAAACAGGTTCAGAAATGCCTCTTCCAATAAATAATTAATCATTCCTATTTCTGCCAAGAAAATATTAGTTGTCCTTCCCTAGGACTCTTGCTCCTTAGGCTTAAAGTGAATCCTCAATTCCAGTCAGTTCTCCATAGGAATTATGCCTTCCTGATTTGCTTTTGTGTGGCAAAGCTAAATTTGAATGAATTTGAGCGATTTTCTCTCATGTCTTCTATATCCAGTCTTTGATTTGTCTACACCAGGGGCTCTTAACCTGGGGTCCATGAACTTGTTTTTTATATTATTTTTAAAACCTTTTTATTTTCAGTTCCAAATTCCCTCCATCCCTCCACCCTCTCCCTCACTCAATGAAAAGGCAAGAAAAATGCTATCCATTATGCATATTAAGTCATTCTCACATTAAGAATGTGAGAAAAAAAATTATGCTTTACTCTGCAATCAAGAATTCATTGGTTTGCTCTCTGGATATGGATAGTATTTTTCATTATGAGTCCTTTGGAATTAATTGCCTAGACTTAATTTTTATAATTGCCTAGACTTAAATTTTATAATTCTAGTTCACCATAATTACCATAATTAGTTCCCTTTATAATTTTAAGTGTGTGTGTGTGTGAGTGTGAGTGTGAGTGTGTGAGTGTGAGTGTGTATGCACTTAAAAGCATGATTCTGAGAAGGGGGTCTGTTGGTTCCACCAAACTGCAAAAATAATACACTAGACCTAGCCCATGTTTTATGACAAGTCTGGTACAGTAGCTCAGTCTCAGCTGAGGTGCTAGCAGGTAAGGTTACCCATTGCCCAGTGCCCTGGATGGAGTGCGGGGTATGCCATGGATATAGGTCTAAGGCAGATGTATGGGGAGGGCTCAGGCTTCCCTGCCTTTCTGAGTGTCAGGAGAGTCTGGGGCCCCTCCCTGAATGATTGGGTTCTTCTCCATAGGTTCTGCGAAGTGGAGTTCCAGGGTCCCCTCTCCATCCAGGAGGAGTGGGTACGGCATCTCCAGAGGCACATCCTGGAAATGAACTTCTCCAAAGCAGAGCCCCGGCCAGTGGAGCCTGAGGTCCCTGAGGCACAGACAGTGGCAGAGGCTCAGTAACAGGAGGCAGTGTGAAGCATTCCAGAGCCACCTCTCTTCCTTTCTCTCTCTGTTGGTTTCACCCTTTCTCTCTTCACCAACCTCCTCTGTTCCGTTTCCAAAGGAGCAAGTCACAACCTCAACACTCAGGCCCAGGCTCAGGCCCTGGTGCCCTAAGCTTGAACACTACAGATGATGATGAGCTGTTTTCCTGGCCTTCCCTTTTCTCTCCTTCCTCTCATCCTTGGGCTTGGAAACTACCCTAACCAGGGTGTGATAGTGCAAAGAGGACATTTCTCCCCACAGGTTTTAGGGCAAAACTCATACCCATGAGCGCTTGAGTCTTGCTAATGCCAGGAGGGAGAGGTGGCTTGCTTCTTTCTGTCTGTGGCCAAGCAGATTAGAAATCTGCAGAGAGCCATGGAGAATAGTTCCTCTGTTGGGACCCTGAGGGCTGGAGCCAGAGCAAGGCAGTCTCCACTTGGTTAATTGTGTGTAGAATCCCAAAGCCCCTGTCTGTTTGCTGCCTCAGGAACCAGGTGGTTAATAATAACTACCTGGTTCCTCCTTTGCCCCAGGTTGGCTGCATGATAGTCCTCACTACTTCTGACCTCTCCCCAAACCCCCAGACACAACCCATCCTCCACACACTCCCAGGGCATCTTGTTTCATGGGGGAATCTGCCCTTCCCTACCCTCTTCCCTTCTTCCTTCCTTTTTTCCCCTCTCTATTCTACTAGATGCCTGATCAAATGAGTGCATCATTCCCACGGTGCTTGCTCTAGGGCCCTCTTAATGCCTGGTGTGGGGGTCAGCGTTGACCTCAGGCCTTCCACAATGCCCAGGCTGGGGGGCACTGACAGCCTCCAATGCCACGGAAATCACTGGTGGCCCCCCAAACAGCCTGAGGCCCTGAGAGGGGTTTTCCCTGAGAAGAATTAAACTCAGAGCTGACAGCTTTCTCCTGCCAAGTCATTTCCCCAAAGATCAGCAGGGGGTACTTTAGAGGCCCCCTCCCCTTTCCCCACTCTGGGATGGGACTCTGTTTTTCCCCCATCTCATCCCCTCTTTCACTATTGCTTTTTATGTATAGCTTCCTAGACCTTCCACTTTTTTAAACTAGTTTTGTGTAGAGAATAAGGAGCATTGATTTTTATTTTGGAGTCCTGGGCCAAGTAAAGCCGGGAGGCAATTGACCTTTTAACTTTTTCAGTGGCCACATTCTGGTTATTAATGTACCTAGAAGTATGTAAATTAGATTAAATTTCTCTTCTGGAAACACATCTGGGTAGCTGGAGGTGTGTGTGCGTGTGTGCGTGTGTGTATGTGTGTTTTTCTATAAGGGTGAAAAAAGAAGCATACCAAGGCCCTTTCTTAGTGAGCCCTCACTTGATCTGAGGGTGGACAAGGAAGAAAAATTCATTGCTTGGAAATTGCAGCTGCTGATCTTTCCTAGAGACAAGTTAGCTTTGGACCCAGGCCCCTGGGGGTCTTTGGACTCAAATGCTAGGGGCCATAGGAGGCGGGAAAGAGCTGCTGGAGTTTTCTGAGTAATGACGGGCAAAGCCCAGAGGGTTTCTGTGCTATAGAAATGCCATTGAATTGGCAGAAGGGATCTGGCCAGTGGGCAGGAGAGCTGTGGTCACTTCACTTTGTGGAAGGAAACACCATCCCCCTCCTTCCCCAGGGGGTTTAATTGGAGTCTGAAACTTAGAGCTGAGGATGAAGTTAGCGTTTTTGATTCAATAAAAGAAAACATTTTCTAACAATTAGAACTATGCAGCAATGGATGAAATGGAAAGAAGTAACAAACCCGCTATTCCCAGAGGTGAGAACAGCCTGCATCCCTGCATAGTGGAAAAAACACTGGATTTGGAACCAGCCCTGCTGCCTGTTTACCAGTATGACCTTGGGCAAGTTACAGTCCTACTTAGACCTCAGTTTCTAATCTTTATTAGCACTGTACTTGGCACTTAGTAAGCCCTAAATAAAAGCTTTTCATTCATATGTAAAATGAGTGAGACTGGATGGTCTCTAAGGCCCTTTCCTGATCTAGATTCCATTGTCTTCCATCTGGTGTCAGGTGTCTTGGAGGGGGAAGGGTTGACTTCTCAAGTCCTTTTGCCTTTGAACGAGCCTAAGACTGAGTCCGGGAATTGGGAATTTTTTAAACCCCTTCTTGTTAGCTCTCTTCCTCACCTTACTCCTTTGACTTCCTCACCCAGAATGCAAGAAATACCAGACAGGGTCAGTTGATTGGAGTGGACTTAGAAGTCTGGTATGGGTGCTAAGGGATGGTTTATTGTGGTGGTCTATCACCTCTTATATCTGTCACCTCAAAATAACTTCCTTTGGTATCCCACTAAGGACTATATAAATAGTTTTTGAAGGCTAATTTTACTTTTTCTATCTGTGTAATTTTTCAAGGTAGCATTCTCTTGGGTTTCTTAATCCTAGAATAATTTTTCTTTATTAATTGTGCTATGATTTATAGTGTTTGTGGATTTGATGAAAAAAGCCAATCTTTACCCTAAGAAAAAATGTAATTAATTTGCTCACAACAAATAATGTATTTACTGGGTGCTCTCAAATTCAGGCAGTTATCTGTGACACTCCAAACCCCTTCTAGTTACTGCAAAATTCTCTCAGGATGTAAACCCTGGGTGGTATATATTATTGAACACTGATGATACAGATTAGCCTTTATTTGTGAGAGATTTATTCTCTAGGACCTGGGAAATAGTGTAATTTAAATTATGGCAAGTAGATGAAAGCTTTTTGAGTTTTAGGAATAAACTACAATGTGTTAAGGAGACTTAGTTCTTGTCCTAATAGGCACATTGCTACAAAGTGATAAAATAAATGGCCTTTGGGACAGGACTTCTACACTAATTTTCTTGATAAATTACCATCTACCTTGAACATCTGGAATCTTAAATAAACTGTCTAATGTACAACCATTGTTTAATCGAATCAGGAAGGTTTTCTGTTAAATAGACAGCTAGCATTTATTAATCACTTTATGTATCAAGCGCGGAAAATTTTTTTAAAAAGAGCCCCAGCTTTCAAGGAGTTCATGGTTTAATTGGGGAGGAAAGCAGTTCTTTTTAAGATTAGCAAAGTGTTGTAACAATTATCTCTTTATTCCCACAACAACCCTGAGGGGGAGGTACTATACCCATTTAACATGACACTTCGAATTGAGTTAGGAAGATTTTCTACTAATATAGAAAATCTTGGACCAGTAAAATACCCTAGGCTGGAAAACTTCCTGGAAAAATGGGAAAAGAACTGCTCGTTCTATTTCCCTTTCAGTAACATGTTAGAAGGATAATAAGTTTCTGGTTCTTAAGCTGTATCTTTCTGGTACCATAGAAAGAACCCTAGATTTGGAGTTGGGTTAAGAGTTGGAAGACCATGCACACCTCGGGCTGAGTTTATGCATTTGTAAGGAGGTTGGAGTAGGTGGTCTCACCGCCCTTTTCAATCCATGACCTTAACTTCTGTGAAACCCAGCTATGAATCTGCACACAGGGTCCTTCAAAAAAAATGCATGAGAGGAAAAGGAAGGGGATGACCAGGGGACAGTTCATCCTATCTCCACAAAACTAGGGGACGGCCCCAGTTCACAGGGTGGGGCCCCTGGGGGGAATTTGGGGCCAAGGACCTGGAAAGCCGCTCGGTCCAACGAGTGGATGGTATGTTCAGCCATTCTCCTGAATGTCCCAAGCAGCGTCCGCGAGATACGAAACTCAGACTTCGAACTGAAAATCCTAAGAAGTCCTGGAAACCCAGTCCAAAGCTAGGACTGCTACCAGCTCCTGGGGTGTGCACGGGATTGGAGACTGGCCTGAAGTTCTCCGCCACCTACTGGACCGGATGAGGAAGATCTGCTTAATCTCTTAGTCTCTGAACTAAGATAAACCCCGCCCCCGCAAGCCATTGGCTCCTTAATCTGACTACCACGTACGGAAGAGACGTCACGCCCTTCCCCCTCCTACCCATTTCGAGCCTAGAGCGCAGCCGTGGTACGCTTGTTAGAAGGGGCAGGCCTAATGAGGTCTTGTGTTCCCGGGAGCTTCTCAGCCAATCACGGCTTATTGGACTCCAGCGCAGGGGAGGAGGGAGCACGCTGTTAGCAGATTGGCAGGACCTCGAGCCACTGACCTTGGACGATAACCTGCAACCCTGTGGCGGACGGTCGAAAGAGCCAATAGCGTTAGCAGATTTGGCAGACAGTAGCCAATTGGGGCGGGAGGCGGAGCCTTGGTGGGGGAGGGGAGAGGAGCACAAGAGGCCGCCGAGGCAGAGAGCAGCTGTGGAGATTCCCGGAGCAGTTGACCACCATGAGTTACACAGGTAAGGACAGTTACTAGTCGAGGAGATCCAGATCGAAGACGTGAACCCGAGGTCCAGCGACAGCCTCAGTTAGAGAAGTAGGCCTCCAGTGTCCGGTCCGAGGCATTAAGATGGCGCCGTGCCCAACTTTTCGACCTCTGGCCCCCCTTCCCCATCTCCTCCCCCTGGCTTTGGGTTACGTCGGGCCGGATGCCCTTCACCTGGGGCCCGGCTTTGATGACTACGACGCCTGGCTTCCGTGCCTCTTCGCTAGGAGGGACCTTGTTGCTTTTTGGGACAGTGCTCTTGGAGAGGGAGTGGAGGCTCAGGAGTCAGAGGACTTGGGTGCAAATGCTGGCCCCGTAACTTGTTGTCTGGGCGACCTTGGGCAAGTCCCTGAACTTCTCTGGGCCTTAGTTTCCCCTCCCGTAGAGCTGGGGGGGACGGAGGAGGGATTGGACCAGAGGGTTTTCCTGACCCGTGGGAGGGAGCAAAGCTGGGGGCCGGGGTCCACTGGATCGGGGCTCCGGTTCCCGGTGGACCCGCAGATCCGAGGCAGCAAGTACGTAAGGGGAGGGCACCCATTCTGGACCGCGCTACCCGAGCAGACGGCCGGGTGTCCAGGGGTAGACCAGCCTTGGGTCAGCTCCTCTGTAAGACTCGAGAAGGTTTGTCCAGGTCCTTGGGTCCCTGGAAGCAGCTTCGCTTGCCAGGTGACAGACCCTCCCCTGCACCCTTAGAAGATTGGTACGATCTGTCAAGCCCCGGGTCTCCTTCCTTTCCCGTGGTCTGTGCTGTTCGTGGTCAAGTAGGCAGGATCTTTAGGCAGATCCAGGCTTGGCTTTGAGATTGGAAGTGAGGAAGGCAGCGAAAACCTTGGCCCTGCAGCAGGCAGAGAGGTAGAATTAAGAGGCACCATCTCATGAAATTGTGGCATTTTAAAATCCAGAAGGGACTCAAGAAGTGGTCATCCAGGGTTAGAGATTTAGGGCTGTAAAGGACCTTTGAGGTTTAGAATCCACTTCCTGCCTTCACCTGTGAGGAAACAGACCTAAGAAGTTAAATACCCAAGGTCATATAATAAACAGTAGATGGAAGAACTGGGATCTTCCAGTCCCTTTAGTTTATAAATGGAAAAATAGGTCCAGAGAAGTTGTGACTTCTTAAGTGTGTCCTGTAGGACAATATAGATGTGAGCCCATTTAACTCACCTAAAGAAAATACTTTGGGGAATAGGTGGTAGTTGTGCCAAACAGAAGTTATTGTGAACTCTAGAAATAATGAGGCAGGGAAGTTGAAATGTGAGATAGCATGTTTTAAAGTGCAGAAAGTTGTCCTGTTTATCTGAGTACATCTTGAAATCAATTCCATGTCTCTCTATCACTCTATTATCTCCAAGACTAAATACTAAATCTTTTGTTTGGCCTTTAAAAGTCCTTGATAACCTGGCCTCTATACCTCTCCTGTCATACTTACATCTTATTCCTCCCAACCCCCCAGGTACTTTGTAATCCCATAACATTGACTTCCTTGCTGTTCCTCCTACCACACATTCCAGCTGTGCATTTTTACTGCATGTCCCCCATTCCTAGAATTTCCCCTCATCTTCATCTGTCTTCCTTCAGATCCCAGTTAATATCCTACCTTCTACAAGAAGTCTTTCTTGATTCTCATTAATACTAGCACTGCTCTTCCTTATGTCTCCAGTTTATCCTGTATTTATTTTGTTTGTCCATAGATGTTTGCTTGAGAGCAATGGCTGTTTTTTGGGTTGTTTCCTCTCCTCTTTCCCCCCCTCCCCTTATATCCTTAGTCTTAGCATTGTGCCTGGCACATAGTAGGCCCTTAATTCATCTTGAAATGACTTCAGTCAACAAGCATCAACAATCAGTTAATTGAATTTCATATGCTAGGCTCTGTGCTAGGGATACTAAGGGAAAATTAATCTCTGCCCTAAAAGGAGTGAACATTCTAATGGGGGAAGGAGGTGTCCAAGACCCATGGTTTAAGAAGCCCTGCTCTAAATAATTATAAAGTAGAAGCAACTGGCTTCTATTCAAGTTATTTTTGTGTGGCTAAATTAATAAAGTACTGATTTGGTTTTCCTAGTTCATTTAATAACATGTTTTTATGAAAAGAGGAAGGAATTTTCAGGTGGTTGCGAAATAAACTCTGCACTTACACTTCTGATCTTGAGGGAAATCTTATTTGCTAATGCTAACTTACACAATTAAACTGAGTTAATTGTAGTTCCTTCGACTTTATTCACTTTTACCCTTCTACTTTAGAACTGTTGGGAGGCCTTTGAAAACCAAATTACTTCCCACTTTTGTGGCCTCACAACTTCTGAACGTTTGGCTTTTTGATCTTGAGAAAATTTCAGGTATCTTTATTGTTATATAATTGTCTTCCTGGAACAAACAAGTTTTATGAAATCTACCAAACATTAAACTTTCAATATATGTAAGGGAGATTCAGTGGACAGAGAGTCTACTTTGGAGTAAGTCTAAATTCAATAGTTCGATTTCTTCACCTGACAGTTCCCAAGAAATATTGATATCCTGTACAAAAACGAATTATGTGCAAGGCTTAGTACTAGATGTTGGTGCTGGGATAAATATAACATATATATATATAACATATATATATATATATATATATAAATATAACATATATATATAAATATAAGGTCCCTTGACCTTAAAGAGCATATAATCAGTGGGGATTTTAATTTGTTAAAACAATCATGATATGTTGCAACTAAGTCAAATATTTTCTTATTATTTTCAAGGCACTTGAGGGAAATATACTTGCACAGTCTTTCTTTGAGATATTTTATAAATAGACTCTAATAGGCCAGGTTCTAGCTCCAGCTCATTTCTTGCCAGTATTCACAGTACTCAATGCCAGGATTAGTCCTTAAATACTGAAAAACAGTTGACTATAATATATGAATATAGCACAGTTCATAATATCAATCACATTTCTAGACAAAAGTGCAACTATTGAACAGATTTAAACAAAATCATACTAATGAGTTCACCAAAGTTAATTCTAGCACCTGAATTCACCAGACATTGTTATAGTGATGTTTAATAGCAGTGGTATTTTCTCCAAATTTAAGAAGAATATTGTCTTTTGGATTAAGCTGAAAATTTGGGGGGGGGGATGAAAAATACAGTTAACATCAATAAATAAAAAAGAAAGATTACTTTCATCTTACTTTGATCGGGTTGAATGTCTTTTTTTCTCCCATAGATTTCTAACAAAATGGTTTAAAATGTAAAAACCTGATTGTTGAAATGCATTTATACAGTTAAAATTAGGAACTCAGGATATTTGTGTTTCTACTCATCTTCACCCACCAACCCTCTTAAATTATATAAATGGCTTATCATGGCCATAATAGTATTTCAGGGATACCAATGATTTTTTTTCCTTTTAAATAATTTGATTCTCTAGTAATTTCACAGAAGTTAGCCTGTTATTTTTGCTAAATAAAGTAACCATATCATTGGAGGATTTCTTGACCTGCAACGATCTGAGTAACTTCCTGCACATGTAGGCCCTTTACAACATTTTTTTTTTTTTTTGGAGGGGGAAGGCAAGGCAGTTGGGGTTAAGTGACTTGCCCAAGGTTGAACAGCTAGTTAGCATGTCAAGTGCCTGAGGCCCCATTTGAACTCAGGTCCTCCTGACTCCAGGGCTGGTACTCTTATTCACTGTAACACCTAGCTGCCCCTGACAACATCTTTTTTTATCTGTTTGAAAGACCTCTAGTGGTAACAACATACTGTAACTCAAGGGTGGGGAACCTGCAGCCTTGAGGCCACATTTGGCCAGTTAGGTCCTTGGGGTAAGGCCTTTTGACTGAGGCCAAATTTTACAGAAGTAATCCTTTTATTAAGGGAATTTTTTCTATGAAGTTTGGATTTAGTCAAAGGGCCACACTGAAGGACCCAGAGGGCCACAGGTTCCCCACCCCTGCTAACTCAAAGTAACCCATTTCACTTTTGGACAGTTCTTATTGGCCAGAAATTTTTCCTTTGTAATGAAGGGAAATTATGCTTGTAATTTCCATCTATTATTCCTGTCTGCCTTCTGTGGCCAAGCAAAACAAATCTTCCCTTTTTTCCCTTAAAATAACAATTATAATTCTCCTTAAATTTCTTTTTTTCTCTCTTAAATATTCCAGTTCCTTCACATGACATGATTTTGAATTATAACATTGTTAGCTATTGTTTAATTTGAAAGGTACTTTTTAATGCAGGTCCAGGGGCCTTCTCCTCTTTTTAAAAAAATTATATGAGGTCTCTACTTTCTGGTTGAAACATGCTTCTATAGTGAGGTCATTTTACAAACAAATATATTTATAGGAAAAATTTATTAAATTTGAATCTTCCTTATTAGTGATTTAAATGAAATTCCTTCTTTATTAATATGAACGGTTGTGTGTGTGTGTGTGGGAGTGGTTATCAATTCTGTACATTTTTCTTGAGTGATGATGCTACTTTACATGTCTCTAGGGTTTGTTCAAGGATCAGAAACAACTCTACAATCCACATTTTCTGATACTACTGCCCAGCCCACATGTGACTATGGTAAGTTTAGATTTCTCATATTCAAACAGGGAAGAAAAGTGACTACAGATTGGGATTTGGTGACAAAGGACAGCAGATGACCTTGCTTCTTTGGCCAGGTTAATATATAATGCCTGCCTGTGTAAGTAGTCTTAAGACTTTAGTTAGAAATTTTATGCTTCTGTATTGGATAATTGTAGGAAATATGTTAGCATCAATAGGATGGAAATCTTTGACACCTCTCTGCTGCTGCCAACCTCTATGTCTATATTTGCTAAATCTAGCAAGGTAGGAAAGGATGTCCTTCAAAGTATTTCTGCACTGTTAAATATAGAATACTATCAGGGTAACCATTCAGAAAATCAGCATGTGGAATGAGATGATCAGTTAAAGTTCAGGGGATTGGTTCCAATAAACACCAGGTAACTGACCTCTTGAAATAGAGATTCCAGTTTTAGATCTTGGACAAGGTATTTAACCTCCTGGGCCTTGGTTTCCTTTTCTGTAGAATGAAGTAAAAGGACCAGATGGCTTTTTAGAGCTAAAGCTGGAAGGAACTTCAGATCCTGTGATCCAAGATAGTTACCTTCTGAAACACTTCTAAAAGTGCTTAATAAACTTAGGGTGGTCCAGCTATGCCAAATCATAAGAGCTCTTTTCACTGCATTTTAGACATAATCAAGATAGAATGCTGGATTATGAATTCTCTAATACTAGGGGTACAGCAGTCACATTCTTGTCCAAATGTAGATCAACTATCTTAATAGATTTTTTTAAGTATTCACATGATTGGCTCCTTACCAGTTTTATGATCAACTAAAAGAACAACATTGTTCCTTGCCTGAGAGGAAGAACTCTAGTGGGTGACCTTTTACTTTATAAGATTAGGTATTTGCAACAAGCCTCTCACCACAGGCTTCAGGTGCACTTAACCTAGGGACAGGGAAGATCTTAAAAATTTACATTCCTGTAACAGCTTAGAACAACCCTACAGATACTTGGAAATGGTTTTGATGGGCCAGTTCCTTCCCTTCCCTCCCTTTGTCTTTTCTTTAGTCTCTCCTGTTTTCTAAAACTGATCTTCACAGGTCATGAACTACAGTCTTTAAACTATCTTGGTTGCCCTCTGGACATTCCTGAAATGAGTCGACCAGAACTAAATGCTATTCTGGAGGTGGTCAGACCAGGGCAGAGTTGGTTGGTTGTAGTCCTTTGTTCTCGAAGAGGACCAAAATGACATCACTCTATTGGGGTCAGTCAGACAGTACAAGCTCACATACATTGGGTACAAAGTAGTCCCTATAAACATTTGGAGTAGCGATGTCTCTAAATTTATGCTTCCTGCGTTTCTTTTGAGCTACTGTGATTCTGCTTTGCTTATGGAGCACAGCACCTTCTTTGATGTGGGTATGCCATACTGGGCCATCCTGTGCCAGGGTCTCCCATGTTTCATTCTGTAGTTCTCTGGAGAGACCTTGAGAGTTTGCTTGTATTGATTCTTCTGCCCTCTGTGTGAATACTTGCCTTGTGTGAGTTCTCTGCAAAATAGTCAGTTTTTAAAAAAAAAACCTCAAATGTAATACTTTACATTTATCCCTTATTCTATTTGATTTTATTAGATTGGACTCAATACTTTAACCCGGGGTGGGGAACCTGTGGCCTTGAAGCCACACGTAACC
Source organism: Gymnobelideus leadbeateri (assembly GCA_011680675.1). Taxonomy (NCBI): domain Eukaryota; kingdom Metazoa; phylum Chordata; class Mammalia; order Diprotodontia; family Petauridae; genus Gymnobelideus; species Gymnobelideus leadbeateri. The sequence goes on along the minus strand of WOXC01005369.1, from coordinate 517,811 downwards.
TTCTAGGCCCTCAAATGCGGCCCTTTGACTGAATCCAAACTTCACAGAACGAATCACCCTAATAAAAGAATTTATTCTGTAAAATTTGGACTTAGTCAAAAGGCTGCACCTGAGAACCTAGAAGGCTACACAGGTTCCCCACCCCTGCTCTAGCCTTTTACAATCTTTTCAGATCTTAAATCCGGCCTATAATATGTTAATAGTTATCCCTTCTAACTCTCTATAAGCATTCCATCTATACCTTTATCCACATTGCTGATAATAATACTAAGCAAGTCAAAGTATGTATCAATCCCTGGAGTACTGCATTGGAGACATCAAGACATCTGACCATTACCCATCTGCCAGTTCTCTCAGAACATTCAGTCATTTCATCTCAGACGAGTGACTTGAAATTATTGAAGGCAACAGGATGTTCTCTTAATGGCTCCTTGTTTATCAGCTCCTATTAGCTATTCTGTTTTCACCTTCCCAGTCCAAAGTTCATTTTCCTTGAAATACAAAAGGAGCAAAATAATGCTTGGACAGCTCTTCCTCTATCCATCCTTAGTTAGAGTTGTCCTGTCCTTTTTTAGAGCTTCATTTTTTTCCCTTTGCAGCTTAAAAATAAAAACCAACCTAAACCCTTTTTTCATTCTTAACATTCCTCTCCATCTATCCTCAGCTCATTTTGAACTTCAGCATTCCTGGCTCTTCTTGAAGGAACATACCATGTTTTCATATTCACTGTGTGTATGTACCTAAGATCAACCAATCAGTAAACATTTACTAAGTGCCTACTGTATGCCAGGAACTGTGCAAAGTGTGGGCAGCACAGAGAGGCAAAAGACAGCCCTGCTTTCAAAGAGCTTATATTAGCTAATGGGGGAGAGACAGCATTGAAACAAATACATACAAAGTGAGTCATATATAGGATAAGTAAATGATTAAAAGAAAAGCTCTAAGGTTGAGGGGTTTGGAGAAGGCTTCCTAGTAGTGTTTTTCTCCGTGTGTGATCATTTACCTAGGTTTTAGCAAAACATTTGACATAACCTTACATGCTTTCCTTGTGCACAAAATGGACTAGATGGATTAGACATAAAGATTAGTCATTTATTGGTCAGTGTCAAGGGATTTTTCTAATACAGGGGTTCTCGGATCTTTTGGTCTCAGGACCTCTTTACACTGTTAAAAATTATTGAGGATCTTCCTCCTCAGCTTTTGTTTATGTTGGTTATATCTGTTGATATTTACCATAGTAGAAATGAAAACATTTTAGTAACATAAAAGTAATTTAAAAGGGTCCCTAGTAGGTACCTAGACTAAACTTTGACAATTTGCTGTTGTTGAACTGCAAAAAGGGAATTGTGCAAAATGTGGCAACCATTAAAGCTAATATAACTTTAGTTGACTTTAAGAGAAGATAGTATCTAGCATCTTAAGAGTTAGAGTCTTGCTGTACTTGGTGTTGGTCACAGTGCATAGCTCCTGGAGCATTACGTTTAGTTTTGGGTGCCATATATTTCAGGACAGACTAGATAAGCTTCTCCTAGATAATAAACTAGAGGAGAGTAGGTTGGTGTGAACTTAGCTACCTTAAAGTATTTACTTAGCTACCTTAAAGTATTTGAAGGATTTTTCACTTGGAGTAAGAATCATGCATTTTTCCTTGACCCCTGGAAGCAGAAATAAAAGCAACGGCAAAATCTGATCTGTCAGTTATGATGTTTTAAGGTTTGCATAGCTCTTTACATACATTTTTTTTGTTCTTCCTAACACCCCATTTGAGTTAGATGTTACTGGTACTATTATTCCAGTTTTACATTTGAGGGACATTGAGGCCCAGAGAGACAAGTGACTTGTTCAGGATTATATTGTAGCTAGTAAATGTCAAGATGTGAATAGCTGGCCTCTGCTATTCTTTACACCTATGTGTGAGCGTCTATGTGAATGAACAAATACTACCATCTTGTCCTGAAGGACAGAATGAGAGACTTTCATGCTTTGCAATATAGATTAATTACTCTTCCTTATTTTTTCTATACTGAATTGCTTCTTTATAACATGCTACCAAAGTGGTCATTGCTCCCTTAATACTGTCATTTCTGTAATGGTTCATTTTTCTGGTCCAGGTAGGTTCTATTCAGTGATTTATCTTGATGATTAGATTAGCATAATTTCTGAGTTTTTTATACAGTCCTGTGAAATTATTATGTATAATTTAGAAAAGTGAGATGTCCCATTGGAGCTCCTTTCTTTACTTCTTTGGGTTAGTATCCTGAGTCCCTTTATTTTATGTGGAAGTGTTGCTGTGTTTAAGGGCGGCTCAGGGAGCTACAAATTCTCTTTGCAATCATTTGCCAGTTGAGAACTGGAAGGGAGGGGCAGTTGTGCTCACCAAATAATGGCAGGATGTTTGAGGCTGCAACTGTTATACTATATGTTTGCTCTACTGCCATATAGTATAAGCATACAGGATGATCTGTGTCAGTCTCCTGACTTGTATACTACCTGATTTTATGTTTTGTTATTTCTTTTTGGGTAGTTGCTTTTACTGATTGAGGTGATTGTGACATGTAGATAATTTCACTTTGCCAGTTAGCATGTGTTAATATTAGACAGTGAACTTTGTCCATTATAAACAGTTTGGGGTTTAATTAGTGATGGTTTTTGTTTTTGTAGGCTATGGAACCTGGAACTCCGGAACAAATAGAGGCAAGTATGATTTAAAACAATTTTTTCCCCTTGAGACTAAACCAGTGGTATATTCAGTTTGGCTCTTTTGTCCCTGGTGTAATAAAAATTTTTTTTAAAGAATTAAATGGCTTTTAATGTGACTTGGCAGTTAAATCTGTGCCAGACCTGGCTACATTCAGTTTTCTTCCTCTTCTTCCATTCTCCCCCTTCCCCTCCCCATCCCATCTCCCAAGAACCTATTTTTATAAAATCCAAGTACACCATAAAATTAGTTGTATTTTTCACCATATATACCATTATATTTTCCTTTTGAAGAGTTATCTTTTTAAGTCTGAAATTGATTTAGACCAGTTTGGTGATGAGCCTTTGGATAGACCACTGAACTCCTTCTGTGGAGCTAATATAGTTCCTTAACTGAGTTTTGACCAGAGACTCCAGGTTGGAATGGTTATAAACCAAGAGGCCAGCTTAAAATGGACCTGCCTCAAATTGTATGACTGGAGTTGTCCATATCTCTTGTTACAGGTTACGAGAGCTATAGTTATGGATATGGATATGGTCAGGATAACACTACCAATTATGGGTATGGTATGGCCAGTTCAAACTCTTGGGAAATTCCTAACTCCGACACAAATACAAACCCTAATGCTTCTGCTAGCACCGGTACCGATAATGTTCTGTCCAAAATTAACCAGCGCTTTGACGTGGTGTCTCACCTAGAAACGGACATGATGCAAGGAGCACTATATGGCTCAGGTGGAGACAGGTGAGTGTAGCTGTCAAGGTGAGACTGTGTTCAGTAATAGGATGCAGTGTTTGTTTTTGAGAGTGGTAGATGTTTTCACTTAGCTGCTGCTCCCTCTATATATTTTTTACCACCTTGATTAGGTTTTTTCAGTTAGGTTCAGGTGTATTTTTTCTTTTTGTCTCCCTTCTTTACTTTCCCTGTTTGGCATGAAATCCACGCTGAGGTGTGGTAGGTAGTCTCCATCTCACCTCAGAGACACAAATGAATTATAATGATTTGGCATGAATGATGATGTCAGTTTAGCATTCTAATTCCATTAAATGTGAAATCAGTAAGATAATTTGTGTTTGCTTAGTTGACAGTTAATTCAGGAAGTTGTAACATTAAGACCTACTTTGTGCATAATCATAGGTGATGCCGTAGAATACTGAACCTGGAGTCAGGAAGGCTCATCTTCCTGAGTTCAAATCTGGCCACAGACACATGCTAGTGCTCTGGGACCCTGGGGAAGTCACTTAACTTTGCCTCAGGTTCCTCACTTGTAAAATAACCTAGATAAGAAAATGGTAAAAGAACTCCACTGCTTTGCCAAGAAAACCCCAAATGAGGTTATGAACAGTTGGACACGACTGAACAACAAAATGTTGAGATAATAGGAAGATGTAAAGTTAGTACTTAATTCGTGCTCCTTAGTTTTGGGGGATTTTGTGGGAGGAGGGAATGGGGGGGTGTAATTTATCCATACTTTTAGTCTATTTGGAATTTTCTTGGGAAACCACATATACCATCAAAGTCACATTAGAAAAAGCTTTTGTTCAGTGAGTAGAGCGTTGGCCCTGGAGTCAGAAGGACCTGAGTTCGGATGCGACCTCAGACACTTAACGCATGCACACACAAACAAAAACCTAGCCGTGTAACCTTGGGCAAGTTACTTAACCCCAATTGCCCTCCAAAAAGCAAAAAAAAAGAAAGAAAGAAAGAAAAGCTTCTGTTCAGATTAGGGCAGAGCAAAGAATGTGAAGGGAGCCCTAGAAGCCTCTAGAAAGGTAGTTTTAAAACAGAAACTGTCTTTGTTGTTTTGAAGATGAAGAACTAATAGTAGATCTTACATAGGAAGGTTCTTTAGTTTGGAGATAAATTGGAAGGCAGGGCAACCTGGCTTCAACAAATGGTTTCTGACAGTTGATACTTGGGGGTATCCTTGCAATGCAATAAAGCAAAATGCCTTGGACATCCTCTTGTGTTTTTTAATGATCACCCTCCATCTCCTTTGAAATAACATATTGTAGAGATGAGACTGGTGACTGGGTCACTAACTTTTAAGAAGAAGCTGGTTGGACAACATGATAAACATGAGCCAAGTTTCTTCTTCTTTCTTGGCCCCTCCTGTTTGGTTGTTGATCTCAAGTCACACACTGTTTATTTACATTGGGGGCTGACACAGCCAGTGTTTGTTCCTAGTGTCACACATTGAGGATCTGGTTTGAGGAGAGTGTGCTTCCTAAGTTCTAGCTTTAGTACTTTGGTGATTGGCAGGGCTGTTCTTTGGTATTTAGGCTAACTTTGAAGTCAGAAAGAGCTATGCTTCTTACTCAGACATTGTCCTTTTCTTATTTTCATATCCTTCCTTACTCCTAACTTACCAGCTGTGAGAGTTTGTAGCCTTGTTAGTTTCCATTAATGAAATCTTTTCTATGCCTGTGTTTCATGAACTTACTGGAGAGTCTGGGCTTTCAAGAATAGTTAATTAACCTTTTCTGTTGGTTTTCCTCAAGCTGTGGTATATTCTTTCTTATTAAACATAGGGACTTGCCTCAACAGCTAATGGTATTTAGTAGCTAAAGTGTGTCTTACTGGGGAAGATTGGTACAGTGAATAGAACACCGACCCTGGAGACAGGAGGACCTGAATTCAAATCTGGCCTCAGACACTTTAACACTTATTAGTTGTGTAACCTTGGGCAAGTGACTTAACCCCAGTTGCCCTGCCCTCCAAAAAAAGCAAAAAGAAAATAAAAATAAAGTGTGTCTTACTCAGATGAAAGTAAAGCTCTATCTCAAATTACTGGAAAGGCTTTTCGAATTTTGAAAAACAAATTTCTCTTTCTGTCACTTCCTTAAGATCAAAGGGAATTCTTTTGGGTGTTAGAGCTTTATAATGTATGTGGGAATAGCAAGCACTAGACTTCTTTATATTGATTTCTGTTTATATGAATTATAATGGGAAGCTGAAGCTTTTAGGTTTAGAATATTTCTTTTACCTGTTATCTTTCCTAAGGTGGGTTACCATGGGGTAGTTAACCAAAGTAGCAGTATATACAGTAGTAAAAAGGACCTTGCTTCTAAAGTTCTTGATTTGATACTCTCTCTTTAAATTTGTTTCTCTGAACATTTAGACCTTCTATGGAGAAGCAGGGAAATTGGACTTTATAAGCATGGGGATAAAAATTGTAATGTAACTCAGATTTGAATTGGTAGAAGGGAAGAATGAAGCTGGTCTTTATTAGGTTAGGGAGATTTCTGCTTCTGCTATTTTTGAAATGGACAGAAGCATTTGACTCTACTTTTTAGAACTTTTATTTTTCCCTCTGATCTAGAGGCTGAAGAGTTTGGTCATACAGATGAAATTATAAAGTGGGAACATATCACTTGGGTGCTGTTGAAGGCATCAGAACTCCCAGGTGATTTAGCTACAGTGTCTGTATTGCTTGTGCAGAGCAGGTTCTTCATGCTCAGTCTGCAACTGCTCAGTTTTATCCTGTTTATGGGGGGAAAAGTAGTTTTTGTTCTCGTAGGCCACTTAGCTATATATTTGTTGTGCACTGTCCTGGCCTCTGTATTCTCTGGTCCTTCCCAGGTCACTGATGAAATACTGTGCGCCTCTTGCAGGTATGATTCCTATGAAGCATATGACTCCAGGGCTGCACTGAGCGACCGTGATCTGTACAGATCCGGCTATGACTACAGTGAGATTGACCCTGAAATGGAAATGGCCTATGAAGGCCACTACGATGCCTACCGGGATCATTTACGAGTCCGTGATGCCTTTAGCCAGCGGACACAGGGCTGGGCCAGAGATGGCCGCACTAATCGGCCTATGGCTACGGGCTATGGGCGCATGTGGGATGAGCCCATGGGGGCCCGGGGCCAGTGTGTACCGGGTTCGTCCCGCCTCCCATCCCTCTTCTCTCAGAATATTATTCCTGAATACGGCATGTTTCAGAGCATGAGAGGCTCCTATGGGAACATGCGATTTGGCTTCGGACTTGGCAGTGGGATGAAACAAATGAGAAGGACCTGGAAGACCTGGGCTACTACAGATTTCCGGGTAAGGACTGTTCCCTTTAGTTGGGCATTGAAGATAGAACAGCTGTGTTATGGGCATGCATTTGTTGTTGGCCAGACCCTGTCTAAATCAGGAAAGTGGCTCTCTCATGTATACTTAGCTCTATCATCATTTTAGAATTAGGCATCATGGATCATTTGGTGTATTAACTGACCTTTTTGCTCAATTTTGGGCTTTTCTTTTCATCTGCAGAATAAAAAGAAGAAGCGAAAACAATCGAATAGCACTGATGAACCTGACAGCAAAGCAGCTAAGACAGATGGTTCTGAGAACAGTGACTCTGACAACGGTGAGGTGCCAACCAGTCAGCCTCTCTTTCCTCACTTGTTCCCCTCTTTCATAATGAGCTGAATCATAATTCCTGAAATGCTGCACTTCTCTTTCAGATGAGGGGACTGAAGGTGAGACCACAGAAGGAACAGAAGTCCCTGATGCAGCCAGAAAGAGCTCCAGAGCAGTAAGTGGTTCTTTGGTACATTTGACTTTCTTGCCCCATTTCGTCTCCTAGACAAAAGGTGGCCTTAGCTGGGTGCATAGCCAGCCAGCCAGGTGATAGCTTGAATTTGAGTAGAAGAAAGACTACAGACTGGGTAGAAGAAATCTATGACTCTGGGAAAAGTTTATGTTATAATGGTGGGGCTGGCCCCATTTGAATATAGGAACCTATAAGATTATCTTTTCCATGGTGGGTTTTATAGATCCTATTTGTGCATAGGTTTCAATCTTTTGAATTTTCAGGAAGGAGAAGAGGAGGAAGGGAAAGAAGATGGAAAAGAAGAAGGGAAAGAAGATGCTGAAAAAGGTGGGTGTATGTTTGAGTACTCTGTCATTGAAATTGGACATTCCCCTCTTAGAAAAGACCGTGCAGGTACTGGTAGCTTAAGTGGGCAGAGCTGTGGGGAGGTGGTTCTGGGACTTGGCAGGGTGTCCATTGATGCTAATTTCAGCTTCCCTGTGACCCACCCTTCTGGACTGGTTATACTATAGTATACAGTTAAGCACAAATCCTCTGCTCCATTGAGCCAGAGGCTAGGGCTACTGTTGGGGATAGCCAACCACCTCTGACCTATTGTCTGCTCTCCAATATCTTCAGATAGACCAGGTAGTTTGGGGTACCCTCAAGGAATACATACCCCTGCCACAATCAGGTACATAGCCCTATGACTCCTACCATTCCCTGGTCCCATAGTGACACACACTTGCAAGTTCTTCTCTGTGGCTGGCAGTTGTTGACGTCCGAGCCGTGGCCCCCTCGTTCCAGTTTTTACGGCTCTGGTTTGCGTGTCCTCTCCCTTAGCGCCTCTCCAGCCCCAGTTGGGAGTCCGTGTCCCCCCACCCGTGTGATGAGCACCAGCAGGTACTAAACAGTAACTCCAGTGTTGGCCACCGTTGCCTCGGTGACTGGTTGGGGGGTGGGCAGGGCATTTTAAACATTTCACATAGCTTTCATTGGCTGCTACTGTATTATTCCCTGTGACCTCCATCCTGCTGGATTGGCCACTGAACTATTGTCAGGGTTGTCACCAAGCTATCCACTAACCCCTTTGAATTCCCGAGCTGCTGTGTTTTGGTAAAGCTGTGGGGTTGGGAACTTGGGCTCAAACTTCACAGAGAGTGGGAGTTCATAAGCTCTCTGGGGCCCACTAGAGGGCCTTCCTAAGTACAGGAGGAATAGAGGTGGGTGAAGCACCTTGGGAAGCTGTGGGTAGCACAGAACAAGGAGGTCACCTCTCCCTTTTCCTCCCTAGCTCTTACTCTACATTTAGCTCCCTTGACAGACAGAAAGGGACTTGGGGGTCCCCTGACTCTTCAGGTTGGACTTTAATAGATGTTACCAAATGAATACCACCAGCTCTAGTTGGTAGCCGGGAGAAAGAAGGAAACAGAATCTGCCCTTTATGCTGCAGAATAGATATAATGATTATCCTGGTTTTCCTATCCCTCTTGTTCTTATAGGAGCACTGACCATTCAGGAGGAAATCAGTCAAATCAAACGCAAATTACAGGCTGGCAAGAAGACCCAGGAGAAGCAGAAGAAACGACAGAGGGACCGCATGGTGGAAAGGTAACACTTTCTATTTTCATTTCATCTGCCAACATCTGCCCTAGCAACTCGTGACTGGCCAGGGTTTCCAGCAAGCGCCGTTTCCTCTTCCCCATGGCTAGCCTTCCTAGCAGCCACAGGCAACCCACCTTCCCAGGGCAGTTGGGGTCTTTCAGGAGATGAATGATGTACTCTACTCCTGGCCTGGCCCTGCCTCTTCGTCTCTCCCTCTGGCCTTTCAATGGGGCCCAGTGTTGCCCTGGCAGCTGGCACCTGCTCTTCTGTGCATGGACCCTGCTTCCCACCAGTCAGGGCTTCCAAGGCCCTGTTTGCATACCTAAGAGCCTGAATTGTCCCCCCTGCCCCCAGAGGCCGCCTTATAACTGTTCTGCTTCTCCGGCTCGGGACCTGACACTGCTTGGCACTGTTGCCCAGAAGCTCCAGCGCTTAGGTCACCGAACATGCCCAGAGGTGCTGTGGGGGCCCCTGGCCCCCAAGGGAGGGGGCCAGCTCATCAGAGACTCTGAGGCACCTCTCCAGCCCAAACCTGTGGCCAAGTGGCTACTACCATGCCTGGGAGAGACTGAAACACCAGTGGGGGAATCTCGGGAGCTTTGGGCCCTGCCCTTATGCCCAGTCTGTGGCAGAAGTTCCCACATTTCCGTGACTTGGTGCTGGAGGGGCCAGTCCGCCTCAGGCCCGTGTCCGGCAGGTGGCTGAGCCCTTTACGCCCCTGCTGTCGGGTCTATTTGCCCTCAGGGCCCCCGAACTGGTGTTTGCCTCCGACTCAGACTCTTGCTCTTGCTGGATCTTCCTCTGCCAAGCCGGCGCCGGGCCCCTGGGCTCTCCAGACAAAGCTGTTCCCGTGGCCCAGATATGGACGGCAGAGGTAGGAACCCGTCCTGAGGCCTTGGTGGAGGCCAGCCTCCTCCGTCCCCTGCCACGGCCACCGTTCGGCTCAGGCCCCCAACCTCCCCAGGGGAACCTGCTGTGGACAGCCTGGCCCTGACCACCTCAGTACAGGTGGCTCCCAGCTGCCATCATGCTGGGCACCCTCCTTCCAGGTCAGACTTTTTTGTTCTTGGAAAAGGAAGATGAGGCAGCAGGCACCAGAGGCTGGGCTGCATCCAGCCCCTCCTTCCTTCCCTCCTTCCACCACACCTAGGCTCTCCGAGCTGAGGATGGGGTGGGGTGGTGAGCTCCAGGAAGACACAGCACCTCTCAGCGGGAAATGGCTCAGGACTGATCTCTTCTCTCTGCACCATGGGGCCAGATCCTCCAAGTTTGGCTGCCCTCCCCTCCCCTGGCCCCAGTTGTTTCTCCTAGGTGTGCTCCCTACTTTCATGGAGAGACCTACCTCACCCTCCCACTGGCACCTTTCTAGCTAGTTTTGTCTCTCTCAGAAGCAGCTGACTCCCCTGAGTCTAGACCAGCTGTAGCATTGCCTCCTATGATTGGCTCTTCCTGTCTATGGGAAGAACATTCCTGTATTATCCCTTAGGGAAGCCAGTAAAACCTGCTTTATTTAGGTAGTAGTACAGTTCAGAAATTCTCACCTGTTCCCCACTCTGCACTGTGACTTAATTCTTCCCTCATGGTGTCAGTGTCCCTTCTTGAAGAAGAATGGGAGCTGGTTTCAGAACTTTTGAGTTTTCCCCTTCCTAGGGCCTCAGAGTCCTATAAGGAAGCAGTTTGAGTATCAGAACCTGGGGATAGGCCCCAACCTATTTCTGGGGTCTGCTCTTTTCGTGGTTCAGGGACCTGGTGCTGGTAGTAGCACCCTTGATGTAGACCTTATTTGACTTCTGTGCTTTCTTCTACCAGGATCCAATTTGTGTGTTCTCTCTGCAAATTTCGGACCTTTTATGATGATGAGATGACCAACCACTTAGACAGCAAGTTCCACAAGGAACATTTCAAGTTTGTGGGCACTAAATTGCCAAAACAGACTGCAGACTTTTTGCAGGTGATCTTTTTTTTTTATTTTGGGGTGCATTGGGTTTTTATCACCTTTCCCCTTTTTTGCTGGGGAATGGGACTACTTTGACCTCTTTTTATTCTTCTCCTAAACACAGAGAAAGGTTTATCATCTAGATTAGGCAAGAGAGATCATCATAAAATCAAAAGGAAATTACATGACCAAGAGAAGGCCCCATATACCTAACTTCTGTGTCTGCTTCCTTCACAGCTACCCAATCCCTCCTTTTTTGTTTCTAGGATTTAAACAAAAGAGATACATACTCCCTTTCCATCCTGGCTTTTTCAGTTATAGATAATCCTGATAACTCCTGTTTGGCCCTTCCAGGAATACGTTGCTAACAAAACCAAGAAAACAGAAGAACGCCGCAAAACCATCGAGGACCTAAATGGTGTGATCCAGCAGATCTATAAAGATCAAGACCTTACTCAAGGTGTCTACTTTTCTCTTTCCACCTTAGTGACCCAAGAGATCACTGGGTGTGCCTTGACTTGGACTGTCCATATAAGCTGTTTTCTGGCCTTTTTTTTTGGGGGGGGGGTCCATATTAAAAGAGGATTCCCATGATCTTTATGAAGACTAAAAAGTCTTTCCTGAGCCTGAAGTACCTGGGTTTAATTCTTGGTGTGAGAGGAAGGGGAAAGAATTAAGACTGCGTTTGTTGAAGCCTCTAATAGGACCAGGGCATGTGTTTTGATAGTGTTCAGTGGCTGAACCTAAAGACCTCTCTGGTTTTGTAATTGGAGAGGGACTTCGTAGTAGTAATCAGTGGGCCCCTCTTACTTTTCGGACTAAATCTATCCCAGTTAGGGATATTGGTGGGAATTGGATACCAGCAGCTCCTTCTCTTGCAGAGATTGCCATGGAGCACTTTGTGAAGAAAGTGGAGGCAGCTCACTGTGCAGCCTGTGACCTCTTCATTCCCATGCAGTTTGGGATCATACAGAAGCACCTCAAGTCCATGGAACACAATCGAAACAGAAGAGTAAGTGGAAGTGCTTTCTTTGGTGCTAGCCTCTAGTCAAGGAATCATTAAATTGTGATTGTGGTGGTGGCAGTGATGGTGGAAGTGCTAGGTTTAAAGGCAGACAGTTTAGCTTTACATCTGGTTGTCCATACAGATTGTGTGACCATAGGCAAGTTGGTTTTCCTCTTGTGTTTGCATTTTTTTCCTTGTAAAATTGGAACAATAATTCTTGCCCTCTATTAGAGTTATACTCTCATATCTTTATGGAGGTAATTTGAGATTCTCCAAGGCCAAGTGGGCATAGCCTCCCAAGTTAGAAAGACTTAGGCTGTGGGCTTACTAACATACCTATAAATCTTTAAGAATTAGCTATACTTGGGGAGGCACATCACCAGGTTCCCCTTAGGGTGATATACTTTAAAGCCACAGCAGAGACATCATTGGTCTAATAGAAAGTGCCAAGTTTGGAGTCTAGTGACCTGGATTATAATTTGGCCTTGAACAACTACTAGCTTTGTGAACATGGGCAAGTCTTTGAAATTCTCTTATCTGAAAATGTGCTAACTATAAAGAGTGCTTTATAAATTTTACATGCTTTATAGAGATGACGAATTGGGTATTAGTAGTTATGTGAAGCTCCTGACTCTTGGCTTCCTGGGAGTTGAGCTGCTAGGATGGTTCCAACTGCTCAAATGGATTCTATTCTTTCTTTTTAGCTCATGATGGAACAGTCCAAGAAGTCCTCACTCATGGTAGCTCGAAGTATCTTGAACAATAAGCTCATTAGCAAGAAGCTAGAACGTTATCTTAAGGTAAATTAGGTCTGGCTAGCCCTCCTCTCCCCCCATACATGTGTACTTGCACATACGCATTTTTGGCCCAATATTCTTCTGGGCTAATCTCAAGCTTGGGGATGGGAAGTCATGACTTGCCTCATGCCTCCAAATTGATCAGTGCCCTTTTGGGAAAAGGGGTAGGAGCTGAGAACATCCTAGTCTTTGTTGAATAGAGGCAGGTAGAATCCTGGCTTTCCCCCTGATGAGGGCAGTGATGAGAGGTGGTAAAGGAAAGATTTGGGGATTTAGGGAGCAGGATTGCTTGGGAAAGACAGTATCAATGGACTGGTGTGTATTTGTTATCCTTAGGGTGAGAATCCCTTTACGGATGACCCTGAAGAAGGAGAGGGCAGTGCTGTAGAAGAAGGAGTAGCTGAAGGGGATGATGAGAACAAAACCAAGGAGAAAAGCACTGCAGGACAGCCTGAGCTTCAGGCAGGGGACCAGAATCAGCAGCCTGAAGTAACAGCAAGGGCTGGAGAACAAACCCTAACCAAGAGCTTGGTAGAGGAACAGGCAGGCTTGGAGTTACCCCCGGAGGAGGAGCCAGTGCCCTTGCTAGGGGGTGCCTTGCAGCAGCAGATTCGGGGCATCCCTGGCCTGGATGTGGAAGCTGATGATGATGAAGAATGAAGGAGCCACTCTTCAGGAAAGAAATAGGAGAGAGCTCAGACCTGTTTCAGAGCCATCATTAAATCTTTTTAATTGAGTGTGAGAATTGCTAACATCCACCTGGATACCTGTTCTTATTCTGGCCCTTGAAAGCCTAGCCTCTTTTTTTGTAAATAGTTATGGAAATAGGGTTGGGTTTTGGGGTTGGTTTTTTTGTTGTTGTAGTTGGGGTTCTGGGGCAGGAAGCAGTATAGAGAATTGAGTGTTTTGAAACCCCCAACTACTCTCAGCTTTGTTCCCATTGAGTTCTGAGGTACCTTTAGGAACATCATCTTTTATAGTATCTACAACAGGGTATGTGAAAAACTGTTGGCTCCTGGTCCTTTTCCTTAGGCAGCTTTGTGTGTAACTAAAAGGTAGGTTGGTTCTGGGTTTGAAAGGGCTCTTTCTGGTAAAAGAAATTTCCTATGTTTTAGTTCTGCCCCAGGTCCCCACAACAACTCTGCCTGTTTAGTTACTTTGTTTTAATCTCTTCCTTTTGCTGCAAACGCAGAGTCAACATATTTGTAAAAATCTTAAATAAATGTTTAGTCAGAACTGATAAAAGTCTTAATCTTAAGTTTTAGTTTTTTTGGTTGGAGGGATTGAGGTTGGGCAATCTTTGGGGAGAAACAATCAAAAATACTTAGAGTTTTACTAAGTGCCTATTCCTCAGAGCTCTATACTGAGCTAGAGGTAAGAAAGAGTACTTTTGGTTGCACTTAAAACCATAGCCCAAACTAAGGGGTTGGTCCAAACATAAGTTACAAAATTAGGATGGAGGAGATTGCACTGAAGGAATGAAGCCTTATAAGGAAATGCTTCCTTAGATGAGTTCTGAGTTGGGATTTAAAGGAGATGCATGAACAGGTAGAAGGGACAAATAGAAGAGAAATATGAGGTAGAGGTAGACTAGACATAATGTCCTTTGACACAAGGGACAGCTCTGACAGAAAAAAAATCAAAATGCCCTTTAGTTTACTAGGGCCTACACTAATCCTCTCTGGGTGGACCAAGGTTTGGCTCCATTCAAGGGAGAGACATGTAAGGTAACCTAAGTTGTAGCTGAAGTGAGGACAAGGGAGGGGGGAAGGATTGACAACTAATAGAGACACAAGCATGTGAAGAAGTGAGGTATGGCACAGACAAGGGCATATGTAATCATGGGGGGTGAATGAGGATGGAGGTTGCTATCTTCCAAGTATTTGAAGGCATCATATGAAAAAGAAGAGATTTGTTCTACTTAGTCTCAGAGGAACATATTTGAAACACTGTACAGAGACACATTTAAACTGAGATATGGAAAGATTTCCTAATAGCTGTCCCAAAGTAAAATTACCTAGCCTCATTCAGAAGGCATAATAGGTTTCCCTTCAGGAGTGGGCTCTTAGACGTTGAACAGTGCCTTCGGGGATGCATAGCATCTTGTAGGCATTTAATAAATGAAGTTTACTCTATAGCTTCCACCAAACCTCCCTTAATGCTCCTCTCCTCTAGGGGCAGCTCAACCCTTTCCTTGGCCTTAGAATTCTGAAGTCTGGAGGATGCATGCGGGAAGGGCCCAGGAATTGGGGAGCACAGCAACTGAGAAGGTTATTGTGAAGCCCAAGCCTGACATGTTGCGTTCCGTGGCTGGGCCCTGGTGGCAGTGAAGGGTTCTGTCCCCTGGGTATCATGGGAAAGAAGAAGAGGCTTTTGGCTGCAGACTGCGGGAGCAGGGTACCATAGTTTGGGGGCAGGAAGAAACTAAACTTTTCTGGAAGAAAGTATGTCGTCCCAAGATTTTTCTTGCTGTAGTTTCCACGATCCCGTCTCCCTTACCTCGATCGCATCCTGCCTCCAGGTAGTGGTGCCCAGCCTGACAGCGCCGCCCCACTTCTCCCAACACCTGTGGAGACTGCGCACTGAAGCTTCAGGAAGCCGGGCCAAGCTCTGCGAAACAACTGGTGGCTTTTCGGACCAGGGAAGGAGGAGGCGGTGCGTGGAGCAGCCAATAGCCTTTCGGCGAGGTGGAGGTGGGTGGGGGAGGAGGAGGAAGAGAAGAAAAAAGGAAGCTGGGTTGGCGCATGCGCAGTTTTGCTGTCGAGGAACAGGAACTCTTGGCTCGCCGTGGACTCGACATGGAGACGGGATACGGAGGTGGGTCCAACAAGGGGGAGTTAGCGGAGCCAGCCGGGACTGTATTCTGCAAGCTTCCGTGCCGGATAGAGATGCGGAACACCCAAGAGATCGTCGGAGCGTGGAGGGAAGGGAGGCAGTCAGTGTCGGGGTTATGTCGGCTTTAGGGAAAATTTACTTGGGGGGGGGGCTTAATCGGCTTCCTGATTGGTAGGGATGGCTGTCTCTCTGCCGGACCTCGCTGTGGATTGGCCGGCTCTGCGCCGAGGGGCCTGGCAGCCCCTTGCCGGGCCTTACTGCCTGAGAGCTGAGCGGCGGGGAAGGGAAGGGGATGTGCCACAGGGTGACCTAGGAGCTAGTTCAACTGGTGAAGCTTAGCGGCTTAAGCCAACCTCTGCCCTGGCCGCGGGCTCTAATGGACGCCTCCCCTTTTTGGAAGCAACACAAAATGGCGGCTGCCGAAGGCCCCTCCCTCGAGGCAGACTCCTCCCCCTTCACGTGTCTCCTTCCGCGTGCTTTGGGTGTCAACGAGAGACTTGAGAGAACTGCTAGTCCACTTGGTAGATAGCGGTTAAGGGACATAACCGAGGTCACCCAGCTATTAAATGTCTGCTCATTTTGAGTAGATACGTAATCTTGCTTAAAGGTTTGCCAAGTCCTTTACGTGTTATCTATCTCATTTTTCCTTACAATCTCCCACCGCTTCCCGTTCCCCTGTACCACAAGGTAGGTGCTATTGTTATCGCCCTTTTTCATAAAGTTTGGCACAGAGATGAAAAGACTTGCCCAGGATCACGAAGCTAGTGTTTTAGGCAGGACTTGAAGTCAAGAATTCTTTGAACTGCTTCTCCTACTCTCTGGCTTGATCCAAAGGACACTGAGTCTTTCTTGCTAATACTGGGGTTGGAGGAGTGGGGACAATGATGAAGTGAGAATAAAAATGATATATTGAGTCAGAAAGGAAATTGCCATGATTGGAATTGGGGGGCGGGGCGGGACGGTGTCCGTAATTATAAGAAGAGAAATGTTAGGTAGACAGGTCAGGGAGGAGCTTGAATGGCATCCTTAATGGTCTAGATAGAGATCCTCTAGTCCCATTTTGCACATGAAGGGACTGAGGCATATAAGAGACTTGTGCAGGTCACAGTTTATTATATCTGAGGCTGGATTATATTATACAAATACCAAATAATTTTCTCAGGAGGTATGGGGAAACTAAGTGGGGATCTCATAAAAACCTCTTCAAGTAGGTGGTGCTTTCAAAGAAGGTAAGGGCTATTCTTTGAAATTTGGTTGGGGACAGAGAACATAAAGCCATTAGGGCAGACAGGTAAGTTTTGAGTTCAGGTATTCCTTCCTCCAAGGCCAGCTCCCTGTGTACCATGCTGTGCTGCCTTTTACAATATAGGAAAAAGAATAATGAGAAGACAAGTAATTCACTTAAAAAGAGACCCAACAATGTAAACCTGGGCCTGAAGGTACCAAGTTCTGCTGTAAAGAGTTTGGGAATTAGCAGACCTGTTTTAAAATTTAAGTTCTGTAGCTTGCCATCTGTGTAATTTGGGGCAAATTATTTAACTTCTGCACTTAGTTTCCTAATTGGAAAAATGAGGGAGTTGGACTGGACCATTGGGGTCAAACTCAAATTGAAACGAGGCCACTAAATACGTAAGGATCCCTGCATGCTGCATATTGACTTAGAAAACCACATGTTAACATTATGTTCTGTTGTATTTTATTTTGTTAAATATTTTACAAATTAATTTTAGTCTGGTTCCTGCTCCCAGAAAGTGTGCATTTTGATAGCTGTAGACTAGATGACTTTGAAAGCCCTTTCCATCTCTAAATATGATTCAATGACTTGGAAGTCTATATACAAATATAAACAGAATGGGTACTAAACAAGATAAATTAATTAATAATGCAAAAAAGCTAAGTTTGGTCTCATAAGTAATATTGCGAACTCATTAGAATAAGGTACAATATAGGTATGATCTTGAGAAGAAATTTGAAATCCTTTGGAAATTTTTGACTGCCTCCAGGATCAAATAAAAATGCATTGTTTGGCATTCAAAGCACTTCAAAACATAGCCCTCTTACTTTTCTAGTCTTCTTATACCTTAGTCTCAGAAGGAGGCCTGTTCTGGAAAGAAAGCATTCCATTTTACCTCCAGGCAATTTTTCCTACTATCTTCTGTGTTTGAAATGCTCTCCCTCCTTAGCTACTACTCCCTCTGTCCTACTGATTTCCCTGACTTCATTAAGTCAAATCAGCTACTGAAACTAAAATCCCATCTTTTACCAGAAACCTTTCCCAACCCCTTTTAATTCTGGTGCCTTCCTTGTTAATTATTTACTATTTATTCTCTACGTCCTGTAATACTGCTTTGTATATATTTGTTTGCTTCTTGTCCTCCCCCTTAGATTGTAAGCTCCTTGAGGGCAAGGACTGTTTATTTAACCTCTTTTTATATGCGTCACCTAGCTCTGTGTTTTGGACATAGTGGGTGCTTAGTAAATGTTTATTGATTGATTGAATCAAAGCAAGGAATTGGGTTGGATGTGCTTGAGGAGCTCCCAAGCTGTTACAGAGCTTTCATCACCTAGAGGATGGTATTTGAATCCTCAGGAGTTGATGAGATTACCTAGTAAAGGGAGAAGGGAAGGACCCAGGATAGAGAGCTCTGTGGGACACCCTGTGTTGGCCAGCTTGACTTTGACGAAGACCAGGCAAAGGAGACTGAGAAGGAATTTTCGTCTGGCTGGAAAACCAGGATAGAGTAGTGTCATGAAAACCTAAAGAGAATAAATGGAAAAGAGGGTGATGGATAGCATCAAAGGCTACAGAGAAATCTAGAAGAGATTAAGAATTAAGGCATTATTTTTGGAGAGAGCAGTTTTGGTAAAATGATAAAGTTGGAAGCCCAACTGTAGAGATTTAAGAAGAGTGAGAGGAAAGAAGTAAAAGCATTGATTGAGAGAGCTTTCTCTAACAGTTTAGTTACAAAAGAAGAAAAATGTAGGATGATAGTTAGGATGATCAGTTAAGAGTTTATTGTTTTGAGCTTTGTTTTTTGGTTTGTTTTTGTTTTTTTAGGATGGAGGAGACAGGTATATGTAGAGAAACAAGCAGTAGATAGGGAGATTGAAGGTGATGAGAAAGGGATCAGTGTGCTGGAGGTGACAAGATTAGATGGGATCTCTTGTGCCTGCCTGTAGAGGGGGTTATCTTGGCATATCTCTTTATGTGAGGAGAGTGATGGAAAAGAGAATGTCAGAAGGCATATTATTGAGATGAAGAAGGGAGGACAGGGGGCACTTGGTGAATGGCTTAAATTTTTTTCAGTAAAATGAATCGAGATTCTCAGCTAAGGGTATGATGGCAGTCGAGGAAGGTTTGAGAAGGGATGAAAAGCTTTGGGAGAGCTACTGTGGTGAGTGGGCCGGTATAGTGAGTAGGGAGATGTAAAAAGATTGCCTTGTAGAATTAAGGGCCCAGTTGAGGTTATATAACAGATTTGTAGAGGACACAATGTAATTTTGTGGTTTTTCTCCAACTTTGTTCAGCCCCACATATGTAGGAGGGAAAGCAGTATAGGTAGGAATGAAAGTTGTTTATTTTTCCTCTTGTGAACTATCTTTTGGTCATGAATTTCTTCTTTCACGTTCCTCTGATTTGTTTATAGTGTCACCCTTTATGCCTAAATCATGTGCCTATTTGGAGCTTGTCTTAGTATATAGTGGGAGATGTTCGTATAGACCTAATTTCTGCAAGACTGTTTTCCAATTTCCCAAGTTTTTGTTGAATAGTGAGTTCTTGCTCCAATACTTGGGATCTTTAGGTTTATCAAAACTAAATTATTTCTGTATATTGTATTCCTAATCTTTTCCACCAACCCATGTTTTATATTTCTTGCTCAGTACTGAATTATTTTGATTATTTTGGCTGGGTAGTATATTTTGAGATTTAATACTATTAGGCTTCCTTCTTTACCACTTTTTTCCCTTTTTATTTATAGAGGAAACTTTTGTTCCTCTAGATGAATTGTTTTTTTTTTTTCTAGCTCTATAAAGTAATTCTTTGGTAGTTTGGTTTGGCACTGAATTAAGTGAATTAATTTAGATAGTATTGTCATTTTTATATTGGTTTGGCTTGCCTATGTGCAGTGAATATTTCCCTAGTTATTTAGATCTCTATTTGTATAATGAATGTTTTGTAGTTGTGCTAATCTAGTTCCTGTGTGTGTCTTGGTAGGTAGATTCCTAAGTATTTTTACCTATCTGTAGTTCTTTTACATGTAATTTCTCTTTCTATCTCTTCCTGCTGGATTTTGTTGGTAATAAACAGACATTGAAGACCATTTGTGCCTAATAATCTGCCAAGTGTGAAGGGAATGCCCCATTTATTTTGGGTCACCAAACCATTTTAACCTCCATTACCACAAGTGGGTGGGGTTCACTGACATTCACTTCTTTTTCCATCACTGAATTTGGGAGTGTGGAGGCCTCTCTCTACCCCTTCTCAGGGTTCTTAGAGTCTATTTTCTGAAGTACTCTCACTCCAGAATGTCTCCTACATGTGGGGGTACTATTCTTCTTTTCATACTTTCCATGTTATTGCACTTGGAAAATTTGGTTTCTTCCAAAAGATTAGGATTCCTGGCTACCCTTTTCAAACCAGATGTTCTTTCTCTTATGACCCTGAAGGAGTAGCAGGTATACTCCTTGCCCCTTACTGCCACTTAAACTTCTTTTTCCACCACTCAGCAGTATCTATACCACCACTTTGACAAGATCTTTGCTGCAGGTATCATCTGACCTCCAGACTATTCTCACTTCTTTTCTTCTTTCTTTTTTCCTTTGGTACCTGTATTAGACTTTATTCTTAATCCATCCAAGTTCTATACCCTCATACTCACTATGTGCATTGATATCTCCTTGAACAACTGGCCTCTCAATTTATCCATTCCTCAGTTCCTATGGCTTTTATCTTCATCCCCCACGGTGGTGATTATACCCTAGATATCACTGTTACCCATAAATGTCTATGATCTTAAACTCAAAAATTCTCTTTTAGTTAAGTTCCTATTCATCTCTTCCTTTATCTCAAAACTCCTCTAAAATTATTTTTAGTACTCATTAGAACTACCAGCCCCTATCTCCTCCTTGTTCTTTTAGTTTATTGTCTCTGCTCTAGCTTCACTTTCCTTAAGACTACACAGGTCTTAACCCAATACTTAGTATAGAGAAGTGCTATACAGGTCAGCACATTATCCACAATGTATAGTCTTAGAGAATTGCCAAGAGCAACTGTGTCAAACTTACAGAAACTGATCCCTTAGGGGTTCATATTAACTTGGAAAACCACAAATGAACGCTCTCTATGTTGTATTATGTTTTATTTTATTTATTTCATTAAATGTTTCCCAGTTACATTTTGATGTAGTTAAGGTAAAGTTTGACACCTCTGGCATAGATCACTAAGAGGTTACTATTAATAGACTTGCCCAGGCTCACCAACCTGAATGTCAGAAACAGACCTTCTTTCAGCTCCAGTGCTAGTTCTCTGTTCCTGCAATTCCTATAGGTAGCTAATTAAATTAGATAAAATCCCCCACTTGAGTGCTCTACCATACTGTTACCTCCAGAGTAATCCCCCACCTCTTGCCTTCTCCCATTCTTGCTTGCTACTGAAATCACCAGGAGACTGTCCATTACTCATTTATGTCATCTAATATCAGCTGAGCCCTCACTGCTGCAAAGCAATCTATTTATTCCCTGATCAGCTTTTTGTTTGTTTTGTTTTGCCTTGTTTTTTTTTTAATTACATTTTTATCAATCTCTTCTATCACCCATATTTTCCTTAGAATTTTTTAAAAGAGGAAAAACATTTCAATAAACCATATTAAAATATGAAAAAGTCTGACATATACAGTGTTTTGAAAAAGAGTGAAGAAATTATATCTCCTTTTTCTTCTCCTTTCTTTGCTACCAAGATTAGTTGTTATAATTTAACAACATGCATTGTAGTCATTGTGTGTGTGTGATTTTCATGGTTCTTCTTATTTCACTTTGTATCAGTTCATAAAAATTTTCTCATGCTTTTCTGTTCATCCTAGTCATTATTTCTAACATCACTATATATATATATATATATATATATATATATATATATATATATATATATATATATATATATAGCATTATATTAACATTGTTAAGCTTTTCCACAGTTGACAGGCATCTACTTTGTTTATAATTCTTTGCAATAACAAAAAGTGCTGCTATAAATATATTGGTGTATGTGGAGCTTTTATTTTTGTCATTGATCTTCTTGTGACATCTTACCAGCAATGAAGGTTCTGTGTCAAAGGGTTTGGACATTTGAGTCACTTTCTTTGCATAATTCCAAATTCCCTTTCAGAATAGTTGGACTAATTTCATAGTTCCACTGTTGGGCCATCTTTCCATAACCTTATTATTGCCATCTTTTTTTTACCAATTTACTGGATATAAGGTGAAATCTCACAGTTGATTTACATTTCTCTTATTTCTTAATTGACTTTCTCTCCCACTCAGCCCAGTGGCTGTTCCAGACTTTCACTGCTCTCCTCTCCTAACTCCCTTTCCATAAAAAACTTTTTACCTTAACCTAGAAAATTAAAGTCATCTGCCAGAGAGCTCCCACTCTCCTCTGTCAGCATTTCAAATTATCCCCTGCTCTTTTCTTTATTCCAGACTTCTGAGGAAGAGTTTTATATTCTCAAGAGATTGACCCTTTGATTATCTCCATTCCTTTATCTTTAATCTATCTACTGGTTCCCTTCCTGTTAATCTAGTCTCTCCTATCCTTATATAATATATACAGTATCCTTCATTGGACCTTGTCATCTCTTCATTTCTCTTTTCCCTTTCACAAAGAGACTCCGACTGAAGGTTATCTACTTGTAGCTTCTATTTTTTCATCTCCCACTTAATTTTCAAACTTCTGTAATTTGGCTTTCAGTTCCATCATTCAACTGAAACTGCTCTCTCCAAGGTGAACAGCAGCCCATAACTGCTAAATCTCTGGCCTCAATCTCCTTGATTTCTCTATTGGTTGTACAGTGTTTTCTTCTCCCTTGGTTTTTATAATGTGCCTTCTCTTTGTTCTCTTTCTTGTCTCCTTTGCTAAATCGTGATTCATTTCTCAACCCCTTAACATGGACATAACCCAGAGCTCTGTTCTGGGTCTTCCTTTGCTCCATCTTCTCCCTTGGAGATCTCATCAGCCTCTGTGTTCAGATACCATGTTTAATATATCTCCTCATGTCTGGCTAGTCATGTTGTCAAGTTCCTGCATATGTCTAAAATATAATTTACTGTCTTCTCCCTGAAACCCATCTCTCTTCCAAACATCTGAGGGTACCATCATCCATCCTCCAGTTATTCAAGTTTATGTTCTTGAAGTCCTTTCTCTCTCTCTTTCATGTGCTGTATTAGTCAATTGCCAACTCTTGTTAAATCTGCTTGTTCTGCATCTTCTGTGTCCTCATCTCTTCACCCACATAACTACTACTCTCATCATTTCTTCCTAGGATTATCATACTGGTTTCCTAATTGCTTTCAGGAGGATAGGACTTCATGAGGGAGAAGTAATGTGTAATCAACTTTGAAAGAGAGACTGGAGCCAGATTGTAAAGGACTTTAAATGCCAAATAGAAAAATTGTTTAAAGAAAAAGTATATCTATGGGTAGATACACTTAAGCCTCTCAAGCAGGGGACTGACATGGTCAGACCTGTGCTTTAGGAAAATGAATTTGGCAGTTCTTGGGAAGAGGAAATATGAAAGGGTAAGATTGAATGCCGAGACTAATTAGAAAGCTGTTGCTGTGCTCCAGATGACTGGTGATTAGGGTCTTACTGCAGTTTAATTATCAGAATATTTATGCTTTATGTTGAGTACTAGGCACTACTTTTGAGAAAAGACACAGATGAACTGAAGAGTGTTTAGAGGATGTCCACCAGGATATAAAGGGGATGGATACTGTGCCCTATAAAAGAACTTAACCTGGAGAAGACTTGGAAGGATAAGAGTGTTGTCTTCTGGTGTGAAGGAAGGACTGACATCAGTTCTGTTTGATCCTGCATGGCACAATTGGATGCATTGGGTAAAAGTTGCAGTGTTTCAAATTTAGGCCTAAATATTCCCCAATAAAATATTTCCCTAGCAATTAGAGCATCCTTCTCTGGAGAGGTAGTGAGTTTCCATCACTCTAAGTCTTTAAGTGAAGATTGGATGCTTACTTGTGAGGGATCCTTTAGAAGGATTCTTTTTCATTTATACTTTGTACTATGAACTCAGTAGCCTTTGAGGAAGCGGGTCCCTTCCAATTTGGACAATCTATGATTCTATTGGTACCGTAGGAGGTAGATCACAGTGTTGTTCCTTTACCTCCGTGGTAATATAATCTCATAAGAGATCAGTCTGATAAAAAGGCCCGCTATGGAGAGACAGGTACAGGGAATTGCCAGCTTAATATTTTTGTTATAAATGATGGTTTGTTTAGAACTAGTAATGCACTACTAATAATGTTTTGTCCCTTAGAAACAATGTTAAAAAATGCTGGTTGGTTTGCAAGTTGAACTCATTGAATCCAATGTAACTTTTGAGATGGGTGACCCATGTAGTTTTGATAGCCCAAGCATGGAATTCTTCTCCTGAGTGCTGGTATCAGGTCTGGTAATAGCAGTGGGAGAGGATATTATCTTATATATTAGTAGCTCTTCTGTGCATGGATCATTCCTTCAGAATTGGTGTAAATGTCAAGACTGCCTGCACTCCGTAGCCTTGTGTTGCAAGAAAAGAGGGAGATTAAATTAAATTAGATTAAATTAAATTAAATTAAATTAAATTCGACCTGTGCCCTCTGTCTATGTATACCTGAAAACTTATATACACACATTCACATATGTATTCATATGCCCATATACCCTTCAACTATTTTCATACTGAGAAAAGTTTCATCAGTTACTGTTATTGTTTTTCCCTGTAGGAATGTAAATGGTTCAACTTTGATAAGTTCATAGTGATTTCTTTTCCATGTTTGCCTTCTCAAGCATCTCTTGCTTCTTGTATCTGAATGTCAAACTTTCTATTCAACTCTGGTTTTTTCCTCAAGAATGCTTGAAAGTCCTCTGTTCCACTGAATGACCAAATTTTCCCCTGAAACATGATACTCAGTTTTGCTGGGTAGGTGATTCTTGGTTTTAATTCCAGCTCCTTTGACCTCTGGAATATCATATTCCAGGCCCTTCGATCCCTCAATGTAGAAGCTGTCAAGTCTTGTGCTATTCTGATTGTGTTTCCACAATATTGAAATTGTTTCTTCCTGGCTGCTTGTAACATTCTCTTCCTTGATCTGGGAATTCTGGAACCTGGCTACAATATTCCTAGGAGTTTTCTTTTTGGGATCTTTTTCAGGAGGTGATCTGTGGATTCTTTCAACCTCTGTTTTGCCCTCTGGTTCTAAAACATCAGGGCAGTTTTCCTTGAGAATTTTTTTTTTTTTTTTGCTTTTTGGAGGGCAATTAGGGTTGTGACTTGCCCAAGGTCACACGGCTAGGTTTGTTTTTTGTTTGTTTGTGTGTGTGTGCATTAAGTGTCTGAGGCCGGATCCGAACCCAGGTCCTCCTGACTCCAGGGCTGGCGCTCTACTCACTGCGCCACCTAGCCGCCCCTCCTTGAGAATTTCTTTTTTTTTTTTTTTTTTAATTAAACAAATGCTTTATTAACTTCTGGTTTACATCATTCATTTCCACCAGATTATGAATTACATTTTTTCCCCATTTTTTCCCTACCCACCACCTCAGAATAGCAGTCCCACTAGATATCCCCTCATCCAATCTGCTCTCTCCCATATCTTCTCCTATACCCCCTTCGACTTTGCCATTAGGGCACGGTGAATCTCTGGGCCCCAATGCCTGGACATCTTATGAAACATTTCATTTTAAAACTTCGATTTTCAGATCCATTCCCTTCCTCCCTTGTCACCCACTCCCTCTGAGAAGATAAGCAATTCAGTATGTGTTGTACATGTATAGCTATGCAAAACATTACCATAGTATTGTAAAAGACTGCTTATATTTCCCTCCCACCCATCTCACCTCCCAACTGATCCATTCCCTACTTTGATCCTGTCCCTCTTTGATAGTGGGTACTTCCAATCTCTCCTCCCCCCAGAATGCCCTCCCCTCCATCATCCCCCCTCTCATCCTCCTTTCCCCTACTCAGGAGAGTGAGTGAGGGTAAGATATTCCATTTAGTATATATGTGATTCTTTCCTTGAGCCAACTTCAATGAGAATATGCTTTTGCCTTTTTGCCTTCCTGTTCTTCCCCTCCCCTGCAACTACTCCCCTTTGCCTCTTCTGCATGAGATAGTTTACCCTTCCCTGTCTCTCTCCATCTCCTCTTGCCACTTTCCTCTCTCACCTCTTGACTTCACCCCTTAAGAATCATCCCTTCCTTGGGGGAGCTAGGTGGTGCAGCGAGCAGAGCGCTGGGCCTGGAGTCAGAAGGACCCGAGCTCGGATCCGGCCCCAGACACCCAACACACAAACAAAAACCCAGCCTCATGACCCCGGGCAAGTTACCCAACCCCAATTGCCCTCCAAAAAAAAAAAAAAAGAATCATCCCTTCCCATCAAATTCAACCTATGCCTTCTATCCATGTATACCTCTGAACATATGCCATGTACCCTTCTTCAATTATTTTGAATTATGATGAGAGAGGTTTCATCAAACACAGTTATTGTTTTTCCATGTAGGAATGTAAATAGTCCAACTTTGGTAAGTTCCTTTTGATTTCCTTGATTACCTTCTCAAGCATCTCTTGCTTCTTGTGTCTGAATGTCAAATTTTCTATTCAACTCTGGTTTTTTCATCAAGAATGCTTGAAAGTCCTCTATTCCACTGAATGACCATATTTTCCCCTGAAACAAGATACTCAGTTTTGCTGGGTAGGTGACCCTTGGCTTCAATCCCAGCTCTTTGCCCTCTGGAATATCATATTCCATGCTCTTCGATCCCTCAGTGTAGAAGCTGCCAGGTCTTGGGCTATTCTGATTGTGTTTCCACAATATTGAAATTGTTTCTTCCTGGCTGCTTGTAGTATTTTCTCCTTGATCTGGGAGTTCTGGAACCTGGCTATAATATTCCTGGGAGTTTTCTTTTTGGGATCTTTTTCAGGAGGTGATTGGTGGATTCTTTCAACCTCTATTTCCCCCACTGGGTCTAAAACATCAGGGCAATTTTCCTTGAGAATTTCTTGAAGGATGATTTCTAGGTTCTTTCTTTGATCATGGCTTTCAGGTAGTCCAATAATTTTTAAATTATCTCTCCTGGATGTATTTTCCAGGTCAATGGTTTTTCCCATGAGATATTTCACATTGCCTTCTATCCTTTCATTTGTTTGGATCTGTTTAATAGTATCTTGATTTCTCATAAAGTCACTAGCTTCCATTTGCTCCAGTCTAACTCTGAAGGAATGAATCTCCTCAGTGAGCTTTTGAGATTCTTTTTCCATCTGGCAAATTGGACTTTTTAAGGCATTCTTCTCCTCATTGCCTTTCTGAGCCTCTTTTGCCATTTGAGTTAGTCTATTTTTTAAGGTGTTATTTTCCTCAGTCAGGCTGTTGACTGTCATTTCATACTTTTCTTGCATCTTTTTCATTTCTCTTCCCAAATTTTCTCCCACTTCTCTTATCTGCTTCTTAAGGTCCTCTATAGCCTGTAGCCAGCTTGTATTTTCATTTGGGGCTTTTGGTGCAGGAGTTCTGACCTCACAGTCCTCCTCCATGCTTTGATCCTCTTTGCCCCTAAAATAGGAGTCCAATGTTGAACTTTTCTGTTTATTTTGTTTCATTTGCCTAGGCATGTTAACCACTTAATTACTTGATTTTTGGGGCTTGTTGCCACAGTAAGACTCTGCCACCAGACAGGGGAGCTTCCACCCAAATGTGGGGTCTTCACAACTTCTGCCAGCTGTGTGGCCTCTGTAAAACCTCCACCCACTCTGGCAAGTTGGATACCCACCCCAAACTTCCCCCCCAGACCACAATCCAGATCCAGGCAGTTTAAAGCAAGAGCCATTAACCCCCAGACTAATTGCTGGATCTCCCTACAGTTCGAAGACCAGGAGCTAGAGCCACTACTGATGATGCAAAATGGCTTCTGTGCTGTGTTTCTTCAGCAGCTTTTTGCCCCCAGGGGCGGCAGCCACGCGTTCTCCAAATACTGGTCCCAAAGTCCATAGGGCACTAACCTCTCACTTTGTCCTAGGCATATCTGTGCTGATAATTCTGGAATTGCCACAATTGCTGGTGTTCTGGGGTCCCTCCAGTCGGCTGAAGGTCTGGCCGCCCTGGGGCTAAAACCGCAGACCTGGGCTCGGCTCTGCACTGTGCTGCCTGCTCTCAGAGCGCTGTGCTGGCCGCTCCCTGCAGGGCTGCTGGGCTGTCCTCAGCAGGAGGTTAGCTTTTCTGTGCCGTTCTGTGGGTGCTGTGGCTCCAGAAATTGTTTGGAGTCCCCTTTCACATTTGAAATTTGTGTGGGGCAGAGCACATTGGAAATGCTGTTTCTACTCTGCCATCTTGGCTCCGTTCTCCCCCCCACCCCCCCCGAGAATTTCTTGAAGGATGGTTTCTAGATTCTTTCATTGATCATGGTTTTCAGGTAGTCCAATAATTTTTAGATTGTCTCTCCTGGATCTATTTTCCAGGTCAGTGGTTTTTCCCATGAGATATTTCACAGTGCCTTTTATTTTTTCATTTGTTTGGATCTGCTTAATAGCATCTTGATTTCTGATAAAGTCACTAGCTTCCATTTGCTCCAATCTAAATCTGAGGGAATGATTCTCCTCAGTGAGCTTTTGAGATTCTTTTTTCCATCTGGCAGAGTTGACTTTTTAAAGTATTCTCTTCATTGCCTTTTTTGAGCCTCTTTTGCCATTTGAGTTAGTCTAGTTTTTAAGGTGTTATTTTCCTCAGTCAGGCTGTTGACTCTCATTTCATACTTTTCCTGCATCTTTCTCATTTCTTTTCCCAATTTTTCCTCCACTTCTCTTATCTGCTTCTTTTTTGCCTTTTGGAGGGCAATTGGGGTTAAGTAACTTGCTCAAGGTCACATGGCTAGGTTTTTGTTTGTGTGTGCATTAAGTGTCTGAGGCCGGATCCCTACTCGGGTCCTTCTGACTCCAGGGCCAACGCTCTACTCACTGCGCCACCTAGCCGCCCCTCTCTTATCTGCTTCTTAAGGTCCCCTATGTCCTGTAGCCAGCTCGTATTTTCATTTGGGGCTTTCGGTGCAGGATTTCTGACCTCATAGTCCTCCTGTTCCATGCTTTGATCTTCTTTGCCCCCAAAATAGGAGTCTAATGTTGCATTTTTCTGTTTATTTTGTTTCCTTTGCCTAGGCATGTTGCCACTCAATTACTTGACTTTTGGGCTTGTTGCCACAGTAGGACTCTGCCACCAGCCAGGGGAGCTTCTGTCCCAAAAGTTGCGGTTTTCTCAGCTGCCAGAGGTGTCAGTTGGGTGGCTTCTGTGAAGCCTCCACACACTCTGGCAAGCTGGTCACACACCCCAAGACCTCCACCCCAGACTGCAGTCCAGATCCAAGAAGGGTAAAGCAAGAGCACTTACCCCCCAGACTGCTCGCGGGATTCCCCCTACAGTTCACAGGCCAAGAGCTGAAGCTGCAGTGTAGCAACACAGTGCAAGCTGCACCTGCTCCTCAGTGGCTTCTCACCCCCAGGGGAAAAAGCTGATGCATTCTCCCAACCAGTCCCAAAGTCCATAGGGCACTAACCTCTCACTTCGTCCTAGGCATCTATGTGTTGATAATTTTGGAAATGCCACAGCTCCTGGTGTTCTGGGGTCCCTCCAGCTGGCTACTGGTCTGGCCGCCCTCAGGCTAAAACCACAACTCACTCAGGCCTGGGCTTTCTTCCAGAGCTCCGCGCTGGCCGTTCCTTGCCAGGCTGCAGGACTGTCCTCAGCAGAAGGTTAGCTTCTCTGTGTCATTTTGTGGGTTTTGGAGCCCCAGAGGTCATTCATAGTCCCCCTTTTACATAATTTTGAAGTGGTGTGGGCTACAGCTCCATGGAAGTGCTGTTTCTACTCTGCTATCTTGACTCCGTCCCCCACCAAGTGCATATTGCAACCCTTCTACTGCTACAGTGATCTTTCAAAAGTCATTTGTTGGTATTTTGGAGACCAGCCAAACTTAGCCATTACACTTTTCTTGAGGCATACTGGTTTAGCAGAACAGGTGCTGGGCCTTGAGGTCAGAGGAACAGGGTTCAAATCCTGTCTCAGACATTACTCTATATGTAATCTTGGTCAAGTTACCTAACTTTCTTGGGTTTCATTTTTCTCATCCATAAAATAAGGGGTTGGACTTAGATGGCTTTTAGGTACCTTCTAGCCTCTGTATCTCTGGTCTTTCTAATAATGCACACTCCTTGAATGATGGGGGAGTGCAACACAATGAAGTTTCACCTTGTCATGCTTCTGTTCATCATAGACACCATGTAGTCATGGAAAATTTTGACAGTGGGTCATCTGCTACTCCTTTCCCATTTCTCCCATCAGGTAATACTGGTTTTTCAGCATGCCTAGGAAAAGGACAAGTTGACTACCATGTGAAGTGACTACAAAGTCAGGAACAGCATGAAATTTCCCTTATTTACCATTCATCCTGATGCTGAAGGAAGCAGGAAATGATGACTTAAATTGGTGTTACAGTGGAAAGAACATTCACTTTTAGTCAGAGGACTTGGGTTCAGATCCCATTTCTGATTCTTACTACTTTGGTAGCCTTGAGGAAGTGGGCCTGTTTCCTCTCTGTGAATGGAAGAAGGTAGTATTGTGTTTGGTTGTTTCAGTTGTGTCTGACTCTTCTTGAACCTGTTTGGGGTTTTCTTGTCAAAGATATGTGAATGATTTGCCATTTCCTTCTCCAGTTCATTTCACAGATGAGGAAACTGAGGCAAACAGGGTTAAGTGACATGCCCTGGATCACACAGCTAGTAAGTGTCTGAGGCCAGATTTGAACCCCGGAAGATGAGTCTTCCTGACTCCTGGCAGGGTATTCCATCCACTGCTTTACCTAGCTGCCTGTAATCTAATTTCACCCTCATATTGGCAGGTTGGCAGGCTGAGTACCAAACTCCTAATAATTCCTCCCTTTATAGAAGGCAGAACCTGGACTTTCTTGCCCACTGCACTCTGTATCTGCTGCCTTACCTGGTTCCAACTCCATAGAACAAGATGTCCTTGTGCCCATTATCCCCTAGGCTCCTCCTCCTCCTTTCTGCATCCTTTTGCATATCTCTCCCCCTATTAGTTTGTAAGCTCCTTGAGGGCAGAGACTGATTTTATTAATTGTATCCCCCTCATGTAATACAGTGCTTGGCACATATAGTAGCCATTTAATATATGTTTATTGACTTTATTGAATTAGGTGTCACTTCCCTGAGCCTCAGTTTCCTCTTCTGTAAAATGAAGGGGTAATACTAGATAGATAGCCCTTCCAGCTCTGATTCTCTGATCCATTCTTTCCTGGGTATGGTTGGTATTGACTTTGTGATTAAAGGAAGGCCACCTTGCTTCAGTAGCACACCTGATGGAGGCAGGTGCCAAAACTTAGATTGCTGATAGTAATAGAGATATACAGGAGTTTCTTTAAGAGTGAGAGAAAGCTAGAAAGCTAGTGGGTTTGTGTTAATATTGTTTGTGTCGTGATTTGAGGTCCATTTCCATCACTACCATGTAGTCAAGATTCAGACTTTCTCTAGAAATGTGAATTTTACTTGAATATTTTGAAAGATCTGTGATGTACATTCCCTAAGGAGTCCAATCCCTCAAAGTTGCCATAGCTGAAAAATTCACCACCTGTTGACATATCTTAGGGTGATGACCATGTAAGGCAGCACCCAGGCAGAGTATTTCTATTACTTGAAGCCTACTAGACTAGTAGGACCTGCTACTGCCTAATCTTCATGAAGCTAAGATTATCTATATGCCATGATGAGGATTTTTTTTTTGAGGGGGGAAGGTAGGGCAGTTGGGGTTAAATGACTTGCCCAAGGTCACAGGGCTAGTAAGTGTGTCAGGTGTCTGAGGCTGGATTTGAACTCAGGTCCTCCTGACTCCAGGACTGGTGCTGTATTCACTGTGCCACCTAGCTGCTCCCCATGCTGAGGATTTAAAGGAGAACTTGAATAGGAAAATAAGAAGTGGGGGGGGGGGTTAATTTGATACTCTTATTGCCCACCTGCCCCATACCCTATGTCCTCAGGTCTTCACTACCTTGGGACAGACCCTGTTGTTGCAGTGGCCTACTTTTGGACAGGTCTTGTTGTCTATCTCTCCTCCCCTCCCCTCCCCTCTCCAACTGTGTCTCAATAAATGTTACTCCTATCAGTTTCCACTGAGAAAAAAAAAAGTTTTATTTTCTTTGCTGAATAGAGGTACATAGACCCAGAGAGAGAAACTTGGTTTACTAGGGCCACCACCCAGCAAGTCAGTGATGGAGCCATCTGATTTAGTCTTTGAGCCCACAGACCTGCTTCTTCCTTTTCCCTTTCATCTGGGCCATGTCACATGCATTAATTTTTGGCTAAATTTTCTGGCCTACCATTTTCCAGAGCACAAGGGAAAGGTTAAACCACAGAAGGATAAATGTTGTTACAGAATCTGAGAGATAGCATCTGATAAAATAAACCAGCAAAAATTATATTAAGATTTTTACCATTTTTAGGCATTGCATTCCTGACTGATGTCTCTTTCTTTATAGGTTATGGGGCTTGGAGCACTGGAGCTGCTAATACTCAGGGTGAGTTTTTCTCCTATGTTGAGGTTTTTGTTTTTTTTGTTTGTTTGTTTGTTTGTTTGTTTTAATTTTTTTGACAGATACGGTTTAGTCTGGAAATAATTTAATTGCTTGGCCAGATGCTTAGCAAATTAGCAAATGTAACTTCTTCCTATTGGAAGGCTATTTTGTTCCCAGAGGAATGGCATACATTCTTAGTGCTATGTGTTACAGGTAGCTAGTTTTTAACTTTTTATAAAGTACCTCTTTTCTTAGAATGAAGATAACTTCATTTTCTTGAATAGGGTGCTATATATTATTTATAATGTTGTTTGGTGGCATTCTTACTTTTTCCATGGTCAGTTTTTGGTAACTGAGTTGATATGGCAATGTTTCATGAAGTATCTCTTATGCCTAGAATATCTTCAGTGCTTTATAATGTTCTTTCTCTTAAGTTAGGGAAGTACTTTCTTTCTCTGTTCCTCTCCAAAAATAAAACAATGCTTAATGTTGTCAGCGGCTACTCATTTTTTTTCTTTGTTGAAAAATGGGCCGTTTGTTCATTGGCTCTGTTTGTGAGGCTTCAGTTCAGCTGCCTAGAAGAATTGGGAAGTAGCCTAAAACATTGGCACAAACTTGCCAAGTTTTTTGGCAAGCCTTCCTGGTTCTTCACACTGGTTTTATGAGAAATTTAGTTAAAACTTTTGTATGCCTTTTCTAGCTTCAGTAAGTGTCATGATGACATTTTTTTTTTGCCCAGAAATGCCATTGATAATTAGGAGCTTCCTTGTGGGAAAACATGATGGATATATGTAATTGTGCTGTAAAATGTATTTTCTGATATCTGCTCTGAAAACAAAGGTTTTGTGTATTTTCCCCCACTTCCTTCCTTTAAGGTGCATATGGAACCAGTGCAGCCAACTGGCAAGGTATGTGCTTCTGCTTATATCTCTGGGAGTTCAGTTCCTTCCATGAGTTTTAAACTTTAGATTTGATCTTGAGAATTGCTTGCTAGCTGAGGTTAGAGTCTAAGTTTTAGGAAAGAATCATGTGCTAATGTAGTTCATAGGATCATATACTGAGAAATGAAGTGACCTTAGGGATCATACATACCACCTACCTCCATTAGTTGGTAAGGAAACAAGTTCGGGTTATAGTTTGTCTGATTTTTTTTTTTTAATTAAAAGCAATTGGGGTTAAGTAATTTGCTCAAGGTTACACGGCCAGTCATTATTTATGTGTGGGTGCTCATTTTCTGAGGCCAGATCCGAGTCTAGGTCCTCCTGACTCCGGGGCCGGTGCTCTTACTCACTATGCCACCTAGCCGCCCCAGTTTGTCTGATTTCTTAAGAGCTAAGATTCAGACTGAGGATTTCTGATTCCAAATCCAGTGTTCTTTCTGATGTAACCCACTTAGCTAGGTCTTTGAGCCAACTTGCATGTGTGGGATGACTCAGTCTGCTGTGGCTCTGCCCTTTGAGTGTAAAAGGATAGAAAGAAACTGAGATGGACCTCCTCCTTCATAGTTAGTGCTTCTTCCACTGTCCTATTGAATAATGGGCATTAGTTGAATTATAATAATGATTTGATTGGGAGTTCTTACTTGGGATTTGATTGGGAGGTCCTTGAAGACCCATCTTCAAATATGGAGTAGTGCTCAGGACCTCAGAAAAGAGAGGGAAAGATAAAGGGAAATTTTCAAGTAGGAATTATTTTTTAAGGATAACATCAAAAACTTGAAGATAGTCCTTTTGGAAAGGATAACTATCTTGGGAACATTGTAACAGATTATCTTGGTAGGGGAATCTTTCCCTATGTCATTAAAGAAGCTAAAAAATGAGAATTAACAGTCCAGTTACAGGAATGCTTACCTCCCAAGAGTAGGTATCTTTTCTCAGTCAGCCCCTCTTTAATTGTCCCTTACTATGCTGATCTTCTGTGCTGCATAGAATGAGTAATAATTCTTGAGTCACTTAATGCTGAACAAGAACTCTGTAAAACTTGACTGCTGGGCCATTTTCTTATATCTCAAAAGGTTTGGGTTCTGTTGAATTATACCTATTTTATCCCCCACTACCATGCCCAGTTCATCTATTTGAAGCAAAGACCAGCCTCCTGGTTGTTGAGCTCTCATTTTGATGCTCTCTTTTTTCTGTTAGGCTATGAAGGTTACAATTATTATGGTGCCCAGAACACTGGTGTTACTACTGGGGCTACATATAACTACAGTACAGCCTCATGGGAGGCTCCCAAGACAGACAATGCAAGCCTTGGAGATGGGAGCGCTACCATGCAGATTGCCACGTATGGAACAGAGACTGTCACTGATAATTCTGATTCCCTCATTGCCAAGATCAACCAACGCTTGGACATGATGTCGAAGGAAGGAAGCAGGGGCGGGGCCGGCAGCAGTGGGGAGGGCATGGAAGACCAGGAGAGGTGATTACAGGCTTTCTTATTCAAGGAGCAGCACCCAATGCTAGCCCATACCAATTACATCAGTACGGAAACTAGGCCTTTGCATTTCCTCTTGGGAATGAGTGGGTCCATTATTCCCAAACACAGTTTTGTCCTTCTTGAGTCCTCTTCACTTTGGAGTAAATGAATTGAGATCATCTGACAGGGTATAGGTTTTTTAAGCAGGTCTGTGTTAAATATTCATTAACTCTTGATATGGCTTATCAGCTTTTGGCTGTTGCCTTATCTACATCTAATATTCTTAGTTCTGGATCCTGAGTTTACTAAATTCATGTGTCTCCACTGTATGCCAAAGCCAGTGTCACTGAAATTAGATGTAGAGAGAATACCACCTGCTTCTACGCTTGTCAGTTGAAGAAACTAACAAGTAGAGTATGTTGGGGGTGAGGTTTGGGAGTGCTGCCTGTATGTTTCAAGCATTTTGGCTTATAGGTGTGATTTATGAGGGAAAAATCTATTTTTTATTGAACTCTCAACTAGTCACAATCAAGGCCTAATGAAAGCAGTCCTTTTGGAAGGAAGCCAGTGCATTTGGCTCATGCTTTGTGTTGGGATGTTGGTGTGTATGTCATGGTGAGGCCAACTTTCATTTTCTCTGAGCATTTTGTTTAGCAGGATTAGTTATTGACCTGGCTTTGTGCTTATTCTTCAGCTCTTTCAGATTTGAGTCTTTTGACTCCTATAACTCCAGGGCTTCAATGACTGATCACAATCTCTACCGCTCAAGCTACAATTATGACTATGACCTCCGACCTGATCAGAATGATGGCTTTGGAAGTCAGTATGATGACCACCAAGACCTGTCTCACAACCGGGCGTCTCTGTATGGCATTGTTCAGGAAAAGTGTCAGAATCAGTTCCGGGATCGAGGTCATCCTAACACCTATATTCGCAGTGACCACTTCATGCCATCCTCAAGCTCAGAACGTTTGTCTGCTCGCTGGAATGAGTTGAACTACATGGGTGGAAGGGGAATGGGAGGACCCTGCCCCAACAGACTACCTTCTCTGTTCTCACAAGCCGTGGTCCCTGATTATGGCATGATGGGCATGCAAGGAATGAGCAGGTTTGGCAACATACCTTATGGATGTGGCAGGTCAAGGAACAGAATGAGAGACCGGGTGAGTTCTGTGCTGCTTAATCATTGTCAATTACTTATGATTGTTCACTAATTAGGCCTTGGTGTTTTTTTTTCCTTTTTCATTATGTTCCCCGTTTCTTGCTTCGTTTTTTCTTCGTTCTGCTTTGATAGTTGAACAGTACCATTTCAATTTATTTATGTTTTTAGTCCAGAAGAAGGGGGTTTAATCACTCTGGACAAGATAGCATAAGCAAGAAACGTAAACAGTCCCAAAGTGGTGAAGAACCAGACTACAAGCAGGCTCGAACAGACAGTGAAGATGATTCAGATAATGGTAAGTTCCAGAACCCTATTGTGATATAAATATTTTGCCTATTTTATTTAATGTCTTAGTTTAATTTTCTTAATTTAATTTCTTTAAAAGCATTTTGAAGTTAAATACTCCCCAAATAAGCATTTACCTAAACACAGTAAAATGCAAAATGAAGATTTTATATGAAACCATTAATCCCCATTTCACAGAGTTTACTTTTAAAAAATATAGTAAATTTCATACATTACTTTCAAAATTATCTTGCTTATTTCCTTGCTTCTAAACTTCCTTCTGTTCTCTTCTGTACAATAAAAATGTTTCACTGGCCCTCTTTTTTTTGGCATCAGTATTACTATCAGCCAGTCTGTCCCTTTTTTCCAATTAAAAACTGAGAGGGAAAAAAATAATATTTTTATTTGTAACAAATGAGCATAGTCAAGCAAAATGAATCCACTCAGTGGCCATGTCTGAAAATGTCTGTCTCTTTCACCCTATGTCACTCCTCTCTCTATCAGGAGTGGGTTGGGGAGGGTAATATAATAATAAATTCTCTTGGAGATGTGATTGATCATTACTTTGCCCTGAGTTCTTGCCTTTCAAAACTGTTTCATTTTATGATGTTGTAGTCCTTGTATAGGTTATTTTGGTTTTGCTCACTTGGTGTCACATCAGTCATACTAAAAGATTTCTGAAATATCTCTTTCATTACATTCCTATGCTTTAGCCAAATCAACCTTCCCCTAATTGAAGGGTGCCTCATTGGATTCTGGTTCTTTTCTCTTTTTCTTTAAACCTTTTAAACTGTCTCATTCCCCCACCACACCCTCCTTTGGGGTTACAGTGTCTGTTTTTCTTGGAATTATTACCTTTCTGGCATCTTCCCTCTTAATTCCTTAGCCCCACTTGTTTCAACGTCAAGTTTGATTGACTTCTACATCAAACTCTGTGTGTATATGTGTCTGTGTTTGTGTGTCTGTATATATTTTCAACCCTCTTTTGACTGTTTCAGTTAAGAGTGATTGAGGTTCCACTGATTCTTGTTCCCCTTTGTCCCTTCTTCCCCCCCACCCTACTTTACACGTTCCAGTTATAAGAAATAGCTAATTCTACCCCTTTCTTCCTCTTTTATTCTAGTGTATTCTTTTTATTCTCCCTTCTCTTTCTCTTCCTATAGTCCTCAAAACACAATCATTCCACTCTCCAGACCTATTCTTTTTTAACTTGCTCAATACCTTTCAAAAATTATGAGTTTTTGTCCAGCATGCAGTAGGTGCTTAATAAATGTCTATTGGCTGAAAGGATTCTTTTTCTCCTATTAACATGTTAGCACTACGTCATCATACAGCTCCTTCCAAGCTGTTCAAATAAATCTGCCATTCTTGCTCTCTCTGCACTCATGTTTGTATTTTCTGGTTCTTACTCAATTCTGTTCTCTTAATCAGAAATACTCGATGTTTCTCTTTTCCATTAAAGGACCCTCCCTTTTTTCTATATGATTATGCTTAGCTTTTTGGGGAGTTGTTTTCCAGGGTGTCTTGTTTCTAGATACTGCAGGGATTGTGTGAGGCTGGCTGTAGTGTTTTGGTATCTAAAGCCCTTGTTTCTGGGGCTTAAAAGCATGACTTTTAAGTGGGGGCTCCAGATATCCTTGTGATTCCTGGGACTTTCCCTGTGGGGGTCACTTTCAGGAGATGATTAGATATTTTTTTTTTCTGTTTTTACTTTGCCCTCTTCTAATAGGCAATCTTCATTAACAGTTTCTTGAATTATAGTGCCCAGAGTTTTTAAAAAGTAAGGTTTTGAGAGATTCTGATGATTGTTAAATAGCTCTCTTTGACCAGCTTTTCAGGTCATTTTTTTTTAATATCAGCTTGCATTTTCTTTTTAATTCTTTTATTTTGTTCAAGCATTTCTTGCTGGTTTACAGAAACATTGGTTTCTGTTTGGTTTATTCTAGTCTTCTGAGAGTATTTTTTGGTGTGGATTTTATTACTTCTATCTCTTTAACTATTTGTGTTCCTTTTGTCCTACAAAGCATTTAAATTTTTTTTTATTGCTTCATTTCTTCTAGGTATTCAGGTATTCATGTAGTCCTTGTGGAAAACCCATTTTTTCCTTTGAGTCTCTGCATCCAGTTCCCACAGACAGTTGTTTCCTTTTAGGCGAGTTTTATCATTATTACTTGTGCATATCATGTGCTAGGGTCACCAGTATAAGTGTTGGGTTTTCATTGTGCTGAGGTGGTTTCCTAAGCCGCCTTTTCTTTTTAAAAAAAAAATTTATTTTAGGATGGCTAGGTGGCACAGTGAATAGAGCACCAGCCCTGGAGTCAGGAGGATCTGAGTTCAAATCTGGCCTCAGACACTTAACAATTACTAGCTGTAGGACCTTGGGCAAGTCATTTAACCCCATTTGCCCTACCTTCCCCTCTCCAAAAAGAAAAAAAAAAGAAAAAATTTATCTTTTCCCAGTTACATGTAAAAACAATTTTTAACATTTGTTTTTAAAACTTTGAGTTCCAAATTCCCTTCCTTCCTCTCTCCCTACCCTCACCCTCACCCTCATTGAGAAAGCAAGCAGTTCCATATAGGTTATAGTGTGTAGTCGTGTAAAACACTTCCATAATAGTCATGTTGTGAAAGAAAACATAGAGGGGTGGCTAGGTGGCACAGTGAATAGAGCACCAGCCCTGGAGTCAGGAGGACTTGAGTTCAAATCCAGCCTCAGACACTTAATATTTATTAGCCGTGTGACCTTGGGCAAGTCACTTAACCCCAATTGCCTTCCAAAAAGCAAAAAAAAAAAAAAAAAACCAACCCCATAGATCCAAAAAACATCATCAAGAAAAGGAAAGTAAAAAAAAGTATGCTTCAGTCTGTTTTCAGATACCATCACTTCTTTGTCTGGGAATGGATAGCATTTTTCATCATAAGTCCTTTAGACTTGTCTTGGATCATTGTATTGCTGGGAATAGTTAAATCATTCACAGCTGATCATCTTACAGTATTGCTGTTACTTTGTACACAGTACATTTCACTTTGCATCAGTTCATGTAAGTCTTTCCAGGTTTTTCTGGGAGTAATCCTGTTTATCATTTCTTGTACACAGAATATTCCATCATAATCACATACCACAATTTGTTCAGCCATTCCCCAATTGATAGGGCATCCCCTCAATTTCTAATTCTTTACCTCCAGAAAAGAGCTGCTATAAATATTTTTGTACATAATAGGCCCTTTTCCTGTTTGTTTGTTTTTTTAATATGTTTTGGGATGCAGACCTGGTCAAAGGATATGTATGGTTGTTTTGTAGTCCTTTCATCAGAGTTCCATATCACTTTACAAAATGGCTGGATTAGTTCACAACTCCACTATCAGTGGTTTAATGTTCCATTTTTCCCACCTCCCCTCCAACATTCGTCATTTACTTTTTATGTCCTATTAGCCAACCTAATAGGTATAAGGCAGTACCTCAGAATTGTTTTAATTTGCATTTCTCCAATCAATAGTGAGTTAGAGCATTTTTTCATATGGCCATAGATAGCTTTGATTATTTCATCTGAAAACTGTTCATATCTTTTGATCATTTATCAGTTGGGGAATGGTTCTCATTTTTATAAATTTGACTTAGTGCCTTATATCAGAGAAACATGATTCAGAATTTTTTTCACAGTTAACTATTACTAAATCTATTTCTCTTCATCTTATTCATCCCCATTTATTCTATTTGCTTTTGACTACCGTCTCCCTCAGTCTGCCCTCCCTTCTATCATATCCTCCCCTCTCTTTTCTTATCCCCTTCCCCTCCTACTTTCCTGTAGGGTAAGATAAATTTCTATACCCAATTAAGTGTGTATGTTATTCCCTTTTTAAGCCAGTTCCAATAAAAGTAAGGTTCACTCATTCCCCCTCAACTTCCCGAAATTCGCCTTTACTGTAAAAGCTTTCTTTTGCTTCTTTTATGTAAGATAATTAATCCCATTCTACCTTTCCTTTTCTCCCAGTATATTCTTCTCTCACTCCTTAATTTAATTCTTTTAGATATCATCCCTTAATATTCAACTCACACACATATCTATAAATACTCCTTCTTAACTTCCCTAATAATGAGAAAGTTCTTCTGAGTTACAAGTATTATCTTCTCATGTAGGAATGTAAATGGTTTAACCTTTTAAAATCACTTATGATTTCTCTTTCCTGTTTACCGTTTTATGCTTCTCTTGAGTCTTATATTTGAAAGTCACATTTTCTATTCAGTTCTGGTTTTTACATGAAGAGTGTTTGAAAGTCCTCTATCTCATTGATTGTCCATTTTTTTTCCTTGAAAAGATTATTCTCAGTTTTGCTGGGTAGGTGATTTTTGGTTGTAATCCTAGCTCCTTTACCCTCTGGAATATCATATTCTAAGTCCTCTAATCTTTTAATGTAGAAACCACTAAATCTTTCAGTTAACTTGACTGTGGCTCCATGATACTTGAGTTGTCTTCTTTCTGACTGCTTGTAGTATTTTCCCCTTGACCTGGGAACTCTGGCGTTTGGCTGTGTTCCTAGGAGTTTTCATTTTGAGATCTCTTCGAGGATATGATCAATGGATTCTTTCTATTTTATGCTCTAGAATAACAGGGCAGTTTTCCTTGATAATTTCTTGAAAGATGATATATAGGCTCTTACTTTGATCTTGATCAGATAGTCCAATAATTTTTAAATTATATTTCTTGGATCTATTTTCCAGGTTATTTGTTTTTCACATTGTCTTCTATTTTTTCATTGTTTTGGTTTTCTTTGATTGTTTCTTTATTTCTCTTAAAATCATTAGCTTCCATTTGCTCCATTCTAATTTTTAAGGAATTATTTTCTTTTTTTTTCCTCTTTTACATTTATCTAGATTGAATATAATTTGAAGTATAGATGTGTGGCTCAGAAGTTGTCCTTTCAAGAAGTAAAATCAGTGCTCTTTAGTTTCTTGAAAGTACAAGTTATTCTTTTAGCATATAATTTTTTCCAACACATGATCCATCACAAAATGGTCTTTAAAAAAGAATTTCATGAGGGTCAAACAAAAACTCTAGTTACAGTTCAGTCTCATTCAACATGCAGGGAATGCACCATATTCAGGAATGCTCACATGGTCACATTGGTTGACTTTTAGTAGAATTCTTCTATGAATTCAAAGCAGTGCCCATATTTCTACTTCTGTCATTCAAATCCCATGTCACTGACAAGCCATGAAAATATGTGATGAAAACTTTTTCATGCTCTTCTTCTAAGCCCAGTTCACATGTTCAGTTATGTAGTTGTTGCAAACTTTGACACAATGATGAAAGGTTCCGATGCTATAATTTAATTTTTTTCTTTCTGATGTATAAAATATGAATATCTTCACTCTGGTATTCTTCATCATGATTCTCCAAAGGAATCTTTTCCAAGACAAAATCCAACTGGAGGAGCTCTAGATACTTTCTTTCTATTTCTGGATTTTTCCCCATAGTTTGTTGTTTGTAACAACATATGATGCAGGTCTTAGGCCCACTGAGATCCTTTAAAGTCTTTAACAATGGCTCCAAAGACTCTTTGTAGTTGGCCACCAATATTTAATCATGTGGAGAGAAGTTGTCTTTTCCTTCTTCACCCCTTGGCTTACACAGAACCAGTGATGAAATGCTTGTTCATTTTAATATTCAACTTAAGCAAGTCCTGTAGTTCCTCCAGATCTGTGACTATAGCATCTGCCCTACAAAGGAAGCAGAAACACACGTGTGGGAGCGTATACATATATGTGTGCATGTATCTGTGTGTGTAAAAATGGGGGGGGAGGGAGGGGACAGGAGTCTAGCCCTCTGGCCAGCCCCTTCTCGCTCAGGGAGGTGGCGGGGGGGGGGGGTCCCCAGGAAGCAGGAATTGTTTTCTTTAGTGAGCCTTTGGAACTCCTTTTTCCATTTGGTCACTTCTACTTTTTGAGGAGTTTTTTTTTTTTCAATGAATTTTTGTGCTACTTTTTCCATTTGGCCAATTCTGCTTTTTAAGGCATTCTTCTCTTTGGCTTTTTGTAACTCTCTTGCCGTTTTCCCTACCCTGTTTTGTAAGATGTTATTTTCTTCAGTATTTTTTTGTGTCTCCTTTACCAGGTTGTTGGCTCATTTTTCATGATGTTCATGTATCACTCATTTGTTTTCCCAATTTTCCCTTTGCCTCCCTTACTTGATTTTCAAGGTCCTTTTTGAGCTCTTCCATGGCCTGAGACCAATTTATATTTTTCTTGGAGGCTCTGGGTGTAGGAGTTTTGGCTTTATTATCTTATTCTGAGTGTGTGTTTTGGTCTACCTTGTCACCATAGTAACTTTTTATAGTCAGAATTTTTTTCTGTTGGTTGTTTATTTTCCTAGCTTTTGACTTGACTTTTTTTTTTACTTTTTGCTTTTTGGTGGGGGAAGGGCGGGGCAGTTGGAGTTAAGTGACTTGCCCAAGTTACATGGCTAATAAATGTTAAGTGTCTGAGTCTGGATTTGAACTCAGGTCCTCCTGACTTCAGAACTGGTGCTTTATTCACTGTGCCATCTAGCTGCCCCATGATTTGACTTTTAAACTCTTTCTTAAAGTAGGGCTCGGCTTCCAGGGTAGAAGATGAACTGTCCCAGGCTTCAGAGGTTTTGTGCAGCTGTTTTCAGAGATAATTCTAGGTATCTGTAAGTTTTCTGTTCTTCTAATGTGGTATCATCTAAGGAAAGGTATACTACTACTGGCCTATGCTGTGGTCTGTGAGTGACCACAAGCACTCTTTTTTTCCCCTGGAACTGTGAAGAGGGTGCCCCGCTCTACTGGAGCCACAAGCTCTGGTGTGCTAGTGCTCCTCCTCGTTCTGGGACTGCTACCTAGGACTGGGACCCAGATCCAAGTATGGGCAAAGCAACAGAGTCCTGCCTCAGTGCTAGCAAAAAGACTGTTTTAATCTCTTTCTAACAATTTTTCGACCCTCTTACCATCTGTGGGCTGAGAGCTCCAGAAGCTACTGCTGCCATTACTGATTCAGTAGCTCCCAAGGCCTGTTCCTGGTTTGCTGGGGCCGGGCTGTACTGGCACAGTCTGAGCTGGACTGTGCTCTACTCTCACCCAGGTGCAACAGACCATTCCTGCTGACTTTCTAAGGACTGACCCCTGAGGCTTGCTTTAGGTTTTCTAAGGGCTGGACTGTGCTCCTGTCTCACCCTGGTGCAACCTACCTTTCCTGCTGATTTTCCAAGTTGTCTTGTACTGGAAATAGGTTCACTCCATCTTTTTGTGGGTTCTGCCACTTCAGAATTTATTTGGAGTCATTAAAGGTATTTGGAAGGGTTTGGGAGAGAGCTTAGAGCCACCATCTTGGCTCTGCCACCAATTTCTTAAACCTCATGCCAGAACTGGAAAAATCTACGGATAACCAGATAGACCAAGAACTACTCAAAAGATAATGGGAATAATTCAGATTTTGCATTTGGCTTTATTGGCAACTGCCCTTCTTTCTCAATATCTATAGCATTGGATACTACTTTCCTCTGAGTACCATGGTGCCTGTTTAGTAGTTCTGCTATAATGCTTGTTTTGAAAACTCAAATTTGTTCCAATACAGTTGATATATTTAGGGATCAATTTGAGCATAATGTGATTTTTGCATTTGCTTATGTGAGCTTTTTCATCAAGGAAAATTGCACCAGTGGTGCACACAGAGATAGGGTAGCATCAAGGAGAACAGGAACCTTTACTGATGAAGAAGATGCACTAACATAAGTTGGGGCCTATGGGAAGAAAAGATATCTGGCTCCAGCTAGTGGAAAATGCTATAATGGTCCTCTTCCTTGACCCAGGATTGGGTGAGAGCTGCCGGAGGGGATGGGGGATGTAACACTTGGGAGAGTAAGAGGTGGGAAAGGTAGACACAAAAGGGAAGGGAATACAAGGAGACCCTTAACAGATGCAAATTTGACCCCTGCTTAGGGAAAAACCCTACCAGAGATGGTTTTTTGTATGATACTTTCATCTGAAGGGCCTGGG
Organism: Gymnobelideus leadbeateri; assembly: GCA_011680675.1. Taxonomy (NCBI): domain Eukaryota; kingdom Metazoa; phylum Chordata; class Mammalia; order Diprotodontia; family Petauridae; genus Gymnobelideus; species Gymnobelideus leadbeateri. The sequence continues at coordinate 473,697 of WOXC01005369.1, read as the reverse complement.
GGTGTCCTTGAGTACACCTCATCAAATAGGATCTTTTTAAGATCTTCCTTTCCTAGCCATAGAGGGATGCCAACTATGTGCTTCATGAAGCAGTGGCTAGCTTTGTCAGTGATTCAGTTTCCAAAGTGGGGCATACTTGTGTTTGAGGCTGTATTGCCTTCCCCAGGACTAAGTTTGAGTGTTGTATCCCCAACCCCATTTTCTTCAAAGGTCTTGTGGTTTTTATTGTGTGATTTTGCATAGCTATGCAAGTATCGTAGTGACTATATATAATGTGTTATAACAGAACTGCTTGTACATGTGTCCTTCTGAAATGTTACTGAAGTTGTCATTAAGGATAGTCTTTGTATAGACTCGGCTCCTTGAGCTGCACATATGCATTCATCATTAATGACCACTGGCTCTACCTTCCAAAGATGGTTCCCACTCTAGTGCACTTTTGTAAGAGCCATTTTATTTAATTGTCCATTTCCCTATCATCTCTGTTAGCTTAAGAAATATAATATTATAGGGGCAACTAGGTGGCGCAGTGAATAGAGCACCAGCCCCGGAGTCAGGAGGACCTGAGTTCAAATCTGGCCTCAGACATTTAACATTTACCAACTGTGTGACCTTGGGCGAGTCACTTAACCCCAATTGCCCTGCCTTCCCCCCTCCAAAAAGCAAAAAAAGAAAAGAAAAGAAATACAGTATTATGAATTCAGCACACATCTAAGTTGAAAAGACTAGTGTTTTTGCATTTGCATAACTACACCCCACAAAATTTGACACTTCTGTTTTAGGAAATGTGAGGTATTCTAAGGGCATAAGGCACATGATTAGATCTTTAGCAGAAAAGATCTTGATAGATTCCTCTCTTATGCCTAATTGGATATATCTGAACATTTAGCCATGTAGGCTGGCCAATGCTTCTTAGAAAGAAAGGCTACCAAGCCAGGCTTCTACTTCTTGGTTCAACTCTAGGTCAAACCAGATAGAGAACAGTCAACAAGATCTGGAAGGTTAAAAACCTGGAGTTCCATCCTGGGCTGCCATTTTTTCAGGCTACCGAAAGAGGTGGGGCAGCTAGGTGGCACAGTGAATAGAGCACCGGCTCTGGAGTCAGGAGGACCTGAGTTCAAATCTGACCTCAGACACTTAACACAAAAACTAGCCATGTGACCTTGGGCAAGTCACTTAACCCCAATTGCCCCACCTCCCCCCTTCCAAAAAGCAAAAAAAGAGAGAGAGAAAGAGAAGTTAAGGGATGAGTCATCCCTAGAAATGATTGCCAGCAGATGAGAAAGAAACCAAAAGCATCATCAAGAGCCATACACTCTGGAAGATCATCCTTTAACCTTTGGTTAAACTAATTTACAGGCTTACAAATCCGGATTCTCCTCCCTCTAAAGATGACAGAACTTCTCTTCTCTGCTCTAGCGAAGTCTTTTCTAAATCAAAGAGGCTAAAACCTATTAAAAAACCAAAACCTGTTTGCAAAGCAGTCCATTCTACAGAAACTACTGAGGAATCATATCCCCTGGGGCAGAGGAGTCTTCCCTTCAGTTGAAGATCCACTTGGGAGCCATTTCCACCAGCTGGGGCTACGTTGGGGCTAGGCAAGGTTATTCTACATCCTTCACAGCCGAGGGTATCAGCTATTAACCTATGCTTTGGGAGGGAGCCATTAATTAAAATGGCTAAACGAAGATTATCATTTATTAAGTACAACATAACCAAGGAAAACCAGGCACTGAGATGACCTCCATTGCTCTTCTTGGGAGATTGATGGATTAATCATACTCACATCATACCTATTATCTATAAATCTATCATCAAATCTGATTGGTAAGATGAAAAGTAATTCACTAATGGTTGACAGATGAATATCAAGAGATAAAAGTGAGTTAGGCAGCTAGGTAGTATAATGTTTAGATTGAGGGAGTCAGGAAGATCTAACTCAAGATCTTGCCTCAAATACTTTCTAGCTCTGTGACCCTGATAGACTAAACTTCTGCCTGCCTCAGTTCCCTCATTTGTAAAATGGGGATGATATCACCTACCTCTCAGGGTTGTATCATATGACAGAATGTTTGCACTGGACTGGGGGAGAAGCACAGTCTAGCACACAAGCTGCAGCAGCTCAAACTTGACCATAGGGGACTTGAATCACAGGCAGCAGTGGTGTTAACAAGACCTCTAAGCGCAGGACGGGGGTCTGTCAGAACTGGGTGGGAGGGAGATGGAGTCCCGCACAGGACCTGTGGCAGCAACAGCAGCTGCTCCTGGGGCTATCAGCCCACAGACTGAATATTTGAAGGTCACCTATTTAAACTGGAAACCAAGACAGCAGAGTAAATGCTTGAAAAACCTAGAGGATGTTGCCCCAGGAAAAATCCAAGAATAGTGGAGCTGGCAGAAGGGTGGGGTAGGTTAGTATTTTAGCTCAGGCAACTCGGGGGATTAATGGGAAAGGGACCAGTACAGGACTGGAGGCATCCCAGCAAGCCCCACCTCAGTGGAGCAGGGGGAAATCCTGAGCCCCAGGGTAGAGGAGCCGGGAGCACCCACACCAAGTGTACACTACCTCCAGCTCAGCACTGGTAAACTCCCAGGCCATCCAGCTGCTTGCCCCTGAGGCCCCAGCCCAAGAAGTCTAGGACAGTGCCCCCAGACCCCAGAAGCAGAGATCAAATGTAAAAGTCAGAAAAAAGGGCAAACAACATGGGCAAGAAGAATTTTTAAAAATCAGTGACTATAAAGAAATATCTTGGTGACAAGCAAGATCAAAACACAAATTCAGGAGGGTCAGTATACCCACATCTGAAATTTCAGAGGCGAATACAAGCTGGTCTCAAGCCCAAAAAGCCTCATTAGAAGAGCTGAAGGAGGATTTTAAAAGTCAAATTAAAGAAGTAGAAGAAAAATTTTACAGTTGATAAAAATGGAGGGGAAAGGACACTGAAGAATATTTGTAAAACGCTTTATAAACCTTAAAGCTCTGTATAAATGGTAGCTGTTTTATTATCTTTCATTAACAGTTCCTCCTAGTTCTTTTATAAGCAACATTATTAACAAATATGGATTAAAAAGACATTCACGACACTGTGTGGAGTAGTTCTTTAAATGACATTACTATATCCATTGTCTAAGTCTCTGCAGTGACCAAAATCTTTTGTATTAATGGTCTTTTAATGTCATATTCCATTGCAGTAAAAAAGACCTTTAGGTACCTTTTAGATCCTCTCTTTCTTCTCTAACAGTGGCAACTTTAAGATTTCTTCTTGGTATTAAAGCCATCTTTATTAAAGTTTTTTTTAATGATGCTTTTTATTCTGGGTTAAGCCTGACTCAGACCATTCCTCTGGTGGAGTGGATTTGATATTTATACAAAATGAGAAGCTGAAAGGTCATTCAACACCTAACAAAAGGAGATTTCCTTAGCCATACAGGAGAAGGATATTCAAAAAGGACAAGCATTGAAGACACCTCAAGTTCATTCAGGTGAGCAGAGCTCCCCTGTCTGAGTTGCCCATTGTGGTCTACCAGCCAAGTATCAGAGAGGGCTTCGAGCTAACTCCTCAAGGCTGTTGTGCACTCAGGCAAATAGGAATGCCAACTTTAGTCTCTTGAGCCAATCCTATCTTGAGGATGGTCACAATACTTTTAAATTAACTTGAATAAGGCTAGAGGTTAAGGTATTGTTCCTACCACTCTTTAAAGAGAGTATTGCTGCTACTGCAGAAAGTATTGCTAGAAATACTTTGATAAATGTGGGGTATTTCTTTTTATCTTTTATCTTCTTTGGGCATATGCCCAGCACTGGGATCTCTGGCTTAAAATGTTAGACATTTTAGTCATTCTCTTTGCACAATTCAAAATTATTTACTAGAATGGTTGGAGTAAATCATAGTTCCATCAACAATGTATTAAATTGCCTATGTTTCCCCAGCTCCTGAAACATTGACTATTTCCATCTTTTGACATCTTACCCAGTTTACTAAATGTGAAGTAAAAACTTAGGATTATTTTGTATTTTTCTCATTAGTAAATTAAATGAATGAAAAAGATGTGCTAAGTTTTGAGGGTTAAATAAAGGGAGATAACATAAATAGGGAAAGGTTGGTCAAGGAAGGATGAAGGCATGAGGATGGTGAATAGAGCCCTCGGGTAATCTCTTGACATGCATTTTCTGCGAGGAATAGTTGTGTTTATCTAGTTGCTGTTTGCAGAGCTAGAATTGAACAGAGGAGAGGGTGGCAACTAAGCTGATAAGTTAAGGTCTAGTGGAGCCAGCTAGATAAAATGAACTCTCACCAATAAGCATGACTGCTGGTTGGAAGCTGAGGTTCCTTTAAGAGAAGGGTTCAGCATAGCAGGAAGGGGGCAGGAAGGCACCCTTTCATATGCTGTCTTATGGTTAAAAGTATTTTGAAAATTATATTTTGACGATTAGTCCAATGAGGACCACCTCTTAGTCTTGTGTTTCCTAGATTATCTTGGCTATCAAGACCTTATTAAAAATAAGGTCCTTTTTTTTTTTTTTTTTGGAGGGTGGAAGCCAGGGCAATTAGAGTTAAGTGACTTGTCCAAGGTCACAAGGCTAGTTTTTGTGTTAAGTGTCTGAGGCCGGATTTGAACTCAGCTCCTTCTGACTCCAGGGCTGGTGTTCTATTCACTACGCCACCTAGCCACCCCAGTAATGTCCTTCTTATTAGAGATATTTGATGCAGAGACTTCCTAGTTCACTGCTTTCCTTCTAATTTCATTGATTTTTTTTTTTTTTTACAAAAGCTTTTAAATTTCATTTAACGAAAAGTTTTTATCTTTTGTGATTGCCTCTGTCACAGGTTTGGTTAAGAATTCTCAGCCTTGGGGCGGCTAGGTGGCATAGTAGGTAGAGCACCAGTCCTAGAGTCAGGAGGACCTGAGTTCAAATCCAACCTCAGACATTTAACACACAAAAACTAGCCATGTGATCTTGGGCAAGTCACTTAACCCCAATTGCCCTCCAAAAAGCAAAAAAAAAAAAAAAAGAATTCTCAGCCTAATCAGATCTATTAAAGACACCAGATCTCATTCTTTTTTGATTTTTAAAAATTATATAATTTTTCACATTCAGCTCTTATAGCTAATCTGAGGATGTTTGGCTAAATCTATTTTTTTTTCTTCTTGGATGGGGGAATGCAGGTTAGTTGGGGCTAAGCAACTTGCCCAAGGTCACACGGCCAGTAAGTGTTAAGTGTCTAAGGCCGGATCTGAACCCAGATCCTCCTAATTCCAAGGCCAGTGCTCTATTTGCTGTGCCACCTAGCCATCCCTAAACCTAATTTTTGCCAAAATGCTTTCCAATTTTCTCAGAACTTTCTTCTCTATGTACATGTCTTTTTCAGATCTAGATTCTTCGATAATTTCTCCATTAAATCAACCTCAGCATCATTTGACATATTTCTTTCCCTGCTCATTGGTGTTGTGTGTCTTTGGAATTTCATTTTTGTTTCACATCCTTCCCAAGTTGCTTTTGTTTATAGGATTTTGGTCCATGAGATACTGCCTATCATTGCTCTGAATGAACCCTTCAAAATCCATTCTCCCAAAATCTTGGGTTCAGACTTTAATTCTCTTCAGTCTCCTCAATCAGTATTATTCTCCTCAATCAATAATTCTGAAGTGGCATGATCACAAATGTCTACTAAATTTCTAACCTACCAGCTAGTTACTTTTTGTTGGTGAGAAACAGATCCTGAAAAGCAATTCCTTTCATTTGTTTGTCCCCTTTTGAAAGCTAAAGCTATTTATTTAAGACAAGAAATTATTAGTAACACTGTTTTGAACAGAGAGACCATGCCCAAAAATATCCTAATAATCAAAGTCCTCCCTCTACTGTATAGATCATACCTTTTGATCAGCTTTGTAATCTCATTCTTAAATTATTTCTCTGCCTAGGTGGTCTCAAGTATATTTCATGGACAATATTCCTTCTGTTTCTGTGTCCACTACTCTTCATCCAAATACTTTCTACCATGCTCTGTCCTGTTTCCCTTGGTTCCTATTTTTTCACATAAATATATCTTTTTTATCAATTGTCATTCCTCTAAATTTGTGCGTTCTTTTTCTTTAGAAAATAGTGCAGTCCTGGGTCCCGTCTCACTCAGTGATGCTTAAGATAAGAAATTTGCAGATTTCTTTTAATATCTCTAGAATCTTATTATAAGCAGGAATTGTTTCATTATATCTGTATCCCCATTATTATATGCCACAGCTTGTGGCACATAATAGTTATTTATAAATGTTGATATATTATGTGTAAACATCTTAAGCCATAGGACTTAGGGGTGGTTCCTTTTTTGAAATCGAACTCCTTTGAATGTGAGTATCTCTCCTGCTATTCTTACATTATAATTATGCTGTATATTTTACATATGTACGCACACATTTTTTACCACTATCCCCTCTTTTTAGTTTAAAATTCTGTTGATTTCATTTGCAAGACTACATAAAAATAGAAAACAGTACTATCTGTTGTATTATAGCACCTTCATTTCTAAATGTCATTACCCACTCCACAGCCAGCTATCCCTTGTAATATAGAATAAAAAAGAAATTTTAAAATGATAATCGAATTATATATGTTCTACATATATAAAAGGGAGAGAGATACATTGGTCATTTTAATTGTGCGTTTGTTCAGTTTGGGGTTTTATTCATTCACATCTTAGTCATTTTGTATATTCTCCTATTTTCATCTTTAGCTTTTAAGTCCCCCTGCTTCTCTGAATCCTTCATAATAGACATTGTTTTGTATTGCACAGTAATAATCTATTATGGTCATGTGCCACTGTTTGTTTAGCCATTCCCTGTTTGGTGGAAAGATGCCTTAGGAAAGAAGCATTTATATAAAGCCTACTATGTGCCAAGAAGAATCTTTCACTTTCTGGCTGCACACCACATATCAGACTTTGGTATTGTGTTCTTGACTCTCTTAGGACCACTTAAAAACATTCACCAGTCATTACTATTGATCTCCTTTTCAGGTTCTTCCTGAATGTTCTCTCAATTGATAACACTTAGGAATTTGCATCATTTTTTGGAAGACAAGCATCCTTTTCCCCCTCTGAAAGTTCAGCCTTCTCCTCTTTGGCAAGAGCCTTACATTCTATGTCTCTATTTCAACTAGTCCTACTGTTCTAGTTCAAGTACCGTGCTAAGCACTTTACAACAACCCTATACGGTAGGTGCTGTTCTCCCCATTTTATAGTTGAGGAAATTGTAGCAGACAAAGATTAAGTGATTTGCCCAGGTCTCACATTTAATAAATGTCCAAGGCTGGTTTGGACTCAAGTATTTCTGACTCTAGGTGCAGTACTCTACCCACTGCACCACCTCTCTGCCATCTGATGGGCATCTACTTTGTTTCTAGTTAGGCAAGTCCATTCTTACCTTATTAGGTAGTATATCTAGGAGCCTGTCATTCTTATACTTTAACCAATGGTCCAGAAATCCAGATCCCATTCTCAGATATGGTTATTTTCGCTTGCTATTGCTTCCTCTACCTGCCTTTGTGTTAAAGCCCTTACCTTTGGTGGGAATGATGAAAATACTAGTCATCTTCTTAAGTTTTCTGATTTTTTCCTAGTTCTTTATTTTTATTCATGAGACTTTCTGCCATTCTGGCAGCATCATACATGCCCACATAAATCATTGGTTTGACCAGCCTTGGAAGAGTCTTTCACTTTCTGTATGCACACCACATATCAGCCTTTGGTATTGTGTTCTTGACTCTCTTAGGACTACTTAAAAACATTCACCAGTCATTACTATTGATCTCCTTTTCAGGTTCTTCCTGAATGTTCTCTCAATTGATAACACTTAGGAATTTGCATCATTTTTTGGAAGACAAGCATCCTCTTCCCCCTCTGAAAGTTCAGCCTTCTCCTCTTTGGCAAGAGCCTTACACTCTATGTCTCTATTTCAACTAGTCCTACTGTTCTTTTGTCAGTGCCCCACAGTCCCACAGTTTTGTTAGTGTGAGTACTCCTTCCATCACAGACTGCAACTCTTGCACATCTCTTGAGAAGTTTTATGAAGTTCCCTTACCAAAAAATTAATCACTCCATGACTAGCCTTTGGGTCATGAGTCACTCCAGAATTAGCTTGGCTGCTATTACATAGTCTGCCAACAAGTTTATACTTAAAAAGTCTTTAGTTTGACAGTAGCTACTAAAGCTTATTTTCCTCTAGCATAAGCTTTGAAGCACAATACTACTTTGTTCTATTAAATATATATTTGTGTGCACCTTCTTTGAGAATTATCACTTCATTATTGGATAGGGAAGATATAAAAGCAAAGCAAAATTCAGTGTTTGGTTGGAAGGAACTCAGATTCTTGACTTCGTGTTGACTCTTTTCTTTGTGTCTGGCAGATGGTGGTGATGGTGATTACCAGTTGGAAGATGAAGGCAACAGGGGTGTAAGTGATCTTTATAGATCTTCTGTCTTTCCACCACTATCTTCCAGTTTTTCTTAGTTCTCACTTTATTCTTTCTTACTTGACTTTCACAAATAAAAGGGAACAACTATTGGTGTAAACTTCATTTACTCCCACTTTTTATGGACTTATTTGCAGAAATAAATCCATGAGTAGCTTTTATCCAATCTTGCAAGCTGGATAGATTCTAAAGATTCTTTTCAAGATTAGAGGAGTCATCATTGTCCTACAGAATTTTCCCTAGCTCTTCAGAAAGAAACTATCAGAAAAACAATGCATTAGGCATCAAGCATTAATATCAGCATTATAGGATTATATTTTCTTTTTTGATATTCTTACTTGCCTGCGTTTTTATCTCTTCTAGGTCCAGACCTGTAAATCTATTGATTTACTAATTGCTCCCTTGATCTTTCTCTTCTGCAGCTATTATATTTATGTTCATTGCCTTTCTATGATACTAACATAAAGAACTGTAGTCTTCTTAGATATTTTGTTGAATATGTCTTTTGTATCTAGACCTAATTTAGTGTCTCCATTTGTTAGTATGCAGTTCTTCTAAATCCATAAGTGATATTGAGCAAATTTAGTACATCCTGGCCCTCTGTCAATTATTCTGGATTCTAAATCCCCAAAATCTTAAGAAAAACAAGGGTCCAGTGATTAGGAGTACTCAACTAAAATTAGCATTCTTAAGTTCTTTTCCTCACTCTGGCTTACTGTTGGACCCTTACTAAATCATTTAACTTGGGCTTCCCATGTGTTAAATGAAAATAATTTTCCAAGTACTACAAAATCTCTTCCCAGTGATGGTGGTAATATCAATTAGCTGATATCTAAAAGGTGATATAACTTTCTTTTTTTTTTTTTTTGGAGGGCAATTGGGGTTAAGTAACTTGCCCAAGATCACACGGCTAGGTTTTTTTTGTTTGTGTGTGCATTAAGTGTCTGAGGTAGGATCTGAATTTGGGTCCTTCTGACTCCAGGGCCGACGCTCTACTCACCTAGCCGCCCCTGATATAATTTTCTTAGCCCATTGAAAAGTTCTACCCATTGACCCTTAGGTCATCATCTATAAGACTTTTGCTCAGCTCTTCTCTTTTTCTGTAGTGGTTTTCACCTTCTCACTGATCCCTGGAGCACCAGCCAGCTGCTTTTCTATTCTTATCCAAACCTCTTGATTGGATCAATATGCCTGCATTTGACCTTGAAATTTATTGATGAGATTCAAACCTGTGATGGGATCTTTTTTCCTTCTATCCTCAAGCCTAAAAGGTAGCTTTGTTATAAAGTTAGACATTTCCATTTTTAAAAATACAATTTTGTGGGTATATTAGTTATCCGTAATCTTGCTGCCTAGGTTCTGTGCAGTAGAAAAGGCCTTAGATTTGGAGTCAGAAAATCTGGGTTGTAGTCCCAGTTGCTCTACTGTTTCACCTTCTGACAGTGAAGGAAATACTTCCTCTCCCTGGGACTCAGTTTCCTCACCTGTAGAGAAAGGTGGACTAGGTAATTTGTTTTTTTGTTTTGTTTTGTTTTGTTTTGCTTTTTGGAGGACAATTGGGGTTAAGTAACTTGCCCAAGGTTACACGGCTAGGTTTTTGTTTGTGTGTGTTAAGTGTCTGAGGCCGGATCTGAACTCAGGTCCTTCTGACTCCAGGGCCGGCACTCTACTCACTGTGCCACCTAGCCACCCCTAGGTAGTATTTTAAATTTAATTTTCAGTTATGAATTGTCTCCTTCTGACCTTCCCCACCTAAAGTAAGAAAAACAAAACCCATTAAAAATATGAATAGTCAAACAAAACAAATTCTCACATTATCATGTTTAAAAATATATGCTTTAATCTTTACTCTTGAGTCCATCTCTTTATCTGGAGAAAATAGTATGTTTTGTCATGAGGAGTTCTGAATCTTTCAGTATTGTTTGTATAATACTGTTATTGTATAAATTGTTTTCCTGGTTCCTCTCACTTTGTATCAGTTCCTGAATGTTTTCTCAGGCTTTTCTAAAACTGCCCCCTTCATCATTTCTTACAGCATAATGGCATCCCATCACATAGATATACATCAGCCATTCTCCAGTTGTAGGGTACACCTCAGTTTCCAATTCTTGGCCACTAAGAAAAGAGCTGCTCTAAATATTTTTGTACATATGGGTCCGATTTCTTTGATCTCTTTGGGGAATAGACAACTAGATACTATCTAAAGTTTCCTTTTAACAATTATAACAATCTTAGTTTCAGTAGCAACTTTACATTGTGGAATGTGTTCCTGCCCTAGTATTACTGGGATGGCAACTGATGTTTCAATACCTCTTGGTACTGGAAGATGCTTGCATTAAATTGTTTAGCTCTGGCAGCATTCTCCCCAGGAATAGGGTGTGTGGGTGTGGGTGTGTGCACATATATACATGTATGTATAGTGCATTGCTTTTGGATTAGTTCAAATTATGAGTGAAGAATGATCAATGAGAGGTTGGATTTTCCCTCAGGAGATCCATTATGGGAACTCTTTTAACATGCCTGTATGCTTATTGAGCCTGTACATTTCTGAAGGCAGTTTGGGTTTTTTTAAGCTCTTTATTTCCATGTGTTTGTAGTTTGGAATATCTGGTGGTTTTTTTATCTTTTTGTCACCTACAAATTTCCTAGAAATTTTGGTGTCTGCTGTTCCTTCCTAATGTCTAGAAAGACCAATTGGATTAGCACTCAGAGCTTCAAATCCTGACTCTAGTACTTATTACTTGTATGTAACCTTAAGAAAATCACCTCTCCTCTATGGAGTTTGTCCATCAATAAAATTAGGGCATTGGACTAAGTTTTCTTTCTAGCTCAGAATCTTCTTATTCTTTAATTGCTTATGAGAGCTTAATTTATTGGTGTTGCTTTAGCAAATAACCATCAGAACTAGTAGGAGAGCTCTTCATTTAATTATCAGTTCTGCATTCTCTTGTTTTTCCAAAAGCTCTATTTGGAATTGAGCTATACTATCCACAGCCCAATTAAAAACCCTGTACTGTGCATTTGCTTAATTATTAATTATCAAGGTTTAGCGAATACCAAGATCCCATCATTTATTTCATGAAGGTGTTAAGAGTTTGAGGTAAGAATACTGGAAGAGGGAATAGGCTAGCAGGTCTGAGATTCTTATTCTTTATAGGGAGTTGGCTGTCTAAAGACACTGTGTCATTCTCAAACTTTGTATCTTTTTCAGGATGAGGAATTGGATGAAGAAGGAAGGAGGAGAGGTAGGAGTTACCCAGCATCTTCCTGCCCTTAAGAGTTTTCTCTGTATATTAACTTTGCACCATCCTCACCCCACCCCCATGCCCCTATACTCTCCAGCTCTCTCTTCTAGTGGGGTTTAGTGGTCGGAGAGGGGTTGGTGTGCAAGTATTGGGCCTGGCATGGTATTGATATTCTGTGAAATGGGACAGAGAAAGTGTCACAGTTGCTTGGACAAGGCTGTGAGGGTAGGGGGATCACACGAAGGCTTTGCTCAGATGTCTTTGATGTGGCACCTACTGGAAACAGTCATTTGTTCCAACAATTGGTATTAGGGAGCAGGTTTCTCATAGGGTGTTAGAAAAGGAAAGCCTACCTCTGCTTATCTGAAGTAATTTTTCTGTAGGAGTGACAGGGGAAATCACAGAAATCAGAGAGAGAAGAGGTTCCATCCATCCCATCCAGTCTGTTTTCCCCCTTGGCCAATGCAGGTTCCCTGAACTATTTTTTTTTCCTGAGCTTCATTCAGTCTGTTATTTCCTTGGTTGCTGGTTTGAATTTGATTTCCATTTTCACTGCCATGCTTTGGTGCAGTGTATTGAGCTACAGTGCAGGGGCCTCTGTCCCTTTCCTTTTGTTTAGTGCCTGTGGTGGGAAATACCTGCCCAAGCAGGGGCCTTGGGGAGGGCAAGTGGACTTGGATCAAGTCCTTTCCATCTCTCTCATTGGCTTCTCGCACATTTTCCTGCTGGAAGCCAGAGAGCACCTAACTCTGGGGTCACAAGAGACTACTAAGTGGCTGGTAGTTTTCATCAGCCCCATGGTGGGGAAATGGCACTGAAGAGTTTTCAACTTAAAACTGCAAGACCAGACTAAGCAGTGGACCCTTCAGAGGGGAATAGAAAACTGGACCTTGGAGACAGTGTTGGTCTTTCCAAACACCCCTTCTTTCTACTTTCCCTCTGGGCCCTCTCTAGATGAACACAACATTGAAGAACCAAAGTTTGATTCCTTCTTGACTCTGCACTCACATGAACCTGTTTCTGTGCAGGATCCTCCCTTAAGACTTTCCTTCTCTTATATTTTCAGGGCTTAGCTGACCCTTCTGAGATTCTTCCATCCATGCTTATTGAAGAGATTATGTCTATAGCATGGGACCATACAGAGCACTAAACAGCTCTTGCAGTGGGGTCTATGCTAAAGCGAAGGTGAAATGTTTATTGCGCACAGGTCCTGGTACCCGGAATGACTTTGCTATTTAACAGCAGTAATAGTTTCAGGCAGTGACCTCTTGCCAAAAATCCCACGCCCTTTTGAGAGGCTTCTGAGCAGCGCACGCCGGTCGCCATCTTCGTGGGACAGTCTCGTGACTGGCATCAGGGGTAGGGGTTACAGTTCAGATGCTTATTGATCCTTTTTCCAGTTTCCTGCCCCATTCCCCAGTCCTCTTTGTGAGATCCTGGTCTTCAGGGTCTTCCCTTATCCCTGCCACTGGGTTATGTGAGCTGAGCTCCTTGACTCTGGTGCATTGGGCTATACTTTTCTTAGAGGGGGCTTCCTGCACTGGCCCCAGGGGATGGACTGGAGGACCTGTTGGTCTTTTCCATCTCTTATTTCTAGGATTGCTCCTCCTTATCCCCTGACACCTCTGACCCTGGATAAGTCATAGATTCATAACTTCTGTGAATGAAAGGCACTTGTTGGGCCAGCAAATGTTGGCCAAGCTGCTATCGATCAGACTGGAAAAATAGATGAGGTCTGACTGGGGGTGGGGAGGTGGTGTGTAAAACAGATGACCTCCTGGAGGCTTTGAAGCTGCCATCTTCTTATCTCCAAGAAAATTTGGCTTTCTCTTTAAATGTTTTTAACCAAAACGCAGTCTATACATTTTAGTTCTGGAAAACTGAAGTATTATATTGTTAGGCTTGGAAAGCAAGAAAAGTAAGATAAATTAGCAAAGGGGAAGAATAAATGATGAGAGGAAGAAAAATGAGCAAGGCTATGGAGGCATCTAGCTGAAAACTAAAAGATACCACATGTTTGAAGAGGGTTGGAGATAGCAGCCTTGGCAGACCCTAATGTTCTAGCATCTTTATGATTTAATCAGTTCCATTGGAAAACAATGGATTTCTCATCAAAATCCCAGAGGAGTTCAAGCCTTTAAAGTCCTTTGGTACCAAGTGTTCTTAACCTGCTATTAGAGAAAGAGAATCTGTCTTTGCAAATCCTTAAAACAAATCAGGGAATAAGGTGACAGAATTTCTTTACGTAACAAGGTCCTCAATGCTTAGCTTGCCTTTATTTCTATTGAGACTGACTTGAAATGGGTTTCTCTGTTGCAGGGGATAAGGGTGATGAAGATGATGAAGTGAAAAAGAAGAGAGAGAAACAGCGAAGAAGAGACAGAATGCGGGACCGAACAGCAGACAGGTATGATGGAGGAAAGGAGCCATGGGCCAGATGATTGCTAGTAATCCTGGAACCGTAACTTGTGCTTGACTTTTCAGGTGTACAAAAGGGAAGATTGGATTTAGGAAAAAGCAGAGGAATTGAATTTGAGTGGATCTATTGGAATAGAATTGACTTTGGCAATTCTGAATTTAACATTTTGATTCTTTAGAGAGAGATATGTCAAGTAATTATTCCAAGAATCAGGAGGAAATTTTACTGAGTTCTACAGGAGCAAAAGCTAATTTAAGCTGTGAAAATTTAGCTTTTAGGACATTCTTATATAGATTAATCCTTACTAAGAATTAGAATCATAGTTTTTAAAAATGTGTTTATTTTTGTATGAATGACCTGTGTTTCCTGTAATAAACTTTCCCTCTCCCCAGAACTATTACAGTGGAAAGAAAAGAAGAAAAGTATTTAACAAAGCTAACACACACAGGAGAATATCTGTCCTTTCTATGGCGCTCTACGCCCTGAGCCCCACCCCCCCACCCCCCCGGCCAAGAAGCACTCTTGTGTCTTTTCTTTGAGACCATTTAAAAATATTAATTTCAGTTGCTGTTCTTTCCATACTACCACAATAATCATTGTCTGTTGTTTTACCCATTCTACTTATTTCACTTTGTATCCATTTATCAAAGGCATTTCTATGCTGTGTATTCATAGATATATCATAATTGTTTCTTATAGCACAGCAATATTCCTTTACATTCAGATTGTCACAGGTTGCTTAGTCATCCCCTAAGTCAATAGGCATCTACTTTGTTTCCAGTTCTTTGCTGCTACAAAGAGTGATTTGATAAATATCTTTATGTATGTGGAACCTTTCTTTTTATCATTGACCTCCTAGTAATTCCAAATTGTTTTGCAGAATTGTTGGACCAGTTCATAGTTCACAGCTCAGCCAATGGTGTATTAGCATTCCTGTCATTCCAATACTCTTACAGTATTGGCAAAGTCAATCTTTTGTCATCTGTTCATTTGTTGATTGTGAGGTGAAACCTCTGGGTTCTTTTGATTTGCATTCCTTTTGAAGCCTGTTCATGTATTTATGTCTTTTTACCACCATCATTTGGCTTGCATTGTTCAACTGAAACTGTTGAAGAAGCCTTTTCCAAAAGTACTAATGATCTCTTAATCTCCCCTGTTGATCTCCATCGCTTCCTGCAACTCTCCGCTTTTAAGTTTTCATGACATCACTTTCTCCTAATTTTCACTTTCTTAATTTTTAAGAAAATTAAAAAAAATTTTTTTTTGGAGGGGCAGTTGGGGTTAAGTGACTTGCCCAAGGTCACAAGGCTATTGATCCTCTATTAACTGCGCCACCTAGCCACCCCACTAATTTTCTCTTTCTACTCATCAGACTGTTGCATTTCAGTCTCCTTTGCTGGATCTTCATCCTTGTCATACCTCCTAACTGTGTGTGTCTTCTAAATCCCTAGCCACCTTCTCTTTTCCTTCTATATTACCTCATCAGTTCCTATAGGTTTTAATCTATGCAGGTAATTCCCAGATCTGGAGATCTAGCCCCAGGCTCTCTCCTGTTCTCTTATCTAGTCCTGCAATACTAGCTGCCTTTAGAACATCTACAAGTGAATTTCCTGTGATCATCTCAAACTGAATATTTCCAAAACATAACTCGTTATCTTTTTCCCAAAACACAACAATAATCATTTATTCTTACTATATGCCAAGTACTCTGGTTAGTGCTAGGAATAAAAATATAAGCAAAAAGAGATAGTCCCTGCCCTCAAGGAGTATACATTTTAATGGGGGAAAACAAAACATTGAAAAGAAACTGAAAAGAAAGGATTTTGTGCAGAGAACTGTGGGACAAGGTACCCACTGAGAAGTCTAGAAGTTAGGAATGGTCAAAATGCTCTCCGCTTTCCAGCTTTGCCAATATTGTCCAGTTTACCACCATCCTCAGAGGCTCTCATTTCTAAATCTACAAGAATACTTATCATACTTATCCAGTCTGTTGTCAGGTCTTTTCTTTCTTCATAACATCTCTCCTACATGCTCTCTTCTCTCCCTTGACGCTGCAACCACTCTAGCACAGACCCTTATCACCTCATGCCTGAACTGTTGCAATAGCCTGCTGGTGACGGCCTGCCTCAGGTCTGTTCACACTCCTAGTCCATCATCTAATTCAGCTGTTGTTACTCCGCTATTCCAGTGTTATGTCTGTTGTACTTTCTTTACTGGAGGATTGTATTGTATTCTCCTTATTTATCTAGGCAAGTCTTCCCTTGGTTGAGATATTATTTCACTGGGTCTGTTGTATTCCATTAGAGGCTTAGAGAGGCTATTTAAAGAAGTCAGAAGAATGTAGGATTTCAGGACACTAGGATTTGGATTTGACCTCTGACAAAGAATAGCTGACTGTGTCATCCTAGGCAAAGCATTTCAGCAACTAGCATGTACATAAAGCTCTTGGAAATGTGTAATATATATTTGTGTTAGGTCTCATTCAGTCCTCACAAATGTTTCAGGAGATAGGTGCTATTAGTATATTTTACAAATGAAAAAAACTGAGGCAGACAAGTGACTTGTCTAGTGTCATATAGACAGGAAGTATCTGAAACAAGATTCAGATTCAAATCTTGCTGACTCTTCAGACCTCTCTCCATTGCATCATCTTGACCTCTAGATAGAACCTCAGTTTCTTCCTTTTTAAAACAAGGATAATAGTCCTTGTAGTGCACACCTTGTAAAGTTATAGTGAGGGAAATATTTTGTCAGCCTTAGAGTAGGGCAGCAGTAGTGTTGTTGTGATGATGGCCTTTGTGCCATAGTTAGGTGTTGGGAGAGGACTTTGGTGGGTGAATTGCTCAGCACATGTAGGCATTATGAACTGGCACATTACAACCTTCCCTCCCTTGACTGAGGTGCCAAAAATGTTATTCTTGATGACATCACTGCTTCCCTTTCTCGTGGAGATGACATCCAGTACAGACTCAGTAGAATTTGAAAACACTAAGGACCATGTGAGGGGATAGGATGCTGAAGTCCTTAATTTTGTCCATCTTCCAGGATCTCTCTATCCTGGTAGGTCGTTTGAGAATGGAAAGCAAGAACAAGTGGTTCTTTCCACAGTCTGCCCTGTGGAAGTAGTACTTGTTTGGGATGTTTTGGGCCAGACCTGACTCGAGCCTGTCCAGTAATTTAGGTTTAGGATTAAAATGAAATGAAACTTTGATGAACCAAATAACATTTAATAAAACATGGAAAGGCAAGGATGCAGCTCTAGTTCAGAAAGATGCAGTCACCCTTGTCTACATCTAGAAATGTGGGTGATCAGAAGAGCTCAAGGCAGTTACGACAGCCGTTAAGTAGAAGGGACAGTAATTCTCCTGGGCTGGACTTTTTATGCACTGCCACAGCTGAGAAGCCATATTATTGATAGAAATGCTAGTTCTCTATACCAGTTGGAATCTCAGGGTTCCTTGCCTTTAGGGGAGAACTGGGCGAGCCTAAATTCCTGTGGTCCTAGTAGATGTTGCTCCTTTCATAGGGGGTGATTATTCTGATGATGAGTCTTAGCTAGACAGGTCAGCAGTAGAAAAGCCAACTGCAACTAGGAAGATTGTGAGTATGGAATGTATTTGCTTAGAATAACAGCTTTTAAGTTTTTATTAACTCCTTAAAATTCTAAATTCTATACAAAACAGTGCATCATGTGGAAAGTGAACCAAAAACATGTTTTGGATACCTCCTTTCCTTTTTAGAAAGGAAAATTCTTAGACTAAGATAATAACTTATAGATTACTGCAAATTCCAATCAAAAATTATTCCAAGTGAATGATATGTATTCCAGTGAAGATACACATAGGAAAAATTAATTTCTCAAGTTCAACCTGCAGGTCTCTCTTAGCTATGGGACTCCCAGAAAATTTGATAAACCATTCGTTTTTTAAAATTAATTAATTAAAATCTACCTTTTTTTCTCCTCTCAACTCTTCCCACCCTGCCTCCATCTCACCCCACCACCACCCCCCAAATAGAAAAGAAAAACAAATAGGCATAGTAAACAAATTTCTACATTGGTCGTATCAAAAAGAAATTTGTATTCATCTTCATCCTGAGTTGCCACCTCTTTTTCAGGAAGTGAATACCATATTTCACCATTAGTCCTCAGGAATTGTGCTTGTTCATTTGCATTGAATTGTTAAGTCTCTCAAAGTTGTTTGTCTTTACTATTGCAGTTGTATAAATTGTTCTTCTGGTTCTGTTCACTTTTTATCCTTTATCCTTTTATCCAAGTCTTCCCAGGTTTTTCTGAAACCATCCTGTTCATCATTTCTTACACCATAGTTCTATCATTTCTATAACGTAAGTTAGTTCAACCATTCAACAATGGATGGGACCCCCGAGTATCCAATTCTTTGCCACCACAAAACAGAGCTATGTACATTTGAGTAATTTTCCTCTTTCTTTGTTATCTTTGAACTGTCCATTTTAACTCTTTTCTGGTTCTTATTTGGGGTCCAATTTAGAGAGAATTCCCATGATCTATATGAGCACTAAAAAGCCTTTCCTGAGTCTGAAGTATCTGGTGAACTGCTCCAGTCATTCTGGAAAGGAACTTTAGAACTCACGAAGCTTCCTATTTATTTGCAAAAAACAAAAACAAAACCCACCAAATGAAACAATTTGGGGTTGCTGAGCTTCTGTTGTTGTAGCATATTGGAACTGTAGCATATTGTAGCAGCCTCTCCAAATCAGGGCTGAAAACATTCCAATCTCAGCACAATATCCAGGTAATGATAACAGAGCAAAGAGGAATTCCATTTCACTCTCATAGTAAATTTCTATAGGCTTAAACCTCTAAGCATTGCTCTAATGGCAAGAAAGCCAAGGAGCTATCTAGGAAACTACTGAATGTGTATCATAGTACAGATCATCTAGTCCAACTCCTTTCTTTTACAGATGAGGAAACTGAGGCCCAGGGAGGTTAAGAGACTTGCTCAAGGTCACACAGGTACTAAGTAATGGAACTTGAAATAAAAACTAGTCCTTTTGACTCCAAATCTAATACTCTTGCTTTCCCACCATGCTGCTTTCCTTATATTCGTGTCATTGTTTCTTTGGATGGTTATTATTTTCTTTATGTTATTCCCATTCATCTAACATTTATTGAGATCATGCTTTGTGCAAAGCACTATTAGGCACTGGGTATACAAAGACAAAGATAAAATAATGTTCTAACCATTTATATTCTCCCATTTGATGTTATTTGCATACATAATAAATACATGTTAATTTGATCTGGATGAGGAGTTAGCCTTTGAACCTTAAAGGAACATGGAGATTCTGAGAGGTAGATATGAGATCTAATACCTTCCAGCCATAGAGGATGGTGGCATGTGAGGAGTCCTGGAGGTAGGGTATGGAATACGACCAGGGATATGGCTATGACAAATGTAGAGTGACAGGAAGGAAGCAGTAAGAAAAAGAACAGAAGCAACGAATATGATCAATTCCTATTCACAGTTTTTTATTAAAAGGGAAGAAGGAAATAGGATCAGTCACGATCCTAAACATACAACTTTATTCTAGGTACTTCATTGGTCACTGGAGATACAAAGATAAAAATCATAAGCTCTGCTCTCAAGTTTATGTTCTGTTAGAGGAGATGACATGTGCAACAGTCACACATATATAAATAGGGATATGCAGTGTCCATGTTCAAGTAGCTAACAAGTGTCAGGGCAAGAAGTACAGATTACATTTTAGGGTTCAGGTCAAAGGCATATGTATTCAGGAGAAGGTTACCGTAGGGAATCAAACAGGACAATCCCAACTGAACGTTTAGCAAGATTTTATACTCTAAGAAAAGCAAATTGCTTTTGTTTATTACCAACCTTACAACAGAGCAGGGCATCTTATTTCATGTTGTGGTTGGCTTTGCAA
This sequence comes from Gymnobelideus leadbeateri, assembly GCA_011680675.1. Classification (NCBI taxonomy): domain Eukaryota; kingdom Metazoa; phylum Chordata; class Mammalia; order Diprotodontia; family Petauridae; genus Gymnobelideus; species Gymnobelideus leadbeateri. Next base: position 453,640 of record WOXC01005369.1, on the reverse strand, counting down.
ATGAAACAGGGCAAATAGTTTTTCTCTGCTATGGATAAGGTATCTCCAACTTCCAGAAAGTAGACAGTACCAGGAAACCCGTTTTGTGGTGAAATTATTCATATCCCAAAAGGAAAACAAAAGGCCTTTTTCTCTCAGGAATGCCAGTCAGTCAGGAAGCATTTATTAAACCCTTACTGTGTGCCAGAGCACTGCTAAATACTGGAGGTACAACGAAAGGCAAAAAGTCACTGACATCAAGGGGTTCACATTCTAATGGAGAAGGGAACATGTAAATAAGTAAATAAAAGATTAATACAGAATAGATTGAATGTAATTGAAAGAAGAAGGCATTAATAGCTAGAGGGACTAAGAAAGCTCTCTTGTAGAAGGTGGGATTTGAAATGAGACTTTAAGGAAGTCAGAAACTAACAGGTAGAAGTGAGGGGACAGCTACATAAATATATACGCACGTATATTTACATATACTTATATGTCTCTGTATGTGTGTGTTCTGAAGGTTATAGGGACCCCCTGGAGTTTATTAAGAGGGTGAGGGGTGAACTGACAGGGAACTGGAACTGAAAGGATAATTTAAAAATAAAACAAAACTAGGGACTCACCTGAGCTTTCCCAGATTTCATTCCAAATAACTTTAAAATAATGCCTGAAAATGAATTCTGGAGTGGCAAAATCAACAAAAGGTGAGGGTAAAATTTTCCAGCTGAAGACAATTTACAGGGGAGGGGAAACCTGTGGCCTTATAGGGTCTTGGGTATAGCCTTTTGACTGAGTCTAAAATTTATAGAAAAAATCTTTTTAGTTAGGGGAGTTCGGTGAAGTTTGGATTTAGTCAGAGGGCTTCACTTGAGGATGTAGAGGGCCACATGTGGCCTTAAGGCCTCCGGTTCCCTGCTCCTGATTTAGAAAATTGTAAAAAAAAAAAAAGGTCTCACCAATATGAGAGTGACAAGAAGTGCTAGAGCAGGCCAGCAGCAGGATTTAGGGACATGTGTGTCAAAGACGGGAGGTTCTGGAGTCTCAGCCCACTGACAGTAAGTGGGGATTGGGTCAGACAACTGATCAGAAGATTATAAGGTACCCTTTGCTGGCACTAGCTGTAGGACTCTTGTTGAAGTTCCACTTTGCAACCCTAGAAAGAAAAGGAGTGCTAGCATGCTAGCTCTTGTGTTCCCTGAGGAGTGGGGACTGGTCACATTTCTAGGGTGGAAGAGTCCTTATGATCACTTACAGAATAAGCACAGGCCAGGAGAGCAGTGGTCATACCTCCTTAAATCATGCCACCTTAAAAGAACCGAAGAACCCCACTCTCAAACCCCTAATAACTTTGAAAACTACATCACAAACCTGAACTTTGGGACAGTACCTCTTCTACCACAGGAGCAAAGCCCAACTTGAACAAGAAGTTAAAAGTGAAGAAATAGGCAGGAAAAATGAACAAATAACAAAAAGAACCTGACTCTAGAAAGTTACTCTGGTGACAGGGAAGATGAATACACAAACCCAAAAGAAATTAAAATAGCTGCATTCAAAATCTCAACAATATGAATTGGTCTCAGGCCATGGAAGAACTCAAAAGGGGTTTTAAGTATCAAATAAGAGAGGTACTGGAAAAAATGGGAAAAGAAATGAAAGTGGTGTAAGAAAATCATAAAAACAGTTAACAACTTGATAAAAAGAGGCACAAAAATCTACTGAAGAGAAGAACTCCTTAAAAAACAGAATTGGTCAAATGGAAAAAGGTACAAAAGCTCACTGAAGAAAATAATTCCTTAAAAATGAGAATTGGGCAAGTGGAAGCTAATGATTCCATGAGACATCTGGAAATAATAAAACCAAAAGAATGAAAAAAAAAAGAAAATATGAACAAAAATATTTCATTGGAAAAAGAACTGACTTGACAAATAGATCAAGGAGAGATAATATAAGAATGATTGGACTCCCTGAAAGCCATGATCAAAAAAGAACTTAGACATTGTATTTAAAGACGTCATCAAAGAAAACTGCCATGATATCCTAGAACCAAAGGATAAAATAGAAATTAAAAGAATCCACCTGTCACCTCCTGAAAAAGATGCCAGAATGAAAGCAGACAAAAAGAAACAATTCAAATATCATGGAGCTACAGTGAAGATAACATAAGATTTGGCAGAGTCTACATTAAAGGATTTAAAGGACTTGGAATGTTTGATATTCCAGAGGGCAAAAGAGCTAGGATTACAACCAGCAAAACTAAGTATAATCTTAAGAGCAAAAATGGATATCTAATGAAATAGAGGATTTTCAAGCATTCCTGATGCAAATACCAGAACTGAAATAGAAAATTTGAATTTTCAGATATAAGACCCAAGAGAAGCATATAAAGGTGAAAAGAAAAGTGAGATCATAAGGGATTCAAAAGAGTTAAACTGTTTATATTCATTCCTGTATGGGAAGATGATAATACCTCCTAAGAACTTTACCATTATTATAGTGGTTAGAAGGAGTATGTATAGACAATAGGCATAGGTGTGAGTTGACAATGATGGGATGATAACTAAAAAAAATAAAATGAAGGGGTGAGAAAGAGGGATGCACTGGAAGAAGGGAGAAAATTATCATAAAAGAGGTGCAGAAAGAAAGGATAAATGGTGGGGAAGATAAGGGATGGACAGCACTTGAATCTTACTTGTTGGAATTGGCTCAGAGAGAGATTAATACCCAGTTGGGTATAGAAATATTTCTTGCCCTAAAGAGAAGTGGGGGGAGAGGACAAAAAAGGGGTCCTGACAGAAGGGAGGGTAGGTTGGGGAAAGGGGTAGACAAAAGCAGAACACCTGAAGAAGAACAGAGTAAAAGGAAAGAGGATAAATGGAAAAAAATAGGATGGACAGAAACACAGTAATCACATATGTGAATGGGATGAACTCACCCATAAAACAAAAACAGCAAAGTGAATTTAAAACCAGGATTTGACAAAATGTTGTTTACAACTTGAAGCAGAGAAAAAGTAGAGATGAGAGACCTGGAGCAGTGAGATTAAAAAAAGCAGGGGTGATAATGATGATCACAGACAAAACAAAAGCAAAACCAGATCTAATTAAAAAGAGATAAGCAGAGAAGCTACATTTTGCTAAAAAGTACCATAGACAGTGAAGTAATATATGCAATTTTTAAAGCAATTGGGGTTAAGTAACTTGCTCAAGGTTACACGGCCAGTCATTATTTATGTGTGGGTGCTCATTTTCTGAGGCCGGACCTGATCCGGGGTCGTCCCAACTCCAGGGCCAGCACTCTTAGTCACTGGGCCACCTAGCCGTCCTGAAGCATACAAATTCTTAAAGTACAAGTTAAATGAGTTACAGGAGGAAATAGATAGAAAAACTATACTAGTGGGAGGATCTCAACTGCAAACTAACTCAAAAAAGAAGAGAAGGTGGGGTGGCTAGAAGGCACAGTGAATAGAGCACCGGCCCTGGAGTCAGGAGTTGAAATCCAGCCTCAGACGCTTAACACAAAAACTACCTGTGTGACCTTGGGCAAGTCACTTAACCCCAATTGTCCTGCCTTCCCCCCTCCAAAAAAGCAAAAAACAAAAAACAAAAACAGAAAAAGTTTAACCACTTTTGATATAAAATGCAATCATAGATATTACACCCATATATTACAAAGATCCTACACCATGATCAAGTGGGATTTATAACAGGAATGTGGGGATGATTCTGTGTTAAGAAAATTATCAACAAAGTGAGCCTAGCAATAACAAAACCCAACAAAAATCATATCTCAATAGCTGCAGAAAAAGCTTTTGACAAAATACAGCACTCATTCCTAAAGAAATAGCAGAAAACATAAGAATAAATGGAGAAGTATTATCTAAAACCATTAGCAAGCATTATCTGTAATGGAGATGAGCTAGAAGCCTTTCCAGTAAGATCAGGGGTGAAATAAGGATGTCCATTATCACAACTTTTATTCAGTATGATGTTAGAGATGTTAGATATGAAATTGAAGGAATTAGAATAGGCAATGAGGAAACAAAACTATCACTCTCTGCAGATGATATGATGGTATACTTAGAGAATCCTAAAAAATTAACCAAAAAAGTAGTTGAAATAATCAACAATTTTAGCAAAGTTGCAGGATATGAAATAAACCCACATAAGTCATCAGCATTTCTATATATTACCACCAAAATCCAGCAGCAAGAGAAAGATAGAAACTTCACTTAAAATAACTAGATAATATAAAATGCCTGAGAGTCTACCTACAAAGCCAGGAAGTACATCAACTCAGTTATAAAACGCTTCTCACAAAAAGTAGTATCTAAACAACTAGACAAATGTTTGTGGTTAGGCCAAGCCAATATAATTTTTAAAATGACAATTCTTTCCAAGTTAATTTATTTGTTCAGTGCTATATCAAACTACCACAAAATTTTTTGTAGAACTAGAAAAAGTAGTAATATAATTCATCTGGAAGAATAAAAGGTCAAGAATTTCAAGGGGATCAGTGCAAAAAAACAAAAGCAAAAAAACTGTGAAGGAAGGTAACCGAACAGTACCAGATCTCAAATTGTATGATAGACAGTCATCAAAACAGTCTGGTACTGAGAGATGGAGTGGTGGATCAGTTGAATAAATGCACAGTAATAAATGACCATAGTTATCTAGTGTTTGATAAACACAAAGATCAAAGTTTTCCGATACATTAACTCAAAAACTACTGGGAAGACTAGAAAACAGTTTGGCAGAAACTAGGTATAGACCAACATCTCACATGGTATACCAAGATAAGGTCAGAATGGGTTTAAGACTTAGACGTAAAGGATGATACCATCAGCAACATAAGGAAGCACGAAGTATTTTGCCTGTCACGTACGTCTATGAATAAGGGAAGGATTTATCACCAAACAAGATAGAGAGCATTACAGGATAGAAAATGGATAATTTTACTTATGTTGAATTAAAGTTTTGCACAAACAAAATGCAACCAAGATTAAAAGGAAAGCAGAAGGGGGAGGGGGAGATTCATAGCAAGTGTCTTTGATAAAGGCTTCATTTCTCAGATATATAGAGGACTGAGTCAAATTTATAAAACAACAAGTCACTCCCCAGTTGATAAATGGCCAAAGGGTATAAAGAGGTAGTTTCCAGATGAAGAAATCAAAGCTATCCATAGTCAGGTAAAAATGCTCTAAATCACTACTGATTAGAGAAATGCTAACTAAAATAACTCTTGAGGTACCATCTGTCACCTATCAGATTGGCTAATGTGGCAGAAAAGGAAAATGGCAAGTGTTGGTGAGGATATGGAAAAATTGAGACTCTAATGAACTATTCATGGTATTGTGAACTGATCTATTTTGGAAAGCAATTTGGACTTGTGCCCAAAGAACTGTGAAACTGCATAGCCTTTAACCGAGCAGTACCACTATTCGGTCTGTATCCCAGAGAGATCAAAGAAAAGGGAAAAAGATTGATTTGTATAAACATATTTGTAGCAGCTTTTTTCATGGTGGCAAAGTATTAGAAATTGAGGGGTGTTCATCAGTTGGGGAAAGACTGAATAAGTCATGGTATATGATTGTGATGGAATATTATTGAGCTATAAGAAATGACAACTAGGATGCTTTCAGAAAAACTTGGAAAGACCTACGTGAACTGATACAAAGTGAAATGAGCAGAACCAGGAGATAATCATACTCAGTTACAGCAGTATATACAATGATCCACTGTAAATGACTTGGCTGTTCTCAGTAATAAAATGATCAGAAATGATTCTGAAGGACTTATAATGAAAAATGCTATCTATCTTCAAGGAAGAAACTGATGGAATCTGAACACAAATTGAAGCAGATTTTTTTAAACTTTTCTTTTTCTTGGGCTTGGTTTTTGTTGTTGTTGTTGTTTTTGTCTGTTCTTTTACTATATGACTAATATGGAAATGTTTTCCATGACTACACATGTATAATCTCTATCTTAGTTGCTTGTCATCTCAGTGGGGTGTTCAGGGGAGGGAAAGAGTTTGGAACTCAAAAATTTTTTAAATGAAATTTAAACATTGTTTTTTACATGTTATTTTAAAAAAATATTAAAATTTCACATAAAAGAGGTTTTGAGGTGATCACATCTACACATTGGAAAAATCACTTTGGAAGCTAAGTAGAGGGTAAATGGAATAGACAGGATTGAGGCAGGGAGACTAATTTGAGAGGTGATGAGGCCCTAAAGGTTGTAGCCATATAAGTGGAGAGAAAAAAGTTTTTGTTTGTGATAATGTAAAGATATAAACAAGATTTGGCAATGGATTGGATTTGGGGTGAATGTGTATGAATAGTGGAGGATGATGCTGAGATTGTGGTATCAGTGATTTGGAGAACAGTCATGTCCTTAACAGATTAGGAAAGTTCTAAGGAGGGAGAAGTTGGGGAGAAAGAACATGTTCTGTTTTGGACATGTTAAATTTGGAATTTCTACTGAACATCCATCTTGAGATGCCCATGCTGTTGGAGGTGCATGATTTTATCTCAGGATGGAAGCTAGTCTTGAACCTGTAAATATGTAAATGGTTTTCATAGAGTTGATAATTGAACTCATAGGAGCTTATGAAATTACCAAATGAAATCATTTAGATCAAGGATTCATAACCTGGGGCACATAAACTTTTTTATAGCTACCTTTTTATTAAAAATTACTTTCTTTTGTAATTCTTCATATTTTATTTTATACATTTAAAAATACTATTCTTAGATAGGGTCCATAGGCTTCACCAGACTGCCAAAGCAGTCTATCAGACAAAAAAAGGTGAGGAACTCCTGATATAGAGGGGAAAAAAGAACTGAAATGGACACTCGGACAGAATCAACAGGCCAAGACCACCAGTAATCGAATTCAGGAAGCATTTATTAGCTAGCTGGTGGCAGACCTAGGGATAAAGTCCCAGGAGCTGCCCTGAACCCCAATAGACACTCAGGTTAAATAGTCAAAAACCACCATCGTATCAGGAGTAACAGTAATGGGGCAGACTGGTCAGGCAGGATGTGGGCGGGGGCATTCTTAGATAAGACAGGCTGTTCAACACTCAAGCCGAGGGGAGGATTCAGGAATTCAGGATGCAAAGATGGGCCCCTTGTGAGCCGGTGAAATGCCAGGGCTTACTACTTCAGAACGGGATATAGGATGTAGTTTTAGAGGATACCTTTGACTAGTGAGTATGTTCTAGATAAGGATCCAACAAAAGAGAAGGAAAGGGAACTGACTGATGAAAATTGGGAGAGAGCAGTGTGATCAAAACCTATAAAAGACAAACAGTCCAGAAAGAAGTGGGAAGTGTCAGATGCAGATAAGCCAAGGAGGATCAGAATTGAGACAAAGCCAGTAGACTTGGTAGAGTTGATTGGTAACTGGGCAGTTTCGGTTAAACAGTGAGGTCAAAAGCACAACTTTTTAGGGTATAGACTGGTGAGATGAGAGAGAGTGATAGCATTGTGTATAGATTTCTTTTTCTGGCAGTTTAGCCATAAAAGGAATGAAGATATTAACAGAATGATCAGGGATGGGCTGATCAAAGAAAGGTTTTTTGAGGGTGGGAAAAACAGGCCTGTTTGTAAGACACAGGGAAAAATCACAGATAAGAGATAAATACATAGATAAATACAGAATAATAGTGGGGACAGTTTTCTGGAAAATAGAAGATTATAGGAATCAAGGGCACATTTACAAGTTTTTGTCTTGGCAAGGAGAAGGGCCACTTCTTCATCTGAGATCAGAGTGAAGTAGGAGATAGTGGAGAGATTTGTGAGTAAGTGAGATGAAGAGCAGTTTTGGGCAAGTGGTCAGTTTTTTCTGTAACATATGAGATAAAGCCCTTAGCTTAATGGTTATCAGGGAGGGATGTTGTGGGAGGCTTGAGAGAAACTTGAGAGACTAGAAGCTGTGTAACGATTATTACAGAAAGTAGGATAGAAAATAAACAGGAGAATATTAGAATATTTTACTTGCAGAACTTAGGACCTAGTTAAAATTAGATAACAAAATTTTAGTGGGTTCAGTCAGTAGTTTCTTTTAGCTCTTCAACAGTATGCAAAAAGGAACAAAAGAGGCAGATGGTAGAAATAATCCAGACTTGGTTTACAAGGTATTTAAGGATGGAGGACAGTGTAAAGTTGAGTTGGTCCACCAAGAGGTCAAGATAGGGAACAGAAGAGAGTATGGCCAGTGCAGCAGTATAGGTCTGGGAAAGAACCATGGTACAAGGAATGGAGATCATGATGAACATGTGAACAGGGTTAAGGATTGTTAAGCAATACATAAAGATGGAGTGATAAAAGCATGATCAGATAAGGGAATTTAAAAATTTATGAGCATAGAAATGGAACATTTGTGGGTGATAACAAGGTCAGAGGTATGACCAAATAAATCCCCCTGGAGTGGAAGAATACATCATAGGAACAGTACATCAGGATTTTTGAGGGGGTATCAATTTGCATGTTCAATTCCCCTAAGTAAAAGGCAAGGAGATGGGGAAGAGAGAGACTGCAAACCAGACACCTAAATCATTGAAGAACAAAGGAGAATGTTCTGAGGGCTGCTGTGCACAACCTTGAGGTCCTGAATTGCATGATAAATTTGGATAGTGTTAACTTCAAGTGAGAAGTTGATTAGTCAGAAGGGGGCTGTACTGGGGAGTGGGCAGAAATAGTGATAGGGAACAGGGAGTAGTTTAGCTCTCCCACCAGTGTCTGATTTGGGGGATATTAAAGAAAAGAAATTAAAGGGCAAGCAGGGAAATGTTATTAGGAGGTGCTATGTCCAAGTGAGAGTCAGAAGGTGGAAGAAGAAAGAAAGCCATTTAAAATGAAAGAACAAGGGGTGGCTAGGTGGTGCAGCGAATAGAGCACCGGCCCTGGAGTCAGGAGGACCTGAGTTCAAATCTGGCCTCAGACACTTAACACAAAAACTAGCCATGTGACCTTGGGCAAGTCACTTAACCCCAACTGCCCTCCAAAAAGCAAAAAAAATAAAATGAAAGAACATCTGTTCTTTTTGAAATAGAAGGGTAAAATGAAAGGGACATGCAAATCTGGAGTGGGTTGGAGTATAGTTGAGAGGGGTTTTGGAGTCAAGGAGCAGTGAGTTGAGCATGGGGATTAAGGTTTGTATATTGACAGCCATAGGTTTTGGATCACTCAAATGGTGTGTGAATATAAGGGGTTGGAAATGTGCATACCAGTTAGCAGTGGGAATCTATGCACAGCATCAGGGGTTGGAAAGAAGTTCATTGAAGGAGACATGAGCCCTTTCTTTGACCTCTTGGGAAACAGACATGTTCTATGAAGACCCTGTGTGGCACATTAAAGCAGGTTTGCACAACTTGTGGCTGTCAAAGGATTTCTCTACATACAAAGGATGTTTTCCTCTACATTTTTCCACAGGCTGCCTGAAATCCTTTGGTTTTCCATAAGCGGCCTGAGGGCTGCAAGTTGTGTAGGCTTTGACATAGAGGTAAAGGAAACCCAGACAGGAAATCACAATGCCTTGTTTGTCCTAGATAAGGTCATTTGGGGAGGTGGGGAGAGATGGAAGAAGTGTTGTTTACATGACATCCAAGAGCTGAATAAGGTCCTGGCCCAGAGCATCATTGGATCAAGTGGTGACCTTCCCTATTTTTGGCCCAGAAGGCAAGGGCCTTCTGTGTGCATGTATGTGCGCATTTGTACATGTTTGCATATATAGTCAGGCACTAGACTAAGCTTTGATCTAGAAGTAGTGGTAGGCAGCTTTGCCCCTTCACACATAAGTTTTGTCAGTTCTGCATCCCTAACATCTTTCATGTCTGTCCCCTTCCTATTTACATCACAACCATCCTAATTTAGACCCACATCACTTCTCATCTGGCCTATTGCAATAATGACCTCTTAATTTCTCTCCTAAATTCTCTCTCAATCTCTCTCTTCTGCAGTTCTTCTTCCACGAAGCTGCCCATGTTTGTTTTTACTTTGTTTGATAACATGATTGTTATAATTACTGTTTCTTTGGATTCATTTGATTCATAGTAAACTTTTTCTCGGGCCTTAATTTTTATTTTGTCTTTGTAAGAAGGGATATTATGGCATCTTGTTTTGCTCCCACAGATAATCTTAAGAAATAGTAAGGCTCCCAGACTGATGGGAACTTGTGATAAGCTTTCATAGCCTGTTTTGCAGGGACCATGGTCTTGCACATCTTGACTAGAAAGGTTGGGACGTGACAAATGACTGGGACCCTAGGGATCTTTCCTTGTCAGAAGTGTCTTCAATATTGCACTTGCTCAACTAACCTCATTAACTTATACAAAATCCAAAGGGCGGAGATGCCTCCATTTTCTAATCATGGGATATATGATCTGGGAAGGAGAAAATGTTAAGGAGGGCATGTAAGGAAAAGTTGTAGCCTTGAGGAATATGGACCAATCCCTACTTTAAGGGGAGGAGTCAGAATACAATAACAATATTTAAGCTTGTTCTTGCTTCTGTATGGGGTGTGTGTGTTCCTAGTGAGCACTGCACTGCTTCCTTGAGAGAAGCTTAGTAAACACCTTCCTCTGCATGCTCTCTTTCTGAGTTCTCTCAGTGAGAAGAGGTCTATCATGTGGCTCGCCCTGTCTGGGAAGTCCTGTGATCCCCACAGTCATGTTTCTCATAGTCTGTTTTTTAAAGGTTTCTTAAAAGCAGCAGATTTGGGGATTTTGTTTTATTACCCAGTCTATCATTCTTTTTCATTTTCTTAGATTGTTGTAATCTAGTCACATTTAAAATTATGAGAATGAAGTCTATTTTCCTCCTTTTCTCTCTAAGTTTTTTTTTTTTAAGATTAGGATTTTTCCCCTTTTATATAAAGGGGAAAACACAGTATAATGTCTCTTCAGTTATTTTAATTCCAATCTATTTTAAGTCAGTCTATTTTATTTATTTATTCCAGTCTATTTTAAGGTTTTCTTCCTCTTACCCTCAAATTTCCTTATCCCACCTTCAACTTCTTTTGTTAGTTTTTTTTTTTATTATTCATGAATATTTACTCAAAAATTTAAATGAAATCCTATCAAACATATTACAGGAATTTTGAATAAATTTATTGTGACCAAGAAGGATTTTTACTAAGGATGTAAGGATGGTTCAACATTAGGAAAACAATCAACAAAATGAATCGTATTAAAAGCTAAAACATCCAAAATTGCACAACCATCTCGATAGATGCAGAAAAAGCTTTTGACAAAGTACAGCACTATTTTATGCTAAAAATACTACAAAGCACAGATATAAAGAAAAATTTTTTTAAATCATAAAAAGCATCTATCAAAAATCAAAAGTAAGCATAAAAGTAATCAAAAGTTGCATATGCAACTGGGACACACTAGAACTTTTTCCAGTAAATATGGGAGTGAAGCTAGGATGTCTACTCTCTTCACTCTTATTTGATATAGTTTTAGAAATGGCAGCAACAGCAATAAGAAAAGAAAGATATTAAAGGCATAAAGATAGGTAAAGAGGAAATAAAGCTATCCCTATTTGTTGATTGTATGATGGTATATTTGGAAAATCCTAGAGAATCTGCAAAGATACTAATTGAGATAATTGTTTCAGCAAAGTTATAGGCAACAAAATGAACAGTAAAAATCAACAGAATTTCTATATAATAATAACAAGGCAAGAAGCAAAAATAGAAAGGGAAATTCCATTCCAAATAAGTACAAAATGTGGGGATCAGTCTACCAATGGACAAAAAAGACTCGTATAGAGTCACAAAGTACATGAATAATGACTTAAAGAGCTGGATGAATATTCAGTGCTCATGCATAGGCAGTACCAACAAAAATGACATTACTTCCAAAGTTAATCTATCCTTTTAATGCTATGCCAATCAAATTACCAAGGGAATACTTTATAGAACTCAATAAAATTATAATAAAATTCATTTGGAAAAAACAAAATGTAGAATATTTGACAAAGTGGAAAATATAAATCACCCAAGAAAAAACTCCTGTTTGATAACTATTGCTGAAACTAGAAAGCAAGACATTGAAATTAGGCTTAAACCAATATCTTGTACCATATTCCATATAATACATTGTGAATATGTGACCTTAGAATTAAAGGTCATACGACTAAAAAAATTAGAAGAGTAACAGATCATATGCCTCTCACATCTATGGGTAGGAGATGCATTCTTTTTTTTGGGGGGGGGGGAAGTAAAATGGATAATTTTTATCAAATTAATTTTTTTTAATAGTATTTATATATATATTTGAAACATTTAATGTTACGACCTTGAATTTCAGATCCATTTCCTTCCTCCCTTGTCACCCATTCCTTTTTGGGATATAAGTAATTCAGTATATGTTGTACATGTCTAGCTATGCAAAACATTATCATAGTAGATATATTGTACGAGGCTGCTTATACTTCCCTCCCACTCATCCCACCCCCCACTTGGTCCATTCCCTACATGATCCTGTCCCTCTTCTGTAGTGGGTACTTCCAACCTCCCCTCACCCCAAGGATGCCCTCCCATCCATCATCCCTCCTCTCATCCTCCTTCCCCCTATTCTGCTGCAGGTTGAGATATCCCATTTAGTATGTATGTCATTTTCTCCCTGAACCAAATTCAATGTGAATGTGGTTTTGCCTTTTTAGCCTTCCTTATTCTCCCCCTCCTTTGCACCCACTTCCCTACATGAGATAGTTTACCCTACCATGTCTCTCCCCATCTCCTCTTGCCACTTTCCTCTCTCACCTCATAATTTCATCCCTTGAGTATTCTCCCTTCCCAACAAATTCAACCTATGCCCTCTATCCATATATAACTGTAACCATATACACACACATTCACATATGTATTCATATGACCACACCCCTTCTTCCATTATTTTCATAGTGAGAAAGATATCATCAGTCACAGTTATTGCTTTTCCATATAGGAATGTAAATAGTTCAACTTTGATAAGTTCCTTTTGATTTCTTTTCCCTGATTACCTTCTCAGGCATCTCTTGCTTCTTGTGTCTGGATGTCAAATTTTCTATTCAACTCTGGTTTTTTCCTCAAGAATGCTTGAAAGTCCTCTATTCCACCGAATGACCATATTTTCCCCTGAAACAAAATACTCAGTTTTGCTGGGTAGGTGACCCTTGGGTTCATTCCCAGTTCTTTTGCCCTCTGGAATATCATATTCCATGCCCTTCGATACCTCAGTGTAGAAGCTGCCAGGTCCTGGCTATTCTGATTGTGTTTCCACAGTATTGAAATTGTTTCTTCCTGGCTGCTTGTAGTATTTTCTCCTTGATCTGGGGATTCTGGAACCTGGCTATAATATTCCTGGGAGTTTTCTTTTTGGGATCTTTTTCAGGAGGTGATCGGTGGATTCTTTCAACCTCTATTTTGCCCTCTGGATCTAAAACATCAGGGCAGTTTTCCTTGAGAATTTCTTGAAGGGTGATTTCTAGGTTCTTTCTTTGATCATGGCTTTCAGGTAGTCCAATAATTTTTAAATTGTCTCTCCTGGATCTATTTTCCAGGTCAGTGGTTTTTCCCATGAGATATTTCACATTGCCTTCTAATCTTTCGTTTGTTTGGATCTGCTTAACAGCATCTTGATTTCTCATAAAGTCATTAGCTTCCATTTGCTCCAGTCTAACTCTGAAGGAATGAATCTCCTCAGTGAACTTTTGAGATTCTTTTTCCATCTGGCAAATTCGACTTTTTAAGGCATTCTTCTCCTCAATGCCCCTTTGGGCCTCCTTTGTCATTTGAGTTAGTCTATTTTTTAAGGTGTTGTTTTCCTCAGTCAGGCTGTTGATCCTCATTTCATACTTTTCCTGCATCCTTCTCATTTCTCTTTCCAATTTTTCCTCCACTTCTCTTATTTGATTTTTAAAGTCCTTCTTAAGGTCCTCTATGGCCTGCAACCCGCTCATGTTTTCCCCTGGGGCTTTTGGAGCAGGACTTCTGACCTCACAGTCCTTTTCCCGCTCTATGCCCCCAAAATAGGAGTCTAGGGTTGCATTTTTCTGTTTCCTTTGCCTTGGCATGTTGCCACTTAATTGCTTGACTTTTGGGCTTGTTGCCACACCATGGCTTTAAGGCCAGCTAGAGGAATTTTCGTCCCGAACGTGTGGGGGGCAACTTCCGTTTCTGGCAAGCTGTAAACCCACCCACAGCTTCCACCCTAGATCACAATCTAGATCCAGGGAGGTTAAAGCAAGAGCGATTACCCCCCAAGACTGATCGCTGGATCTCCCCAGGATTTGTAGGCTGGGAGCCGGAAATGCCTATGAAAACTACAAAATGGCGTGTCTCCTCAGCAGCTTCTAGCCCCCAGGGGAGGGAGCTGACGCATTCCCCAAATATGGGTCCCAAAGTCCATAGGACACTAACCTCTTACTTTGTCCTAGGCAAGTCTATGTTGATAATTCTGGGGTCTCCACAGTTCCTGGTGTTCTGGGATTCCTCCAGCTGGCTGCTGGCTGCTGGCCCTGCCGCCCTGGGGCTAAAACCTCGGCTCAAGTGGACCTGGGCTCGGCTCGGCTCCTGCGCTCTGCGCTGCCGGTTCCCAGACCACTGCGCTGGTCCTTCCTGCAGGGTGCTGGGCTGTCCTCAGCGGGAGGTTAGCTTCTCTGTGTCGTTCTGTGGGTGCTGGAGCTCCAGAAGATTTTCAGAGTCCTTTTTTACATAGTTTGTGGAGAATCTGGGGGCAGAGAGGCTTGGACGAGCTGTTTCTACTCCGCCATCCATTTTTAAATTAAATTTTCTGTGACTTTTGCTAAAAAGGATTTCTTTCCTTCATTTTGTTTATTATCTCCCTCCCCCCTTCCTTTTCTGGCTAGTCCAGACTTTTATTCTTTGATTCATGGCCCTTATATGTATTTAATCTTTCTTTAGAATCTGTATTCCCCATGGAAATGAAGTTCCTAAGGTAGCTATTTCAGGTTCCTTCTAAACAGTTTCTGTATTATTGCTATTGCCTTTTAGATCTTGTCCTTCAGCCCCCTACTTTCTTTTGTGCCTCACTCATTCTTCAGTGCTGCCCCTCCCCCTCAACTCCCACTGAAGATTTCTACACCTCTTTCTCCTGCTTTTCTTTCTTTCCCTTTGCCTCCTCACCCATTCTTTTTAGCCTATTTTCCTGAAAAACTTCAGGAACTTTTTCCTCATTGTTAGCCTTTAGATATGACATTTTCTCCTTTATTTTCCTCTTCCCCCCACCCTTTTATGTGTCTTCCCATTCTGTAATTTAGTTCCACAAAACAAAAACAAAAACACCATTTGTTTATTTGTATATGGGATCTTGTGAGATTGAATTCGTGATGTTTCAGACCTCTTTCTTCACCATCACTTCTTTGTACATCTGCTTTTATCCTTGTGTACATTTTGAAAAATCTAATCTTAAAGATCTCTTATGTTGTTGTTGGTTGCTATATTTGTTTACTCTTCTTGTATTTCTGTGTTTGAGAAGCAAAATATTTTTTCAGGTTTGGTTTTCTGTGTAGGAATGTTTTTAATGCCTCTTTAGAAAACCTTCCTCTTTTTTTTTTTCCACTAATGGTTAGGTTCACACTTGAAGTTTGGATCAGCTTGGTTTGCAATCTTGAGTTCCTTTGATCTTTTGGAATATGTTTCATTCCCTCTTGCTGTTTTTGGTGGGTGCACAATAGTCTGTTAGTTGAATTTCTTTTCCTTTGTATTTTGAAGGTCTTTTTGAAGGTCATTTGTTGAATTTGTTGTTAGCAGAATTGTAAACGTTAAATATTACATGTCTTGGAGTTTGCAGCATAGGGTTTTTTTCCCTTGGAGACAATCTGTGGATTTTTTTCAATTGGCACTACATTTTCTTTTTTCAGAAGTTTCTCTGGGCCTTGGACCTTAAAGTTCTCCTTGCCTTAAATGATTTTTAGGGTTACAGAACTGTCCCCAGCTGGATATTGGGCTATTTTCCCTCTGCCTTAGTGGAGCCAATCACAACCAATCACATATGTGTCCTGCCCTAGTTTCTTCTGACTGAGCTCTGTTGTGACACAAGAGTACTACCATGCTACTGTCAGGGCCTGAGCAGGCTTCTGCTTTTTGGGTTTCTGTTGCCTTGGAGTGCAGAGTGGCATGTAGAATTGATTACTCTTGCAAACCCTCAGGATGACTTGTGTAACCCTGCTGCTGGAAGCATGGTAGGTAGTAGAGAGGGCTGTTGAGTAAGCATAGGAGTGGCTATCGAACAGTCGTTTTTGCTAATTACTTGGTTTCTTGGTGTTCTAGTCTATGGAAACAGCTGAATTTGCTTTATCTCTTGCAAACAATTTTTATTTTGGAGAGGTTGGGAGAGATCATGAGGACTGGAAAAAATGTTTGGGCCTCCATCTTGTTGGTGTTGTAATCTTGAAGTCCTCTTTTGTATTTATTTTCTGAACATTCATATATGTATGTGGTACTTTACCCAGTATAATGTAAGTTTTTTGAGGTTGTTGGCTGTGGTTTCCATTTTGTCTTTGTAGCCCAGGTACCTAGGGTAATGCATTAACACATACCAGCTATTCAGTGCTTGATTGATACATACAAAATAAATATACAAAATAATGTGTAACCACTATGGAAAAAGAATGGCCAGGGACACATTGTGTTCTGGGGTGTGGAGGGGAAATCCATGTTTTCCTGAGTGCCAGAAGATGGAAGGAGCATAAGAAATGTTTCTAAGATGAAGGGAAGTTTAATATTGAAAGGAGATTCCAGAGATTGAAATGGAGGGGCTCTATAGGATGCTTACTTGAGTGTGTGCCAGTGGAGAGTGAAGGTCTTCTAAGAAAAGGGGAGACCTGGTCATGTTGATAGGTAGTGAGGAAAGGAGCTAGTAGAAGCCCGAAGAGGAAATAACAAGAAGGAATGATTGGTATAGGCTTTCTTAGCGGGTACTATAGATGGTGGGCCTTGGCTAGATAAACTTCCTCTTCCTTGGAGGCTAGAGTAAAGGAGCAGAGAGGATGGCTGCCAATGAAGAGTTTTATGACATATTGAGTAGGGAAGCTAAGGTCTTAATTTTCTTAGTAAATAATAAGCTCTTACTCCTGGGAAGAGTAGAGATAGGTAGTGTTTGGGGGCTGAAGTAGAGGTTTGGAACAGTTGGAATAAGTGTGAAAGGGAAAAAAAAATAATCTTTAGCTGAGTTGATAAATTACTTGAACTTATGATGAATCTATTAAAAAATTGTAATGACTTTCTCCACTAGTTTTCAGTAGCACCGTAGTTGGAATAAGCAACTTGCTTATGCCAAAGGATGAATAGATTGTCAAAATGCTTTATTAATCTTCATAATATTCACAGTGTGATGTGTTTTATTCCATTTGCTAGAAGTGACAAACTAAGGTAAAGAAGTGTCACTATTGAAAATCAGTATGGCAACCCATCAACAAAGGTGGAGATTAGAAGTTGCTTTCCTCTTCTCATTACCCAGGTCATTCTGTTGTTTATCTATCCAAAGTGAGAAATTTGTCTAAGTTAGATGTGGTAGGGTATAGCATGAAGACACTGAAGAAGACACTGCCCATGGTGTCAAGCAGCTTCAGTTGCCATGTAAAAGTGTGCTTGTGTTATAGCTAGTAGAGACGTTCATAATATGGTAGTTTATCCTCTGGAAACTACCCAGGGAGCTTCATAGGTTCTTCATCTCCTCTTATAGTCCTAATACATACACCAATATAGGAAGAAAATTCAATTATTGGTTCACTACTATATTTAATATTTCTTTATTCTCTTTTAGGATTCAATTTGCTTGTTCTATATGCAAGTTCCGTAGTTTTAATGATGAAGAAATCCATAAGCACCTACAGAGCAAGTTCCATAAAGATACACTGCGTTTCATTGGTACTAAGCTACCTGACAAAACAGTGGAGTTCTTACAGGTGAGGTGTAACATAAGGCAGAGGATCTTTCTTGATGCAAAAAGCTACTTTAATTAATGTTTATCTCCATTTTGTAAATACAAAAGGGAGGCAGAGAAAAGAGATGAATTGGTTTCCTAAATTCACATCTTTTCCAAGTAG
The DNA here is from genome assembly GCA_011680675.1 of Gymnobelideus leadbeateri. Taxonomy (NCBI): domain Eukaryota; kingdom Metazoa; phylum Chordata; class Mammalia; order Diprotodontia; family Petauridae; genus Gymnobelideus; species Gymnobelideus leadbeateri. The sequence goes on along the minus strand of WOXC01005369.1, from coordinate 435,600 downwards.
CCCAAATGATCTGAAGGAACAAAACCTGCCTGTCTTTGATACTGCTGTTAAGATATTTTTTAAGAGAACCATCAATGCATGTTTTATGCAAATATTTAAGCCGAGGTTTTAACCTGGCATCCTCCAAATGAGTGGTAACTGTATTTCAGTATAATTGGATTTTTTTTTTTTAAATCCTCTGTATCTTACTCATCTACAAATGTGATTGTGAGAAAAGGTCCATAGACTTCACCAGGCTGCTGACCATAGAAAAGGTAAAAAGCCCTTGATTGAAGTTGCTTTTGTGTATAAATTGCCCTTTTCCCCTTTATGTTGTCCTTCAACCTTTCTAGGAATACATTGTGAACAGGAATAAGAAAATAGAGAAGCGTCGTCAGGAGCTGACTGAGAAGGAAAGTGTAAAGCAGAAACCAGACCCTTTCAAAGGTGAGTTGAGAGGCATTAATGAAAGAGGAGCTAGAAGATCCATATGTACATCATAGCATCTAGCATGCTTAGAAATTTTCTGTTGGTCTCAACACAGAGCAGGGAGAATAGAAGGCTGAAAAGTGAGCTATGAGCTCTGATTATTTATAGTGAGTATATTTAAGTTTGGGGGGTTTTTTTGTTTGTTTGTTGTGGGGTTTGTTTTGTTTTGTTTTGTTTTGTTTTGGGGCTTTTTGGCTTTTTGGTGGGGGAAAGGCAGGGCAATTTGGGTTAAGTGACTTGCCCAAGATCACACAGCTAGTAAGTGTCTGAAGTCGCATTTGAACTCAGGTCCTCCAGGACTAGTGCTCTATTCACTGTGCCATTTAGCTGCCCCAAGTTAGTGTATTTAGCAGAAGAAAAAGAAACATACAGACAACTAGGAAGAGAGTTTGTTATTTTCCAAAGATCTTTTCAGAATTTATAATTTGGACAAAAGGAGAAGCTAAGGGAGCACATACTTGATTTACACATGAAGCAATTTTAGCAAATGTTCTTTAGTTAGATGGTATCAGGGTACTTAAAGGAGAAAGCTGGGTGGGAGGTGAAGGGGTTACAGATTTTATGTGACCATAGAACTCTGTAAAGGAACAACTCCAATAACATGGGCAGTGATAAAACAATCCTCATTTGGATCTGCAGGAATTGGCCAGGAACACTTTTTTAAGAGGATTGAAGCCGCACATTGTATGGCTTGTGACATGTTAATTCCTGCCCAGCACCATCTTCTTCAGCGGCACCTTTATTCTGCTGACCACAATCACAACCGCCGTGTAAGTGCTCCCTGCCCTATTCCTAAATCAGCTATTATGGTTTAGAAGGTGGAAAATTGATGACAATCTTGATCCTTGTGGTATTCTCTCATTATCAAAACATCTTGTGGTCATTTTGAGGGATTGTGTTGAAAAGGAGCTTTTATTTTTCTAAGGTTAAAATTAACCCTGTCATTTGAGGTTAGACATTTTACCAGGGCTTGGTTGAAATTTATAAGATTGAGGATTTTCTTCATATAAAGTTAAAGACATTCCTTACCATCTTCTGGAAATGTGTTCTGTGTAACCTGACTTTTAAGTTGCTAAGATATGCATATCTGAAGGCATTGTGCTGTATGTTCTTTGAAGGCTGGAATATGTAGTTTTTGTCCTTGTATTTGCAGCACTCCGCATGGTACCTTGCAGAGCTGACCTTGGACAGTATCTTAACAGCTCTAACCTCCCTGTCTTGATGACTTACTATATCAATAAATACTCTTTTAGTTCTGTCATGTTTTTAATATGTAAAAAACTTTCCTCTTCCTCCCCCCACCCACCCCCATCTAAAGTTAAGCTTACCTCAGGATACATAGCTAGCTCAGATTTGAACCCAGATCTTCTGACAGCAAGGCCAGTGCTTTTAACACCATGCCCTTCTGAATTAAAACGAATTGTATTACTGCTTCCCTCTGTAGAAGAATGGTTCTTTTTTGTTTGTTTTTAGATGATAGCTAACATTATTTAGTACTTACTATGTACCAGGGACTGTGCTAAGCACTTTTACTCAGAAAGCCCTGGGAGGTAAGTGCTGAGGGGGATAATAATTATCCCCATCTTATAGATAAAGAAACAGGCAGGAAGAGGTGAAGTGACTTGCTCTCAGGATCACACTTAAGTGTGTAATGCTTGATTTTAACTCTGGTCTTCCTGACCCCGGGCCCAGTGTGCCATCTGGCTGCCTCTAAACAAGACTTGGGATGTCATTCTTATATTGATTTCCCAGTGAGGAAACGGCCCTTATCAATGCAGATCAGCACCTCTGTAACCAAAATCTTTTACTGCAGACTTGTAATCTATTTCCTTTACCTCAGTGCAAGTTTTCTGAAAGTAATATATGTTTGCCTTCCTCTATAGCTTGCTGCTGAACAATTCAAGAAGACAAGTCTACATGTGGCTAAAAGTGTCTTGAACAACAGACATATAGTGAAAATGCTTGAAAAATACCTCAAGGTTTGTAGTTGAGGGCAGGGGAAGACATGTCAGTGGGTAAGCAGAACTTTGTTTTTGTAGAGAGTTACATCTCTCACAAGAGATGGTTCTAATTTTTTTTTCTTTTTAGTAAGGAATTGATGTATATTTATGAAACTGTTATTGGAAAAGATAGTTCTTTTCCCTAAATTTAATTCAACTATGATCTTACTTGGACTGTTTGTTATTTCTATTTCATATGTTTTAGAAGGCAAAGTCTTAGGTTTTTCTAACTAGGTCCAACAGCTTTAGGCCCTATTGTGATTATTTCTAGCTATTCTTTGTGTTCTATTTTCTGTGACAGGTCACTGATGTTTCTATTCATTCATCAAGGGTGAAGATCCCTTCACAGATGAAATAGTGGATCCAGATGTTGAAGGAGATGAAGACAAAGAGGAGACTGCTGAAGAGGTAGTTACAGCAGTGTTAGCAGAGGTCATTGCTGCAGCAGTCAGGGCAGTTGATGGAGAAGAAGCAGTACCACCACAAGAGAACAGTGAAGTGAGGACCAAAGGACAAAGCACTGTTAATACTGGTGAGGCTAGAAATGGTGATATTTCCAGCCAGCCACTGGAAGAAGAAATAGTAAGCAAACCATCATGTGAGAATAGGAATACATGTGTAGGAACCAGCAGTGACAACGGCCAGAGCAGAGAGCTTGACCCAGAGGAGAACGCCATGGGAACTGTCAGTGCTCATGAAAAAGAAGCCAACGTAGAAAACTTCAGTGCAGAATCAGAAGATGAGATTGTGGTAGAATAAGTTTGTTGTTGTTTTTTTTCCTGTGAAGGTGATTTATTGGGCTCTATTACAGAATCCGTGGATGTTCTTTTTTTGGATGCAACACCCACATATGTTGCTGGAAGACATGGGATTTCAGAGAAGGGACCCCTCAGGGCTGCTTCACTGGTGTATTCTGTAGATTTGCTTAGTTATGCTATGCTTTCTACATCCTTTTGTTTTGGGTTGAAGATTGCACAAAGTTGTACATTTCTTAAGAAATAATAAAACTATAGTTCTTTTGACCTTCAATTGAAAAGCATCATTTAAAAATAAAACTTGATAGTTTCATCACTAAATACAGCCCCCGAACTGTTCATTCCTTTTTTATGAAATATTCTTTTTTACAAGCACTTCTTATCTCCCCCACTACCCTTCCTCCTCATTGAACGATAAAAAAAGAAAAACCTCACAACAGCATGCATAGTCCAAGGCAAACAAATCCCCAAATTGGCCATTTCTAAAACTACATGTATATCTCTGCATTTTAAGTCCATCACTTCTCTGGTAGGAAATAAGTGGTTTGTTTCATCTTCATCAGTCTTCTGAACTAGGGGTTTATCGTTGTATTGCTTACAGTTCTAAAGCCCTTCAGAGGGTTCCCCCACCCCCACCCCATGTTATTTTCATGGTATATATTGTTCTATTTTTGTTTCCTTCATGTCTTTTCATACAGATACTGAAACTCATCATTTCTTATAGCATAACAATTCCATTACATTTATATACCATAATTTATTTGGCCATCCCCAACAAGTGGGTACCTCCCTCAGTTTCATTTCTGGCTACTCAAATATTTTTATATAATGCTATAAATATTTTTATATAGATGGACCACTTTCCTTTTTCTTTGCTCATTTTGGGGATTTACTTTTTATAACAGATTCTACCAGTTTTAAAGGAGAAATTAATATTGAAGATCCATTTTTTTGTTAGGTAGACAACTTTAAAATATTTCAAAGAATTAACTCAACCAGTTGTCAAACTCATATTTTTGGCTAAATCTGGGAATCAAACAAAACTATTGGTCTTAAGTAAATTTTGGAATCTAAATAGAATGACTAAATGACATCCAGAATTGTTTTGCTTATTGCAAACATTACTAGAGTTTTGATAAGTTCTGACTGCTTGGAATGAAATATTTTTAAATAACTACTGAGTTTCATAAAAAAAAGGAAAGAAATGATTGATTGCAATGCCTGTTGAAATCTACATGCAAATCACTGTGCAGGATACAAAGAATCAGAACTCATCACCTAAGTGGAAGAAAAAACAAATGATAAGTTAAAAGTAATTATTCAATAAGCAAGAGATGGAAATACTGGATTTTTATTAACTTTTCCTTAATGCTTTACACCACAAGAAAAATTAGTCCCCATGGTTATCAAGAAAAACATTTGGATCCACCACAATACAAAAATAAATTCTAGAGTTGTAAATATATCTGTGAAAGACAGTAATAGATAAAAATATTCTGTAACAATGGTTTCCTTAGCAGTTAACTGCCTTTTAACCTTTTGGAGACCAGTTGTTTCTCTGACACTATTTAAAAATTAGGGGGGGCGGCTAGGTGGCGCAGTGAATAGAGCGCCGGCCCTGGAATCAGAAGGACCTGAGTTCGGAGCCGGCCTCCGACACTTAATCCACACAAACAAAAACCTAGCCCTGTGACCTTGGGCAAGTTACTTAACCCCAATTGCCCTAAAGGGGCGGCTAGGTGGCGCAGTGAGTAAGAGTTGGGATGATCTGAGATCAGATCCGGCCTCAGAAAATGAGCACCCACGCATAAATCAAATGACTAGCCGTGTAACCTTGAGCAAGTTACTTAACCCCAATTGCTTTAAAAAAAATAAGAAAATAAAAAAAATAAAAATTAGGGACCTCTGTGACTAGGGGCAATGACCTGGTGTAATGGAAAAGGCATTGGGCTTAAGTCAAATTCAAATCTTGCCTCTGGTACTTGCTAACCCTGTGACCAAGGTCAAGTTTTACTTAACCTGAGTCTATTTCTTCCTCTATAAAATCGGGGTGATAACACTAGGAACTACCCATCTTACAGGGAGGAGTGAAATCTGAAGAGTTCTATAAATGTTAATTATTACTACTGATACTAGTCAGTCCCATTCCCTTTAGGCCAACGTTTCCTAGGTGCTTCACATAGCATTGATAATATTAGAAGAGTTCTGTGAGTTTTTTCACACTAGTCATATCTTAATACTCAAAATTTTAAAGACATGCTTCAGCAATTTTTTTTAGTGTGAATTATTTATTATGCTATAAAATTTCCCTCGCCCCTGGAACCTTTCATCTTGGAGGCATTCCATATTCTTAGCCTAGTGTTTATAGGCTCCATCACTGTATTTCAAGCTTATAAGTATTCAGTGGTCAAATCTATTTAGAAAGTATTGCTTAAAGACCTGTCTACATTACAACATAACTTCCTGGTGGGATCACACATGGACTGCCGTAATGGGGCTGCACAAAATGGGTTTTCAAGGTCTGGATAACTCTTCTAAAGTCATCAATGGATAGGCTTCATCCATTGTTATTTTACTGATAAACGTGGGAAACTCTCCAGATAGGAATAACTGCTTTATTTATAATCTTTCTATAAAGATGCTATAGGTATGGGCCTTCTCTGATTAGACATTGAAAATAAAGATAACATTTGCTGTACAAGAAGTAAAGAGCAAATGCAATGAAAGGCAGAATTCCAATCAATCACGTATCATCCCTAGTATTAGCTACATATTTTAACTTGGCTACAGTCCTGTCATAGTGGAGTTCAGTTAAAGTATAGAGGAGGATGATATTGGAAGGTCAGAACCTTCATCTTGGCCTTGGATAGTGGATTAGTACCTTAGCTTGTTCAGACCTGGCCCTCCATGCCACCCTATGGCCCCTCTCCACACCATCCACCTACATCCTATTTCTAGAACCCATAAACTATCTTCCCATAACAATGCAAGCTCCCTGACAGCAGGATGGGGACTGTCTTGTTTGTAGCTCTAGCACTTAGCATAGTGCCAGGAACAGGGTATATACTCAGTAAATGCTTTAATCTCTACTAAGAGTAGAGTCTACAAAGACTTTACTGTAGTCTTTGTAGCTTATCCTAAGAGTAATTGTCCATATAATTTTAAGTCAGTTTAGAAAAGTGTATAAAATACTTAACTATACACTGGGGGATAAATACAATTTAAAATCAGTTCTCTCAGGAAAAATATCTATTTATTGGGGGAAATACGTGCATGAAAATAAACTAGGGAGTAACTAAGGGTGAGGAGAGAGGTGGAGAGCATGCTCTAGGAAAAGGTGGGAAGTATTTCAACTGGAGATTTGGGGAAGGTACCAACCAGATTTAGGTCTTAACAGAGGAGGATTCAGAAGATGGAGATGAAAGGGAGTGCATTCACAGACTGTTAGGATGGTTTATGCAAATGCAGATATTTCATTGTGCTCCAACAACCAGCAATTCTTGAACATTTTAGTAATAGTGTTAATAACTGAGAAGTTAGGGGTAGATAAAGGCCGACTTCCTGATTGATACTATAAAAAGCACTTAAATGAGAAGCTAATAACAATGTCTTAATGGAGTTTGTAGCTCTCTCTCCTTTTAAACTAAGGTAGATAGTGGCTTAGGAGGGAGATGTACAACTAATTCTCTTGTCTTAATATCTACACTGGAATAGTAGGCTTACACAGAATTTCAAACTTTCAAGATAACTCATTTCATACATTCATCTTACAAATGAGGAAATAGGTCACTTGGTTAAGTAAATTGTCAAAGATCGTATTGTTAGCCAAAGAAAGAGCTAGAATTGCTTCCCAGTAATATTCCCTGAAAATGCTGTTATATATGCATAAATTTTATAGATTAAGTATGACAGAAGGGAGTGGTGGAACAGGACTTAAATTTTTCACCAAAGGAAAAGTATGACCCAGAGAAGCTGGCCTTCAGTTATTCTGGAATACAGCAGGTACCAAGGTCTTGGAACCTTTTTAACTCTCACTTGAACCTTAATTTCAAGGTTGCCCTTTTTTTTTTTTTTTTTTTGCTTTTTGGAGGGCCATTGGGGTTAAGTAACTTGCCCAAGGTCACACGGCTAGGTCTTTGTGTGTGGTAAGTGTCTGAGGCGGGAACCGAACTCAGGTCCTTCTGACTCCAGGGCCGACGCTCTACTCACTGCGCCACCTAGCCGCCCCTAGGCTGCCCTTTTTTTAAAATAATTTTTTCAATTTATTTAGTATTCTTCCTCTGATACTTTAATGTAAAAGGTGTTAAATCTTCTGTTTGCCTAACTAGCTCTATCATACTTCCATTTTTTCTTTCTGGCTGCCTGCAATATTTTTCTCCTTGACTCTGAAATTTGGCTATAATATTCCTGGCAGTTCTTATTTTGGGATCTCTTTGAGGAGGCAATCAGTAGATTATTTCCATTTCTGTTTTATCCTCTGGTTCTAAAATATTAGGTCAGTTTTCCTTGTTAACTTCTTGAAAGATGATGTATAGGCTCTTTTTTTTTATCATGGCTTTTAGGCAATCCAGTCATTTTTAAATGGCCTCTCCTGGATCTATTTTCCAGATCAGTTGTTTTTACAATGAGATTTTTCACATTGCTTCCTATTTTTTCATTCTTTTGGTTTTGTTTGATTATTTCTTGATTTTTCATAAAGTTATTAGCTTAGGATAGGGGTCAAGATGGCAGAGTAGAGGTAGGACTTCCCTGGGGATCTTGCTTCCACCTTCCCCAGTCCATGTAAAAGGGGAGTCTGAACAGGCTTTGGGGCTATAGAGTGCACAGAATGACATTAAGAGGCTGGCCTCCTGTTGAGGAGAGCCTGGCAGGCTGGCAGGGAGTAGCCAGTGCAGCACTCTGGGAGCTGAGCCCAGGCCCACTTGAGCCAGAGGTTTTGGCCCCAGGGCTGGCCTGACCAGCCACAGGCTGGAGGGACTTCAGATAAGCTGTGGCAGGTTCCAGAATTATCAACACATAGATGCCAAGGACAAAGTGAGAGGTCAGTACACTGTGGACTTTGGGACCCAGTAGCTCTGAGTGTGTCGGCTTTTGCCCCCAGGGTGAGAAGCCTCTGAGGAGCCCTAGTGCAGCCACTGCAGCTTCAGCTCGTGGCCTGCAGACTGTAGGGGGACCAAGCAACCTGTCTGAGGGGTAATCACTCTTGCTTTAATCTGCTTGGATCTGGATTGCAGTCTAGGGTGGACTTCCTGGGGTGTGTGACCAGCTTGCTATAGTGTGTGAAGGCTTCAGAGAGGGCACCCAACTAAAACCTCTGGCAGCTGAGAAAACCCCAGCATCTGGGACAGAAGCTCCCCTGTCTGGTAACAGAGTCCTACTGTGGCAAAAAGCCCCAAAGTCAAGTAATTGAGTGGCAACATGAGCAGGAAAAGGAAGTAAAACAAACAGAAGAATCCAACATTAGATACCTATTTTGGGGACAAAAAGGATCAAAGCATGGAATAGGAGGAAAACAGTGAAGTCAGAACTCCTGCACCAAAAGATTCAAAGGAAAATACGAGCTGGGACCTTAAGAAGCAGATAAGAGAAGTGGAGGAAAAATTGGGAAGAGAATTGAGAACCATGCAAGAAAATGATGAAATGAGAGTAAACAGCCTGACTGAGGAAAATAACACCTTTTAAAATAGACTAACTCAAGTGGCAAAAGAGGCTCAAAAAGGCAATGAAGAGAAGAATACCTTAAAAAGTCAACTCTGCCAGATGGAAAAGAGAATCTCAAAAGCACACTGAGGAGAATCATTCCCTCAGATTTAGATTGGAGCAAATGGAAGCTAGTGACTTTATGAGAAATCAAGATGCTGTTAAACAGATCCAAACAAATGAAAGAATAGAAGGCAACGTGAAATATCTCATGGGAAAAACCACTGACCTGGAAAATAGATCCAGGAGAGATAATTTAAAAATTATTGGACTACCTGAAAGCCATGATCAAAGAAAGAACCTAGAAATCATCCTCCAAGAAATTCTCAAGGAAAACTGCCCTGAGATTTTAGAACCAGAGGGCAAAATAGAGGTTGAAAGAATCCACAGATCACCTCCTGAAAAAGATCCCAAAAAGAAAACTCCTAGGAATATTGTAGCCAGGTTCCAGAATTCCCAGATCAAGGAAGAGAATATTACAAGCAGCCAGGAAGAAACAATTTCAATATTGTGGAAACACAATCAGAATAGCACAGGACTTGACAGCTTCTACACTGAGGGATCGAAGGGCTTGGAATATGATATTCCAGAGGTCAAAGGAGCTGGAATTAAAACCAAGAATCACCTACCCAGCAAAACTGAGTATCATATTTTAGGGGAAAACATGGTCATTCAGTGGAATAGAGGACTTTCAAGTATTCTTGAAGAAAAAAACAGAGTTGAATAGAAAATTTGACATTCAGATACAAGAAGCATGAGAAGGTAAACAGGGAAAAGAAATCATAAGGAAGTTATCAAAGTTGAACTATTTACATTCCTACATGGAAAAATGATAATTGTAACTGATGAAACTTTTCTCATTATGAAAATAGTTGAAGGGAACAGAAATATATATATATGCATGTGTGTATAGTCCATGTCAGAGGGTATATGGCCATATGAATACATATGTGATTGTGTGTATATATGTTTACAGGTGTGCATAGATAGAGGGCACAGGACCAATTTAACAGGAAGGGATGATACCTAAAAGGTGAAATTAAGAGGTGAGAAAGTAATGTGGTGGAAGATGGGAAGAGACAGAGTGGGGTGAATTGTCTCGTTTAGAAGAGGGAAGGGAAAATGATTACAGTGGAGGGGAGGAACAAGAGGGTGGGGGGAATGTGTCAACCTTACTCATTGAATTTGGCTCAGGGAGGGAATGACATATACACTAGATGGGGTATCTCACCATACAGGAGAGTGGGGGAGGAGGGGAAGAAGTGGATAATGGAGGGGAGGGCAGGCTGGGGGGGAAGGGAACTGGGAGGCACCCACTTTTGAAGGGGTACAGGACCAAGGGGGAGATGAAACAAGTGGGAGGTGGGATAGGAGGGAGGGAAATATAATCAGTCTTTTACAATATATCTACCCTGGTAATGTTTTGCATTAGCTGCACATGTACAACCTATATTGAATTTCTTGTCTTCCCAGCAGGGGTGGGTGAGGGAGGAAGGGAATGAATCTGGAATTCAAAGTCTTAAAATCAAATGTTCATATATATATACTATTATTAATACTAAAAATATAGCTATTAGCTTCCATTTGTTCCATTCCAATTTTTAAGAAATTATTTTCTTCAGGTAAGTTTTGTGTCTTTTTTTTCCATTTGACCAGTCCTGATTTTCAAGGCATTCTTCTCTTCATTGGCTTTTTGTACCTCTTTCACCATTTGACCTAGTCTTGTTTCATAAGGTGTTATTTTCTTCGGTAAATTTTTTGTGTCACCTTTACTAAGCTGTTGACTGGTTTTTCATGATTTTCTTGCATTGCTTTTTTATCTTCCCAATTTTCCTGCTACCTCTCTTACTTGATTTTCAAAATCCTTTTTGAGCTCTTTCATAGCCTGAAACCAATTCATATTTTTCTTGGAGGCCTTGGATGTAGGAGCTTTGACTTTGTTGTCTTCTTTTGAGTGTATTTTGATCCTCCTTGCCACCATAGTAACGTGTGTGTGTGTGTGTGTGTGTGTGTGTGTGTGTGTGTGTGTGTGTGTGTTGGAGAAGGGAAGGCAGGACAATTGGGATCAAGTGACTTGCCCAAGGTCACAGGGCTAGTGTTAAGTGTTTGAGGCTGGATTTGAAATCAGGTCCTCCTGCCTCCAGAGCCAGTGCTCTATTCGCTGTGCCACCTAGATGCCCCCCATAGTAACTTTTTAATGGTCAGATTTTTTTCTGTTTGCTTATTTTCCCAGCTTATGTCTTGACTTTTAAACTCTTTCTTAAAGTAGGGCTCTGCTTCCAGGGTGGAGGGAGTACTGTCCCAAGTTTTAGTGGTTTTATGCAGCTGTTTTCAGAAATACTTTTAGGGACTTGTAAGTTTTATGATCCAAGTTGAGGTGTTTATTACTTTCCTGGACTGTGCTGTGGTTTGTGAGTGCCCACAAGCACTCATTTCTGCCCTGGAACTATGAGGAGGGTCCCCTCTCCACTGTGGCAGCAAATTCTGTTATGTAGTGCTCCTCCTCACCCTGGGACTGCCATCCAGGACTGAGACCTGAATCCAAGTATGGGCAAAGCAACAGAGCCCTGCCTCAGTGCTCACAAAAGGACTCATAATTTACTTCTGACCAGTTGTTCAATCCCCTTACAGTTTGTAGCATGAGAGCTTTAGAAGTAGCCACTGATGCTGCTGCCACTGCTGCTACTGCTGGCACTGCTGATTCAGTGGCTCCCAAGACCTGCTTCTGGCTTGCTGGGTTCCAGTCTGTGCTGGCACAGCCTGTGCTGGATGCTGTTCCACTCCCACTCTGGTGCAAGAGACCTTTCCTGATGACCTTTGAAGTTGTCTTGGGCTGGAATTTTATTTCACTCCATCTTTTTGTGCACACTGCTGCTTAGAATTTGTTTAAAGTCTTTTTTTTTTAAAGGTACTTGGAACAGTTTGGGAGAGATTTCAGGCAACTCCCTGCCTTTACTCTGCCATCTTGACTCTGCCTGTCTAGGCTGCCCTTCAAAGCATGTTTATACATGTTTTCTACCAAGTTTTGTGTTCTAAGATTATTTCAATTATCATATATCAAAACTGAATATATCCACCTAATTCAAACTTTTGTTACTGAATGAATTCAAAAGTATTAAGTGTTTAGTATGTGCAAAAAGCACTGTGTGCCAAGTGCTGGGAATACAAACAAAAATGACATTCCCTACTCTCATGGTGCTCACATTCTATCTAGTAGGAGAGACAACACACATAGGTTTCTGCTGGAAGAAAAGACACATCCCATGGTTCTTAGGGTGCAACAAAACATGTAGTAAGATCTCTTCTTTAATATCATTTCCACCAATAAAATTTTAGTAATTTCTGATGCTGAGTCATCTGACAGTGCCCAGGACTTCAGTAGCAAGATCTTTCTTTTCTGGGTTTTCAGTTAGCTGTGGCTGTTGCATCTGCACAAACAGGTCCATGGTCCATCTGTAAAGAGGTTGTTTCCTAGGATGATGGCTAGAAGCACTGCTATTCCCAATGCTCTTGGATTCAGAGTTCTGAACTGTGACCATGACAGTCTAAAAACGTGATCAAAGTGGTAGTTTGACTTTCCTGGAACACACCATTTCCTATCTTGTCCTCAGTGCCCTGCTGCTTTAGTTAGGCTAGTGTACAGGAGAAATGACTGACACCTTGCTTCCCCAAGTTGTGGCTACATGTTGACACCTCAACACACCGTTCTGCTCTCAGGGAATACATAGAATACAGTGGGAAAAATGTCGGGCTATGGTAAAGAACATGAAATCACATTATATCTTCTGCTAGAGGTCAAGATGAGTGCTCAAAGGATTTCCTGTAACACAATTCCCATATCAGAAGATCAAGTTCATTTATTTTGAATTATTTTGATTTTGCTCAGAGTCCCCTGTCACTCTATTGTATCTATCCACCTAGAGAAAGAGGCATCACAAAGAGGCACTATGGTTTTGTCCCAGACAATACAAAATACAAACTGAACATGATTACTGAACTGGTAGATCAGAAAATGTCATAGATACAGTTTATATAGGTTTTTACAGAGTACAATAAAGTATATCATGATATTCTTGTGGAAAAGAAAAAGAGATGTGTGCTACGTTATAATGTGATTAGATATATTATAAAATGGCCAAACTGAAAGAGCAGTTGTTAATGCTGTAATGGCAGCTTGGCAGGAAGTCTCCAGTGGTATCCAGACCCATCTAAGTGTGCAATGATCTAGTACAACTGTCCACTTGTCTCCATCTTTTCCACAAGAATCCCACAACTTTTTTCAAATGCTAAGCTAAAATCAAACTGAACTTTATAACGATCTGATATGCTACTAACTCAATAATCCTATTTAAAAAGGAAGGCATGAGGTAGCTAGATTGCACAGTGAATAGAGTATTGGTCCTGGAGTCAGGAGGACCCGAGTTCAAATGCGACCTCAGACACTTGACATTTACTAGCTGTAAGTCACAAGTCACTTAACCCCAATTGCCTTGCCTTCCCCCCTCCAAAAAAAAGGAAGGCAGGTTAGTCTACCATGCCTGAATCTTAAAATTTTTAAACTAATTTTGTTGTTTGACACAACATACTTCACAAAAATATATACAAACAACCTTTGCAAGACACACACACAAAACATTTACTAAAGTATCACTTAGAAAGGTGGAGTGGCTTTTAACAATGATAGTATACTAACATGGCCTATTGCATTTGAATATTTTATTTTAATATTTAATATAAAATAATAAATATTTTATTCTCAGTATTGTTTTTACATTGTTGTAGACGATATTATCGAATCATTTCATCCAAGTCTACACGTTTCGCTAATGCTTTATATGTATCAATCTTTATAGTGCAATAATGTTCCTTTATGTTTATATACATTTTTACCCAATCCCTTGGCACATTTCCTTTTTGTTTGTGGAATGGTCCAGTCTCACAGATTAGTGTCAATTATTTCTAGAGACAGTGACTTTAGTCAAATACTTAATACAAAGATCCCCTGCCCCATCTTTGTTTTCTTTTGATCCTCAGTGGATTATTTTCATTTGTAATAAAGTTCCTAAATTTTATGTGAGCAAGATGATTTTATCTTTTACGTTTACTTCCTTTTCCTATAATTTTTAAGATTTTTTTATCCATTTGAAATTGTAGTATGTGGAATCAAGTGTAGTATGTAGTATATACTATTTTTTTCACCAGACACATTTCTAGTTTTCTTATCAGTTCTTAGTAATTTAAAAACAAAAAAGAACTCATAATGAAAAAAGCTTTGTGACCTGTTGGCTAACTTACATTGGATATTTGTGATCACAACTTTCTGAACATATTCATAAACCATCCCTTTAATAATGTGCTTAGAAATTTTACCAAGAATGGAAGTCAAACCAACTGACCTATGATTTACATACCACATGAACTTCTCTTTGAAAAAAAAGGGGGGGGCGCCGATTGCCATAGTGACTCAATATTTACATCTGCCAGTTCTCAAAACTGATCTTGGGTAGCAGCTCTCTATCACCCATCTTTGTCTGGTCCATGCTAGGCAAAAGATCATTCTGTTTGACAGATAAAGTAGAAGTAAAGGAAAAGCTGAATAGCTCTTACCTCTTCTGCATAACTCAGTCATCCTGCCAATCACAACAAGCATTAGTTCTATCCTGTCCTTGACTCTCCTTAAGACTAGTGGTACTCTTTCAAGATCTTGCCATAATTCTATATTTTTTAGTAGCCTGCTTTTGCCTCCATCTTTTGTTATTATTTAACAAATCTAACTTGATGGGCAAGATCCCTGTGCATCCACATTAGGCATTTTGTCTTCAGAATTTCTCTCATGTATCGTTTACCTCTGGACATCAAAATTTAAGACATTGAACAAACTGAAGAGAATCAAGAGGTGGATAACCAGTTTGGAGAAGGGCCTAAGATCCACGCTGTACATAAAAATAATTTGAATATTTGGGATGTTCACCCTGGAGGATTAAGGAAAGACATAAGTACAAGTATTTTAATTATAATGTGGAAGAGGGATTAAATTTATTTAGTCCCAGAGAGCAGAACCAAGAGAAAAGGGTAGAAGTTGCAGACATGAATTTGAGTTTGATATAAAGAAAAACTTGCCAACAATTAAAGTTATCCAAAAGTGGAATGAGTTGCCTTGATACAGGATTTTCTCTCATTGAACAAGACCTCAGGCAAAGGCTGACCACTCACCAGTCTGCACTCTTCTGGCATTTTAACTCCACTGGCTAACCCCCATGCTTGGAATTTTCCTCTCCTCACCTCTACCTTGTAGCTTTTTAAGTCTCAGTTAAAATCCTACATTCTGCAAAAGTCCTTCTTGATCTCCCTTTAACACTAATTAATGCCCTCTGAGAATATCTCCAATTTATTTTGCATATATCCTGCCTGTAAAGGTGGTTTACCATTAGTCAATAAACATTTATGAAGCACTTACTACTACCAGGCACAGTTCTAAGCACGAGGAATATAAAAAAAAAAAAAAGTAAAGACTGTTCTTGTTCCCAAGGAATTCACAATCTAATGATGACAATAACAAGCAAACAAATACATATAAACAAGCTATACACAGGATAAATTAATTGGGAAAGGCTTCCTGTAGAAGATGGGATTTTAGCTAAGACATAAAATGGAGAACAACCAGAGAAAATAACCAGAGTCAAGAGATAGAATGTCTGCTCATGGAACAGCAGGAGGCTAGGGGTCACTGGATCACAGAGTACACTGAGGTGGAAGTAAGGCAAAAGAATACTGTAAAGGCTGGAGGGGGCTGGGTTATGGATTTGAATGTCCAACAGAGAATATTATATTTGATCATGGAGTTTGAGTAGGAGAGTGACATGGTCAGATCTACACCATAGAAAAATCACTTTGTGGCTGAATGGAGGATGGATTGGAGTGGAGAGAGGTTTGAGGCAGGCAGACCCACAAGCAGGCTGTTGTAATAGTCCAGGCATGAGATGATGAGGTCCTGCAGCAGAGTGATAGCAGGATCAGAAGAATGAAGCAGGTGTATTCCAGAGGTATTACGAAGGTGAAATTGCTGGGTCCTGGCAACAAATATATGATAGGGGAGGTAAAGAGATAGTGAAGAATCCAGGATGACTCCTAGGTTGTGGACTCAGAAACTGGGATAAGTGTTGCTCTCTATAGTAGTATGGAAGGTGGGGCTGAATGGGAAGGTTTTGGGGAAAAGATAAATTCAGTTTTGATATTATGAGTTTAAGATGTCTACTAGACAGAAATGTCAGGACATTGCATCTTGTCTTTCCCTATTAGATTGTGAAGTCCTTGAGGGCAGAGGTTGTTTTTATATTTCTTTGTATCCCTAGCATTTAGCACAGTGCCTGACACATAGCAGGAATTTGATATTTAATTTGACCTAAACTCAATTATTTTCTCTGGTGGCTGAAAAATCTAATCCAAAATAGTCGTTTTCATTCATTATTTTTAGTTTTCAACATTCACTTCCATAAGCCTCTGAGTTCCAAATTTTGTCCCCATCTCTGTCCCACCCCTCCTACCCCAAGACAGCATGTAATTTGATACATATTCATATTGAACCTATTTTCACATTAGTCATGTTGTAAAGAAGAATTAGAACCAATGGGAGAAACCACAAGAAAGAAGAAACAAAAAAAGAGGAAAAAAAAGAGTAAATAATATGCTTCAATCTGCATTCAGACTCCATAATTCTTTTTCTGGATATGGACAGCATTTTCCATCATGAGTCCTTTGGAATAGTCTTGGATCCTTGTATTGCAAATTTGAGATTAAGTCTATCGAACTTAGTCATTGAACATTGTGGCTATTACTGTGTACAATGTTCTCTTGGTTCTGTTCACTTGACTCAGCATCAATTCATTCAAGTCTTTCCAGGTTTTTCTGAAGTCTGACTACTCACCATTTCTTATAGCACAATAGTATTCATTATGGTCTTTCAATCTTTTGAAGGATAACATTATCAGTAAAGCAAATCAAGAAATTATTACCCGATTTCCTTTGGACAAATATCCCCTAACAGTGGTGGTCCTGAGTATTGTGAAGTCCCTTATCGCTGTTTTAATTATGCTTTCATGCTAGGCTTGTGATGTTCCAAAACTCATCTAGATCTTATTTTCTGTCCAGGTGTTATACAGCACATTTATATTACTTCTGTTTTTGTCTCCATTGATCTTAACTCAAATACGTGCTTCACCATTACTCCTCCACCCTTTCACTCCTAGTTCCTCACATGTGGGTATTTATAAAACACCA
Source organism: Gymnobelideus leadbeateri (assembly GCA_011680675.1). Lineage (NCBI taxonomy): Eukaryota > Metazoa > Chordata > Mammalia > Diprotodontia > Petauridae > Gymnobelideus > Gymnobelideus leadbeateri. The sequence continues at coordinate 418,400 of WOXC01005369.1, read as the reverse complement.
CTCCCCCTACTCTTTATTTCTATCCACAAAAGGTAAGCAAAAAGCTTTTCTGAATTCAATTAACATAGTTTCAGATACAAGACTCAGAAGAATCCCAGCAGCTAGTTCTCTCACCTCCTCCTTCACTTTCCCCCCCCCCTCCTCTCTATTCCCTTCTTCACCCCTTTCTCTCCTCCCCCTCCCTCTCAATCAGTCTTTTAAAAAAAGGATTAAACTTCTATGTGGCAAATAACATGTTTGAAGCTGAGGTTAAAGACAAAAATGTCTTAAAGTTAAATTTAAAGTAATTAAATTTTAAAAATTCCACTTAAGCTTCTTTCCTTCTCCCCTTCTCCCGTGTCCTCCCTTCTTCCCCTCCTCTTCTCACTTCTCTCCTATACCTTCCCAGTGTCTCCTCCCTTCCTTCTCCTTTTTCTTCTTCCCCATCTATCCTCTCTTCAACCGCTTTGCTCCTTCTCCCCCTCTATCCCTACTCTTTCTCTTCCTCAATTCATTCCCTTCTCTTTTCCCTCTCCTTTCTTCCTCCTCACTTCCCACTTTTTATCTCCTCTCTTCCTTTCTCCCCCCCATCCCTCGTCTTTCTGTCTTTCCCCATTTTACTTTCTCTTTCTCCTCTTTTTCTCTCACTTCTCCCAGGATGTCTCTTCCTTTATACTCTTTTCCTTCCTTTCTCTCTCTTCCCTCCCCTAGTTCTTTCTTCCTCCTCTCTCTCCCCTGCCCCTTCTCCCTTCCTGCTCTCTCCCATCCTATTCCTTCCCTTCTCCTTGCTCCTCTCACTTCCTCCCTCCCCTCTTCCTCAACCTCCCCTCTGTTCCTCTCATCCCTTTTCCTTCCCCTTTCTCCTTCTTTATCTTCCTTCCTTCCTCTCCCTCCCCTCCTCCTTTCCAGGTCTTCCCTTTCTCCTCCACATCCCTCTCTTTTTTCCTTCTTTCTCCCTGCTTTCCTGGACCCCCTTTTTTTCCCTTCCCCTCCCTCCTCTTCTCTTTCCTTCTTTTCCCTGCCCTATCTCTCCTCCCCTTCTACTCTTTTTTCTTCCTGCTCTTCCCTCTATTCTTTTCTTTTCTCTCTTCTTTCTCCTATTCCTTCATTTCCCTCCGTTCTCTCTTCCACCTCTTCCCTCCTGCCCCTCCACCCACTTCCCTTACCATTCCCCCACCCGCCCCACCCCCCTCTTTCTCTCGGCTTGAACCTCAACCCCACCCCACCCCACCCCACCCCCTGGATTTTTTGGTTCCTCACTCCTTCCTTCCCAGCTGGGCAGCCTCTCATGCTCTGCAGAGGCGGCCCTATGGCCCTAGCCTCCCTCCCACCTTCACTCCCTAGCTCGTTCCTTCCCTCCCTCCCTCAGCGCGCGGAATTCGTAGCAGATGCGCAATCTGCCCACTTGCGGACGCGACAGAGAACAGTTGCGCGAGGGCAGCGAGAGGCGCGCCCTCGCAGGTTGGGAGGGGCGTGCCCTTGTGGAGCGGCGGCGTGCGCGCACGCGACTGCGTGCGTCATGACGGCAGAGCGCTGGCGGCGGCGGCGGCGGCGGAGCTGTTTGTTCTGGGCTCCTGCTCCCGAGAGCTGAAACAGCGGCTCCCGGTGGTGCCCGCGGAGTTAGGGGACCGGGACCGGGCCCGGGCCCTGTGTGTGCAGGTAGAGGCGGAAGTAGCGGCGGCTCCTGGGCACCGCGCTCCTCAGCCGCGGGGCTGGGCCCCGGCGCCGTGCAGCCCGGAGGAGGCGGTGGCAGAGGCGGCGGCAGTGTGCGGCCTAGTCCCAGGTGAGGCGAATGTTTCTGTCCTTCAGGAAGGGAGGCACGGCCCTATGACTGAAGGACGGCGCACGGGAAGCAGGCGGGCAGGGGCGGGGAGCTGGGACCGGACCGCCAAGCTCAGCAGGGTCTGGCAAGGAAGTGGTCCCGGGTGGGGGTGGGGGTGGGGGGGCAAGGCTGTCGGATTCTAGACATTTACTTACGCCTCCTGCCAACGTAACCTGCATTGCGTAATAGGGCTAGTGCGCCAAACACACCTACGCCATCTGCGCAGCGCCGCCGAGGGGCGGGGGGGACGCAGGCGGGGGAGGGGAATGGGGGAAGCCTGGGGCGGCGCACGGAAGGGGGTACGGAGAAACCCCCTTCCCTCAGCGCTGTTCATCCTAGCTTCTTGGCTGCCACCCGGCGTGCCTCCATCACCGGTGTGCTTAGAGCCCGCTATGTCCTCTGCGCAGCGGGTCGGGCCTGGGGGTTACTCTGCGCCGCCTGCGCACAGCCGCCCGGGACAGGCGCTGCGCCGTTGGCGTAAGGGGAGGTTTCCCCGCTTGTCGCTGCGCCGTTGGCGTAAGCGCCGTCTCCTCCCCCTCGCTCCCTCCCTCCTGCTCTGCTCGCCGCCGTTGGCGCACGTGAGGGGGGACCTCCGCCCGGGGCTGCGCCGGCCGCGTAGGACGGGGGAGGGTGCGCGTCTGTGCTGGAAGCTCAGGGGCCGGTCTGGGGGCGCGGAGAACGCCGGGCCCAAGTTCTGGAGAGGGAGGGGGACAGGGGGCGGGCTGAGATTGATGGCACTTCCTGCCGCCGCCATTTTGTAAAGTGAGCAGGAGGAAGCGGCGGCGGCAGCTGTAGCTGTGCTGCGGCCGGAGGCACCCAGCCGGGAGCCGCCTCCGCCTGCTGCCCCCGGTGAGCGGCGGTGACGGGGCTGGGCGGGGAGGGATATGGCCCAGCTTGGTCCCTCTCCCCCACACTCTCATCTCCGCGGCATCTGCTTGAGGCCCAGCCCTCTCTGGGCAGGGCTTCGGCCTTGGTTCTCCCATACCCTGGGCCCGAGGTCCTTTTCCATCTCTGCAGACCTTTCACGTGGGCCTAGGGTCCCTGGATGCCCTTCCTGGGGTGGAGACGTGCACCTAGCCCGGGAGCTGCCCGGGTTCCGATGCCGAGTCAGCTTGGCCTCGAATCCCTCTTGTGTTACGCTTTCATTGGATCTCTGTTTCTGCCGAGCTTTTTGGAATGTTTATGTTTCAGAGAGAGGCCTGAGGGTTTTGCAGGATCGGCAGGGTGGGAAGAATGTGTTCCCAAAGATGAGAGTCTTTGGAATGGGGGAGCAGGACGATGTTTTGGGACCCGTGACAGCCGCAGTTACGTTGTTCCTTGTTTCAAGGCATTGGATTTTGTTTTGCAGTTAGAATTGCTTGTAATTCTACAATTGGGTTTTGGCTGTATTTTTACTAGTCATCAAAAGGAGACTCTTAAGAAATTGCTTTTCCTTAAAATGAAATCCAGCTTTTTGTGAACGGAAAAGTTATCTTTTGATCTTGAGAATCGAGTAAATACTTATTTTAAGGCCAGTGAATGAGTCATCTGTCTTTCCTAAGTGGTTCTGTGACTAACTGACCTCCTGTTTGCTTATGATTTCTTGAGGTGGCTGTTTTTAAAGTGGACATTTTTTTCGTACAGCCTGATTACTCTTTTTAGGATTTATGAAGGGCTTAGTATTAGGTTGCTTAGGCTGTTTTGCTTTATGTTTATGTTAATTAAAATATATCCAATTTCAGTAGTGTTTACCGTCCTTAAAATTGGAGCTTCTTTTCCTTGGGTTTGGTAAAATTTAGGTTAGGAAAAAAAAAGTCTTTGGAAAAGCCATGGTTTGATACGTTCATTGTTTCATATATTTAATATTGCTATGGTGGGCTAGCAATAGCTATGGTGATTCTTAATGGCTCTGAAAAATCAAATAGCTTTGTACTTAAAACAATGATTTTTCACTGACAACTCAGAAAATTAATCTTTGCTTTCATTTTGTGCTTTTCTTAAGATTGTAAAATGAACTTGCTAAGATTGAGAGTTGCCTGAATGTTTCATGTGAAGATAACTTTATGGACAGATTGATAAGTTGAAAAATGTGAGAGTGGGAAGCAGAATATGAAATTCTATAGGCTTTGAATGGAATTTTAGTGGAAAATAAGCATAAAATGATTTCTTTGGGTGGAAACCAACCTTGTTTTGTCTCTTTTGAGGCTCTGTTTAGTCCCTGTTTCAGGGGAGAAGTTTAACTTGTGACCGCCTCTGTATTTTAAAGTATCCTTAGAATATCTGTTATTGACAGGACTTCCTTTCAGACTTATAGTTGAGTGTAGGAATTAGTTAAGAATTGTAATTGTACTTAAGAGGAATTAAATAAGCAAGATATTATTATTGAATTACCTTAGGGTATATAAAAAAACAACCAACTTGTTTCTAAAAGGGCCCCTTATGCACTGGCAGTGGTGATTGTTGACCAAATTGTATTTTTACTGTAGGAGGGGAAAAAAAAGCAGCATTAAGTTCTTCATTTAAGACAGTTTGGGCTGTTGAATCACTTGCAAGAATTAGTTACATAAATTTTGACCATAGTATTATAAGTAACAAAGCTAAAGTTATTTTGTATTTTAAAGAAATGGAACTTGTAGATCTATCCTAAGTCTGTTCCTGATTGTTCCATATTTTTTAAGATGTGATTATCTGTCATAATTAAGGTGATGAAAACACTTTGATTTTTAAATTTGAAATAAGCAGTTCTTTTATCTCACTATGCCTAACAAATTCATACATGCATACTCTTTAATATTTCATAAGTCTGTATGATATTTTAGCCTTTAGAAAGTACTGGAGAATTCAGTTGGAAATAATTAGGAGTATGTATCCCTTCAAATCTTGGTTTTCATTTAGGCCATTTGATTGACAGGAAATGGGAAATGTTATTGCTCACCTTAAGGAATTCCAAAATTTTTTTTTGACTTGAATTCGGTAAACATTTAGTAAGTTCCTACTGTGTCAGATACCAGGTTGGAGATACCAAGAAAACAATGACATTATCCCAGTCTTGAAGGAGTAAGGTGTGGATAGCCATCTTTTTTTTCCCTTTTTGGAGAGGGAAAGTAGGGCAGTTGGGATTAAGTGACTTTCCCAAGGTCACACAGCTAGTAAGTGTTGCATGTCTGAGGTTACATTTGAACTCAGGTCCTCCTGACTCTAGGGCTGGTGCTCTATTCATTTGGCCACCTAACTGCTCCATAGCCATTCTTTATGTACCAAATATATATGCTTTGACAGTAATGGAAAGAGTGCTGGATGTGGAATTAGAATACTTGGGTTTGAATAGAAACTCTTAAAATTTCCTATCTACATGACCATGAGCAATTGATTTCTTCTTCTTAAAGGGCTGGATGACCCTTTCCCTTACCTCTCATCTAGATAATTCAGTCATTTCTTAAACATTTCTTAAGTGAAGAACTGTGGGGTGGGAAGATAGACACATTCAGAAATTATAATGCAAAATGAAATAAAATGCAGGTGGCTGGTGGCAGTTATTCTTGCTGGTAAGAATTCAGTTTAGGAATAAAATTACAATATTGGTCTTTCAGCACATTATGGAACGTCATAAGTTGTGACCAAGATGTCTTTGAGGTTGTCTGAGCCAAATTATATTTTACATGTTGAGTTTTATTTTTACCATATGTTTTCCATTTTAGGAATTTGGGTGCTGCGAGTGGATTTTGGACTTGTTTTTACTTTTATAGAGTGAAAAGGTATTTTTCAAAAGATAATGGGTAATAAGTAGGTATAGATTGACTAATCTAAAATTTTTTTCTGATTTGATGGACAGTTCAGACAACTTTCTTAAGTTTTACGAAGGCAGGAACCCAGAGAAATTGCCTGGGATAGGACAAAAAGTTGTGGACTTAAATTTAGAAGTAATATACCAAAGACCACAATTACTACCTCACAATGCATGTTCCCTAGCCTTGATGAGCCTTAGTTCCAGCAGCTGTAAAAATGAACATGATAAATCCTATACTAATTTACCTTACAGAATTGTGAAGAAAAGAGAAGGTAATGTGGTAAAATGTATAGAATGAATGCTAAACCTGCAACCAGGAAGTAATGATCTCAAATCTTACCTTTGATAATTGGCAAATGAATTTTTCTTAGCCTCGGTTTCATCTGTAAAGGAGGTAAATTATACTCATCTCTATTATCTAACAGTTGTTAAGGTCAAAATAGAAAGTATATTAAAATGCTCTTGAAACTTCAATCTATCAATAAACATTAAGTGTACTGTGGACCAGCTACTGTGTTTAACACTGTAGATACAGAAGATTCAAAAAGATGCAAGACCCTACCCTCAGGGAGTTTACAGTATAATGAAAGCTTAAGGATAAATTTATCCTTTAAATCATCCAAGTTTACTGCCTTAGTTTTCCTTTCCACTTCCTCCCCATATTCAATCAATTTCCAAACCTTGTTGATTTTACCTCTACCACAGTCAGGGTTCTTAACTTATTTTGTGTTATTGAACTCTTTTGCATTTTGGTGAAACTGTAGACCTTTTCTCAAAATAATGTTTTTAAATGTATCAGATACTCAGGATATTGCAAAGATAATCAAGTACATAGGAATATCTTAAATAAAAAACAAGTTCACAGACCCCAGGTTAAGAACACCAATCCACAACATTTCTTGCACCTCTGTACTAACCCCAGCCTTTATAACTTAGATATTAATTATGCTTAAATAAATTACTGTAACAACTCATTTGGCCCCTACTTCCACTGTCACCCCAGTTGCCTAATGGATATTTCTTAGAACACAAATTTTACTATTTCTCCTACTCAATCTTCAGTGATTTCCACTTGCCTCTAGGATAAAATATAGCTGCCTCAATCTGACATTTAAAGATTGCTGCAGTTTGGCTTCTACCTCCCTTTCCAGTCATATTTCATATTCTGTGTCATGCTAATCCTATTGCGATATTATCTTCCAGTTAATCAGCAAGCATCTATTCATTGCTTATATGCCATCCACTGTCCTAAAAACTGAAGTTAGACAAAGACAAAAAATAGAAAAATCTGTGAGGGTAAGTAGTTTACAGCCTATTGAGAGACATCCATTGTATCAGTTATGTGAAGAATAAATATGAAATATAAGGTTACTAAAATACAAAATGATTGAGGGAGAGCACTAGCTATTGGGAGAGTTCTGGAAAGACTATAGTCTAGATGCTGGTGGTAGATCTTTGTCTTCTAAGCACCTTGGGTTACACCCGTTGTTAGGGAATGTGATGATTTGACCTAGGAGTTTGAGTCAGGTGGAAGGGGAGAGCCTTGAAAGCATTATTACAGAAATCTAGGAAGGAAAGAGTATCTTTGAAGAGAGTGATCATCCATGTCCAAAGCAAGAGAGATCAGGAAGATTGAAGACTGAGAAAAGACAGCCAGATCTGGACTCCACACAATTTCTTCCTTTAGCTTTTAAAATTCCTAACTTCAAAGCATAGTTCAGAAGTCAGTATATTATACTAACAAGACCTTTCCTGATCTCCCAGTTGTTAGTGATGAAGTTACTTTGTATATACTTTGAATTTACTTATCTATGTATGTTTTATATGCTCCTAATAATGTAGGTTCTTGAGGAAAGGTATGTTTTATTTTTGTCTGTATCCTCATCATTCAGCACAGTGCCCTGCAAGTAATAGACATTTAATAAATGTTTTAATTGAATAGAATAATAATAGCTAGCATTTATATAGGGCTTTAAGATTTTGAATGCTATACATGTTATCTCATTTGATCCTCATAAATGTCAGTTGTTATTAAACCTTAAAACATGAAATGTGGGCTAATTTGTTTTAATCCATTCTGAGCTTTGTTACAATTCTAGATTTTCATGAGTGTGAGTAAACAATTCACAAGTACGCCTGTACTGGTGGGAAGTAGGTTAATACCATGTGTTTACATAGTACTTTAGAGATAATAAAACACTTTTCCGTGCATTACCTTCTTTGATAAAACAAATTTTGTCATTCTGTTCCAGAACAATAGATGTTCTGGATTGGAGGTCCTTACTGCAACTAAGTAGTAAGGGAAGGAAATAAATATTTATTATATATTGCCTACCATGTGCCAGGCACCACTGTGTACTTTTTTTTTTTTACACATACTTAATTTGATCCTTAAAATAACTCTGTTAGGTGGGTGTTTTAATATTATCCCCATTTAACAGTTGAGAAAACTGAGGCAAACAGATTATATAATTTGCCCACAGCATCCTACAGCTTGTAAACTTCCAAAGCCAAATTTGAACTGGGGTCTTCCTAACTCCAGGGCAAGTACTCTATCCACTGTACCACCTGCATGCCTCTGTTATCATTGTAAAATCTGGTCCTTTTTTGGGGGGGGGTCTTTTTTGGAGGGGGGAAGGCAGGGCAATTGGGGTTAAGTGACTTGTCCAAGGTCAGACAGTTGGTGTGTCAAGTGTCTGAGGGCAGATTTGAACTCACATCCTCCTGACTCCAGGGCGTGTGCTCTACTCACTTTGCCACCTAGCTGCCCCAGTCTGGTCTTTTTTTTAACTGACAGATTATCACAGGGTGGCAAATTAAAAAAAAAATAAATCCACAGTGGTAGCAAATCACAAGAGTGGTCCAAGAATTACATATTTGAAATCACGGGTCAAAGTTTAGGACTAAGGCTTTTTAGGGATTCCGTGTCTCTAGGGACTCAGGAGGAGCACTGCTGTCTGTTTTCTTCTTTTTGAAGCCAAGTACTTGCTAATAGAGCAGTCTTAACAAATCAGCAGATTGTTCCGTATAATATGGATAAGATGTGGAGGGTGAACAAGAATAAGTAGTCATAAAAGTGACTAGTAATTAATTCATTTAAGCTATTCCTTTAAAAAATGTGAGGGTTTTTTTAATAACCAGAAAATATAAACCCTAAGTTGAAGGGATAGAAATAGAAAAAAGAAAAGATATAAATAGAACTGGCAAATGATAAAGATAAGACCATAAAGCTAATCATGTAGAATACAAATTAGACTTGCTTGGCCTCAGGAAGACAGAAATAGGACCTTAACAGAAATGCAAGTTTTGTCTCAGTATGAGGTAAAACATTTTGAGAATTAGAATTGTCCCAGAGTAGGTAGAAAGGGCAGTAAGAGAAAATAGTTCCCCCAAATTGGAAACTCTTCAAAGGAGTATTGAGTAACCATGTATAGGATTTCCTTCTTAGATATAAGCTAGACTTGAAGACATCCTCTAATTACCGTAGCTACCACTTTGTACTGTTGACTCTTCACACATATTTGTTCAGTTAATATTTTTGAACCCAAGTATAGAACTTTATAGTGTTCATTTAGTTAGGTTTGGTTCATCTTTTTTTGTATCTCAGTTTTGTCAACTATTATACTTGATAGGACATCCTTCAATTAAATATCATTCTCAGTTCATAGAATCTCTTTAAGTTAGAAGGGAACCTTAAAACCCATCAGCTCCAATCTATGCCTGCACAAAAATCAGCTCTAAGAAATCTGATTTTTGAAGCATTCTTGACATCCATTTGAAATCTACATCCCAGAAGCTTCTCCCTGTTTTTCCTAGTTCTTCCTTTTGGGTTTAAGAAGAACAAATTTTAATTCCTTTTCTACATGATAACCCTTCAAATGCTTAGAGACAGCTATCATGTTCTTTCTAAAGTCTTAAGTCTAAACATCTATAGTTCTCATTGAATTTTCATTTGGCATTAACTTCAGGGCCCTCCTTGCTGGTTATGGTCCACTTTATCAGTGTCCTTCCTCAAATGCAACCTGAGATTTCATTAACATTTTTTGTCTGTCACAAGACACTGTTGACTAATTGATCGTCTTTTACAGATGGGGTTTTAGTGGACAGGAATGGGGGGGCATGTAAATAGCAGATGAATTGCTGTTTATTCTCCCCCAAGTTGTACATTTGAAATACATTTTTTCAACGAAGTGAGAAGAGCTCATATTTACCTCAGTTAAATTTAATCATCTTTATTATTTCTCTTAAATTTACGCTTATTTTCATCTGTCCATTTTTGTAACCTGTTTTTTGATCCTTTAGGATGCTATGTTAATTCTCTTTTGCATTTGGTAAGTTTGTTATATATCTATCTGTATCCCAGTCATTAATTAAGATGTTAAATTGGATAGGGTCAGTTACAGATACCTGTAACTGGGATTCCACAGGAACACTGGCGACCTCCTATCCCACTGACACCAAAATTCTTTGGGTCTAGGTATTGAATCTATTTATTTTTAAATGAAGTATTACTAATACCTTTTATTCTTACACCCCTTACATTTACTAATGTATTCCTCTGAAAGATCAATCCCTTGTAATAAGGAATAAAAAAAGAGGGGAAAAAGTAATCAAATGAATCAAAATATCAAAAGTGCAGCATTATATGCAATGTTACATACCTCTTGCATAAAAAAATTAAAAGTAATTCTCAGTCTATCCAGTTTTGCTAACCACCTAACACATCTGTTCATCTTGTTCAGAGGATAACATTAGAAACTTTTTTAAATACTTAACTAAACTTCAGAAACTGCTTACAGCATTCTCCATCTCTGTAAGTCTAGTAATTGTCTGAAAGGGAAATGGATTGACATGAACTGTTTTTGATGAAGCCAAGATGGCTTTTAGTGATTGATCACTGCTTCCTTTTCTAGATGTTTACAAAGCATCCCTTTAAATAATAGATTCTGTGAATTTCTCTAGGACTTCCATTGAAACTTGTTGGCTTATGCTTCTCTCCCAGATTGGAAGATTTTCCCTTTTCCAGTCCGGCATCTCTTCTGTTCCTCTCTGTTCTTTCAAAGATCATCAAATGGCTCAGTATAAAAAAACTAAACTTTCTTTTAAGTTTTGACTGAATTCTTTCTTCATGAGGCACCTTCATTCAGGTTACAGACAATTTAGAGACATTGACCTACAGAGCTTCCTTTGTCAGCTAAGGGACCTCTGTTTAGAACAATTTCCAACTATTATAGTAATTGTGTTGCAAAAAATGAGAAAACAGTCAAAGAGAAGAACAAAGTATAAGATTCTCAGCGATAGTTTTATATTTAACAAAAGGAGAACAATGTCAATGTGGACACGATGTTTGAAAGACCTACTAATATTTAACAAAAGCGAACAATAGTAGTGCTGCTCTTAGAATACTTGGACTTGGTGTCTTTAGGTTTCCACATTAATCGAATCTACCAGCTCTTCCAATACTTTAGAATGTCTGGGAGCAGGTGACTTCTTGAACTCAACAAAAATAGCTAAGTAGTGTAATCTTTAGTTACCTTCGAGCTTAACTGGTAGGCCATTTTTTTTTTTTGGTCTTTCCTAGTCCAAGCAAACCCCCTTGATAGAGAAAATAAGCCGAAAAATTAAAGAATTGAGTTAGTTCTACCTTCCTGTTGTCATCTGTCTTACCCTGCTGGCTTTTCTGATTCCCCTCTTCGATAACATAGCTAAATGCATCCCTTTTTGTTAGCATTCTGAGCTTTTAGCTCCTGACACTTCTTAGAAACATACTTAGTCTAGGAATATATGGTACTTGTTGGAAAGCCAGGAAGGTTTTTAATTACCTTTATTTTATATTTATTCTTTCCTGAATAAATAGATAGCCTCTTCAAAAGACTACAGAGAATCAGACAAATAATGCAAGCCCTTTTATGCTGCTTCCATCCGAATTTCCTGCCTTGTTCCTCCCTTCAAAACTGGGATTGGTTCCAGCTCTTCTGGGTTACAATCTTTCTGACCTGCTCACTATATATCTACTCCTTTGTGTGTTCCCTATTCCAAACATGGGCTAACATGGGATACATGATCAGATAATGAGGCTCTAATTCTGTGTGGGGTGTGTCAGCTAATATGTATGAGGCTAGTTAAGCATGCTTGTTAATGAAAAGTTGCTGGCCATCCTTTGAGCCAGCTTAGCCCAGGCCTCTTCCAAGGTTAAATATACAAATTTCTTTCAGCTATATGATTGGATAGGGTGGCTCAGCCCTTCCTCCCCTCATCCTGATTTACACCTTCCTGCATGTCCTGTGCAACATCTGTTTTTGGAACATCCATTGTTCCCGTAGAATCTATGGAAACCAAATTGCTAGCATTTCTCACACACTTTTTATTGGACTATGTCAAGCCTTTTACAGTTCATATCTGCCCTTGCAGATAACCTTTATGTGCATTTTAAAAATCAGAGCTTGTACATCCATTTTAGAGTCTTTAGGCAAGTAAGCATCACCTTCTCCCCACCTAATCATTTTGTTCTGTCGATATCACCTTTACTGTGAAAGTTGTTTGCCCCAGTAGAATGTAAGTTCCGTGAGGGCAAAAAAACTGTTTCTTTTTTTGGATTGCCATGTATGTAAAAAGTATTGAAATGAGTTTAATCAAGATTAATAAGCTCGAAAAGGTATACAGTGAAATTATAGAGGGTAATAGCACTTTGAGGGCACTTCAAGAATTTAAGGGGGTGCCTTCAAGACCTATCTCCTGAGTTATAATGTTCTCTCCCCTCTCCCTTTTTTTGTATCTTAAACTCCTAGTGAATTGTAAAGAATGAAGCCAAAAAGGGATAAAAGGACTAATTAGGTGAACAAATTCCCCAGATCATGGGAGAAAGGAACAAAATAAAACAAAAATGTATTGCAGTGGAAATTAAATTTGCTTCCTTCATTAATCCAGTTCAGAATGGTAACTAATTGAATGTCTTTTGGAATAAAAATCTTGACACCTGTAATTCAGTTTGTCTAAACTAGAATGTTTATCTTCACCAAATTCTGTAGCCTAGTTTGAATTATCTGTTAAGGACCACTGTGCCCCCCCCCCCAAAAAAAAAAATCCACTCCCTTCTATGACTGTTTAAATTTGCATTTTTATCTTTGTCAAGGTGTGAACCCTTCCTTTGTTTTTCTATTGTGTTAGCTGTTGGTGTTAGAGTTATCTGTGTTATCTTCTGGATTCTACCTTATTCTAGAAATGGAATTTTCCAAAGCTTAGTGCTTAGCATCACCATAAGATACTTTGTGGAACATACAATGGGGGGGGGGGGGAACCGGGTAACTTAAAAAAACCCTATAAAAGTGCAGTGATTAAAACACACTGCAGGTTTTTTCATTTTTAAAAAATGGTGATCATCAAAATAGAGTGGTAGAATAATTTTGTTGACTCTGCCACTCAAACTGAACTTTTGCCTGAAGGGCATTGTTGAATCCACTCTTCTCACCAGCTTTTCAGAGTAAAGTTACAGATGTTTGTATAGGAGACCATTTGAGACTTCAAAACAAGATAAAGATGTATTTAGTATTCAAAAAGCAAAAAGTCTCTGCAGTTTAAAGATTTTTTCTTTTTTTGGGTATGTCTTCAGAGTAATGGTATTTGGCCATTTTGACAAGAGGATTCTTGTCTGTGCCCATCCTTTATTCATTTTAAAGGGCACTTGTAGCTTTTATCCCAGATTACATTTGTTCAATTTAGCATAGTTTCTGGATTTCTGCATTTTGTCTAAAATTAAATTGGTTGTAAATCATTTAAAGAAGAAAGATGGCTGGATGTTTTAAAATCAGATATATCCTGTATTGAAACTAATGGTTTTCACTTTAGCAAAAGTGGTTAAGACACACCTTCAAATTTTGAATGAGAATTCATTTTGAAAGTTTACTAGATTTTCAGTGTATTTTCTTTATGTTGTGGCTTGTGTCTGTAAGCAAATGTATGCTAATAGTAGGCTACTTAAAGAGAATTGATTTAAGTTACTAAGGACCTCTTTAACTCTGTTACCACCCTCTAAATGTTATATCTTTCCCCTCCCTCCCCCATCAACTTTTCTTCTCCCATTTTTGAGCCTATTCTGAAATATTTTTTTTTATCCCCACTAATCTTATGAAACTCCTTTCTCAAAAGTGGAAAGTATCCTTTTTTCAGTTGTTATCTCCGTCATTTATACTGCCCTTAACAACAGTTGGCCACTCTTTCTTCTTTCTGCTGTTTGTCTTTCCAGTCTCTTACTGTAGATCTTCTCCACAAATTTGTCATAGATCATAAAGTTAGAAGGGCACTTAGAGGTCATTTAGTCCTGTGCCATAATTTCACAGATGAAGAAATTTGAGACTCTAAGAGTTTGTGATTTGCCCAGAGAATTATTTTTAACCAGCCTTCCTTTACTGGACTCAGGTTTAAGGAAAGACTCACTCATTCTATGACCTGGCCTATTCCCTTCAGCTCAGATTCTGAACTAGCCAAGTGCAATGTTAGTTAAAAGTCAGCATTTCCCATTAAGCAGTTAAACCAAGTTTCCTGTTTCCTGATTTTTAGTGTTTGTCCTGAATTTGAAATGCTGTCATGGGTGAGATAGATTAAAATTGTTTTGCTTAGCATCCCAGAGGGCTGAACTAGAAACAGTAGGTGAAAGTATCATTTAAATGTATTTTGTTTCACCATTAGGGGGAGGGGCCCTTAAAATTAGAGATTCTGAAGTGGGATGGGTACCTCAAAATAGTGGGCTGCCACTTAACTGGAAATATGCAAGAAAAGACTGGATGACTTCTTGTCTCCAGTATGTTACTGCATGAATTTTTATTCTGAGTACCATTTTCGTCCTTCCGTTCTCCCAGGTTTACATACTAATATCACTTATTCTCTATTACTTCATGTTGAAAATGAGAAAACTGATACTGATAGAGGTTAAATGACTTACTTATTAGGGTTACACAACTAATAAATGTCAGAGATAAGTCCGGGCCCTTCATTTTACCCATTAAGCCAGTGTTCTTTCCACTATATCTTGCAAGCTACCTCCTTACCCCCTTTTTTCTCTTCTTGTGGCAATCACTTTCATTCCCACAACTTCAAACATCATTACTATATAAATAGCTTCCAGTACCTCCATCCCTGACGTAAGAATTCTTGATCTGCATTTCCAGACATCTGTAAGACATGTACATGAGCTTTTGTTTTTTTTGGTTTCCTTTGTGATCGTGTGCACTTTATCATATGCATTTAAAAAGATTCTGAATAGAGGTCCACAGGCTTCACCAAACTGCCAGAGTAATCCATGACACAAAGAAGAACACTTGCTTTTAAGACATTTCCATTTTAATATCCCATGAACAACTGAAATTCAAGATGTTCTCTTTGATTTCTTCACTTCTATCAAATAATTTGTGAGGTCCTTTAAATAATTTTACATTTTTAAAAGTCTTTCTTAGCTTTTATGTCCCTCCATATTTGGTGCTGGGAATTAGTGGTTTTGAGATCCTTGACTTAATGCAAAATTATATATTTCTCTGTATTATCTAGGACCACACACAAAATCTAATTGTCATGGATATATGTACCTTGCTTCTTTAACATCATAAAGGAAGTAGCAGGGTGAAGTTTAATTTGAAATTTTGTTGAAGAAATTCCCTTTCTTGTCTTTTTTTTTTTTGCCTGGACATCTTATGAAACATTTAATTTTAAAACTTCAATTTTCAGATCCATTCCCTTCCTCCCTTGTCACCCAACTCCCTCTGAGAAGATAAGCAATTCAGTATGTGTTGTACATGTATAGCTATGCAAAACATTACCATAGTAGATATATTGTAAAAGATTGCTTATATTTCCCTCCCATCCATCTCACCTCCCACCTGGTCCATTCCCTACTTTAATTCTGTCCCACTTTGATAGTGGGTACTTCCAACCTCCCCTCCCCCCAGAATGCCCTCCCCTCCATCATCCCTCCTCTCATCCCCCTTTCCCCTATTCTCTTGCAGGGTGAGATATCCCATTTAGTATGTATGTGGTTCTCTCCTTGAGCCAACTTCAATGAGGATATGATTTTGCCTTTTTGCCTCCTGTTCTTCCCCTCCCCTACAACTACTTCCCCCTGCCTCTTCTACATGAGATAGTTTACCCTGCCCTGTCTCTCCCCATCTCCTCTTGCCACTTTCCTCTCTCACCTATTGACTTCACCCCTTAAGAATCATCCCTTCCCATCTAATTCAACCTGTGCCCTCTATCCATGTATACCTGTAAACATATGCCCATATACCCTTCAATTATTTTCATAATGAGAGAGGTTTCATCAGACACAGTTATTGTTTTTCCATGTAGGAATGTAAATAGTTCAACTTTGATAAGTTCCTTTTGATTTCTTTTCCTTGATTACCTTCTCAGACATCTCTTGCTTCTTGTGTCTGGATGTCAAATTTTCTATTCAACTCTGGTTTTTTCCTCAAGAGTGCTTGAAAGTCCTCTATTCCACTGAATGACTATATTTTCCCCTGAAACAAGATACTCAGTTTTGCTGGGTAGGTGACCCTTGGCTTCAATCCCAGGTCTTTTGCCCTCTGGAATATCATATTCCATGCTCTTCGATCCCTCAGTGTAGAAGCTGCCAGGTCCTGGGCTATTCTGATTTTGTTTCCACAATATTGAAATTGTTTCTTCCTGGTTGCTTGGAGTATTTTCTCCTTGATCTGGGAGTTCTGGAACCTGACTGTAATATTCCTAGGAGTTTTCTTTTTGGGATCTTTTTCAGGAGGTGATCTGTGGATTCTTTCAACCTTTATTTTGCCCTCTGGATCTAAAACATCAGGGCAGTTTTCCTTGAGAATTTCTTGAAGGATGATTTCTAGGTTCTTTTTTTGATCATGGCTTTCAGGTAGTCTAATAATTTTTAAATTCTCTCCTGGATCTATTTTCCAGTTCAGTGGTTTTTCCCATGAGATATTTCACATTGCCTTCTATGCTTTCATTTGTTTGGATCTGTTTAACAGCATCTTGATTTCTCATAAAGTCCCTAGCTTCCATTTGCTCCAGTCTAACTCTGAAGGAATGAATCTCCTCAGTGAGCTTTTGAGATTCTTTTTCCATCTGGCAAATTTGACTTTTTAAGGCATTCTTCTCCTCATTGCCCTTCTGAGCCTCTTTTGCCATTTGAGTTAGTCTATTTTTTAAGGTGTTATTTTCCTCTGTCAGGCTGTTGACTGTCATTTCATACTTTTCTTGCATCTTTATCATTTCTCTTCCCAATTTTTCCCCCACTCCTCTTATCTGCTTCTTAAGGTCCTCTATGGCCTGTAGCCAGCTTGTATTTTCATTTGGGGCTTTTGGTGCAGGAGTTCTGACCTCACAGTCCTCCTCCATGCTTTGATCCTCTTTGTCCCTAAAATAGGAGTCCAATGTTGAAGTTTTCTGTATATTTTGTTTCTTTTGCCTAGGCATGTTGCCACTTAATTACTTGATGTTTGGGCTTGCTGCCACAGTAAGACTCTGGCACCAGAAAGGAGAGCTTCCGCCCAAATGTGGGGTTTTCACAACTTCTACAGATTGGGTGGCCTCTGTAAAGGCTCCACCCACTCTGGCAAATTGGATACCCATCCCAAGCCTCCTCCCCAGACCACAATCCAGATCCAGGCAGTTTAAAGCAAGAGCCATTAACCTCCAGACTGATTGCTGAGTCTCCCTACAGCTCGCAGACCAGGAGCTAGAGCCACTACTGACGATGCAAAATGGCTTCTGTGCTGCGTTTCTTCAGCAGGTTTTCACCCCCAGGGGAGGAAGCCGATGTGTTCCCTAAATACTGGTTCCACAGTCCATAGGACACTTACCTCTCACTTTGTCCTAGGCATATCTGTGCTGATAATTCTGGAATCACCACAGCTGCTGGTGTTCTAGGGTCCCTCCAGCCAGCTGCTGGCCCAGCTGCCCTGGGGCTAAAACCATGGGCCTGGGCTCAGCTCCCAGAGTGCTGTCCTCTTGGTTCCCAGTTTGCTGCCTGCTGTCAGAGCACTGCGCTTGCTGCTCCCTGCAGGGCTGCTGGGCTGTCCTCAGCAGGAGGTTAGCTTCTCTGTGTCGTTCTGTGGGTGCTAGGGCTCCGGAAGTTGTTCAGAGTCCCCTTTTATATTATTTGGAAGTTGTGTGGGGCAGAGCACCTTGGAAGTGCTGTTTCTACTCTGCCATCTTGGCTCCGCCCCCCCTTTCTTGTCTTTTACAGTCAATCTTGTCTTGAACAGCTGCCAGGAACAAGAATGAGCATTTCTAAAGAACTCAGATCTAATATGACATTTTAGGGTTTTTTAAAAAATTAATTAAAAATTTTTTTTGTTTGTTTTTGTTTTAGCATTTTCCCAATCGGTATGCATTTCCTTTTGTTTCTGCTTCTTTTCTATCATAGAGAATGTTGCTATTTATTGGACCTTTGTTTGGGTCTTTGACTTCTTTAAGATGTATGCCCAAGAGTGAAATTGCTGGAGTCAAAAGGTTTAGAAAGTTGTCTTTTCTTGTATGATTACAAATTCAAATCTAGAACTGTTGGACTACTTCACAACTTTACCTCTTTGTTCCATTGTTTACGGTCCTTCCAACACTGACCATTCCCATCTTTGCCAGTTTGCATGGGGTGAGTTGTTTTGATCTGCATTTCTCTTACCTTGCAATTAGTGATTTGGAGCATCTTTAGGTTGTATTTTTAAAAATTAAAATTAATTTTCAGTTCAAAAAATCTTTTGCTTCTGCTCTTGCAACAAATAATTTTTAGTCAAGTAAAACAAATTCTCATGTTGGTCAAGTCCAAAAAAAATCATTTTTGTACTTTTGAGTGCATTACCTCTGTCTAGAGGTGGGTGCTTTATCTTCGGTGTGTTCAGTCATTTTTCAGTTGTGTCCAACTCTATGATTTGGGGTTTTCTTGGCAAAGATAATTGGAGTGGTTTACCATTCTCCAGATCATTTTACAGATGAGGAACTGAAGCAAATATGGTTTATGCTTAAGTGACTTGTCCAGGGTCGCACAGCTCTTATGTGTCTGAGGTCAGATTTCAACCGAGGAAGATAAATATTCCTGACTCTAGGCCTGGCACTCTTATCCTATCCTCTGTGCCACCTAGCTGCCCCTGCTTCATCATTGGCCTTCTAGAATTGCGGTTGTCAGAATTCTCAGGTATTTCAAAGCTGTTTGTCTTTGCAGTGTAGTTACTGTATAATTGTTCTGGTTCTTCTCAACTTCACTCTCTGAGTTTGTATAGTCTTCCATGGTTTTGCTGAAACTTCCTTCTCATCATTTCTTAATGATACAGTAATATTCCATTATGTTCATACATCCTAATTTCAGCCATTCTCCAACTGATGAGTGTATATAACCTCCTTTGAGGTTTAGATATTATTTTGATGGATCACAGTGTTAGAGAATTTGAAGGAATCCTTAGGTTCTAATTTCTAATCCATTCTATTCCTGAAAAGAACTCCCCATTAGAATGGGCCAGACAAATAATCTCTTTAATTATGAGGAAAATTTTTCCATACATATTAGACTTTTGTAAATTCTAGCACTTAATTTTGTCATCTGAAATGAAGCAGAACTTCAGATGCTAGAAAACAGCTATCATATCTTCTCTGGGTCTTCTCCAGGCTGCATATACCTAGTTGTTTCAAGTAGTCTCTCTTGGTTTTCCTTCTCCCTATGTGATCACGGACTTCTTTGCTGTATCATCATCTGTATCATGCCTCCTAATACTGAACATACTCCAAAGCTCTCTCATAGATCTTTTTTTTTCTGCATGCAATTTCATTTGATGACCTCTTCAGCTCTCGTGGGTTTAATTATCTCTGTGCAGATGACTTTTATATACCCAGTTCTCTCTCCTGAGCTCCAGGTATACACACTTATTGAACATTTCAAACAAGATGTTTCAGAGATATCTGTCAAACTTAACATGTCCAAAACCAAACTCATTATCTTTTCCCCAAACACACCCTTTTACTGAAGTTGTCTCTTTCTGTCAAGGGCACTACCATCTTTCTAGTATTCCAGTTTTCCATACTCAGTGTTATCTGTGATTCTTCATTCTCCAAACTTCATATATTCAGCCAGTTGCCAAATCTTATCATTTCTACCTCCATAACATTTCTCATAGCAGTCCCTCTCCATTAAGTTACATGACCATCACTCTAATCCAGGCCCTCATTGTTTCTTACCTGCACTGCTGTGAGAACCATTTAACAGTTAGCTACACAGCTATAGGCTTGTCTGCCCCTGCTCATGAGGGTTTCCTGGCTTCCAGAAGCAGCCGTAGGTGCTCTCTCTCTGGCCACTCAAACTCCCAATGCCTACAAAATTCACTTGTGTCTCCTCCTTCCCCAAAAAACCCTCACTCTTCCATCCCTGTTAGCTGTCAATTCTCTGTCTCTTCTCCCTTCTCTGACTAAACTCCCTGAAGGTGATGCTTCCCTTTTCCAAATTCATCCCTCAACCCAAACTTCTCTCTCCGAAATAAATAATGATAGCTTAATCACCAAATATAATGGACTTTCTCATTCCTCATCCCTCTTGACCTCTCTAGAGCCTTTCTTTGACAGTGTCAAAGATCCTCCTCTAGGTTCTTGTGAAACTTTTTTGTCCTGATTCTTTCACTGACCTTTCCTTCTAAGGCTCCTTCTCTTTTCTCTTCTCCCTCTATACTATTTCTCTGCTGCTGCTGCTGCATGATGTTGGGGTCAGGGTACAGTGTAGTGTATTCTACTATGACTGGTCAGTCCAGTACAAGTTCAGAAGTCTCTACTGGTGGGGCACAAATAGTTCATTTGAACATTTGAGGTAGAGTTGTCTCTAAGTATGCATATCTCATTTGCTTTGGGCTGCTGTGATTCTGCTTTACCCATAGCGCACATGCCTTCTTTGATGTGGGCAGACCTATGCTAGTGTCTCCCATATTTCACAATTGATATTAAATGAAGTTCTGTATAACTTTCTGATCTCATCAGTAACCATGAATTTAACTACCATTTTCTATACAGATGATTTTCAGAATTATTTGTCCAGTCCTAACTTCTCTTCTGACATCAAACCTAATATCTCCAACTGCCTTTTGGACACCTCTACCTAGATGTTTTATAAATTATCTTAATCTCAACATATCCAAAACTTGAGTTATCTTCTGCCCCCCCCAAAAAAAAACCCCAAAACAAGACATTTTTACTACATTACTACAGGCGTCACTATTTTCCTAGTCTTCCAGTTTGCCAGTAGCAACCAAACGCTTCATCATCAACACATTACTTACCCCTCCCATCCCCCAGTAGTCTTTCTGTTGTCAAGTCCTGTCTGTTCTGTCTTATAACATTTCTATATACCCCCCCTTTTCTTCTCCAGCACTGCTTGGTGCTGCAGCCCTCATCACCTCTGATTGGTCTCCTTGTCTTAAGTCTCTCTCTGTGCCAGTTCATTAACTCTGTTAGGACTTCAGAGCCCTACCATATCTCCTTCCTACCTTTGCAGTCTTCTTACATTTTAACACCCCACACTTCTCCTCCACTCTGTCTGCACTGGTGTCCTTACTATTACTTAAACAAGACACCTTATCTTATCCTCTGCAGGCTAAAAACATTAGCATTCAACAAGAGTGGTGGACTCCAAAGTAAGATGATTGTCAGGAGGCTCAACTTCAGCAGATTAGAGCATTTCTTCGTGTGTGAACAGTTTATTACTGATTTGAGGGAAAGCTGAGCCATATAGCAAGAGTGGAGCAGAAAAGGAGTGGGCAGCTTGTTGTACAGCACTACATTAGCTCATCTGAACCAGAATACTCACAAACTTCTGGATTGGTTTGATGAAAATGATGGGGAAATTCAGAAGCTGCTAAACAAAAAATGAGAACTCTACAGCAAATCCACGGGTTTTCCTCCAGGACAGTTCATCACTCTCTAAGAAGGCAGCATTTAATTCCATCAAAAGTTAAGCAAAGCTTAGAGAGATGCAGTATTTTTGGCTCAGTAAGAAGGCAGGTGAGATTCAGACTATTTACCAAAGACCTCTGGTGCTTCTAAACTTCTCAGCTTTGATGTCACATTATCAGTGATAAGGACATGATCCTAGAGAGATGAGCTAAACACTTCCATGGTGTTCTCAACAGACCCATCATCAGGGCTGAAGCCATTGACCCATAAACTTCAGATTTAAGTCATTCCCTTTCTAGCTGAACTTTCAACAGAAAAAGAAGTACTGAATGCTATTAGGCTCTTCTCATGGCAAAGGGCCTGGCACTGATTCCATCCCAGCAGAGATCTACAAGGCAGGGGGTTCTTTGTTCATCTAGAAGCTGACTGAAATCTTATAGGTTATATGTCAAGAAGAGGTTACCCTCCAGGAGATCAAGGACACCTCCTTTGTCCATTTCTGTAAAGGAAAAAGGAAATAGGTTATTCTGTGATAATCAGAAGAGGGGGATGGAGGGGTGGAAATAGTACGTGTGTGTGTCTCTCTCTTAGTCATTGACAGCAAGATACTTGCCAAAATCCTCCTTAGTCAGCTGCTCCTTCACCTGGAAGATAGTCATCTACCTGAAAGCCAGGGTGGCTTTAGAAAGGGCTGAGGAACAGTTGGCATGGTGTTTGCTGCCCAACAACTGCCAGGAGCAGAACAGAGATCTGTATACAACATTCATTGACCATTGTGAGAGTTTGTAGAATATCATGGCAAAATTATTTGCTCGGAGAAATTCTTCAATATTATGCATCAGTTTTCACGATGGCATGCTTGCATGGGCCCTGGATAACATAAGATACTCTCACACTTTCCCGGTCACTAGTGGAGTAAAGAAAGGCTGTGTGCTTCCTTCTGTGCTTTTTTGCATTATATTTTCAGCAATATTGTCAGACACCTTCAACGAGGACAAAAATGGCACCAGGGTCAGCTACTATATTGGTAAATTATTACCTTGAAAAGGCCACAAGCCAAGACAAGTTTCAGTGGATTACTTTGGAAATATATATTGCTTCTACCTAGTTATAGCTATAAATTATTATAATTTGATGATATTTCATCAAGAATTTAGAAGGAATTCATGGCCTTTTGCCTAGATTTTTGTAGCAATTCTTAATTTTGATCTTCCTGCCTCTAGTTTTTCTCCACTCATTGCTCTTAGGATCAAATGCTAACTCCTCTGTTTAGCCTCTAGTCATCTCACCCTATCCAACCCTTAGACTTAATGCACATTACTCCCCTTCATGCAGTCTTGTATTCAGCCAAACTGGCCACCTTGTTACTCTCACAGGAAGTTCCATCTCACACCTTAGTGCCTTTTTGTAGTTGTTTCTTGTGCTGGAATAAACTCCTGTCCTGTGCTTCTTATAACTGCTACCCCTCTTTCAAAGCTCAATTCAAGTTTCCATCTCCTACAAGACACCTTTTCCTCATAGTCTACTGTTAGGGCCCCTTATCTCCATTATCTTATATTTACTTTGTGTGTATATATAATTACAGTTTTATATGTACTGATTGGTCTGAGTTTTTTCCTCTGATAGAATGCAGATCCCTTGTGGACAAGGATTGTTTTGTTTTTGTATCCCAGGTTCCTAACATAATGAAAGTTGTTTGGCCCATGGTACACATTTAATAAATGTTTGATTAGTTATCTGACATAATGTAATTTGGAATAGTCAGTCACTATACCAGCAGACTGACTGGCAGGTTAATGTTGCTAATATAACCTAGTGTTCCAGAGGAGATTGTGGGAAAGTTTACCTTTTATTCTAGTTGAAACAATTTCGTTTTCTTTGTGGAGAGGTATATCTGAGTTACAGAAGGAGCTGGTAGGGTAGTGGACCAGGGAGCAATAGAATGTAGCTGAAGCCAGTTTTAAAATAAGAGTAAGGTTCAGACTGAATAACAACTAGGGCAAGGGTGGGGAACCTATGGCCTTGAGGTCACATGTGACCCTCAGTCCTC
This sequence comes from Gymnobelideus leadbeateri, assembly GCA_011680675.1. Lineage (NCBI taxonomy): Eukaryota > Metazoa > Chordata > Mammalia > Diprotodontia > Petauridae > Gymnobelideus > Gymnobelideus leadbeateri. The sequence continues at coordinate 394,886 of WOXC01005369.1, read as the reverse complement.
AGTTGCAGCCCTCTGAATCCAAACTTCACAGAACCAATCCCCATAATAAAAGGATTTGTTCTGTAAAACTTGGACCCAGTCAAAAGGCCACACCCAAGAATCTAGAATGCCATATATGGCATTGAGGCCAAAGATTCCCCATCTCTGGACTAGAGGTTTTAGACTAGATGATCTCTAGAGTACCTTCCAAGATTCTGAGATTGACAGGATACTTAGGTAGAAGATCTTTTCCATTCACAGTAAAGAGAATAAGTTATCCTTTTATGTCTTAATTGAAACCATTGCATATTACATACTCTTGAGTTTCCAGCAAATCTTATATGGAATGTTGTATAACAGTTTTTTGTTACTGTAATGTCATTACAATTTTTACAAATTCTTTAAACTTTTTCAATGTTATCATTTTGAAAAAATAAACTTAACAGAAAAGTAATTTCACACGAAGTAATAGAACTAATAGCAAAGCATGTATGTCAGAGTCCTCTTCCCAAGTGTGACTAAAGAACCTTTCCTTGTTTCCTTATTGTCTACAGAATAAAGTTCAAATTCCTTCCAACATTTACTCTTATTTCTTTCAGGATTGTTTGACTCTTCTGTCCTTCACTACCTTTGTGACCTTGAGCAAGTAGTAAAATCACCTCTGTGAAATGAAGCATTTAAATTAGATGACTTCCATATGTATATCATATTCTTTCCTCTTGGTTCACTGATTCCAAACTAGATTAAGACAGTAGTCCTTCATGCTGGTTCATATCTTTGTTCAGATTGTTCCTTAGAATCTTTTCCCCCCCAAGTCAGATATTTTAAGTACTTGCTATATAAAAGGTAATAGGTATTCAAGATACACAGGTAAATACACATAAAATAGGACCTCCGTAATAATAGGCAGATAAGAAAGCTACAGGGGAAAAATATATCTTTGAAAACAAACTAATATTATTGCAAAGAAGAGATCTAGAAAAACATTAGGGGAAATTGGGGAAGGAAAGGACAATTTTCAGTTGACTTTTTTTGTAAGAACTGTGATTATGTAGTCTGCAGATTAAAATAGCTAATGTATCCAGTGATTTAGGGACTGTAAAGGGAGCCAATTTTTTTTATCCATTACTGTAATTTCATCACCTAATTTTTTCCCCTGTGTTCTTCCCTTCTCCCACAGCTATCTCATATGACAAAGAATATTTTTTAAAAGAAAAAAAAAACCCTAGTTCCACAGCCAAGAATATTAGGGGGGAGATGGAGAGAAGTGATGTCCTCTCTGGGTTGAGGATAATTTTCTGTACTTTTAAGAAAATTCTTTGTAAAAGCTACTTTCTAGTATATTTCCTTAATAGTAGGAGATGTTATGGGTCTGCTAGGTGGTGCAGTGAATAGAGTGCTGGCCCTGGAGTCAGGAAGACCTGAGATGAAATCTAGCCTCAGATACTTCACACTTAATAGCCACGTGACCTTGGGCAAGTCACTTAATCGGATTGTTCTGCTTTCCCCCTTCCAAAAAGCAAAAAATAAAAAAAAATACTAGGAGATGTTGACTAAAAGACATTGAATCTTGAGAGAGGTAATATGATACAGTAGAATGTGTGCTGAACTTTGAATTAAGAGATGTGAGTTGGGAAATCCAGCCTCAGACACTTACCCATGATCATGCATCTAGGAATCTAGATTTAATCTGAGTATGTTTCCTAATCTTTAAAATGGAGATAATATTACTTATGAGATTGTTAAGAGGATCAGATGATTAAATGATTATGTGAAAGTCCTTTGCAAATGTTAAAATGTAAATAACAGTTGTTACTCTGTTTAATCTTAAGTTTATATATGGAACTACTGTGAACCAAGAGCTAATGAATGGGCTAAAGTAAAAAATGACAGAAATTTCCATTGAGAGATAGAGTCGGTCAATAAATATTTATTAAACACCTACTGTGTACCCATAATTGTGCTAAAGCACTGGGGATACAATAAAAAGCATAATATAGTCATTGCCCTTTAAGAGTTCACAGTCTAAAAAGGGAAGACAGCACATTAAAAAAAAAAAGCTGAAAAGTGGGGAGGGGTAGGAGGGAGTTTTACTAGATAGGGAGGGAAATGCTCTGGGGAAGTTTATAGTTCCAATGTTGACTTCATCTTACAGAATAATGAATTTCTGGAGATTTGTTGTTCAGTTTTTTTGGTCCTATCCAACTCTTAGGGATACTATTTGGGATTTTCTTGGCAAAGATACTGGGAGTGGTTTACCATTTCCTTTTCCAACTCATTTTACAGATGAGGAGGTTGAGGCAAAGAAGGTTAAGTGACTTACCCAGGATCTCATAACTAGTAAGTGGCTGAGGTCATATTGATTTTCCTGACTATCCACTGTGCCACCTAGCTGCCCTTCTGGAGATTATGCAAATTGTGTCAACCCTCTCCACTGGGGAGGGGAGAAGGCATGGTGAGGAGGTGAGAGTTTTAGAGTTGATTTCATCTTGCAGATTGATGAGTTTCTAGAGATAAGGAAGTCCAGAAAAGTATCCAGGTAGGAAATTAACCCTATAAATGACAAGTTTTCCTAGGTTTTGATGGTATTGTACAGGGATGGGGGGAACCTTTTCATATTTGACGGCCACATTATTATTTAGCTATATATCAAGGCTAGATTCAAGAAATTTCAATTAGATATACTTTAAAATGTATGTTATTTTGTAAAAATCTAACTACTGCTTGCTTAATAATTTCAAAAAATGAAAACTATTTGTTAATTTTAAAGTTAACCAACCTTTTAATGATTGTTGTGTCTTTTTGTTGAAAAGCATTTGAATATTTGGTTTCAGTTGATCCCTCTAAATGGGTATCAGTCATTTGTGACATTAAGGGCATCTTCAATTGGATTAGGTAGGAGTAAATTGCAGATTTGAAGCTAATAAGTGATTGAAAATCAAGTCACATGCTAGTAAGTGTTAAGTGTCTGAGGCTAGATTTGAACTCAGGTCCTCCTGACTCCAGGGGCAGTGCTCTATTCACTACACCACCTGGCTGCCCCTTCTTTTCATATTGGTTCTTTCATAGCATCAAACAATGACTTTAAAATGTCATATATGAGAGCTCAATCATCTGTAGTTTTCTTTTTTTTTGGAGGGGGGGGGAAGGCAGGGCAATTGGGGTTAAGTGACTTATCTAAGGTCACACAGCTAGCAAATCTGTCAAGTGTCTGAGGCTGTATTTGAACTCATATCTTCCTGATTCCATGCATGGGTCAGTGCTCTATTCACTGCACTACCTAGCTGCCCCTGTGTGGGACAGTAAAGACCCTTGCCCAAATTAAACTCGGAGGCTTCTTAAGGTAGAAAGTAGAAAAGAGTTTTATTAGGATCTCACGAGAAAAGGTGTCCCCAATCTGACACAGGCCAGAAGGGAGAAGCACCCTACAGAAGGCAAAAGCATGATTATAAAACCCCAATGTGGGAATTCCACAACCTTTCAACTGTCCCACCTTACCTTACCACCTTACTTGGTAAGGCAAACTCACAATCTTATTAATGCCAACCAATGGGCACAAAGCAGTCCCAATCCATTACCATAATTATTACTAATGAGGCTCTAATTTTGTTAGATAACATACATAACACATGAGGTCTACCGAGCAAGTGCAGTAACAACCCCAGAATATTGAATCCCCTTCGATCCAACCTAGATGTGTCCTTATCTGTGCCTGAGTGTCCCAAGGCCTCTGTCTGCTTACTGATTGGTCAGATTCACCTGCTGCTGCCAGCTCCTTTTATTCTATATTATTTCATTTTTAGTATTATCTAGGAGTTCTCTGGGAACTGGGAACCCAATTTCTTCCCAAGGTTACTGTCTGGTACCTTTTATCAGTATTCTTGCTGTTCTGTAGAAACTTAACCCTTTGCTACCTCTCACATTACCTACCATTCCTTTCCCCAAAGTAAAAACACCTCTAATTTGGTCTCAATAGTTAATCCAATCAGTTGTATTAATATGCAGTAGCTCTTACATTACCTTGAAATACACAGTGATCCCCATATATAGGGAAACAATACTCAACTTAGTTACAAAGTATAAAAAGTATACAAAGTATAAAAAAGTATACAAAGTATACAAAAAGTATACAAAGTATACAAAAAGAAATAAGAATGTAATAGGATATTCAGAATGGGGAAACTTCACTGCAAGTAATCCCTCACACTCCCATCTGTAGTTCTTTAGGTGCTTTGGTGATATTAAGTAGGTGAGACTGAAATGCTCATTTAACTGTGATGTCATGATTCTTAAAGTCAACCTTTCATTGTGTTGTCCAGTTAATTAGGTCTATAACAGCTACATATTCTTCCAATTATTCTCTTGCCCATCAATGACATTGGCAAACTGGGGAAAATAAGATGTCCAAAATTTGCTTCTTCTTCTGAAGAAGTGTTTTGAAAAAAGATAGCTTTATTCAAAATGCTTGATTGTTTGATTGTTTTTTTGCTACATATCATCTATAGACTTTAAGTTTTACCTTGCAAAGAAATTTTCAAATTGATTTGAATATTTTGAATTGAATATCACCCAGAAATGCAGCATTCCCATAGAAATCTTTTCAATAATTCATATTGTTTATTCTCTTCCTCATAAAATTTAATTATCTGTTACTGCAGATATAAAATTTTGGCTAATACCTATCCCTGCAATAGCCAACACTTTATAATACAGTAAATAGCCAACACTTTATAATACAGCAAATCCACTGAATACCTCTACATTCAACTTTATAGCAGGTTATGAAACTGACAATGCCTTGTTGCATTTGCATGAATGTAGATAACAATACTTATAACTTGTTACAAAGTATTACTTAAAATAGATTTAGTACAGAAATTTTGCTAAAACTTATTTTATTTGGTATTTTAAATACATTAATTAAAAAATAAAATTAGAGCACATAACTCTGTAAGTCTTCTTTAGTGTGATATATAGCCTTTCAAAAAATATGGGTCTAACAGATCCACACAGGAAAACAAAAGAAACGAATAGAAAGATGAATGTTGTCCAGATTGTAATAGGCAGTAGAATAGGACATTGTAGTGTTCATCGGTGGGACAGTTAGAATAAATGGACCATAACCTGGACCCAGAATTGACTGTGAGTTGACTAGATTACAATTGAGTAATTTAAAAGTGTTTTCAGTGATCTCAAGCAGCTTTCAGCTGTCGTCTTTTTTTTTTCTTTTAAAGAGGTAGCATTGACCTAGTGATGGTAGTTGTGAATCTTAAAAGACCACGATTTCCATAGAACCAGAATTATTTCAGACTATGAAAGGGTAATGGAAAAGACACTTGGTGGGTTTAAATAGGCTGTAGTGTGTCATCAATATAACTTGTATGCAGAAAGTAGAATAAAAGATAACAGAAAAAGGACAACACACAATCATAGTGGTAAATAGGCACTCTGAATGCACTAGCATTCATTAATATTAAAAGATGTAGGGAAAGGTCTATTGTATGTTGGAATAAATCTTTGGAAGGCAGATAGAAGGAAAAAGGAGAATAGAACAGAATAGGATTGGGATTATAAACTCATCAAAATATTAATTGCTCTCAAAACTAGACTATACTTTTTTCTAAAATGTATTGAATTTTGTTTACAAAATTATTAAAATTAGATTTACAGATTTCCACAAAACAGGTCTTTTAAGGTTGATTTTTTTTTTTTTTTAAGCAATTGGGGTTAAGTAACTTGCCCAAGGTCACACGGCTAGGTTTTTGTTTGTGTGGGTGTCTGAGGCTGGATTAAGGTAGATTTTTGTATACATTTTCCTATTTAAAGTCATTTAACCTTTGTGGTTTGTTTTGTTTTTTTTTTTTTTTTAAGAAGAAATGAGGTGGTTGAGTTAGAATCATTCTCTATAATGTCTTAATACTCTAATTCTCTAATGTTTTAAACTGTAAATCTATTTGGGCTACTAGGAATCCCAGATCACTATTACTTGGAAGCCTATCACTAGTGTTTTTATCTCTCTATTATATTACTAGTGAATATTAGTTTCAAGGGTGTGCAGAAGTAGCTAAAGGAAAGATAGAGGCTTTATTGCATAGCTTTCTTTAAGCATTGACTGATAAGATCTCCTTGCCATCCACAAGACTCTTTAAAGTCTTCTAGCACCACAGTTAAGAAGTGTTGATTCTGCAGTGCTCAGCTTTCCTTATAGTCCAACTCTCACAGCCACACATTGCTACTGGGAAAAAACCATAGATCTGGACCTTTGTTGGCAAAGTGACATCTTTGCTTATTATTTATTTTTTCTTTTATTAATCTTTTATTTATTTTTAGCTTTCAACATTAATTTCTACAAGATTTTGAGTTACAAATTTTCTCCCCGTCTTTTCCCCCACCCGAAGATAACAAGCCTACTGAATTCCCCTTCCCCCAATCTGTTCTCTTTTATCGCCCCCCTCCAACACCCCCTAACTTTCTAGTAGGACAAGATGGATTTCTGTATGTCAGTGCCTGTGTATCTCATTTACCAGTTTCATGTAAAAAGCAATTTTTAAAAAAACATTTGTTTTTAAAACCTTGATTTCTAGATTATTTCCTTTCCCTCCTCACCCACACCCATTGGGAAGATAAGCAGTTAAGTTTATAGGTTGTACATGTGTAGTTATGCAAAATGTTTCCATAGCAGTTATATTGTGAAAAACTAACTATATTTCCCTCTACCCTATCCTGCCCCCCACTTAATCTATTTTCTACTTTGACCCTGTCCCTTTTCAAAAGTGTTTCCTTCTAACTACCCTCTCTCCCAATCTGCTCTCCCTTCTATCATACCCCTTCTCATCCCCTTCCCCCCTACTTTCCTGTAGGGTAAGATACCCAATTGAGCCAAATTCAGTGAGAGTAGGGTTGACCCATTCCCTTTCACCTTCCTGCTCTTCCCCTCCATTGTAACAGTTTTGTCTTGCCTCCTTTATATGAGGTAATTTACCCTATTCTATCTCTCCCTTTCTCCTCCCAATATATTCCTCTCTCACCTCTAAATTTTATTTTTTTTAGATATCATCCCTTCCTGTTCAACTGATCCTGTGCCATCCGTATACATGTACACACATCTACACACACACACACTCACATTTGTATTTATACACACGTATACCCTCCTATACATATATGTATACATATATGTATACATATATACGTAATATATTCCCTTCAACTATCCTCATACTGAGAAAAGTCTCATCATATCATTTTTCTATGTAGGAATGTGAATAGTTCAACTTTAATAAGTTCTGTATGATTTCTTTTTCCTGTTTACCTTCTGATGCTTCTCTTGCTTCTTGTATTTGAAAGTCCCCTTTTCTGTTCAGCTCTGGTTTTTTCATCAAGTATATTTGAAAGTCCTCTATTTCATTGAATGACCATATTTTCCCCTGAAACAGTATACTCAGTTTTGCTGAGTAGGTGATTCTTGGTTTTAATCCTACCCCCTTTGACCTCCAGAGTATCATATTCCAAACCCTTCAGTCCCTTAATGTAGAAGCTACTATATCTTGTGTTATTTTGATTGTTTTTCGACAATATTCGAATTGTTTCTTCCTGACAGCTTGTAGTATTTTTTCCTTGACCTAGGAGCTCTAAAATTTGACTATAATATTCCTAGGAGTTTTCTTTCTGGGATCTCTTTCAAGAGGTGATTGGTGAATTCTTTCCATTTCTATTTTGCCCTCTGGTTCTAGGATATCAGGGCAGTTTTGCTTGATAATTTCTTGAAAGATGATATGTAGGCTCTTTTTTTGATCATGACTTTCAGGTAGCCCAATAATTTTAAAGTTATCTGTCCTGGATCTATTTTTCCAATGAGATATTTCACATTACCTTCTATTTTTTCATTCATTTGGATCTGTTTTATAATATCTTGATTTCTCATAAAGTCATTAGCTTCCATTTGCTCCAGTCTAATTTTGAAAGAATTATTCTCTTCAGTGAGTTTTTGAAATTCCTTTTCCATCTGGCCAATTTAGTTTTTAAGGTATTGTCCTCATTGGCTTCTTGGGCCTCTTTTGCCATTAGAGTTAGTCTATTTTTTAAGGTGTTACTTTTTTGAGTATTTTTGTGTGTGTGTCTCTTTTAGCAAGCTGTTGACTTGCTTTTCATGATTTTCTTGCATCGTTCTCATTTTTCTTCCCAATTTTTCCTCCACTTCCTTACTTGATTTTCAGAATTCTTCTTGAGTTCCTCCATGGCCGGTAACCAGCTCATACTTTTCTTGGAAGCTTTTGATGCAGGAGTTTTGACTTTGCTGTCTTCTTCTGGTTCCATGTTTTGATCCCTTTTGTCCCCCCAAAAGGATTCTGTGGTCTGATTTTGCTTCCTCTGCTTGCTTACCTTGCCAGCCAATGATTTGACTTTTGAGCTCTTTGCCATGGTAGAACTCTGCTTGCAGAGTGGAGAGAGCTTTGTCCCAAATTGCTGGGGTTTTTGCAGATGTTGTCAGAGTTATGAGGAGGGCACCCTCTCTGCAGCCACCACAAGGTCTGGCACACTGGTGTTTCTCACCCCAGGACCACTGCCCAAGACTGCAACCCAGATCCAAGCAGGTCAAAGTAAGAGCAGTTACCCTCTAAATGGTTGCTTGTTCCCCCTAGATCTGCAGGCCAGGAGCCATGAGGCAGCAGTTGTAGCCACTGCGCCTCTGCCACCTCAGGGGCAGGGGCCAGACTGTGTTCTTCTCTCCCCTGGATTAACAGGGTTCCCCACTGACATTTTACTTTCTCTTTGGTGTTTATGAGTTGAGAAGTCTGGAAACTACCCAGCTTCCTGGGACTCACGCTAAAATCCCTATTACTAACATGACTGTTTTATAATGGAATCCCAGAGTAAATAAATGAGGGCAAAACAGTCCTAATTGAGACTTCCTTTTAAACAAAGACAAACCTGAAAATTTATGATTCTCAAATTATAATACTTCAAAATATTATAACACAAAGAGTGCCCCATTAATTATTTTCCTGTTCCTCTGACAATATAATTCTTAATTTAACAGCATTTAGACTATAAGAGAAACTGCTTCTCTTATAACACAGATAATCTTGTACCTAAATTTAAACATTGAAACCAAAATCAAATAATTACTAATATTGTGACCTTAATTTACTCATTTTCCAAATTATTTTGTACAGAAAATTATCTCAACTACTTCTTTTAGTTCTAGTAATAATGAAAAAATCACAGTAATCTACATTTTTTACCATAATGGGTACTCACCTTTTTTTCCCTCCAAATGCTTTATTAAATTGTGGTTTACATCATTCATTTCTGCCAGATTTTGAGTTACAATTTTTTCCCTACCTCCACCCCAGAATAGCAGTCCCACAGGATATCTCCTCATTAAATCTGCTCTTTCCCTTATCTTCTCCCATACCCCCTTCAACTTTTTCAGTAGGTCAAGTTGAATCTCTGTGCCCCAATGGCTGTATATCTTATTTCCCAATTATATGTAAAATAATATTAATAATAGTATTTATATATTTTTACAGATTTGATTTTAAAACTTTGAATTCCAGATTCATTCCCTTTCTCCCTTGTCACCCACCCTTACTGGGAAGATAAGCAATTCAGTATATGTTGTATGAGTGTAGCTATGCAAAACATTACCATAGTAGATATATTGTAAAAGGCTCACTATATTTCCCTCCCTCCTATCCCACCTCCCACTTGGTCTATTCCCTAGTTTGATCTTGTCCCTTTTCACAAGTGGGTGCTTCCAACTTCCCTTCCCCCCTTCCCTCCCGCCCTCCATTCCATCATTCCCCCTCTCATCCCCTTCCCCCCTACTCTCCTGTAGGGTGAGATATCCTATTTAGTAGGTATGTCATTCTCTCCCTGATCCAAATTCAATGAGAATAAGGTTTTGCCTTTTTGCCTTCCTGTTCTTCCCCTCTCTTGTAAACATTTTCCTCTTTTACGCTTTTAATCTAAACAGTAAAATATCTTTCTCTCTTTCTCCTTTTCTCTCCCTTACCTACCTGATAGAGGAAGGAGGGGGAGACAAACAGAAAGCTGCATTCCAAGGAAGTCCCTGAATAGACACTCTCAGATACACACACACACTTTACACAGAAACACATAGAATGAATATTCAAGCCAATTTCATTTGATTGTTTTCTTCTTTTAATAATTAACATTTTAGTGGGAATTGTCTGAGTTCCTCTAGTTATCAATTGAATAGCCAGTTTAGTAATTAAATCTCTCTCTAATAAATTTATGCCTGCCTCTAAAACTAGGAGTAATTAATTTAAGGCAGTGGTTCCTTTGCATTAAAATTCTAAAACTTCTGTGAGGGGAAGTTCTGACCCTTTACCCCAGAGATGATAAGGGTGTCCTGTGATAATTTGGTTCCCTGAGGCAGTTGGGTTACTAATGACCGAACTGCCCAGGTATCTATCCAGAATACAATCTCTTCTCTCTGAGGCTGGGTTTCAGGTGGATTGTTTGTATGAATCCCTGACACCCCTAATCCTCTGACTCCTTTTGGAAATACTTTTTTGCTCAGTCTGGTATCACTGGCAGTTTCTCATCATATGACCCTCTTTCTTACAGCTCCAGCAAGTGAGGGGCCTTCTCCTTCTCCCTTCTCCTTTCTTTTTCCACTGCCATTGCATTTTTCTTCCCCTACCCCTGCCTTCTCTCTGGCTTGGTGTTTTTATTGCCCTAGTCTCCTTTGCCATTCCATGGATTGGGTAGCACTTTGACTAGTTTGTACCAGGATTTTGGCTTTTTGTTTTTGCTTATCAACCTCCCTTCTTACAGAAACCTTTGTGGCTTCTTCCAATAAATTGTCCAGAGTTCTATGATTCCATCTATCTGTCTTTTGTATTTTCCTACTTTTATGTGGCCAGTCATTAGTGATAAAATTTAACTTTAATATTGCCTTCCTAGAGGATCATTCATATCTAAGCTTGAGTACTTTCCCATGTTTTCTTGGAGGGTGATTCATCCTTTTTGTGCATCACTTCAAAGACTTTCTTTACATTCTGAGGTTTTGGGGCTGCATTCTTAATTGCTGTAATTATTAATACCCTCAGGTCCTACATATGAACCGTATGGCCTTCATTGTTGTGATCCCACCTGAGATCCAAGGTGGGATATTTTTGATCGGCAGGAATTACCCCTGCTGGGGGCGGTGGGCTGTCTCCTTTCCCATGGATGCCCTCCTGATCATACCCCTTTCTTCTTGGTAAAACAAAACATTTAGAATGGATATAAGTGCATTCCAGGTATAGATGTTGGGTCCCAAGAATCGATGTTCTGATAATCTCTCTGGGTTTTCCATAAGTACTTTTATTTCCTTCTTAATGTTTCTCACTTCAGTAGTGCTGGGGAGTACATTAACAAACCGTAGCTTGCGCCAAAGGAACTTCAGTAAAGGGAAGAATTCCACCTGTTGTTTTGGCTCAAGCTTCAAAATTTGTTTTAATTCCTTCCTGAGGGGACCATGAGGGGGTTCTTTTAAGGTGATCAAATCTCTTAACTTCCTCAGGGAAATCAGAGGACATGTGCACAGGGTGGGGAGCTGCTGCAGCAGCCACTACCATCCCTTGTCTTGGGGGAGATAGGGCATAAGGGGGAGGGGATCCCATGGGTGAGGTTCTTGTTCCTCCTCCCTTCCTTCCGGACCTTTTTTCACAATTATTTGTTGCACCCAGCATCCAAAGGGCCCCATAAGAGCCCTCCTCCGGGTTAAATGGCTCCTTGGCATTTACATACAAATTTAGCTAATCCTCAGAGGATCCATACTTTGGCCACACTATACCTCCTCCTATATCTATCCCACCCCATACAAAATAACAGTATTTTATCATCATTTTCTTAAAATTTCCCCTGTATTTTGGTGATTCCTTACAATTTAAAAGTCTTTCTGTCTCACAAGGGACTGTTTACTGGTGTATCAGGTTTTCACTTCCATGCTCAGGGTTTGGAATGTCCTTTCCCCATTTTCAGTTTGGTTCAGAGCCATCATTGGTCTCTCCAAGTCAAGGACCTAACAAATTATTACCCAAGCACCCACAAAATGTTGCTCATCTGCTCAAGCCACATGCATATGATTCACATTACTGTTTCTACATTAGCTGGCCAGAGTTTGGTTCCACTTCAACATGATTAGAGTCTTTCTCTAGATTTCTGTTCCTTACCAAGTTTCTCTTTTTGTACTTTGTTCCCTCAGAGTAGTGACCTCCCCCACTAAGTCCAGATACCACTGGCAAAATCTCCAGATAGTGCCTCCCTCAGGCCCAAATTGGGGGGTAAGCTGCTTATAAGTGGGTGGATCCCGGACAAGCCCCCCAAAACTGTTTGGGAAGAAAAACCATATCCAAAATTTTAATCAAATACTCAGAGGCTTCTCTAGGTAGGAACAGAAAGGATTTATTCAATTCTTTTTTTTTTAATTAATTTATTAGTTTAGTTTCAGTTAACAAGATTCAATTCCATAGTTCCTTGATTTTCAAATTTCCTTTACTTCCCTCCCCCTCCCCACACGACAGCATATAGTCCAGTATATGATCTGCAAATGCATTCATATTAGACATTATTCCAATTACAAAGGCGTATTGTACTAGGTGGGATGAAAGATGGTAAGGAAGAAATAAAACCAAACAGTGAAAAGAACAAGATCATTTAGTTTGCTTCCATCAGGATTCAGGCTCAGTTCTTTCTAGTTATATCTCTGGATGGCGCATTTCTCACTTTCTTGAGTCTTTCGGGATTAACTTCTATCACTACATTGCTGAAAAGAGTCCAGTCTGTCATAGTTGGTCATCACAGATATGATATATCTATGCTTGTATACAAATTTCTTCTGATTCTACTCTTCTCGTTCAGCATCAGTTTGTATAAGTCTCTCCAGGTAATTATGAAATCTGTCACCTCTTTGTTTCTTATGGCACAGTAATATTCCATTACATTCATATACCACAACTTGTTTAGCCATTCCCCAATTGATGGGCACCCCTTTAGTTTCCAATTCTTTGCAACCACAAAAAGGGCTGCTAAGAATATTTTTGTACATATGGGTCTTCCTCCCACTTCTGTGATCTCTTTGGGATATAACCCTAGAAGTGGTATGGCTGGGTCAAAGGGTATGAAATTATTTATAATCCTTTGGGCATAATTCCAGATTGCTCTCCAGAATGGTTGGATAAGTTCACAACTCCACCAGCAATGTATTAGTGTTCCAATTTGTCCACACCCTCTCCAGCATTTGTCACTTTCTTGTTTTGTCATCTTAGCCAATCTGACTGGAGGGATGTGGTATCTCAGAGTTGTTTTGATTTGCATTTCTCTAATTAATAGTGATTTAGAGCATTTCTTCATATGCTTATAGATATCTTTAATTTCTTTCTCTGAAAACTTGTTCATATCCTTTGAACTATTTACAATTGGGGAATGACTTGTATTCATATAGATTTGGCTCAATTCTCTATAAATTTTAGAGATGAGTCCTTTATCAGAGACACAAGTTGTAAAAATTCTTTCCCAATTTCCCACCTCCTTCTTGATCTTGTTTACTGTGATTCGTCCTTGGTAAGTCTGCAGGCTGGGGCTTTTGCTCTCTCTGGTGTAGTCTGCTTGTTTGCTCTTAGGTCTGGGCTGTGCAGACACCAAGCGCTCTGCACTAGACCAGCCCGGACACACTGGGCAACCTCCTGGGCTGGACTCTGCCACACTTTCTTCCAGTGGGCTCTGTCACTTCGGATTCCACTCAGATTCACTCTTTGAGCCTAGTGACCAGGAGCTCAGGGAGGTTACTGCTTCCTTTCCGCCATCTTGGCTCCTCCCCTTATTCAATTCTTACAAGAAAGGGTGTGTCACCTTCACCAGGAAGAACCAGAGGAGGGAGGCCAGTTTACAGAAAACATTATATAGGTTGTATAATGGCCCTCATTGGTTGAGAGCTTGGTCTCACAATCTAGCTTGAGAATCTACCCACATACCAGGAGCAAGGAGACAATCTTCAGCCAATGAAAACTGATGAAAGCATTTGATAACCTTATTTGGTAGTGAGTGAAAGCAGGGGAGGGATAAGTTTGCAAAAAGAAACTTAGGCCTAGTTGCAGCCGAAACCTGACTTGAGTCTCTCACGCATTGGTTCACATACTTAAGAAGCCTAGCTTATAGAATCATAAGCATAACCTTGCTGGCATCAGAAATGAATGCCTTTTGGTAATTTGAACATTACTTGGCAGTACCCTTCTTCAGGATTGGGATATAAACTGATCTTTTACAATCTAGCAATGACAGTAAACTGAAAATACTAATACTTTCATTTAAAAGATTGAACTATAAAAAAGAACACCAGCTAGTATTTATTTAGGACTTTTAAGTTTTACAAAACTGCATTTGATTCTTAAAACCACCCTGTTAGGTAAGTGTTGTTATTAACTTTATGATTTTAACAGATGAGGAAACTGTAGCTAAGAGATTAAGTGGATTTGCCCAGATTCACACACCTACTAAGTTTTTGAGGAAGGATTCAAACTCAGGTTTTTCTGACTCTGGTTCCAAAACTTTGAATTAAGTTCAAACTATTAAGTTCAGCTATCATCTTTATGTAGAGCCTAAGGTTTGTAAAACTCTTTACATATTACTATTTCATTTTATCTTGGAATCTTAAAGTTGCCAGCTAAGGTCTACTTAGAGGTAATATAGTATATATTCCTTGTGTGATGGTTCTTAATAGACTTTCACTTTTTTTTTTTTTTTTTTTGATTTTTTGGAGGGCAATTGGGGTTAAGTAACTTGCCCAAAGTCACACGGCTAGGTTTTTGTTTGTGTGTAAGTGTCTGAGGCTGGATCCGAACTCCGGTCCTTCTGACTCCAGGGCTGGCATTCTACTTACTGCACCACCTTCATATAGCAAAGTCTTAAAAGATCTGTGATTTCATCCTTATGGGTTTTCCTTCTAAGGGTGAAGATCAAAAGAATTCCTACCTTTGTACTCTATACAATAAGGCTATGTTCTCCTATACATTTAGTCACTTGTTAAAGTGCTGGTGAGCTTCCATGATTTGTCTAATTTGAACTTTATGAACTTAGAAACATTTCTGTATTACCAAGAATAACAAAAATATCATTGAATTATGTAGCTGTGAATCTCTCATACATCTAGAATTTTTAAAAAGTATATGGCAGAGTTAATATGGAGTGTTAACGTTTCCTTTTTGTTTTTGTCTCGTTTTGAACTTAACCTACTTTCATTCAGCTCCATTCTGTGTATTTTTAGAATGTTTCATTTATCTATTTTTATTCCTTTGGTGGGGTGGGCAGGTCACTACTGTCACTATCCCCAAGCACCCCTGTCAAAAAAAAAGAGAGAGAGAGAACATCCCAGCTTCCCTTTGTAACAAGTATAATCAAACAAAACAAACCCAGAAATTGACAATGAAAACTGAATGGACCAAGAAAATCTATCCAGTAATTATATAGGAAAACAGCTTTGAAAGATGATCAGTGAATGTACTGATCAATCACAATTGCAAAAGACTGATGGATGAATCATGCCTTCCTACTTCTTGGCATTATATAGACTAGAGCTGCACAATATTACTTCTTCCATATCTCTTAACATCAGGAAGGTAGACCTAGTTAGGCCATCAAAATTTCCTGGTTCTTATTATATGACCAATCTACTTTTTCAGTCATTTATTTTTCTTTTTGACAGATTTGGTGATCTTTAGCTTAATTCTTTGGGTTCTGTAATATTATCTAATCATACCTGTATGATTAAATATGCAAAAATAGGGCTTTGTTTTGGGGAAAATGTGTTTTCTCTGTGAAAACTTAATAACCCAATTCTGCTCAGCCTTGATTCCGAGTCATTATTATTGTCTATTGTTCTCTGCCCAAGAGAAATATGTATGTTGTCCATCCAACTGCATATTTTACCCTTTATTATGAAAATGAAATATTCACAAAGAAGTATTCACATCAAACGCTTAGCTTTAAACAAAGCAGAACCAAATGAATTAGCACACATCCCTCCTTTATTCCTGATTTATTTGTGTCCTGTTCTGGATTTGACTCAAGATTTGTTCTCTTGCTTTGGTTTTTCTTTGTGTGTATGTCATGTTGTGTTTTTGTTGTTTTTAAATATTTTGTTGTAGTCACTATCTGTTCTGGTTCTGTTTATTTTGATTTGCATCACTTCTGGTCCTTTCCATATTTCTTGGTAGGTAGGAAGGAAGGATTTATTAAGAATTTATATGTGCAAAATAGTTGGATAACATTCCCTGTTGTCAATAAATTCACATTTTAACAGGGAAGGTGGCATATATGGAAGGTTTTAGCTGCAAGTCAGATAGAAGGATATTATGGGCCATAGGGTAGAGCAGCTAAGCAGATGTTAATGTTTCTTCTTTAATGTTAATTTCAAGTACTAAAAATGGTAAAAGTTTCTGATGTTGAACGATTTACAAGTGCCAATGACTTTGATGGTAGCAACTTTTTTCTGATTTTTTAGTAGCTGGAGCGCCTGCAGGGGCAGCTGCCAGACTTGAATTTTTACTGTTTCTTCTCAGGATAATTACTAAGGGCACTGTGCTGGAAGCACTGCTACTACCAAGACTGTGTTGTCTCCATTGAGATCTGAAGGGAGATGGTGGTGATATAACTTCCTTGATACATGTTGCCTCCTTTTCCTCCCTCCAGCTTCAGCTACCTGGGCTTCCTCTCTACAAAAGTCACTTTTCAGGCCATATAAGCATTAGGCTGTGGAAGCAAGAAGATTGTAGTCTTAATAAAAGGAGTTGTTCTGTTAAACTTCAACTCAGTCATAATGTCACACTTGAGGACCTTGAAGGGTCCATATGTGGCCTTGAGGCTGCAGGTTCCCTCCCCTTAGGGTAGGTGCTTCTGTTCCTCTGGCACCTGTATTTTCTTGGTAGAAGTTGGTCAGTCGCTGACACTGGTGTTGAAAAAAATTCACTTTTCCTTTCAGTGATGTCTGAAAGGGGTAGACTGGAAGCAAAATCTGTCTGCTGGTTGGGGTGGAGGGCACCACTGTTCCCAAGGCTCTCAGGCTTAGGGCTGCCTTCCTGTACCATGTATAGCAGTTGGTTAGCACTTTGTAGGGGTGGCATCTCCACAGGTGTTGCCCCTCTGAATGATAGTAGCAAATGCTTGGGCCTGGTGTTCTGGGAGGTGCTGCCACTCCAAGGGCTTTTGTTTCTGATTGTTGGCAGTTACTGGTAGTAATTAGGAAAGCAAGTCCCCATGTCCATAGATTTCTTCCTTCAGTGATGGCTGTGGGGGTTGGGATAGAAACAGGTTCAGCCACTTGAGGGCATAATTATTCCCCAAAGTTCCTGGGATTCAGGATTCATCAGACCTCTCCCTCAGGTTTTGAGGGGAAATGGTGGTCTTGGCATGGTAGTGGTAATGGTTTCACTTACCTGGAACATGCTTCCTTCTGTCTCTCTCTCAGGATGTCTTGTTTCAGCTAAATCAGAGGTTCCCAAACTTATTTGGCTTACTGCCCCCCTTTGCAAAATAAAAAAAATAATTATTCAGTGCCCTCCTCAAATCTTCAACCCTTTATAGTTTTTTTAAAAATTGCATCATTTCAGAAAATGTAATTTTTTGAAATGATGCATCTTCAGTTTGATAATTTACTATAATTTGTTGTGTTATTTCGTGCATTGAAATTTTGGTGACATAATACTATATCCTGTAATAATAAAATATTGTATTGTAAACATATTTCTGCTGATGTATTCTGGACTTCCTGACAATGCAAGACTAGCAGACCCACCACACTTGCTTGTTAAGACCTGTTGGCATGCTTGACCACTGATCAGTTATAACTTGCATTTGGTGTATTTATTTGGAAAATCATATAATCACTATGACTAACTCTGTTAGATAACAGATGAAACATACGAATGGTTGTTCAAAAATTTCTTTTCTTTCCTTATTCTTCCACTGTCCCCTTATTTTTATTCAGTGCCCCCAACTGCTTCTGAGGCTGCTACTGTGTCTCCCTTCCCCCCATCGGAATCGGGATCGCCCACTTTGGGAAGCTCTGAGCTATACTTAATTGCCTACTCTATGTATGTCAGTTGGTGGAGATGGTTGGCCCCTTCTCCACAGGAGTTGCTTTCCCAGGTGATCGCTGTTAGGGCTAGGCTGGGCTGGTGGAGGCAGGACTGGTGCTGTGGGAAGTGCCGCTACTCCCAGGACTCTGTGCTGTAATGGAGAAAGTGGTTTCCCTCTCAATGATTTCTTTCTTCAGTTGAAGTTGGAAACAGATCTGATGTTAAAGGGAAAGACACTTTTTCTAAGACTTTTGGGCTCAAGGTTCTAAAATTAGTTTCATCAGAATGCTTCATTTAATATTTTATAACAGCAAGTATTTATTAAATAATAGTACTTCCACTTTTGGAGTTTACATTCTATTGGAAAGACAATGTGAATATGTTTTGGTATGTACAAAACAAAAGATATTTTGGGGAAGGGAATTCACTAACCTGGGAATGAGGAAAAGTCTTCGTGTAAATGTGGACTATTAGTTGAACTTGGAAGGGACCAAAGTATTCTGAGGGGTAGAGGTTAGGATGAGAGAGTGAGTCCATTTCAGGCATGAGGGGGGAGAGTCATTGAAATGCTGTAGGAACTTTGGAGAGGCTACGGTTATCTGTATTGCAGAATGGGTTAAAGAGGAACCTGCCAGAAAGTTAGGTTTTTGCCAGACTGTAAAGGACTTTAAATGCCAGATTAATTTGTATTTGATCCTAGAGATATAGAGGAGGGCTGTTGGAGTTTATTGTGTAGGGGAGTAGCCTACAGCAGGCTCTAAGAAAATCATTTTGTGGGAGTACTGTTATGTGTGGCGGGTCATTGAGCAAAAGAATGCTTGAAAGTCCTCTATTTCATTGAATAACCATATTTTCCCCTGAAACATACTCAGTTTTGCTGGGTAGGTGATTCTTAGTTTTAATTCCAGCTCCTTTGACCTCCGGAATATCATATTCCAAGCCCTTCAGTTCCTTAATATAGAAGCGGATAAATTTTGTGTTATCCTGATTGTGTTTCCACAATATTCAAATTGTTTCTTCTTTGCTGCTTGTAATATTTTCTCCTAGATCTGGGAACTCCAGAACCTAGCTATAATATTCCTAGCAGTTTTCTTTTTGGGATCTTTTTCAAGAGGTGATCAGTGAATTCTTTTCAACCTCTCTTTTGCCTTCTGGTTCTAAAATACCAGGGCAATTTTGCTTGAGAATTTCTTGAAGGATGATTTCTAGGTTCTTTTTTTGATCATGTCTTTCAGGTAGTCCAATAATTTTAAAATTATCTCTCCTGGATCTATTTTCCAGGTCAGCGGTTTTCTCAGTCAGATATTTCACATTGCCTTCTATTTTTTTCATTTGTTTGGATCTGTTTAATAGTATCTTGATTCCTCAGAAAGTCATTAGCTTCCATTTGCTCCAATCTAATTCTGAAGGAATTATTCTCTTCAGTGAGCTTTTTTTTTTTTTTAATAAGCAATTGGGGTTAAGTAACTTGCTCAAGGTTACACAGCTAGTTATTTTTGTGTGGGTGTATCTGAGGCTGGAACTGATCCCGCGTCCTCCGGACTCCCAGGGCTAGCGCTCTTACTCACTGCGCCACCTATCCACCCCTTTCAGTGAGCTTTTGAGATTCTTTTTCCATCTGGCAAATTTGGCTTTTTGAGGCATTTTTCCTCATTGCAGTTTTGGGCCTCTTTTGCCATTTCAGTTAATACATTTTTTAAGGCATTATTTTCTTCAGTCAGGTTGCTGACTCTTTTCAAGATTTTCTTGCATCATTCTCATTAAACTTCCAATTTTTCCTCCACTTCTCTTATCTGATTTTCTTTTTTTTTTTCTTTGCCTTTTTTCTTTAGGGCAATTGGGGTTAAGTGACTTGCCCAAGGTCACATGGCTAGTTTTTGTGTTAAGTGTCTGAAGCCAGATTTGAACTCGGTTCCTCCTGACTCCAGGGCCAGTGCTCTATTCACTATGCCACCTAGCTGTCCCTCTTACTTGATTTTCAAAATCCTTCTTGAGCTCCTCTATGGCCTATAACCAGTTCATATTTTTCTTGGAAGCTATTGTTACAGGAGTTCTGACTTGTCTCCTTCTGTACTATGTTTTGATCCTCTGTCCCAAAAAAAGGAATCTAAAGTTGGATTGCTGTGCTTGCCACTGAATTACTTTACTTTTGAACTCTTTTCCACAGTAGAACTCTGCTTCCATAAGGGAGAGTTTTGTCCCAAATTGCTGGCGTTTTCTCAGCTGCTGGAGCTATTAGGAGGGTGCCGTCTCTGCAGCCCCCACAAACTCTGGCTCACTGGTCACACACCTCAGGACCACCACCCAAGACTGTGATCCAGATCTAGGCAGGTTAAAGCAAGTGCAATTACTTTCTGAATGTTCACTTGGCTCTGCTACTATCTGCAGGCTGGGAGCTCTGAAGCAGCCACCTGGAGCTGGCTGCAGGGCTGTGGCACCTCTGCCACTTGTAGCTCTGGGGGTAGCGCTGGGACCCACTCCTCTGTCCACCTCCAGTTCCAACAAAGTTCTACACTGACCGCTCACGTTTTCTTTGGCATTTATGAATTGATAATTCTGGAAAGTGTTGCTGCTGCTGGTCATCCATTCTCCTGAAGTTCGATACAGCTGCTAATCAGGCCACCTTGGGCTAAAACCAAGGGCATTTGCAGGGCTGGGCTCAGCTCTCAATGCCCTGTGAGGAGGAACCCTTCCTGTCTGCCTGTCAGACTGCCTTTAGGAGGAGATTTGTTTCTCTCTATCACTTTGTGGGTTCTGTAGCTCTAAAATTTGCTTAGAGTCATATTTTATAGGTGTTTGAAGTGGTTTTGGGGGGAGCTCATAGAGTTTTCCTGCTTCTATACTGTCATCTTGGCCCCCTTCCCCCTCCAATGCAGGATATTTAATATATCTGAAGATAATATTACTTCCTTTGGGTAGTCATCTGCCAATTAAGACGTAAAGAATACAAACAAGATGTGGAAGCAGGAGAAAGTCAACTGAGGAGACTAAAAATGACATCCCCCTATGGGAATCTTGTCATAAAGCCTAAAGCTGAAGTTTTGAGTTTAAAAAAATCAGTTCCTTCAAAAGGCTTGGGGAGGTGGTACTACGTTTAGGGCAGGAGGAAGGTAGAGGACACCTTGTTGTGATTGGGAACTTGAAAGATGAAAGGAAGAAGGTAGAACTACTCAACACATTTTTATTTTATTATTTTTTTTGCCAAAGAGAATGATTTTCAACTTGGGAGGGATAGGACAGAAATGATTAATGAGAAATTGAAAACCAAGATAAATAGATGGGGAAAGCGCCCCTTAGTTCTTTTTAATGAATTTAAATCACTTGGTCCACTTGAACTACATAACAGGGCTTTGAAAGAGCTTGAAAATATAATTTGTTAATCTATAAGGAATAATCTATGATCTATGAGGAATAAAGAGAAACCCTTGAAAAAGGTAAAGACCATAGTACCCTACACCTACCACTCACTCTTAATTTGTATGTTGTTTCCCTAATTATAATGTTATTCCTTGAGACTTGGTACTATCTTTTTTTTTTTTAATATTTTTTGTATTTCTGCTTATTATAGGTCTCGGGAAATAGTAAGTGTCTAATAAATATTTTAAAATTCATTCGATCATTTGTTCATTCAAGGAAGGAGAGATGTCTTCAGAAGAGAAGAAAACTTCTTTGAAAACTGATCCAGGAGCTTGATAGCTATTTCTTATTAAACTCTGATTATTAAAATGACAGTTTTTAAATGCAAGGAAATGATTGCAAAAATTAAGTCATTTCATACTGCTTTATCTTTTATGTCTAGGAAATTGGGGACTGCTGTAAACATAATAATATCTGATATTTTAAATGTATGTTTGTGATTTGATTTGTATTAGAGAACCTCTGAAGTGTTTTCTAACTAGAAATATTTTTCAGATGGGTATTTTGTGGGGTAATACTTTGGAGACTCATTAAATGTTGGGAGTTGCTGCTTTGGAAGAACATTTTAAATATTTCAAAATAAGATGTTCCCTGGTTGGCTTACTTCAATTGCAAATGAAAAAATCCCATTTCTTTTAAAAAAAAAATTTCCCTCTAAATATTGGTTATGTGAGAATGTTTGGCACAGGAACAATTTCTTAAGCTAGGCCTAACTACAAAGTGTCTTGAAAAGACACATTCTTTTTCAATTTGTTCTGTTAACAAATGGCTTCAGAAAGATAGGATTAAGCGAAATAAGTATTTTTAGTTTGTTTTTAAAAGCTGGATTGAAAGTCAAGAGCTACCTGTATACTTTAATTGAATTCTCCTTGATTTTTCCTGCTGCTGAGAATGTTATTAGATAAATTTTATGTTTTATCAGGGACCCTGCCAACACACATTTAGCTATGAATATAAAATAGCAGTGAAAATTAAAACAAATAGAGCAACACTTATTTACATGTCCAAATGAGTATTGTCCTTGAGAGTCATCAGTTACCTTGGGATGTTACATTGTCTCTTTTGCTAGATCCTCATCCGGATCTTGTCCTCTGACAGGGCCATCAGCCACCTTTTCTTCTTCTTCTATACTTCTTATCTGATCTTTTAAGCTTCTATGGATTTACTAATTCTCATCTTTATGCTTATAATTCTCAAATCTACCTTTCATGACTCAACATCTTTGCAGACTTCTAATCTTTTCATCTCCATCTGCCTCTCACACGTCTCTAACTGGAGATCTAGTTAACATCTTAATAAATTCAGCATGTCTAAAACTGAATTCATTATCTGTCCATCCTCCTAGTCCCTCAGTCTTAACCTTGGTGTTATCCTAGGTGGTACCCTGCCTCCCCCCCCAAAACATCCAGCCTGAATCTGTCAATTGCACCTTTACATCTCTCCTCCCCTCCAACTATCACCAGTGTACGAAGGACACACAACTTTTCATGCCTGATCCATTGAAATGACCTTCTGGTGATTCTGTCTGCCTGCCTTAAGTCTTTCCCCATTCTACTTAGCCACCAAACTGATTTTTCTAAAGTGCAATTCCAACTATGTTGCTCACCAGACTCCTGGGGTTCAGAGTCCTTCATTACCTAGCTCCCTCCTACCTTCCAGTATTCTTACACCTTACTCTACTTCATTCTACTTGGTAATACAATGACACTGGCCTCCTGGCTGTTTTCACAAACAAGCTACTCCATCTTTTAGCTCTGGAAATTTTCTTTTGCTGTATCCCATTCTTGGAATGCTTTCCCTTCTCATCTCCATTTCCTGGCTTCCTTCAAATCCCAGTTAAATCCTTTCTTCTCCAGGAAGGCTTTTCTAATCTCATAATTCTAGTGCTTTCCCTCTTTTAGTTATTTTCTGTTTATTCTTTAGCTTGTTTGCATGCTGTTTCTCCTTTAGATTTTGGGCTTCTTGAAAGCAGAAACTGTTCCCCTGTTTTAAAAATTCCCAGCGGTTAGCCGAGTTCTTGGCACATAATAGGTTCTTGGCAAATGTTAACTGATTGGTTGACTTGTTGAATGTTTGCTTGGATTTTTATATTACAGAGTTTTTTTGGTACCATTCTTGTTTCTTTGTCATTCTTTTATTAGATTGTCTTGAACAGGCTTCCTTTTTCTTTAAGGTGCACAGTTTTTCAAGAATTTGAAAGGCATATTCAGAGCACTTACTTTGCTGCTCCCAAAGACAAATTAGGGAGAGTTTTACAAACTATTTTGCCTTGTTTTTTCTTGTATACGGTTTTCTCCCTTACTTTGAAGAAATCTTACTATTCATACAGAACTAGATTAGGGATTCTAATTGGTTCTCCATTTGTTTCTGTTGTAAACAGTAAATAAGAGAATCAGGCACTAAATTAAAAAAAATTTTTTTAATTTACACATAGATCTCTGACCTGTTTACATAGAAAGATAATTGATATTTTTCATTATTGCAGCAGTTTGAAATGCAAAGTATAGATCTTCTCTTTGTAGTGCTTTCTGGTTTTAATAAAGCACTTTCTTGACAGCAAATCCTGTAAGATAAGTAACATAAGTATACTGATAAAGTATATTAATTTCTCTACACAATCCCTCCTTCTTCCTCTGTTCTTCTTTTCCTTTTTAAAAACAAGTCAGGAATGTTAAATTACTTGTCCATGGTTATGCAACTGGTAATAACCAGACTTTGTGATCCCATTTTTAGGTGCCTAACTCTCTAAGTCTCTTCATCAATCTTTCCACTAATTCACATTGCTTATGTTAACAACAGATTTTAAAAAATAGAAATTTAAAGTGAGTTCCCCTACTCTCCTTCATTGAATTTCATTTTGATGGTATTCATCTTGAATCCTCTATGATTCTTCCTATGCTGATGCCTCCTTATGGTACAGAGGTAACCTTATGTACCTTCTAGAAGGCTATGCTGGTGGAGCAAAAGCTCTGAAAGGTTCTGAGTCCTACCAAGGTGAAAAAGCTTTAGGTATGTATTGTACTTTAAAAAAGCTTTAGGTATGTTACATACTCGTAACATGAACTGCAAGATGATGAATTTTTCAGCTATAGCAGTATTAAAGACTCTTCTAAGTCTTAGAGAGGGTTAATAGTATTGTAGTTCCTTTAAAAATAAAGTATCATTCTGGGATTTTTAGGTCATAACACCAGAAGAGTTCATGGATCTATAGACTAGCTTACTATTTCCTTAAAGACTACCCATTCCACAGGAACTTTTATTTTTTTTTCCCCTTCTGCATCATATCACATTCTTTGGCTCCATTTAAATTGTACTGCAAGACCTGCTTCTGTCAGGAATTTCACGGACTTTCTAAAGAAACTCAACACCAAAAGCAAAGGTTATATCTTAAATCCTGCCCTTATAATGTTAATTCCAAATATTGACCCTTCTTAACTTCATGGAGAAAATGCTCTTTTATTAGAACTTAGTAAGGAAACGGATCATCCGTGAACATTGTATGTAACTAGAGTGGTTGACCTAGTCAGGAAGACCTGAGTTCAGATTTGACCTCAGACACTAGATGTGTGACCCTGGGCTTAACCTCTTTGCCATTAATAGCCTACTTCCCAGGGTTGTTTTGCAAATAAAGTGAGATGTGAGATAACTGTATAGTGCTCAGATGTTTTTTGAATAAGTATTATCATCCTTAAGGAACTGAATGTATTTTTAAAAAAAATTTTTTTTAAGCAATTGGGGTTAAGTAACTTGCTCAAGGTTACAGGGCTAGTCATTATTTATGCGTGGGTGCTCATTTTCTGAGGCCGGATCTGATCTCGGGTCATCCCAACTCTGAGGCCGGCGCTCTTACTCATTGCACCACCTAGCCGCCCCTTTAGGGCAATTGGGGTTAAGTAACTTGCCCAAGGTTACACGGCTAGGTTTTTGTTTGTGTGGATTAAGTGTCTGAGGCTGGCTCCGAACTCAGGTCCTTGTGACTCCAGGGCCGGCGCTCTATTCACTGCGCCACCTAGCCGCCCCTGTATTTTAAATTTTAACTTTTATTAAAGCAAAAATGTCAGGTAAGCATAGAAAAACCAGGGAATGAAATTCAACTCCAAACTCTTAGCCTCTTTACAAGTCAGTACCAAAGAAATTAACAACAAACAAGCTAAACATTTTGTTTGTTTTGCAACCTACCACAGTTTTTAGAGTTACTTCTTGAGTGCCTTCTAGCACCTCAATTATTCAGAAACTCTTAAAGCATCTCTTTGACACTACCAACTACCACCCTGGTGTAGGTCCCCAAAAGCATAAGCCTGGACTATTGCAATAGCCTGGTCTCTCTGCTTCAAGTCTTTGCCTACTCCAGTCCATCCTCTACTTATCAATTAAAGTAGTCTTCCTAAAGCACGTCTGGTCACAGACACTCCCTATTTAAACAACTCCAATGACTCACCATTTCTTTTAGGATCAATATGAAATCATTTGTTTGGCTTTTTAAAACTTTCATTACTATTCTTCTTAGCTTTCCAGCCTTCTTAGACCTTATACTCCCTTCCTTTAGTGATCTAATGACAATATCCTCCCTGCTTTTCATTGAAAAAGACATACTCTATATTGACCACTCTGTTTTCAGTGATTGCTTCCTGTGCCTAGAATCATCTCTCTTCATTTTTTGCTCCATCCAGTCTCAAGCTAAAATTTAACACCTAAGAAACCTTTGCCAAACCTCTTTTAATCCTGGTACCTTCTATCACTGTTTTAACCTGTGTGTATCATGTTTGTTGATAGTTGTTTGCATATTTGTCCCACTCCACTCCTCACCTCTGATTAGATTGAGCTTCTTTGAGAGTAGGGACTACTTTTGCTTTTCTTTTTGTATTCCTGATGTTTAATAAATGCTTGTTGACTCATTAAATTGTTGGTTGGGCTCTTGGCAACATTAGCTTTGTTACATAGTCTAATAATTAAGGAAGGAAAAAGACGGAGAGGAAAAATGAAAGGGGAGCATGGTGAGGAACTTTACTTGGTGAACCCTGGTTATAGTCAGGGAATGCTCTTTGGAAACAGTTGAACTTCAGTTTGAGTATTCCTGTTATGCCCAGGGAGAGAGGAAGTCATTTAATTGTGATAATATAGAATAAGACTATAAGTGGATCTGAGTGGTAAAAAAAAGGTACTTAAATCCACAAGTATAGATTAAGTATCTTAGTATGCCTGGCACTTTCCTTGGGGGATAAAGAAATGAACAGTCTCTCCCAAAAAAGAACTTATATTTCATAATAGAAGAAAACATGCACACTTTAAAATAAAATAAATACAAGGTAATTTTTGACAGGGCCAGTAGTAGCTGGCATGATCTGGATCTTAGTAGGAGGCGACAAGAAGGGAGGTGTGAAGGTAAGAAGTGAATGCATTCTAGGCATGAGATTGGGATAAAGTTAGTCAGGGAAGTAGTTTGCTTGTGAAAAGGTCCTGAAATGTAGAATGTTACATGGAGGAACAACCAGAAAGCCAGTTTCATAAATAAATGACTAATTTATTGAGCCCTAATTATTAGTCACCATTGATGAGAATACTCTAGAATAAAGCTCAAAAGATAGGTCATAATCAGGTTGTAAATGGCTTTGAATGCCAAATAAAAATTTGCATTTGATCTTTTCAGTATAAGGAGCTACTGGACTTTTATTGAGCAGGAGAATAAATAATATAGTCATACCTGGCCTTATGTTTGGTAGCTGTAGAGAATGGGTTGGAGAGAGGAAAATACTAGCACCAAGGAGAATATTGAATTCATCCCTGTGAACTTGGGGATAACTGTAAGGATGATGGGGAGAGGAGATCATGGAGCTAAGGGCTCCATGTCCCACATAAAAAGGGGTACAAAGCAATGACCACAATTATAACCTGGATAAATCTACTTTTTTTTTAATGAAGTGAAAGTTCAGATTAAAATCAATATCTGAAAGACTAATAAAGTAAATTTTCTCAAACTGCCAGTGAATACCAGTGTAAGCAGCAGTTTAATATGGAATGTGCAAATAAGGTAAATTTGAGTCAGAATTTGTTTTCTTAATGTGGGTTAACTCCTGACAAGATGTATTTTCACATTCTCTGCTGCATTTGAAAGCAAAGTGTGTAAAATATTAAGTTTAGCAGTATTTGTGGATGTTAAAAATGGCCCATTTCTCAACATCCCTTATTTTGGTAAGTATGGTATAAAAATTGCAACTTTTTAAAAGTGAAAGTATCTCAAATGGTTATAATACATTAAAATTAGTGTCTCAAATTTTTATGTGAAGGATTTTTTCAATAAATATCTGTATGTCATTTTGTCTATTTGAGTTTTGTTAAAGCTGAAATAAATTTTATAAAAGAATTTTGAATAAAAGATGAGCTAAATAAATTATTTGCGTTTTTTAATTTTTTAAAATAAAATAGTGGGCTGTGACAATATTTGTAAAAAAAAAAAGAGGGGGAGTATCACTACCTGAAGTTTTGGAATTTAAGTTGATCTTCAGATTTTCAAGGAGTCTTTCTGTAAAGATTAAGCTGTAAAATAAAATTTGAAAAATTCTACTTTGAGTCATAAAAATGTCTCCTAGACTTATCAAATTAAAAAAAAAATTTAAGAATCAAACATTCGTTGATAGGCAGGTCACTAAAAAAGTAATCTTGTGCATTAAGTAGTATAAAACTAATATTTTTAATTTGAGTCAGACTTGGGATAAAGTCAGGGTGGTCTGCCAGTGACAACCTGAAGTAAACAGTGAAAAGAGCAAAATAAGATAGATGGTGAAAATATCTTCTGGAGGAAGGAAAGATAACAGCAATACCTCATTAATTATCATTAGGAAATGAAGTATACCACATAAGTCTAAAAATTTTTTTATGACCTTTGTTAGAAATCTTAAGAGAATGTAATATAAAACTCTTGCCTTTCGGATAATTGACATTCATTTACAAAATACTTAACCTATTTTTATTGCATTTTATTTGCACAAATATAGAAGGTGCAATCCGTGTCAGGTAGACACGAGTCATCCTCTTCTTTATAATTGTTCTTCAAGCCGGTGATCTCATTTGTATTTGGAATTCCTGCTCTCCTGTAAGGAAGCTCCCTCTTCCAGGGCGTATTCTGTTTAAAAGTCTTAGAATGTTGCCCAGAGGACTGAGAGATGTTAAGTGTCCTGTGGAGGGTCACTCTTCCATAGTTGTCAGGCAGGACTCGGACCCAGGTTTTCCTGACTTGGAGTTTAGCTGTCATTCCTTATTTCATGATTATTATTGAAACAAGTATCAAAGCGTTTTACCAATAAGATAATTTAGGTGTGGAAAGGCTGAGTGTGCCATTGTCCCAGTTAATTAAATTGGATTCTAAGCTGCTTCTCTGGACTTGCATGCTAAGCAATCTTTATACTACACCAGACTTTTTTTTTTTTTCTAATAGATTTTGGAGAGGATTAGAGTCTATCATCTCTAGATTTCATGTCTTTTTACTGGCTATCCCCGTATCTGGAATTTTTTTTTTTTAACAATGTGGCTCATTCAGCAAGTACTTACTTAGAGCCTATAATGTTCAAAGCACTAGAAATAAAAAGGCAAAAAGGAAATAGCTTCTGTCTTTAAGAAGCTTTACTTTATAACTATGAACAATCAGGAAGTGCAACATGTAAACATAAATTAATACAAGCATTATTAAGAGAATGCATTAGCAGCAATATCAAGAAAGATTTTGGGAGAAGGTGACACTTGAGCAGAGCTTTTTTTCTTTTTGGAAGGGGGAAGGTAGGGCAATTGGGGTTAAGTGACTTGCCCAAGGTCACACGGCAATTTTTTGTGTCAAGTGTCTGAGGTCAGATTTGAACTCCTGACTACAAGGGCCAGTGCTCTATTCACTGGGCCATCTAGCTGCCCCTTGAGCAGAGCTTTGAAGAGGTTATGAATTTTAAGGTGAAGTGGGAATATTACTAGGCTGTCTAGGATTGTAAGGATACTGACCTTGGAACACTCATTTAAACTCTTGGGTGGCTCAGTTTCCTCTTCTTTACAAGGAGAAGGTAGTTAAGATCCCTTTCATCTATCTCAAACTGAATGAATTCCAAATAACTTATTATCTTCTCTTTAAAATCTGCCTTCTTTTCCAGACTTTTTCTCAGTCCTCATCCTTTTTGATTCCTCTGTTGCATCCATCCCTGCTCTCTCATCTTGGGTATTCAGGTTTTCTGGACACTTTTCTCTACTAATTCTTACATTTGTTCCCTCTCAGTCTCTATTAATGGATCATTATCCTTATCTTACTTAACTTGGGTGTTCCCAAAGTCTCTGTTATGGATTTTGTCATCTCTGGTCAATCACTCAGAGCTCCTTTCCCTTGAGTTTCAGTATTGCATTAGCAAGTACCTGTTAGATGTTTCAAATTGAATGTTTAAGAGACCTTAAATTAAGATATCCAAAACAAATTCATTATTTTTTGCTCTTCTGCACTCTTCACCATCAATCCTCCCAGTCACTGAAATTCATACCTTGGTGTCATCCTCAACTCCTTGTCTACATATTTGATAAAAAGCGTATGGAATTTAATCTCAAAGGAGAAGACGCTAGCACCTGGGGAGTATTGGAAAAGCCCTTTACAGGGGGTAGAATTTGATCTGAGTTTTGAAGCCAGGGAAACCAAAAGATAGGTGAGTGGGGAGAGCATTCCAGATATGGGGACAGCCAGTGAAAAGACACAGAAAGTCTACAGATGATACAATCTAATCCTCTCCAAAATTTTCCTTTCCTTCACCCCCTTTTTCTTAAATAAACTTGAGTGTGTGGGTATGTAAAATCTTATAGGTGAGATTTTCTGGGTAGTGTGGTATTTAGCAGTTTTATGCAATCAGAATTTTCATACAGGCCACATTTTTACACTGTTCTTGTTTCAATGATATTTCAATTTGCCTGTGGTTTCTTTTCTTTTCCCCGTTTTTCAATTAGCAAGCATTTTATTTTCTCCTTCCCACCTTACTCCTAATATGTACATATATATAAAAACCTTGTAAGATTATACTGAGTCAAAACACTCCTGCAGTTTTCATGTTCATTAACCTGTATTTCATTCTGCATCTTGAATCCATCTTGTATCTATGAGGAGGTTGCTGGCATAGATCAGTCCTCTAGGTATTATAATTGGGTTCCTCTGTGATCATGGAATTAATTAATTGCATTGATCAAAGATATTAAGTTTTTCAAAGTTCTGTGTCTTTACAATGTTACTATATAAATTGTGTTCTTGGTTTTGTTAACCTCTGCATCAGTTTCTCCAAGGATACTTAGAAATAGTCTTTCAAATCCTATCTTTCTGCTGCACACAGTAGTCTTCCATTACATTCCTGTACAATGATTTGTTCAGCCATTTCTTAATTGATGGGCATCCTCTTAGTTTTCAGTTTTACCACAAAAAAAAACTTGAAATAAATTTGTGCTTGTGAGTACTTCAACTATTTCTCATTAACAACAAAATATTAGTTCATTAATGTAACACTGATCTTAGATTGATGTTGGGATTATTAATGATTTTTCTTTTTTTGCCTTTCTCCATAAATCAGGTTCTCAGTTACCAGTTCAAGTCAGTAAGTATTTATTAAATGCCTACTAATGTGCTACCAGGCATTGTGCTTAGCAGAAGTGATAACCAAACAAATTTAAAAAATCAAAGAGCCCGAGAAGGTTACAGCTTAATATAAAAGACAACATATAAATAGCTTTGTACAAACAAGATATGTACAGGATAAATTTGATATAATGAACTGGGCAAAGATACTGTCCTTAAGGAGGGTCAAGAAAGGCTTCTTGTAGGAAAACTACTATGAAATGTTTGTTCATTAATGCAACCTTGATTTTTAGTTTACTGTTATAATTTCTAATACTTCTTAATTCTTTGTCCATGAGTCAAGTGTTTTAATTCTCAGATAAGTCAATTAACATTTAAGTTCCTGCTAAGTGCCCACACAGTGCAAAGTAATGGTGATACAAGGACAAAAATAATTGAGGATTTCAAGGAAACCTACAATCTAATAGGGGAGTCACTATCACATATGAACAGAACACACACACACACACACACACACTATATATATATATATATATATATATATATATATATATATATATATATATATATATATATATATATATATATATATATATATATATATATATATATATAAAGATAAATTTGAAATAGCCAACAAAGGGAAAGAAATAAATTAAGGGGTAATCCAAACCAAGATGGGTGAGTCAGCAGAAATTTATTAAGTGCCTGCCTTCATTGTGTTAAACCCTAGGAATAGAAAAACAAAAAACATTTCCTTCTCTCAGGAAGTTTACAGTTTAATGGGGGAGATAGCATACAAACAACGTTCAAACAAAATATGTACAGCATAAATTGGAGATCATTGCAGAGGGTAGACTATTAAGGAGGATCAGGAAAGACTTCTCATAAAAGATAAGATTTTCTCTGGGACTTGAAGCCAAAAAATGAGGAAGGAGAGCATTTCAGGTGTTGGAGACAGTGAAAATGCTAGGAGTCTGGGGATATAGTATTATGTACTGAGAATATCAAAGGAGGCCAGTGTTGGAGTAATCCAAGCCTATAGTATCAGGTACTTTGGACCAAGGTGGTGACACTGCCAGAGGAAAGTAGGAAGTATAACATTATAAATGTGAAAGTAGAAACAACAGGAAACTGGCTAGATACGGACAGTGAAAAGGGTGTCCAGGATGATGCCTAGTTTGTAAGTCCAGGTGATTGGGAAAGTAGTGATGTACTGAAGGAAGAAGGTGCAGGGGATGGGAGAAGAAATAATGAATTCAATTGACTTTAACATTTCTGGGTTAAGAGGTCCAATAAGGAATTAAAGTTGAGAGACTGGAGGTTAGTAGAAAAGTTAGGACTGAATAAGTAGATCTGAAAATTATCAATTTAGATTGTTGAATTCAACTTAGTTCACTTCTCATTCTTTTTCCTTGCCCTAAACAATAAGCAAAACTAAATATAATTATAGTGACATGACTCAATTCCTTTGGAAGAATAATACATTATCTGTACTACTTAGAGGTCTTACAGATATATGAAAGCAAGTTGCCTAATAACGTTTAAGTGGGTCATCCTAGCACTTTAAAATACGGAGTTTGTGAGGAAGTTACCATAGGCAAACTATGGCTGGTAAGGGCCAAATACAGCCTACTCCCTGTCTTTTGAAAACACCTTTGAACTAAGAATTGATTTTTTTTTTTTACACTTTTAAATGCAGTGAAACTTTTCAAATGTAAAAGCCCTTCTTAATTCCCAAGCTGTAGAATGGATTTGGCTAGACAGAGAGGGCAGGCCATTTGATTGACCCCCAAGCACACAATAATCAAGTATGATTTAATGTGCATTTCTGGTAGATTCTTATATATGTTATGAATGTTTTAACATTCATTTTGATATAGTAGAAAGCTAGATTTGGAGTCAGAGGACTTTAAGTTACTATCTTTCCTCTGCCATTTACTACCTATATGGTTTGAGCAAGTACTTAACTTTTTTGGGCCTGCTTCCTTATTTTTAAGGTGAGGAAGTTGGATTAAATGACTTCAAAGATATTTGACACTTCTAAATTATCCTTAAAAGTGGTTAAATTTACAATGAAATTGTGCCAGGAATTAGGAATTCTTCTCTATTAGTATACTCCTGGGTTTTTAAGCTTCTTCATCGGTTCATTAGCACTTATTAATGTTAGTTTGATAGCCTTACTTTCATTTCATCCAGAAGATTCAAATTTAAAAAAAACCTTCATTTAATATCATATTTGTACAATGCTTTTATAACCATATTATATTATCAGCAAGCCTTTATTAAGCACTTTCTATGTCTCAGGGACTTGCTAAGTGCTGGAGTTACAAAGGAAAACAAACATGTTCCCTGCCCTCAAGGAGTTCATGTTCTAAAGTGAGAAATAAGACAAGATTTTTTTATATTTCTTTGGTGATTTTTCTGTCATGTTGAACATTTCCCTTCTCTAGCATTAGGTAAATGTTCATCTCAACTTTTACATTACAGCAATTTTTAAATGCATACATGGAATCTGCTTTGGATTGTTTGAGGTAAATGTTGAATGCTACTATACTTTTGGTTCTCAGCAATAAATTTTTCAAGCAACTTTGCCACACATTCTTTACCCTGTACCTCCAATTGTTGAGAACTCTAGCAGTGCCAAACAATCTAAATATTATGGTAATCAAAGTATATTTGGAATGTTGCCTTGACTTTTCTCTTAATTTATTGTAAAATACAGTGAAAGGGAAGCTATCACTTATTAAGCACTTAATATGTGCCAAGCACTATGCTACATGCTGGGGATACAAAGGAAGAAAACAACTTTGCTCCCAAAAAGCATATAGACTAATAAGGAAGACAACCTACAAAACAAGTGTGTACATACAAGATATATACAAGTTAAGCTGGAGGTAATCATAGAGGAAGCTATTTGTATGGGGTCAGGCAAAGAAAGCTTGGAGAAGGTGCTATTTAGCTGAGACTTGAAGGAAACTAAAAGGCAGGAGAGGAGATGAGGGTGACTTTCCAGTTATGCACTATTAAATTTTGCTTGAGCAAAATTTTGCAAGGAGGCCAGTATTCCTGGCTTATGGATACAAGTTCAAGGAGGATTGGAAATGTATGTAGAAAGGAACTGGAGCCATGTTATATAGGACTTTAACTGTTAGATTTTATATTTCATACTGGAAGCAAGAAGCACTACATTATTTTGTTGGGGGAGGGGAGGAGAAAAAGGGTGTGGCATAGTCAGATCTGAGCTTTAGGAAAGTCAGTGTGATAGGTGAGTGGAAGATGGACTGGAATAGTGAGACTAAACAGGCTGTTGCATTAGTCCAGTCGTGAGGCATTGAAAGCCTGTACCAGGAATGGTGGCAGTGTTAGAAGAGGGGATGTATATACTTAGAATCATCAGGACTTGGCAACAGATAAGATATGGAGGGGTGAAAAAATAATTTGTTGATTATGACACTTGTTAATGGGAACCTAGGTGACTAGAAGAATGGTGTTGCCATCAGCAGTTAGGGAAGTTAGGAAGAAGGGACTATTTTGGGGAAAAGATAAGTGAATACAGTTTTGGACAATTTGGATAATCATAAGACATACAATTCAAGGTGTCTAATAGGCAATTGGAGGTACAGGTAAGGAGAATTAGACCTAATTCTGAGAATCATATGCAGAGAGATGATTGTTGAATCCATGGTTGTTGATAAGATTAAAAAACCCTTCACTTTCCAAATCTTATTGATGAACCAAGTTGTGTTTCTTGGGGTTAGGCTAGATCAGGGATTCTCAATTTCTTTTGTGTCATGAAGCTTTCTAGTAATCTGGTGAAACCCTTGGACCTATTTTCAGAATAATGTTTTTAAACAGTTAAAAGGAAATGCTAGGGGCGGCTAGGTGGCGCAGTGAATAGAGCGCCGGCCCTGGAATCAGAAGGACCTGAGTTCGGAGCCGGCCTCCGACACTTAATCCGCACAAACAAAACCTAGCCGTGTGACCTTGGGCAAGTTACTTAACCCCAATTGCCCTAAAGGGGCGGCTAGGTGGCGCAGTGAGTAAGAGCGCCGGCCTCGGAGTTTGGATGACCCGAGATCAGATCCGGCCTCAGAAAATGAGCACCCACGCATAAATCAAATGACTAGCCGTGTAACCTTGAGCAAGTTACTTAACCCCAATTGCTTTAAAAAAAAAAAAAAAAAAGGAAATGCTAAATTTCAGGTAAGAGTTTAGTTTTACAAAAAAAAAAAAGATTTGATTATTTTTCTTCTTGAAGCTAATGGATTCCTTTGTGGAAATTTATCCATCAAACCCAGGAAGTGTCTCTGGAATAGGTAGATGGATCTCTAAGGTTCTATATAAGGCTCTAAACTCTGGTTTCTGTGTTCTAAATATACCTACAACTTCTTGTAGTCTTCCGATCTCTTCTGTTAGAATTAGTGGCACTTTCCTACTTCTATATCATGATTACATTCTAATTTGTATTTATAGGTCTTTTATTTTCTCTCTCCTTTAATACATTTTGAGCTATTTGAATGTGGAATACTTTGTATCTCCTGCTTCCTCACCTCTCAAGCATTCTCTACAAGGTACCAATACAAATTTGAATGAGTGTTTAAATAGGTGTGCTTACCTGTATGCGAAAATAATGAAGCTCCCTGGACACTTGTCATATTTGGCCCAGAAATGTCCATTTCATACCTCTCTGCCAATTGGGAAACTAACAGTGAATAAGTTGATATTCTTCCTATACTTCAAACCTAACTTAATTGTTAGTATAAACATGATATTTAGAACAGCAGTGATGTTGAACAAACATGTTCATAATCATGGCGTTTTCCTAGTTCAGGCCCTTATGTCTTCTCACTTAGTTTACTCTAGTACATAGTAAGGGCTTGAAAAATATTTTTTCATTGATTGGCTAGCCTGCTAATTATTCTCCTCAAGTCTCTTCCCACTCCAGTCCATCCTGTAAACTGAAGTCAAAATAATTAGATCTAACTATGTGACTATCTTAATCAGAGACATCTTATTGTTTTAGGACAAACATGAATTTTTTTTTTTTTTTTTTAGTTTGTAAAACACATAATAAAAAAGAATGCATCACACTCTGGCCCCATCCTGTTTCTCTCTCTCTCTTCTGTTAGGAGGAAAAACTTGTGTGTGTGGTCAAGCAAAACAGATTCGCACACTGTCTCCCTCAAAACATGTATCTTGAACTCATCACTGCTGTGAGAAAGTAGGTAACCATTTCATTAGTCCTCTGGAATCATATTTGGTCTTTGTATTTATCTGAGTTGTTATGTCTTTCAAAGTTATTTGTCTTTACAATCCAGTCTAATCCATCTTTCCATTTCAGTGGACATAACTTCTCATCCTACACTTTGATCCAGCCAGAGTGACCATTTCTGTTTTTCATGCATGGCTTTCCGTTCTTCATCCCTGTGCCTTTTGTACTGGCATTACCAAATACCTGGGGATGCATTCCTTCCTTTACTTCACATCTAAGTCCCTCTTTCCCTTTAATTAGTGACTGTGAGTAGCCACCCCCAATCTCTTTCCCTCCCTCTTACTCCCTTTACCTCTCCTCCAGACACAAATGTAAATTGCCCAATCATGTATTTATGTATAGCCTTGGAATACCAAGAGAAAATGGCATATAACCAACCAATTTAACATGTTGTGCTAAGATAACACCTTCCTCTTATTTTCTTGGTCATTATTAATATGCATCAAAATGAGTTCAATTTTAAGTATTTTCTGATGTGCCTACTTTGAGGAAATGATAATCACATAACCTTATTTATTCATTCATTCATTCATTCATTCATTCATTCATTCATTCATTCATTCATTTATTTTGAGGGCGATTGGTTAAGTAACTTGCCCAAGGTCACACAGATAGTTTTGTGGTGGGTGGGTGTGTGTGTGTGTGTGTGTGTGTGTGTGTGTGTGTGTGTGTGTGTGAGAGTGAAGTGTCTGAGGCCAGATCCAAACTCAGATCCTCCTGATTCCAGGGCTGGTGCTCCATTCACTGCACCAACTAGCCGCCCCCCCCCCCTTTTTTTTAAATAAGATTTTGAGTTCACTTCTCCTTCCCCTGTACCAATACAGCAGGCAATCTGGTATAGGTGTATCCACTTTAGTCACATTATGAACAAAGAAACAGAACAAAAGGAAAAAAAAAAACCATGAAAACAAAAAGTGAAAATAGTATGCTATAGTTTTTTCTCTGGATGTGGATATTATTTTCCATCATGAGTCTTTTAGAATTGTCTTGGACTGTATTGCTGAGAAGAGCTAAGTCTATCATAGTTGATCGTTGTATATGATCATTGTATACTGTTGCTTGTTACTGTGTATTACATTCTCCTGGTTCTTCATACTTCCAGCATCAGTTCATTTAAGTCCAGCTTTTTCTGAAATCCACCAGTTCAAATTCATTTCTTATAGCACTATAGTATTCCATCACATTCATATACCACAACTTGCTCAGCCATCCCCCAACTGATGGTCCTCCACTCAACTTCCAATTCTTTGCCACCACAAAAAGAGCTGCTATAAATATTTTTTACATGTGGATTCTTTTCCCATTTGTATGATCTCTTTTGGATATAGCCCTAGAAGTAGTATTGCTTGGACAAAGAGTATGTACATTTTTGTAGCCCTTTGGGCTGCTTTCAGATTGCTCTCTAGAATGGTTGGATCAGTTCACAACTCTACTATTAGTGTTCCAATTTTTCCACATTTTCTCCAATGTTTATAATTTTCATTTTCTGCTATATTAGCCAATCAGTAGGTGTGATGTGGTACCTCAAGAGTTGTTTTAATTTGCATTTCTTGAATCAGTGCTGATTTAGAGCATTTTTTCAGATGCCTGTTGCTATCATTTAATTTCTTCATCTGAAAACTTCCTGTTCCAATCCTTTGACCGTTCATCAACTGGGTAATGACTTGTATACTTATAAATTTGACCCAGTGCTCTATATATTTGGGAAATGAAGCCTTTATCAGAAATACTTATTAAAATTCTTTCCCATCCTTCTGCTTTTTAATCTTGGTTGCATTGGTTTTATTTGTGCAAACCCTTTTAAATTTAATCATAATTGTTCATTTTTCATTTCATTTTGCTTTTTGGAGAGGGGGAGGCAGGGTAATTGGGGTTAAGTGACTTGCCCAAGGTCACACAGCTAGTAAGTATTAAGTGTCTGAGGCTGGATTTGAATTCAGGTCCTCGTGACTCCAAGGCTGGTGCTCTATTCACTACACCACCTAGCTACAACCCTAAACTATTTCTTACTATCATAATTTGTTAATGGCATTATCCTGTACATCTAATGATTTTTCCTTTTTAAAAATATGGAAGCAAATCAATTTAATCAGCAGTATTAGAGGATAATCTATACATACTTTGATTCTCTACCCCTACACCCCCAAACACAGAAACATAGGTCAGAGCTAGAAGCAACTAGTGGAAGTTGCATTAAAACCACATTTTAGCTCCCAATATGGAAGAAAATATTGCTAACAATTAGAGCTTTAGCAATGCATATGTGACAGCTAGGTAGTATAGTGGATTGAGTGCCACATCTGGGGTAAGGAAGACTCATTTTCCTGAGTTCAAATCTGGCCTCAGACATAAGCTATGTGACCCTGGACATGTCAGTTTCCTAATCTGTTGTTTTTTTAAATGAGCTAGAGAACAAAATGGCAAACCACTTAAATATCTTTGCCAGGAAAACCCCAGATGGGGTCATGGACCAAAAAAATGACTCACCAACAGTGCACATGAAAAGTTAAACTTAATCTCCTTAATTTCCCAATACTTTGTGATAAGTTTATGTATTGTTCACTCTCTAAACTGGTGGCATCTATTTGAGAACAGGAAAAATTACTTTCTGATAATTAATTGTGTGTTTAAGATTGTACTTTTCATGACCGGTGATAATTCACTTGCTACTTTGTTGAAGCAAGCACAGGACACCAGTGACTGTAAATGAATTTTCTGTTTAGAAATGAATTTTCTCTCAGTCTGAAAGATGAGATTGCGGAAATGCCAGGGGTTGGCAATGGTGGGTAGAATGGTAGGCTTGTATGAGTGTAATCTCACTCTCCATTTAAAATGTTTTTTACTAGAATAAAATTGCTATGAGTATCTTTACACTAACAATTCCATGTGGAATTTCAAGATGAATTTGCCTACCTCTTACATCATCTTTGATTCTAAAGGGTATCACCTGTACCTGAAGAAAAATCATATCTACCATGTTGGCAAGTGGTGCTTGAAGACTCAGAGTGCGGGAGAATCCAGTAATTTCCTAAAACAGCCTGTTTAGCTTTTAGATATCTCAAATTGTTAAGAACACATTCCTTATTATTAAGGCTAAATCTACCTCCTGGTACTAAAAAATCCATTTTGTGTGGAAGTCTAGTTAGTCCTTCTTCTACATAAAGAGCATCCTCTTCATTAGGTAGGTAAATAATTCCCAGTTCTTTTATCCTGTCCATTATCTGCACTCATTGATCGTTGCTATATTCCATTGTATATTGTTCTTTTATGCTGTGACATAGGAAACATTCCCATTCCCATTAATTGTCACCATCATGGTGAATGACTGGAAACTTTCTTATATATATTCCTGTTGTAAGAAAATAGCAACTTTATTTAGAAACCAACCTGTATATGTCCTTTTTAGTTTAATAAGTTATCAAGACTCCATTGAGTACATTAATATGTATTGACTGACTCATATAGATCCTCATAACTCAACCACCGTATCCAGTCTGTTGCACAGGACAGCAATTTTAACTTAATAATATCTACTGTATGTGTTTTCTTCTGACTTCTGATAATGCCATTTAACTGTTGTAGGCCCCCATCACCTCACATCTGGATTATTCCAATAGTTGGGTCTCTCTGTTTGAAGTCTTTCCTCACTTCTATTTCATACTCCATTCAGCTGTCAAATTGATTTTCTTAAAGTTTTGGTCTGACTCTGTCACCTCTTACCTTTTATCATTAAACTATACTGGTTCCTCATTAAATCTAGAATCAAATACAAAATCCTCTCTTTGGCACCCAAAGTCCTTTATAACCTGGTCTTCTACTTTTCGCTAGTATTCTTACACCTTAACTTCATTCTTTCTTTCTTTCTTTTTTTTTTGCTTTGCTTTTTTGGAGGGCAACTGGGGTTAAATAACCTGCTCAAGGTCACATGGCTAGGTTTTGTTTGTGTGTGCGTTAAGTGTCTGAGGCCGTATCCGAACCCAGGTCCTTCTGACTCCAGGTCCGAAGCTCTACTCACTGCGCCACCTAGCCACCCCCACCTTACTTCTTTCCATGTACTCTTGATAATGCCCAGTTGCTTTTTCAAAGCATTCTGTCTCCTAATTCTGTTTCATTTCCATTGGCTGTCCTCATGTCTGGAATTCTCTCTCCTCATCTTTTCTTCCTGACTTCCTTGTTTCTTTCATCTCAGCCAAAGTCCAAGGATCCTTTTCCAGCCCACC
Organism: Gymnobelideus leadbeateri; assembly: GCA_011680675.1. Lineage (NCBI taxonomy): Eukaryota > Metazoa > Chordata > Mammalia > Diprotodontia > Petauridae > Gymnobelideus > Gymnobelideus leadbeateri. The sequence continues at coordinate 354,332 of WOXC01005369.1, read as the reverse complement.
TTCATGCTACCTCCTTCCCTCTATTGGTTATTTCTGAATTTTCCTGTATATCTTGTTTGTACATAGTTGTTAATATGTTGCCTCTCACATTATGCTGTGAGCTTCTTGAAAGGAGGAACTACTTTTTGCCTTTCTTTATATCTCCAACCATTAGCACTATGCCCTGCACGTTAGGAAAATGATAAGTGCAAAAAACCCCACCACTACCAATGACAAACATTTTGGGGCCATTGAAAACCAAGTGAAATGTTAAATGCTCTTAGAACTCTTTTAGCTGTGGTAATATATGAGGTGACTTTAGAGCAGCTAGGTGGCACAGTGGATAGAGTACTGGCCCTGGAGTCAAGAAAACTACTTTTTCTGAGTTCAAATGTGGCCTCAGACACTAGGTTTGTGACACTGGTCAAGTCACTTAACCCTGTTTGCCTCAATTTCCTCATCTATAAAGTGAGCTAGAGAAGGAAACGGCAAATTACTTCAGCATCTTTGCCAAAAAAAAAAAAAAAACCCAACAAAAAAAACCCAAAACACCCAAATGGAGTAACAGAGTCAGACAGGACTGAACAAAGGTCACTTTTAGTTATAAAGAAATCTACTGGAATAGAATCATTAGCCTTTGACACCAAAAACAAACAGAGCTTGGAACTAGTGGAAAATGTTAGTGGTTTGCTGCTACCCACTCTCACCCCTCCCTTTTAGTTAGAGCTAACCATTCTAATGGTTTTGAAAAACTTTCTTTTGGCCTCTAATCTGTAAATAATTCAGTTTCCTAAAGGACTAGAACAGGCAAATTTTGGTTATTTTAATTTTTTGACAAATGAAAAACTAAAAGTGTGTGTGATATGGGAGCAGACTTTGTCTAATGACAAAGGTGTTGTAACTAAGCCTACCTGTGCTATATAACCATACCTATATTTTAGAAGAGTATATTTCAGAGATTACTGTTTATTAGTTTAGAGGTCTTTCTACTTTTTGGGAGAGGTCAATGAGAAAATATTTAATGAGCTCATTCTTACTATTTCACTGTGTGCCTTGTGCAGGGGCATGATGAAAAAGGCCAAAGAAGTGAAACTGGTGGGAAATAGAGATGGCTAGCCTAGAAGTCCTCTTTAAATGGAGGTTTGGGGAAGATCCCTTCTCTCTACCATCCATTTAGAGGTATTCCAGGAGCAAAAGGTACAGATGAAATGTGAATACTAAGGCCAAGGTGGTCTTGCAGGATAATGTGGTTCTTTGGGGACATGATGAAGTCTAGTCAGGTGGGAATTGAAGAGCTTTAGAATTAAGAAGGATTGTAAAAGTATACAAGATGGGCTTTTAGCTGGGACTTGAAGGAGGCAGGGGTAAAGAGACAATTTCTGGCATGGGAGACAGCCATTTAAAGTAAGGAGTCAAGATAGAACCAGGGAAGCCAGGAGGTAAGAGATGAGGAGGGAAAGCATTCTAGGCATGAGAGGCAACATTGTTTTCTACAGACTCAATCAAACCCAAAAGTTGATTTTTAAAAATCCAACCCAATTATATGGTAGATATAGAGTAAGTAATGCTGAATCAACAAGATAAGTTGGCAGTACCACACAAGTTATAAGGTTCATTAAATAGCATAGGATAGTTGTGACACTTAGAGCTCCCATTAAGTGGCCTTGCCTCCCAACCCAGTGTTGTGAACAGAAGCTTTCAGATTATGCTCGTGCTTTACAATCCAGCTTGGAGGGGAAAGGGGTACCCATAGGTGGTGGCAGCCTTGTCCCATAGCCATGGTTAAACTTCCTCAACTCTCCACTTCTCAATTCCCCATCTAATTCACTCTGTTTCTGCCCTGGGGCCTTCATCGAGCTCAGTTAGCTGATTGAATCAGGGTTTTTGTTTGTTTGTTTGGGTTTTTGTTGTTGTTGTTGTTTTGTTTTGTTTTTGTGTTTTGGAGGGCAATTGGGGTTAAGTAACTTGCCCCAGGTCACATGGCTAGGTTTTTGTTTGTGTGTGTGTGTTAAGTGAAGGTCGGATCTGAACTCAGGTCCTTCTGACTCCAGGGCCGGCGCGCGACTCACTGAGCCACCTAGCCGCCCCGAATCACCTGCTTCTTAGCCTCTCTCTTTACCTCCAAGATCTCCTCAGGAAGTCCAGAGTCTCTGTTCAGCCCAAGACCTTCTCCAGTGCTGTGGAGGCCACAGACCAGACTGACTTATTTCACTGAAGTGCCCAGCATGCCTTCTAACTCTGGCATTAGTGGTGGCAGCCACTTTGACATTCTCACTCTGCCACCATCAAGAAGCAACCTCCCTTTCAGACTACACTTCAAATTTATTTTCCAAACCAGTTGCTGTTGGCCATTATCTATCAATCCACCCCCACCTCTGAGGACATTCTCTTCCTTGCAGAGTTCAATATCTGAAACATCTTTTGCACCAAATCCTTGGACCCACACTAGAGGATTTCACTGGATGGATGGATGGATGGATGGATGGATGGATGGATGGATGGATGGATGGATAGATAGATAGATAGATATAGAATGCTTCCTCAAATACTTTAACTTCCCATTTCCCTAACCTACTCTGTTTCCTTGAACTACCCCACTTAGACTTCCCCTTCTTCTATACCCCACTGCTATTCACATGCTGCTGAAAAAAAATCACAAAACTGCTGTCTAGTTCCTTGCTGCATCAGATATTTTACATCTCACTAAGCTGTTTTCTATCTCCCTCACTCCAGTAGCTGTTACACATATTTTTCTTACTCCTCCAGCCTCTCACAGCACCTTTTTCCTCCCCGCTCCCCAGCTCTCAATTGAGGATCTAACCTCGTGCTTCACCAAAAACATTGATATTATTTGCCAAGACCTCCTTTATCTCATATCTCAGACATTTTCCCCAGCTATTTCTGTCACGTCCCACTATCTCCTTCTCTGTCTTGCCCATTTCTAAACACTTTTCAGTCTGGCTTCAAACCCCACCGATTCAAATGAAATCACTCTCACTTATTGATGATCTTTACTAAATCTACTTATTCTTTCCTAAGTCCTCATCCTTGACATCCCTGTAGCCTCAGACATTATTATTCACCCTCTCCTCTCCTTCTGGATATTCTTCTTCATCTACCTGTCTGACTTTCTTTTCATTTTCCTTTTCTGGCTCTTTGCCCAAGTCACTTCCATTAGTGACCCTGTATGACTCCAAACAGTCCTCTTGGGAGGATTGATCTTCTTATCCCACTCTACTATCTCATTTGATGATCTCTGGAACTCTCCTGGGTTCAGTTATCTATGATTCCCAGTTTAGATATTTATTCCTATTTTTTCTCCTGACCTCCAGTCTAGCATCATCAGTTACTTTTTAGACATCTCAAAATAGATTTCTCATAGGCACATCAAATTCAGAATGTCCAAAATAGAACTTTCCCTTCAAACTAACCCCTCATTTAAATTTCACTATTACTGTTGTGGGCACCAGCATCTTCTAAAGTCACTTAGGTTGTCATTCTCTAATCTTCACTCAGACTTTTCCCAGCAAGTGTTGTTGCTTCTCCTATTGTATCCTTTTTTTATATACCCTCGTTCTCTCCTCTCACTAACACTGCCACCACCACCACCCTTTTGCACAGACCCTTATCTCATGTCCAGACTACTTCAAGAGCCCACTGCCTTGTCTCCCTACTTCAGGTATCTACATTTTAATTTATCCTCTACTCAGCTGCTAAAGTGATCTCATAAAACAGGTCTGACTATGTCCCTCCCTTCCACATACACACATATATGCATACATATATACCTTTTTCTCTTGACCTCTATTCTGCATTCCAGCTACACTGGCTTGTTACTTTCAGTTATTGACACAGGGCATTCCATCTCCAGTCATTTTTGTGTTTGCTGTACCTCATGTCTGCAAATGCTCTCCCCCTTTGTTCCTGCCCTGTTTACTTCCTCCTTTTTTTGAAGGAAAGTTTAACTATCTTGGTTCATTATCCTGTTCCTCTCAATGCTAGTAGCTTTCCTCAGATTATTTTCTATTTATGTTGTCTCCTGTTAATATGTAAACTTAAGTTAATATAAGGAAAGAGGCAGTGTTTTTTACTTTCTTTTTCTCTGTAGAGCTCGGAACAGTATTAGCAAGTGTGTAATAAACGTCAGCTTATAATGCAAAATCTTTTGGGACAGGGACTTTGTACTTTTGTCCTTGTATCAGGATTGAGGATTTAGCTATCATATTGTACAAAACCACTTCATTTGCCAAGCAGTCTCATCTATGAGGCAGTTCTAAAGTACAACATTTGAGAATGATGTTTATAGTACACCTCATAAATATAGTATCCTTATTCAAGATTACTTTTTTCTTACTATGTTTGCTATCCAAAACTCATAAAACCTAGGGAGTCAGTGCATAGAAACACATTACTAGACATCACACTGTCTTTAACCCCTATCCATAATACATTTCTCCTGCCTCCTGATTGAAAAATTTTAGATTTTGAGTTTTTCCAGAGTAGCTATTGGTAGGCTGTTTTGAGAAATACATTATTCTGGGAGGGGATCCATAAACACTATCAGCTTGCCGAATGGAACCATGACACAAAATATGTTAAGAACCTCTGCTTGTAATTGAGGGGAATACCTTAATGACAAAAGTTAACTGTAGACCTCCCTCACACCAGCTCTCTGTCTCTGATAAGTTGTATAATTCTTCAGCGCTTACAGGAAACTCTCTAAGGGTATCAGTTATAGACAGATTGATGTGTTTCAGCACATTGACATTTTCACACCATTTAAATGACTGAAATTATAGTTCCAGATCTCCACCACTTGCCAAAAAAAAAAAAAAGGCTAAAAGCATGTATGTACAATTTCCTCATAAGTGCTTTAAGACACTGACATTCAGTCACAAATATGTAAAATCTATTATAGTGCATCTCTGCCTTTTCAGTCAGCAAGGAATAAATAGTGAGTTCTTATCCCCAAAACTGGGGTCTTTGGATTTATCAACATTAGATTACTGTAGTTATTGACTGCTGGGTCTCATGTACCTAATCTATTCCACTGATCTACTACTCTGTTCCTCAGCCAGTACCAAGTAGGTTAGATGATTAGTGCTTTATAATACAGGTTAAAATCTTATATGGCTATGCCACTTTCCCTAGCATTTCTTTCCTTGATATTCTGGACTTTTGGTTCTTCCAAATCAATTTTGTTACTATTTTTTTCTAGCTCTGTAATTTTTTGGTCAGTTGATTGGTATGGCACTACATATATAATTTAACTTAGGTAAAATTGTCATTTTTATTATATTAGCTCAACTGAGCCACAAACAACTGATGTTTTTCTAGTTAGTTAGATTTGACTTTATTTATGTGAAAAGTGTTTTGTAATTGTGTTCGTATGGGTCCTGGGTTTGTTTTGGCAGGTAGATTCCCAAATATTTTATAATGTCTACAGTAACTTTAAATGGAATTTCTCTATCTCTTGCTGTTGGATTTCATTAGAAATACATAAAAATGCTGAGGATTGATTTGTGTGGGTTTATTTTATATTCTGCAACTTTGCCAAATTTATTTATTGTCGCAAGTGGTTTTTTACTTAAATCTCTAGGATTCTCTAAATATATCATCATATCATCTTCAAAGAGTGATAGCTTAGTCTCTTCTTTGCCTGATTTGATTCTTTCAATTTCTTTCTCTTCTCGATACTGCTAACATTTCTAGTATCAAATTGAATAAGAGGGGTGATATGGACATTCTTGTTTCACCCCTGATCTTACTGGAAATGCTTCTAGCTTATCCCTATTACATATAATACTTGCTGATGGTTTTAGATAGATACTACTTATTATTTTAAGGAAGACTCCATTTATTCCTATCCTTACTAAAGTGGTTTTGGGGGGGGTTGTGGTTTTTTGTGGGGGGTAGGTTTTTTGTTTTTGTTTTTGTTTTGCTTTTTGGGGGCAATTGGGGTTAAGTAACTTGCCCAAGATCACACGGCTAGGTTTTTGTTTGTACACGTGTGCACTAAGTGTCTGAAGCCGGATCTGAACTCAGGTCCTTCTGACTGCAGGGCTGACGCTCTACTCACTGAGCCACCTAGCTGCCTCTCTAAAGTGTTTTTAATAGGAATGGGTGTCATATTTTGTCAAAAGCCTTTGCTGCATCTGTTGATAATCATGGTTTCTGCTAGTTTTGTTGTTGATATAATCAATTATACTGATAGTTTTCCCAATATTGAACCATCCTTGCATTCCTGGAATAAATCCTACATGATCAAAGTGTATTATTCTTGTCATAAGTTGCTGTAGTCTTTTTGCTAATATTTCATTTAAAAATTTTGCTTCTATATTCAATTGTTTTGAGGTTAGATTAGAGATGGGGAGATTGAGGTTCCCTGCTAGTATAGTTTTGATATCTATTCCTCTAATTCTGTTAACTTTTCCTCTAGGAATTTGGATGCTAAACCTCTTGGTGGATATGTGCTAAGTAATGATATTATTTCATTTTCCATGGTGCCTTTCAGCAGGATATAGTTTCCTTCCTTATCTCTTTTAATTAGATCTGTTTTTCATTTTGCTTTATCTGAGATAATAATTGCTACCCCTGATTTTTTTTTTACTTTAGCTGCTTATTCTGCTATACTTATTCTGCTCTAGCCTTTTACCTTTACCCTGTGCATATCCCCTTGTTTCAAATGTGTTTCTTGTAGATAGCATATTGTAGGATTGTGGTTTTTAATCCATTCTGTCTGCCTCCATTTTTTGGGAGAGTTCATCCCATTCACAGTTATGGTTACTATCTGTGTCTTTCCCTCCATCCTGTTCCCTCCCCTGTTTATGCTTTTATTTCTCCCTTTTTTCCCCTTTCTTAAGAGTTTTCCTTTTGACCATAGCCTCCATCAGTATTCCCTCCCTATGCATCCCCCTCCCATTACCTACTCTCTTCCCCCTTACTACTATTTCCCTCCCTTCTAATTACTCTCCCCCTTTCCCCCTTCCCCTTCCTACTTGCCTCTAGGAAACAATGGATTTTTATACTTAATGGAGTATGTTATTCCCTCCTTGAACCCGGACTGCTGGAGAATAAATTTCATACAATGCTCCTCTCCCTCCCTCTACTATAATGAGTTTTTGTGACTTTTCATGTATGAATCCTAAACTTAACTGATTATATTAATTTCAACTTGTACCAAAACCAATGAGTGTAATGTTCATATAATGTTCATTTTCCTCACTTCTTTCCCTCTACTATAGTATGTTTTTATGCTTCTGTAGCAGCAAGCACCCCAGGATCCCCAGGGTAGCTGCCAGCACAGGTTCTGCTTTCCTAAAGGAAAGCAACTCAAAATGGGTAGACAATCTTGCTTTTATCAATCAAACATATAATTTACCTGGTTCAGGGGGAAAAGGTCAGCCCCCTGAACTTCAGAGCCTACAGAGGTTGCAAGCAGAAATGATAAGGAACCAGTGAAAAAAACAGATCAAGCAGACAGGCCTCCAACTGTCCAACCAGTACATCCATACCTAGTCAGTTACCAGAGAGGGAAACATCAACATCTGGATTTTTCAAAGCCAGAGGGCTCTCAATGGCTGCTCAGAGCTCTCATCTGGTCAAATTACACAACACTTCTCAAAGTGAGCCCTGAAACAAAGTCTCGAATCAAGGCTTATGTTATGTAGCCTTCTCCAGGCTCATAGCATACAATAACATAACAACCCTCTTGACCCACTGCCCAATCACAAAGTGTCTCCTGAAACACAAGCTTCCCACCACTGGCTCCAGGTGCACTTAACCTAGGGGGCAGGGAATATCTTAAAAATTTACATTCCCATTACAGCCTCTTCATGTGGTGTAATTTAACCTTTTCTGCCTTCTCCTTTCCTTTTCTCTCATTACAATACCTTTGCACCCCTTAATAAGGTTTTTTTTTTATCATCACATTAGTTCATTTATACCCACACTCTCTATGTATATGCCTTTTAAATGTTGTGATAATTATATAAATCTCAATATCAAAAGGTATCAGCTTCTGATATAGGGATGTAAATACTTTCCTCTTACTGAATCACAAGTTGGGGGTGGGGGTGGGAATGTGTGTGTGTTTTCTCCTTGTTTACCTTTTTATATCTCTCTTGAGTCTTGTATGTGGAGATCAGATTTTCCTTTGAGCTCTGGCTTTTTCATCAGGAAAGTGTGGAAGCCCCTTATTTCACTGAATGACTGTCTCCTTGCCTGAAAGATTATGCTTAGTTTTGGCGGGTGGTTTGATCCTTGGTTGCAGTCCAAGCTCTTTTGCCTCATGAAATATCAAATTCTAATCCCTCTGATCTTTTAATGTAGAAGCTGCTAGGTCCTGTGTAATCCTAACTGTATTTCCACAATATTTGAATTGTTTCTTTCTGGCTGCTTGCAGTATTTTCTTCTTGACCTTATAATTCTATCATTTGGCTACTATATTTCTTGGAGTCTTCAATTTGGGATCTCTTTCAGGAGGAGTCTGAAATCTTTCCATAATGATTTTACCCTCTGATCCTAGGAACTGAGGAAAGTTTTCTTTGATAATTTCTTGGAGGATGTTGTCCAGGCTGTTGTTTGTTTTTTTGTGTTTTTTTTTCATTCTGGCTTTCCTGTAAACCAATAATTCTTAGGTTTTATCTCCTGGATCTGTTCTTCAAGGCAGTTGTTTTTCCAGTGAGATATTTTACATTTTCTTCTAATTTTTCAATTTTTATGTTTTGTTTGACTGATTTTTGATGTGTCCTAGAGTCATTAGCTTCAACTCTACTGATTCTAATTTTTAGTGAATTATTTTCCTTGGTTAGTTTTTTAAGCTTCTTTTCCATATGTTCGGATTTCATATTTAGGGAGATATTTTCTCTGGTAAGATTTTGAACCTCCCATCCCAGTTCAAAGATTTTACTTTTTAAGGATTTATTTTCTTCTGTGACATTTTTTTCCATTTTGGACAATGTAATTTTAAAAGAATTGGTCGATTTATCTTCTAACTCTCTAATTTGGCTTTTAAAATCTTTTTTGAGCCCTTCCAAGAATGCTTTTTGGACTTGAGTCCAGTTCATATTCTGTGATCCCAGGTGTGGATATAGAGTCGAAGATGGTATCTCCTGAAAGTAATTCTTCTCATTCATAAAAATAGGATTCAATCATTGTTTCTGGCCTATTGTGATTGCCTATTTCCTGGCTTTTTAAAGTGGATTTCTGTTTCAGGGGTACAGAGGGGCTCTGACCCACACTTTTCAAGCTGGGAGCTAGGGGCCTAGTTGTTGTCTTTGTGTATGGCAGTCTCTGGGTGTCTAGACTGAGGCCAAAGCCAGGACTCTCAGTGTTTCCCCTGGGTTCCCTGAGGCTTACAGAGTAAGGTGTGGGGGAGGGGTTGTCTGGCCTTTTCTGGCTTCTGCCTCTGTGCCCCTGGGCTAGAGCTCCTGTAGGCTCAGCAACCAGTGTCCTGCCCCTGGTATCTGCAGATTCCTTGATTGTGTTAAGACACATCTGGGCTTCTGGTGTTAGTGCTTGCTGACTCCTTGCCCCTGGGCTTCAGGCTCTCCTGATGGTTAGTTGAGATGAGGTTTGTTGGGACTCCTCCTGCCCTTCATTTCAGGCTTGGTACAGCTTTAGTTATGCCCTTCTTCTGTGACTCCTAAGCCTGCAGCTGATTCCACTATTTCACAATTTTACACTGGGGCAATAATCTCTGGGTTTTCAGGGTCAGGGAGGTAGATTAGAGCAGCTAGGGTTTATTCTACCATCTTGGCTCCCAGAAGTTCAGGTAGGTGTTTTTTAAACATCCAGGCTGTGGGCTGATAGTCCCAGAAGCTGCTGTCCCTGCTGCAGGCCCTGCACTTTCTCTTACCCAGCTCCAACTGATCATCTGTCTGGTGGTGAGAGGTCTGGGAAGCTGGGGCTCGTTTTTGCTCAGCTGTGATCTGTTCTCAGGTCCCTGCTGGTGCAGCCCACACACTCTATGCTCCCCCTACTCAGTCCTACATGCACACTTTCCCAGACTGGGAATCTGCCTCACTCTGTCTCCTAGTGGATTCCATTCAGATTCACTTTTTAGAGGTTATTGACAATTCATGGAGGAGCTCAGATGAGTTCCTTCTTCCCCTCCACCATCTTGGCCAGCAAGGAGGTTATTAACAGCTCATATGTGCAGAACACTGTACTGTTCTCTGTAGTGGGCTTGTGTGAGAAAAGTAGCTGACAGAGTTCTTCAGGATTTTATCTAGTTGAAGAGATGATAGACAACATGAAAATGATCTTAGAACAATATGTAGTCGTAACCTTGCAGAATGTAGGAGAATATATTTACATAGAGAATATATTTACATAGTCCATCCTTGCACTGAGCTCAGAGTGTAGAAGTCAGTTCTTGTGATTAAATTATTTACATTTACCAGTATTTCTCTTCTCATTCAGTTCTAACAAAATTCCCTGTATAAAAGAGGGAAAAGTCATTTCAAGACTAATCAACAAGTAAGAAAGTCTGATAATATATGCAGTGCTCTACACTAGAAATGTCAGTATCACATGTAAAACTGACAGAACCAGATTAAAATATAATTGCCAGATTTTTAATAATGAATAACTAAAACAATACAACCTAAATCAGTTTGTGATTTCCTAAGTCAATATGTGCCCATAGGTATCCATTTCCATTTGAATTTGATATTACTTCCATACCCATAGCTTACTACCATATCCATAACTTAGTACTTCTTTAAAGTGGGACTTATTTCATATCTCTCTTTGGGGCAGATGTAATCATTAGGTTTTCATGGTGTTCGGTTTCAATTGTGATTTTAAGAGTGAACTGCTTCAGTTCACTAACGAAGTTGGAAACCGTACTGCAAAGCACTCAAGGGATGTATTAAGAGGAGACGAAGTGGTAGGATTCTGCAGAGTTTTGGGTTTTTTTCCTCCCTAGCATTAAACTGAGATATAGGATAAACAGCTTGATGGGATAATCGGGTCTAAGAGAACACCAGGATCTAAAAAAGTTTTTTTGTTTGCTCTTTTTTTTTTTAAAGGATTAGGGCATCTATAAGGGTGTAGGAACCTTAAATAATGAAAGGTTAGTGATAAGATAAGGAATGATTAAGGGAATAATCTGCTGGAGAAAATGGGAGAGGAGGAAATAGATCAAGGATGCTTATAGAGAGGTTGGCTCTTACAAGTAGTTAGGCCACCTCATTACTAGAGAATGGATCTGGATGATATCAAGCAGTTTTTAGATTAAGATAATTTTTTAAAATAGAGAAATGTAGAAGAATATATAGAATATATAAAGTAGAAGAAATTAGGGAGCCTAGTAATAGTACCCTTAAATGTGAATTAATTGAACAATCCAATAAAGCAAGCAAATTGCCAAATCGGTAAGAAAACGAAACCTAATAATATGGCATATACAGGAAACATCTAAAAAATAAACATATACAGAAGAAAATTAGAACATAATTTGCTATGCATACATTAAATGATTCAAAAAAGGGGGATTTGAATTATATCATCAAGGAATTTAGACTCTGGAGATTAAAAATATTTGAGTTTTCTGCAATTTTCTCTTGTCCTTTCCTGGTCAGCAAACTAAGAAAATAGAATGAATTTCTTGGTTACCCCTTAACATCCAGAGGTAGCCCCAAGGAAGCAATCTAATTTTCTGTTAATCTATGTGCAAATGATATTTCACATAAAAACTGTCTTGTACAGATTTCACTGGAAAAAATTTTGCAAATTAGTGTATGCCAATGCTGAATGTTTATTTTTAAGCCCCCATGGAAAATGGAAGCAACTTGAAGACTAGCTCCCTATAGTTGTCACATCATTTACATGACTATAAGGAATTTAGGTGATTCAATATGTACAGACTGGTCTAATGTTTTACTGAAGTTTATAAAAGTCCAGTCAATAATTAAAGCCAAATGAAAATTGTATGAGCCACAAATCAGTCTTCTGCTGAGACTTCTGTACCCTTCTGCACCTAGATTTTTTTTTTAAAGCACATGTCACAGAAAATAAATTATGTGTTTTCCTAAAGCTTGTATGTTAGTTCTGTTGCTTACCCTGTTGTTACTATTTTCTAATTTTTTGGCATTCATTTTAAGTCACAAGACATGTCTGTCTTCTTTTTGTAATGAATGTCCATGTCCTCTTTTGTTTAATATTTGAATCTTTGCTGGATGTGTGACATAATATAGGTTTTGTTTTCAGCATCTGTTCACTTCTCACTTGAAAATGCAAGTCGTTTTGATATAACAATCATTTCTATGACAACCAGTGAACTCTGGGGAAACCAAAATCCTATTTTCATGTGACACTCTTTGGTAACAAGATTGGTGGAGGAATATAGGAAATTCAGTAAGTCGTTATTTTTACTGGTGAGGAGATTTTACATTATACAGGTCAGGAATTCTATTATTTATTCTCTAATATACTTTTTTTTTAAACAAATGCTTTATTAACTTCTGTTTTACATCATTCATTTCCGCCAGATTGATTTTGAGTTACAATCATTTTCCCCCCATTATTCCCCTACCCAACCTCCCAGAATAGTAGTCCCACAAGATATCGCTTCCTCCAATCTGCTCTCTCCCATACCTTCTCCCATACCCCCATCGACTTTTCCATTAGAGGAAGGTGAATCTTTGTGTCCCAATGCCTGCACATCTTATCTCCCTATTATAAGCGAAAGAGTATTACTAATAGTATTTATATATATTTGAAACATTTAATGTTAAGACCTCGAATTTCAGATCCATTTCCTTCCTCCCTTGTCACCCATTCCTTCTTGGGAGATAAGTAATTCAGTATATGTTGTACATGTCTAGCTATGCAAAACATTATCATAGTAGATATATTGTACAAGGCTGCTTATAATTCCCTCCCACTCATCCCACCCCCCACCTGGTCCATTCCCTACATGATCCTGTCCCTCTTCTATAGTGGGTACTTCCAACCTCCCCTCCCCCCAAGGATGCCCTCCCATCCATCATCCCTCCTCTCATCCCCCTTCCCCTATCCTGCTGCAGGTTGAGATATCCCATTTAGTATGTATGTCATTTTCTCCCTGAACCAGATTCAATGGGAATGTGGTTTTGTCTTTTTAGCCTTCCTTATTCTCCCCCTCCTTTGCAACCACTTCCCCTTGCTTCTTCTACATGGGATAGTTTACCCTACCCTGTCTCTCCCCATCTCCTCTTGCCACTTTCCTCTCTCACCTCATAATTTCATCCCTTGAGTATTCTCCCTTCCCAACAAATTCAACCTATGCTCTCTATCCATATATAACTGTAACCATATACACACACATTCACATATGTATTCATATGACCACACCCCCTTCTTCCATTATTTTCATAGTGAGAAAGATATCATCAGTCACAGTTATTGCTTTTCCATATAGGAATGTAAATAGTTCAACTTTGATAAGTTCCTTTTGATTTCTTTTCCCTGATTACCTTCTCAGGCATCTCTTACTTCTTGTGTCTGGATGTCAAATTTTCTATTCAACTCTGGATTTTTCCTCAAGAATGCTTGAAAGTCCTCTATTCCACTGAATGACCATATTTTCCCCTGAAACAAAATACTCAGTTTTGCTGGGTAGGTGACCCTTGGGTTCATTCCCAGCTCTTTTGCCCTCTGGAATATCATATTCCATGCCCTTCGATCCCTCAGTGTAGAAGCTGCCAGGTCCTGGGCTATTCTGATTGTGTTTCCACAATATTGAAATTGTTTCTTCCTGGCTGCTTGTAGTATTTCTCCTTGATCTGGGGATTCTGGAACCTGGCTATAATATTCCTGGGAGTTTTCTTTTTGGGATCTTTTTCAGGAGGTGATCTGTGGATTCTTTCAACCTCTATTTTGCCCTCTGGATCTAAAACATCAGGGCAGTTTTCCTTGAGAATTTCTTGAAGGGTGATTTCTAGGTTCTTTCTTTGATCATGGCTTTCAGGTAGTCCAATAATTTTTAAATTGTCTCTCCTGGATCTATTTTCCAGGTCAGTGGTTTTTCCCATGAGATATTTCACATTGCCTTCTAATCTTTCATTTGTTTGGATCTGCTTAACAGCATCTTGATTTCTCATAAAGTCATTAGCTTCCATTTGCTCCAGTCTAACTCTGAAGGAATGAATCTCCTCAGTGAACTTTTGAGATTCTTTTTCCATCTGGCAAATTCGACTTTTTAAGGCATTCTTCTCCTCATTGCCCTTTTGGGCCTCCTTTGTCATTTGAGCTAGTCTATTTTTTAAGGTGTTGTTTTCCTCAGTCAGGCTGTTGACCCTCATTTCATACTTTTCCTGTATCCTTCTCATTTCTCTTTCTAATTTTTTCTCCACTTCTCTTATTTGATTTTTAAAGTCCTTCTTAAGGTCCTCTATGGCCTGCAACCCGCTCATGGTTTCCCCTGGGGCTTTTGGAGCAGGACTTCTGACCTCACAGTCCTTTTCCGCTCTATGCCCCCAAAATAGGAGTCTAGGGTTGCATTTTTCTGTTTCCTTTGCCTTGGCATGTTGCCACTTAATTGCTTGACTTTTGGGCTTGTTGCCACACTATGGCTTTAAGGCCAGATAGAGGAATTTTTGTCCCGAATGTGTGGGGGGCAACTTCCGTTTCTGGCAAGCTGTAAACCCACCCACAACTTCCACCCTAGATCACAATCCAGATCCAGGGAGGTTAAAGCAAGAGCGATTTCCCCCCAAGACTGATCGCTGGATCTCCCCACGATTTGTAGGCTGGGAGCCAGAGCTGCCTCTGAAAACTACAAAATGGCGTGTCTCCTCAGAGGCTTCTAGCCCCCAGGGGAGGGAGCTGACGCATTCCCCAAATACAGGTCCCAAAGTCCATAGGACACTAACCTCTTACTTTGTCCTAGGCATGTCTATGTTGATAATTCTGGAGTCGCCACTGCTCCTGGTGTTCTGGGGTTCCTCCAGCTGGTTGCTGGCCCTGCCGCCCTGGGGCTAAAACCTCGGCTCACGCGGACCTGGGCTCGGCTTGGCTCCTGCGCTCTGCGCGCTGCCGGCTCCCAGACCACTGCGCTGGTCCTTCCTGCAGGGTGCTGGGCTGTCCTCAGCGGGAGGTTAGCTTCTCTGTGTCGTTCTGTGGGTGCTGGGGCTCCAGAAGTTGTTCACAGTCCTTTTTTACATAGTTTGTGGGGAATCTGGGGGCAGAGAGGCTTGGAAGAGCTGTTTCTACTCCGCCATCTTGGCTCCGCCCCTCTAATATACTTTTTAATATACGTATCATCTATCTCACCATTTTCCTATAAGAATCTTTCTGGCTATTGGCAAGATTGGTCTGTCACTGTCAGACACACCTTGGACTTGTCTGTGTGCTCATTGCTCTTATGAGTAGAATACCTTTTCCTCTCTGCTGAACCAAGTCTTAATCTACATCAAATTAACTGCCATTAATCTTTTTCTGATCTTTTAAGCTCAAAATTTTCATTTAGACTTATATCCCAAATATTGCTAGGTTGAAAAAGAGTAATTAAAAGTAGAGATGAAATTAAGTTTTTTTTTTAATTTTGGGATTTCTGGTTACAGAAGCATAATATATTTATTTTAATTCCTTTAAAATTTTTGGCTTATTTCTACCTCCACATATGATTTGTTACATTGAAACTACTTTTTCCTAACTTAGATGGAATTTTTTTTTCTGGTCCTCTGAAAGGAGAATCTGTGGAATCAGTGTTTGTTCCCTTTACTTTTCATTCCCTTCAGCATATGGTACTATTTCATTTTTCCATTTCTAACTGAAGGATTCCTATTCATGCTGTTCATTGACTGGAGCACTCTTGAGAGCTCTACCCTTTTCCATTTTAATAAGGATTCTCATCTTCACTTCTTGATTTAACATTCACTGTAACTTTAGTTACCTTTTCAGATGTCAAAAACAGATGAACAGAAGCCTCTGAATGTTAGAGGTAACCAAGAAATCCATCTTAGATTTTTAGTTTGCTGACCAGGCAAGGACAAGAGAAAACTGCAGAAAACTGAGGTATTTTTGACCCTCCAGAGTGATCTTTGTTAAATCAGTATAAGCTCCTGTGATTGAGTTTAGTTAAGTGATGGAACATTGAAAATGATGTTCTTTGCATTTCTACTAGCTAAGGAATTATTTCCTCTGTCATTTCCTACTACTTTGATATAAATGCCTCTTCCAACTCAACCATATTCTTTTCTAATCACCTTTCCTTGTGCCAGCTACTTGATGTAGAACCAGAATTATAATCACTGTCCTGGTTCTAGAAGGGACATTATGTGAATTCATCTGGGAGCACTCCCTACCATAGAGATGAATGCTTTCTAGTTCCTGCTTATATATGTCCCATTATAGAATTCACTACCTTACAAGGCAGATTGTTCCTTTTTTTGCTTTTTGGAGGGCAATTGGGGTTAAGTTAGGTTTTTGTTTGTGTGTGCGTTAAGTGTCTGAGGCCGGATCCGAACCCAGGTCCTTCTGACTCCAGGTCCGACGCTCTACTCACTGCGCCACCTAGCCACCCCGATTGTTCCATTTTCAAACAACAACTTAATAAACCACTTATCCTAAATCTGCCTCCCTAGAACTTCCCCTTCGTTAAGGTTCTACTTTTTGCCACTTAATCAGCCCTTCCAATACTGAAAAGACAGTTTGTAGGGCCTCTTTTCTAAACTCATTTCTTCCGTAGTTTGGAAAACCTTCTCCCACCTGGATATTTGTATTCCAGTTTGTCAATGTTCTCCTCAAAGTATCATTCCTAAAATGGGAATCTTTTCCAATTGCAGTTGGAATACAGTTAACAATTATTTCCATTATTCTGCTTTCAAGCTCATTGATCTATAGTTTACTTAATCCTTTACTTCCTCTTTTGAAAATTGGATGATTTTTAGCTTTTTAATTTTTTTAATCTAAAGATTTATCTCCTTGAATGAGAAAACATTTCTTAATTAGGGGTTTAGTTCAGTTTTATATGATAGATTAGCCTTACTCTATTATCTTGTTTCCACTATTATTGTAAACTAAAATCACTGAGAATGATTATTCAGGTAGCATTCTTCAAAATGCTTTCCCTTTTTTTTTCCCGACACCTAGTTTGGTCTTTCAACTCTCAACTCTGGTTCCTCTCAATGATGTGATAAAGCAAGTTCATTGGTTGGTGAAAAGAAAATAGTTTTCACTAGGTTTGGAGTCAGAATGACTTGAGTTCAAATTTGTTGTCATATACTTAACTAGCTAACTATGTCACTAAGTGTCACTAAGTCTGTTTACCTCAGTGTCCTAGTTTGTAAAATGGAGATGATAACGCCTACCTCCCTGGGTTTGTTGTAAGGATCAAGTGAGATCATGCAAAGCACTTAACCACAGTTAATGAAACATAGTAAGCACTATATTCATGTCAGCTATTAATATTATCTGTTGAAATATCTCTTTTGTCTACAGAAATTTTCATCTTGTCTTATCCAGTGCATTTATTTAACTTTATTTATTAGGAGTAGTACCAGGTAAGAGATAAGCCATGCCTTTCTCTGAGAATAAAGGCATTCACTGTATCCAGGCTATAGCTCTGGTTCTGTTACTAAACTAGCTATGTGATGTTGGTCACATAATTTTACCTCTCTAGACTTCATCTGTTAATTTTTGGACCTTTTGGTATTACCAGATTTAGAGTTTGAAGAAGACATTTGAAATCAGCTAATTTTAAGGGTTCATGAACTCAGGGTTTTAAAAAATGTTTTATTTTAATGGAACTGGTTTCCTTTTTGAACCTATGTATTTTATTCCTTTAAAAATAATATTCTGAGGGGGCTAGGTGGCGCAGTAAAGCCCCTGGAATCAGAAGGCCCTGAGTTCGGAGCCGGCCTCACACACTTTCACAAACAAAAACCTAGCGTAACCTTGGGCAGTTATTACTATTGCCCTAAAGGGGCGGCTAGGTGGCGCAGTGAGTAAGAGCGCCGGCCTCGGAGTTTGATGACCGAGATCAGATCCGGCCTCAGAAAATGAGCACCCAGCATAAATGATAGCGTGAACCTTGAGCAAGTTACTTAACCCCAATTGCTTTAAAAAAAAATAATATTCTGAGAAAGGGCCCCTTAGTCTATTTTATAAGTAATAATTTTATAAATTTTATAAGAAACTGAAGCTCACAGGCTAAATGACTTAAGCAAGGTCACACACCCAATAACTTTTAATAATACATAGTTAAGTGAGGATTTGAGCCCAGGTCCCAATTTTCTTCCACTCACTATGCTGTTCATTTTCCTTATGTTTGATGATAAGATTTAGAGTATAGAAGTATTAAACTATGTTGCTATAAGGGACAATAATGAGATCTATACCAAACTTACTTTTAAAGATTATGAAAACTCATTAAGGAAAAATAACTTACCCTCAATTGCATTTAATTACTAACAAAAAGGGAACTAGAATCATATTCAAGAAATTTCCAAATTTGAGAATCCTGTTCTTTTTTCTACCTACCCAACACTCCCCACTTGAAACAACATAAAATTTTTCCCAGAGTTAACGAACAAACACTTCTTTAGTCTTTCAATATTTACAAATTATCAATTATTCATCAAACTTATTTTCTCCATCATCTGCATGAATATGATATACATTTAAAAAATCTTTTATAAGTAACCCCAATTTCCCAAGATTTATACCAAAAACTAGAAGATTAATCTCAACTTAATATTTGAAGCGAAGTAGGAACAGCTAATTAAGAGAAAATTAGTAGAAGAAACATTAACTTTTGGACTGATTAATATTCTCTTAGCATCCGAAGCCCACTCTGTATTTGTGACTGCTTATGCCTGCTATAATTTGGAATTGGGTGAGGGTATATAAATTTTGGGGGGTGGGAGTGGGCAATAAAGTACGGTCTCCTGTAGTTTTCACTCTTAGTTTATTCTGATTAGGATTAGATTCAGTTCAACAGTCTTGCAATTTATTAAGTCTCTTTTATTTATAAGGTATACTGGGAATACACATACAAATACAAAATAATCCTTGCCCTAGAAGAGTATAACTTCTAATGCATGGGTTCTCAAGCTACAGATACTAGACTTCAAAAACAAAATTTTTAAAAATATATTCTCCTTTAAAAACCATTCTTTTGCCATTCTGCATATTTTATGCACTTTAAAACATTATTCAGAGTCAATAACTTGACTAGACTCCCAAAACTGTTTATAACTCAAAAAAAGGGGGGTTAAGAATCCATATTCCAGTAGATCAAGGGTTATTGTTTCCAATATGGTATCACTTTATATAAGATCATGGGATTTAGAACAAAAGGGGCCCATTAATGTCATCTTTTACATCTCCGCATTTTAAAGTTGAGGAAATTGAGATTCATTGTGGTTAAATGACCTTCCCCAAATAACTCAGAAAATAGCTTATCCAAGGAGTCCAAAACTTGTCCATTGAGTACAAACTCTGTGTTCTGTCATTTTACACTACATTTTACACTACAAAAGACCAAATGGAGTCAGAATGACTTTTGGTCTTTTGTCTACTAAAATTAGATCAAGAGAATGTGGTTATGGAATAAAAAACTCTGGGTTCAAATTTTGACTCTACCACTTAACTGTATGACCCAGGGTTCGAGTCATTTAATCTCTGGGCCTCACTTTGTTCTTTAATGTAATCCAAATACCAGTTGATGCCAAGATTAACAGCAACAACAAACCCTTTTGTTTTTATTTGAAATGCTCTGCTTCTTGTGCCCCTTTCCCTTTGCTAGAACTTGGCTAGGACAAAACATCAAAACGTTTTAAGTCCATGAGGAATGTTTTATGAAACCTGCATATGTAATTCTCAGTTGATTTCAACATTCCATATTAAAATATATCCTTCATCATAAACAAATCTTGCTATATTAAGCTCATTTCATTCTTAATAGGGTAATGACACTTGGTAACCTAACAGAATGTTATAAATTGTTACACTAGTAGCTACCATTTATGTAGCACTATAATGCTTGCAAAGCACTTTGCAAATTATGTTACAAACGGTATCTCATTTGATTGTCATTACAACCCTAGGAGGTAGGTGCTCTTATTTTTCCCATTTATAGATGAGGAAACTTAGCAGATGAAGTGAAATGACTTGCCCAGGGTATACAGCCAGTAAATGTATTTAGAATTCGTTCTTCCTTAGTCTTTGTATAGCACTCTTACCTACTGCACCACCTAGCTGCTTCTCTGTAAATAGAAAAGGCAATATTTATTTTTTTAAAGTAATGTATTTTTAGTTTTCACCATTCGCTTCCATAAGATTTTGAGTTTCAGATTTTCTCCCTCTTCTCACCCCACCCCCAAGAGAGTGTGCAGTCTGATATAGGTTCTTACTTATACATTCATATTAAACATTTTCACATTAGTCATGATGAAAAGAAGAATTAGAACTATTAGGAGGAACCACAAGAAAGAAGAAACAAAACAACCAAAGACAAAGAGCATATAGTGTGTGTCCATTCACATTTAGACTCCAAAGTTCTTTCTCTGGATGTGGACAGCATTTTCCATTGTGATTTGGAGTTACATTAGATCCTTTCATTACTGAGGAAGGTAAGTCTGTCAGTTATCACACAGTGTGGTTGTTACTGTGTACAATATTCTCCTAGTTATCATTTCACTCAGTATCACTTTATAGAAAGTCTTTTTCACTTGTTCTTTATTTCTTATAGCACAGTAGTATTCTATTACATTCATATACTGCAGCTTGTTCAACCATTCCCCGCTTGATGGACATCCCCTCAATTTCTAATTCTTGGACACCACAAAAAGAGCTGCTATAAATATTTTTGTACATTTGAATCTTTTTCTCTTTTTTATGATCTCTTTGGGATACATACCTATTGCTGGTTCAAAGAGTATGCAGAGTTTTCTAGCCCTTTGGGCATAATTCCTAATTGCTCTCCAAAATCTGTGGATCAGTTCACAACTCCACCAGAAATGAAAAGGCAATAATAATTTGCTTAGATTTTTAGCAAAGCATTTTTATTATTTCATGCTATTTATGTGCAAAATTTATTGGCTTGGTAATAGTATAGTTAGATGAATTTGGAGGGGTTTGAATGGCTACACACAAAGTAATGATTAATGTTTAAGCTTATAAGTATATACCCCTAGGATGTGAAATTCCCCATTCTGGTGTGCATGTGTACGTGTCTGTGTGTGTATGTGTGTGTGTTTAAAATAATATTTATAAGACATAGATTCTGGGCTTTTTATATTTGCGTATGACTCCAGTTTGTGAAGGGTAATTTACTTTGGCTATTAAGAGTTCCGAAAAGATCACGGAAGCCTAGAATGTTAGAACAAATCTAATAAGATGGAATTAAACAGGTATAAATGTAAAGTCTTTGCTTGGGTTCATATACATAGAAAAAATGCATGTACATAGAGCCTTCATCTGGTTTTAGAGGATTATAAACTCAGAATCAGTCAACAGTGTGCTGTGGCAGCCATGAAAACTAATGCAATCTAAAATTACCTTGAGAACTAGGGAGAGAGTAGTTTTGTTGTACTTTGTTCTTTTTGGGGGGGGTTAACAATCTTGCTTTAATCAATCAAGTATGTCATTTACCTTGTTCAGGGGGAAAAGTCAGCACCCCAAAATTCAGAGTATACAGACAGAAGCATTTCAAGCAGACAGGGCTCCAACTGTCCAACCATTACATCCATACCAAATCACAGTTACCATAAAGGGAAGCATCAACATTTGGGTTTTCAAAGCCAGGGGGCTCTCATCGCTTTCCCAGAGTCTCATCAAATTACACAACACTTCTCAAAGTGAGCCTCCATTTCTTATCGTACTATGTGTAACATTGTATTCAGTTCAAGGCATCACATTTTAAGAAGAAACATATATAATCTGGGAGAATGTATTGAGGACATCTTGGATGGATGAGAACCTTGAAGTCATGTGAGGATAAATTAAGGGCACTTGGGATGTTTAGCTTCAAGCAAAGAAGACTTGGTAGTGTGGTGTGAAATACTGATTGAGTGATACAGAGCTGCTTTGAAATACTACTTTATAGATGAGGGACAAGACTTGTTTAACTTGGCCCCAGAGTGTAAGACTCAGATTTTGTAGAGACAAATGTAGGCTGAACATTTTAAAAAAGAAACCTTATAAGTAACTATTATTTTGAAGTGTTATTGGTTGCCTCAGTAAATAACTCTTCCACATTGGATTTCTTCTTTCAAGACTGGATAATTGTTTGTTTGATACATTTTAGAAGGATATTTTCAAATGGCCTTTCTGTTTGTTGTATTTAAGAACATCAAGTTCAGATTTCTGCTGGATATTTCAAGCTCACCTTTTTAGGTATTTAGAGATCTCCAAAGGAGATATTGAAATGTTTTTTATCGCTAATTTAAACCAGAGAAATGGGGCACTTCATTGTATGATGAAGTTGGCTTAAAAAAAGCTTAATGCAGAATTCCATTATCAAAAGTGCTTTATAGTACAACCTACTGGCTGAAAACTGAAGTGACTTTTGCATGTCTCTCTTATGAAAAGAAGAAATATAGGTAGTAGAAGTTAGAACATATGCAACCTTCTGTGAATAAGGAGTAAGGTTTCTAATTGCAGAATCTTGCATTATGATCATTGAATTGAATCCAGACAATGCAGTCTGGCTGATGACATGAATACTCTTCTCACCAGCTGCCTAAAGCGGTCAGATGGAAAAGTAATCCTATTTGTACTTCCCTACTGACACAGATTGCACAATTAAAGTAGGGAAGATCTGCTAAGAATATGAATTAGCTGTTTGTTTTTGTGCTCCTGCTTGGTTGAACTCTGAGGGTAGAATGGTTCAGGATAATTGGCATTATAAGCAATGCATTGAGCTTTTGAACAAGCATGTTGACTATGTAGCAGTGCCATTGAGGAGCCTACTAGCTAATCCTCGAGCCAGGGGATCCTAACTTTTCTTATAGGGAAAAACCTCTGTGTGTATATGTCTGTGTGTGTAGAGTGTAGTGGAAAGTGGCATTAAACTTGGAGTCATACTTGAGAGTTCAAATATTATCTGCATTGCTCATTAAGGTCTATGCTTCATTTGTTTCCTCATCTGCAAAATGGGGCCAGTAAAGGCCCATATCACATGGTGTCAAACAGTCCTCTTCCATTCTAACAGGTTAAATCTTTCTGATCAGATCAGTATGTTCTTTCATAGTTTTCTTTCAGTTTTGTTTGTCCCAAAATATTTTGTAAGATATAATCTTAGAACTTATTAAATGAAGTAAGCCGAATATGTACATTTATTATGTAAAAATTTAGTTTCTCTGAACATATGCAAAAACTAAACTCTACTTCCTTTTGGAAACTTTTGGGGGGGCTTTTTGCCGGAGGGAAGCTGGGCAATTGGGGTTAAGTGACTTGCCCAAGGTCACATAGGTACTATGTGTTAAGTGTCTGAGCCCAGATTTGAACTTAGGTCCTCCTTACTCCAGGGCTGGTGCTCTATTTACTGCGCTACCTAGCCGCCCCACTTTTGGAAACTTTAATGTTCCCCAAAAATGGATAACTCCTTTTTAAAAAAAATTATATTGTAAAGTTGTAAAATATATTTTTACTTTTGTTAGAATAGGACCCAGACCCCCTAATCTTGACTTCCTTCCTTTCCTCTCTTTTTCCATTATGATAATTTGGCCTACCATAATTACAATAGTAGTACATGGTGCAGGTCAAATAGGTGGCATGGTAGATAGAATACTGGGCCTTGAGTTAGGAAGCCTTATCTTCCTGAATGAAAATCTGGACTCAGATACTTACTAGTTGTGTTACCCTAGGCAAGCCACTCCAACCCTATTTTGTCTTAGTTCCCTCATCTGTAAAATGAGCTGGAGAGGGAAATGACAAACCACTCCGTGATCTTTGCCAAGGAAACCCCAAATAGGGTCACAGAGAATTCAACATGACTGAAATGGCTGAACAATACTAAGTATATTAGCTAATATTTATGTAGTGTTTTGGGATTTTGAAAGAGCTTTCCTTACAACTCAGTGAGGTAGATAGAATAAGTATTAGTTGTTTTTGTTTAGTTATTTTTCAGCTGTCTGACTCTTCATGAGTTGCCCAAGGTCACACATGTAGTATCTGAGGCCAAATATTATTGTCCTCATTTTAAAGAGTAAGACAATGAGATTTAACAAAGTCACCAAATTGTATCGAACTCAGACTAGAATTTCTGAGAACTCTTCAATAACAATTCCATTTATTGCCTTGCTTCTTAAGAACAGAATTAAATGATATTATTGTATGCAGCATTTACATTCAGTCTTAAAATTGTGTTAGATATCCACTGTTTTCCTTAATGGCCAAGAAACCTTGGTAAATAACATTTTGTATAACCTTCATGGTCTTATTGGAAAGCATGATTGGAAGTCTGATTCCATTAATTGCCAGAATGAAAGGGACTTGTTAGACTCTTTTATGATTAGAATTGTGACAGTCACTATTTGTCCCTGAAATTTTAGCACCAATTGTGCATGTACAGGGTCAAGTCTCAGCCTAAAAGAATTATTCAGACTTCTTATTTCATATAACATTCTGTTTTTTTTTTTTTAATATTTACCATCTCTAAGGGATTAACGTGTTTGCACAGACAATTGCCACTAGATGGCTCTGTGTGAGTATTGGGTCTCTCTCTCTCCCCCTTCCTTCCTTTCCCCCTTCCCAAATATCTAATCCAGATCCTGTCCTTTCACATATAGTCTGTTCTCTCCTCTTATACTCATTTACCTCATGTTTGGATTACTATTGCAGTAGCCCTTTGTTTAGTCTCCCTGATCTTTCCCCATTCCAGCTCATTCTTCCCTTAGCTGTGAAACTGATCTTCCTGAAATAAATTCTCAACTTTTTGATCCCTTAATACTCCAGATACTCTTTTGATCCAGTGACACAGTCCTCCTTACTGTTTCTTAGACTAGACTCTGGCCTCCTTTCTCTTCTTTATGTGAGTCATTCCATCTTCTTGCTCTGGGCATTTTCACTAACTACCCCCTCGTGCTTGGATTTCTCTCCCTCCTCATCTCTGCCTCTGTCCTTTCCAGACTTCCTTCAGGTCTCAGCTAAAGGCTTCTGTAAGAATGCCCATCTATAGGGGCAGCTAGGTGGCGCAGTGAGTAGAGCACTGGCCCTGGAGTCAGGAAGACTTGGGTTCAAATGTGGCCCAGACACTTCTCTCTCTCTCTCTCTCTCCCTCTCTCTCTCTCTCTCTCTCTCTCTCTCTCTCTCTCTCTCTCTCTCTCTCTCTCTCTCTCTCTCTCACACACACACACACACCCCAAAACTAGCTGTGTGACCTTGGGCAAGTCATTTAACCCCAATTGCCCTACCCTCCTCCCTCCAAAAAAGCAAAAACAAAACAAAAGGAGCTTACTTTTAGAGGTGGCTAGGTGGCACAGTGAATAGAGCACCAGCCCTGGAGTCAGGAGGACCTGAGTTCAAATCCGGCCTCAGATACTTAACACAAAAACTAGCCTTGTGACCTTGGGCAAGTCACTTAACCCAAATTGCCCTACCTTCCCCCCTCGAAAGAAAGAAAAACAATGCCCAATTATGCTAGTGCCTTCTCTGTTGATTATCTCCAATTTGCCTGTCTATATTTTATTTGTATTTAGTTTGAATATGATGTATCCCTCATTAGACTGTAAGCTCCTTGAAAGCATGGATTACCTCTTGCTTTTCTTTGTATTCCCAGTGCTTAATGCAGTACTTGACATGTAACTGCTTAATAAATGTTAATTGAGTAAATGACCTGTGTTTCTAATAATTACATAATAATAAATTTCTTTCAGTTATAGATTATAATTTATAATTATAGCTTATAATAGTTTTTCTTTTAATTATGTTTATTACATAAAATATTCTGAGAAGAGATACATAGTTTTTACCAAGCTGCGAAAGGTTAAAACTTAATTATTACTGTCTTGACTTTTCATTGTAAATGGAACTAAAAAGAAAGTTGCAACAAAACTAACGAATTTTGTACACACCCTCTTAGAAGATGCCAACAAAATAGTAAGGGGGTTGGTTTTTTCCTGCATCCAAAGGCAATTAGAACTACTTAATGGACCATTTAAATAAGAAGGATTATGGTTCACTGGATGAAAAGTACTGGATTAGGAATGACAAGACCTATGTTCAAATCTCAGTTCTGAGGCTTATCACTTCTTTGACTTTGGGTAAATCACTTTGTCTTTCTGGGTCTCAGTTTTCTCAATCTGTAAAATGACAGTTTTCAACTCTTCCACCTCTAAATCTATGATTGGTGACTTCTTTTTTTTTTTGTCTCTTTTTACACTCTTCATTATAAGAATTTACAAAAAGACCATCATGAAAATAATTTCAGCTTATACCTACAGTCTTTTGCAGCTAATAAAGATGTGTGGCGATTCTATGGAATTCTTTAAATCAAACTAGCACATACTTTTATAGTTGGTCCCTTTAGTGCAAAGACTGGGTGGGAGAGGGGCTAGACCATGATTTCATTGGTAGTGTCAAGATGCAAAAATCACTTGGCAGGCTAGAACATTGAACCAAATCTGGTGAAATGAATTAGGAATAAATATAAAGTCTTGGATATAAAAAAATCGATTCCAGGTGTAATTCCAGGGAGAAAGGTATAGCTAGGCAGTCGGTTGGGGGCGGGGGAAGGGCTCAATACTCAGAAGTATGATATATTTCCCCAAATACCTAATGGCAAATCTAGGCAAAGCTTTTAGGAAGCAGAAGGTGTTAATTCCACAGTTATTTGCTTTCATCATCTCATTTGCGGTATTTTGTTTAGTGCTGGGTGAAGAACAGTGATGAACTGGAGCATCCAGAGAGAGTACAACCAGGCAGGTAGAGTAAAAAATAGACCTTTTTTATGACATATGAGGCTCAGCACATTTAGGTTGAAGAAGATAAAACTAGTGGCTAGAGGATGGGGTAGGAGAGGGAAGGGAGGCATGATATCTTATGTTCAGATATTTGTAGGACTGTTATGTGGGAAATAGTTTAGACTTTGTTCTCTTTAGCCCTAGGAGGAAGAACCAGAGAGAAGTTTTCAGTGAGGACATTTTAGAAAAACTTCCAAACAATTGTTCAGAAGTGAAACGAGCTCCCTCTGGACATGTACTGTTTCCCTCTCCTTGGAGAGGTATTCAAGTAGAATCTGGATGACTACTTGCTTGTGAAGTTTTGAAATGGATACTGATGATAGCCCTTCCTTTTTTAAATCTTGTGATTAACAGATTCACAGAATATTAAATAGGGATGGGGTTTTTTGTTGTTGTTGTTGTTCTTAACATTTACATATATCAGTCCATATACATCTTCCCATGCTTCTCTATTCATGTTTATTATTTTTTAAGGTGCAGTAATATTCAATTGAATTCATGTTACCATAGTTTGCTCCCCAGCCAGTAGATATCTACTATTTTTCCAGTTCTTAGAAAAAGTACTATTATAAATATTTTATAATACATATATAGAACTTTTTTTTCAATCACTTAATACGTATTTTTAAGTGCTTATTGTGTGTTCCTTACTGTCCCACATGTTAGAAACAAAGAAGTTCCTCCCTGAACCCCCCACCCCCCTCCAAAAAAAATCCTTGACATCAAGGAACTTCCATTGTTATAGGACTGTAGGAGACAAGATTTATAAATAGATAACAGAATATATCATTGAAGAGGAAAGCACTAGTAGCTGGGGAAAAGAAGAAAGATGTTCAGTGAGGTGCCTTTGTGGATAAAATACTGGGCTTGGAGTTAGGAAGATCTGGATTCAAGACCTGGCCTCATAAGTTTACTAGCTATTTGACCCTCAGGAACTCATTTAACCTCTGTTTGCCTCAGTTTCTTCCATTGTAACATGAGAATTTAATCTGCACCTGCCTCCAAGGATTGTTGTGAGTTTCAAATGAGATAATATTTGTAAAATGATTAGCATAGTACCTGGCACATAGTAGGTATGCACTTGATGAATGCTTGTTCCTTCCATCCTTGCCTCCAGAAGGTGGTGTTTGAGCTTATTCTTTATTTGTCCTTATTATTAGTATTTTATTAATTTATTATGTATTGTATATGTAGCGTAATAAATCTTGTCATCTCATTTGAATAATAAAAATAAAACATTCAACAAATATGCACAGTCCAGCAAAACTAATTCCTACACATCACATTCAAAAACATGTTTCATTCTGCATTTTAAGTTCAATACCTCTCTGGCAGAAGGGAGGTAGCATACTTCATCTTCATTCCTCTAGCACATTATCATTTATCTTTACAATGATCAGAGTTCTATAAGTCTTCAAGGATGTTTTTCTTTTCTTTCTAGATTAAATGTTATCTTCAAATGAAGATACCTTCTCCCTTCCCCACTATTTGATAAGCAAGGAAAGCAAAACCTATTATAAACGTGTAGTAAGCAAATTACCGCAGTCATGTCCAAAAAGGTTTCTCTTTCTGAACTTTGAACTCTCAGAATCATTAGTCTTCAGGAATGTTATGGTTAATCAGTATATTGATTAGATTTCCCAAGTCTTCGAAAGTTTGAACGTATTTTTTGAAGAAATATAAGTAGTTGGAGATCAGGAGGATAAGTATTCAAAGGAACAGATGGAAGATGTAGCATCTAATATGATGAAGAGTAAATAGATTATAGGAATGTTGAGTAATATGGAAGAAACTGGAAAGATAGGAAGGGATTCAGGTTGTGAAGAACTACTGGAGTTTAAGGGATGGAGTGATGTGGTCAGGCAAAATCACTTTATTATGTGAAGGATGGACTGAGATGAGAAAAGAAAAGGAGACTAATGAGAAGACTGTTGGGAGTAGCCCAGGTGAAAGGTGTAAGTATGTGAACTAGGATGATGGCTGTGTTAGTGAAGAGAAGGGGATGTCGTGGAGATAGAAATGGACATGATTTGATATGTGGGTGATGCTGAGATGTTTAGAACTTGGATGGCTGTGATGTCATGCCATTTAACAGTATAGGGAAGCTAAGACTAGAGATATTTGGAGTTAAAGACATTAACTACTTTTCTACAAACAAAATCAGTGTCACTAGGATGAGGAGGAAACGTTTCTGTAGGAGAAAAACTTCATCATATACAAGAGTCCAATATGCAAGATGTAAATATAGAAGTCGAAGAGAGCTAATTGACAGCCTCGTCACGTATTCGAATACTTGAAATGTCGTGAGAATTTGAGGAATGTTCCTGTCATGTGGGGTGGGTCCTTTAGGGCAAAGTTGTAAGTTTACTTATGAATGATGCGAAAGTCACATACAGGATGGACAAGAACGGATGAGTTTTGGTCAGAATCCTTGGAGAGAATACTGGCATTAATAAGGTTATAGCTATTTGAGCATAAATGATGACCTCTTAAGTTGCCTTCATGTTATTCATTGGGCATTGCCCAGAACTGGGCTTCTTTACAGAGTGTCAGACTTTTGGCGTGAATGAGTCATAGTTATCGCATGCCCTTACAGTAAGGGACTTCATAAAAATAATTTGAAAGAAGAGTTGTTTTCTCCATTTGGAAAGATAGAATTCCTTTTATTTTCTTATTCTTTTACTTTTACTTTTCAGTTCTAAATTCTCTCCCTTCCTCCACTCCTCCCCCACCTGTTAAGGCAAAAAAGAAGATGCTCATGCAAATCATGCATAATGTATTTCTATTTTAGCCATATAATTCCCTCTGTTTTATTCTGCACTGAGTTCATAAGTTTTTTAATGGAAGTAGTTAATATTTTCATCATGAGCTCTTTAGAAATGTCATGGATACCTGTATTGATCAGAGTAGCTAAGTCTTTTTTAGTTGAATATCATTATAATATTGCTATTACCTTATACTCTATTCCCATAGTTTCTGCTCACTTCATTTTGTATCAGGTATTGGGAAGGAGGTAAGTAGAAGGAGGATTTCTGTATTTCAGAGAAATAGGTCTTTATGGTTTTCTAGCCCACTATCCTCTAAGCCAGTGAGTAGCCTCCAAACTTTTGATCACACTCCTATTAGCAAAAAATATTTGAGCATACAACCTCAATAACTGTCAATATTATAAAATACTAAAGTAGAAATTACTAAGTATGAGAAAAATAAAATACTGTTCAATCTTAAAGTTAATAAGTGGCCACTAGAGTTTGTTAAATAATAAGTTAATGACAGACCTATGCTTTACAAAAATCAGAGGTAGCTAAATGTATTGGACAGAAAAGAGACTTGAGGCAGGGAGGCTTTAGGAATTGTTCAGGTAACAAACAAGTATTGAAGTTTAAAACTACATTGGAGCCTCTATGAAGAAGAGTAGTGGGAAAGAACACTGAGGTGGTGAATTTGGGTGCCTGGAAGGATGGTGATTCCCTCAACAGCAGTCAAAAAGTTTGAAAGTAAAGTGAGTTTGGGTACAAGATCTGCAGTAGAATAGTCTTGGTGTTAGATTTAAAGTCCAGGAGACCTTGGTTTGATTGTATGACAGACATTTATAAGCTCTGTGACTCTGGAGAAGTCTCTTAACTTCTATGAATCTTTCATCATCTGTAAAATGAGGGCTTTGTACTGACTGGTCAACCTCTTAGAACCTTTTGACCTTTAAATTTATGGTTCTTTATGGTTCTCTGATCCATCCGTGCCTTCTCTTCCTTTGTAACTTACTTTGGGTTCCCCTAAATGAAAAAGAAGACAGATGAGTTCCAACTTAATATTATTGTCAATCATTGTTCTATAATATAATAAGCAGCTCACCTGCTTTTTCTGGAAGGAGTTAAGATTTTCATCATGAGCTCTTTAGAATTGTCATGGATCCTTGTATTGATATAAAAGCTGTCTTTTATACTTAATTATCATTACAATATTGCTGTTACATTGTACTCTGTTCCCCTAGTTTCTGCTCACTTCACTTTGTATCAGGTATTGGATGCTAAACCTGCCATTTAGTGATGAGAGGGAAATAAATTTTCCCAGTGGTCCTACAATGTTGCTATTGTAGGTTATAACTTCCCTGATGTGTTTGCTATTAGCCAGTCTCAGAAGTTAAAAATAAACCACTGAAGAAGGAGATGGTTATATGGCAGTGTTTTAGGATATGGTTGTGTTGAAGACAAGACTTAACAGCTGAGCTATTTCAGAGAAGTTGAGATATGCCCCATCTTATCTCACCCTATGATTGTTTGAACATATAATATGTATGTTTTTTTGGGAACAGACCTGGCAACTAACTTTGGATCCCATTTCTATAAATCATGCTGCCTCTCCTTCCACTTAACACCTATTTTGCACAGTCCCAATAGACACTTTTGATATTTTAAGGATATTTGCTTGCTTTGGATACTCCCTCATCATTCACATAAACATTTCAAACAACTGACAAATAAGAGCCCTGTTTTAGCCTTGTTTCTGTGAATTAAAGCTCTGGAAATGAAAGAATATGCATACTATGTAACTCGTTTTCCACAAATGTTTGACCACCTATCGTTTTCTGTTACCTATTATTGCTCTTTCCTGATTTTCCTTGCTATCTTAATTTTCTTTGACTAGAGCCACTCAGACTAACCCTAGTTATCTCCTCCACGGCTTTATCCTGGGACCTATTCTCCTTTTCACCAGGGATCAGCAATCTAACCTGCTGCCTGTTTTTGTACAGTCCACAAGATACACGTATTTTTTTTTATATCCTTAATAGTTGGGAAAAAATCCAAAAATATTATTTCATGACATGTGAAAGTGTTATGAAATATAGATTTCAATGTCCATAAATGAAGTTTTATTCAAACACAGCCACACTCTTTTCATTTACATGTTTCCACGTCTGCCTTCTCACTACAGTGGCAGAATTGAGTACGTGAGACAGAAACTGAATGTGACATTGGCATCTCTTCATACTCCTAGCTTGGTACACTACAGATTGCAGTGATACAGTTATAATTCCACAGTGTTAAGGGAATTGCCATTATGCAGCATTTGATTTTTTAAAATTTATTACTAGAGCATTCCCGTCATGTCAAAATAGAATATGGGTGGCATTTTCTTTTTTTCTTTTTACTACTTTTTAAACTAAGGGCCAAGATTGAAAATTTTCTAGTAGAGAAGGAAACACCTCACTATTAATTTGGAAATTAGCTTTTGCTGCATTTAAATTTACAGTGCATAACAGCACTTGTATGTAAAACTTATACTACAGTAAACTCAGTTCCATGGCAACTAAAGTTTGAATTACAAGATGAATGCTTTATATACTTATTGTGCCATCAGAAGTTGAAACAAGAAGTCAAGTTCCATTTCCCGCATAAATTTACAGGAATATCTTTTTCAACTCAAACTATCGTTCTAGCAGTGTTTTTTGGACTTTGATGCAAGTATGAAAGAAATTTCCATATTTCAAAATCCATTTAACTGTAATTGTGGGGCTTTTACCTACCCTTCCAACTGTATTTACGACCAGTTTCAATGATAGGGAACACTAATTTTAAACCCCAGTTAAGCAAAATGTAACCACTACCACCACCACCACCCCCCCAAAAAAAGAATTCCATTCTCATTAGTTGGCCTATATTATTATAGGAGGAATTTGTTTATATACCATTATTTAAGTACTAACAAAATATCCTTGATTTTTGCCTCTTGACCCACAAAGCCTAAAATATTGACTATTTAGCCCTTTACAGAAAATGTTTGCTGACTCCTGCTTTATATCTTTATTTCCCTTGGTGATTTTTATCAGCTCTCATAATTATTATCGATCTCTATGCAAATGCTTTTCAGAACTATTTATCCAGCCCTACCCTCTCTCCTGACATTTGTCATGTATTGGAATTTTTTTTTTAATATCAGGGGTATCACCATCCTTCCAGTCACACACACTTGAAACCTAGGTATCAACCTTAAGTTCTTATTCTCATCCCATGTAGATAATTAGTGGTAAAGTCAGTCTTTTTTCCTCATAACATCTTTTGTATATGTCTTCTCTTCTAAGACGGTCATCAACTCTGCAGAACCTCATCACCTCAGTTCTGGGCTATTGTTGATCTCCCTGTCTCAAGTGTCTTTCCAGTCCATCCTCTACTTAGCTATCAAATTGATGTTCTTAAAATAAAGGTTTGATCATGTTACCAATCCCCTCTCCACTGTCAGTAAACTCTAGTGTCTCCCTACCACTTCCAGCATCAAATGCAAAAATCTTGTTTGGTATTTAAAGTCCTTTATAATCTTGCCAATTACTACTGTTTCCAACCTTTTTCCACCTTACTCTCTACCTGTGTGAGTACTCTATGATCCAGTGACACTAGCCCCTTTACTTATGATTTCATTTTACACTCCTATCTCTCCACAATGGGTATTTCTAAGGGGCTTATATCTAGAATCCTCTCCCATCTCATCTTTGCTTGCTGACTTTCCTGGTTTCTTAGAGCCTCAACTAAAATCCTGCGTACTACAAGAAGCCTTTACCAATCTCCCCTAGTTCCTTGTACATGCTCTCTGTGGTTGTCTCCAGTTAATTCTGTATATTTTGTCTGTGTATAGTTGTTTGCATGTCTTCTCCCTATCAGAGTGTAAACTTGACCAGGCTTCTCTTTTGCACATTGCACATTGCCTGCCACATACTATATGTGCTTAACAAATGCTTGTTAGCTAACTGATACATTACCCAGAGGCCCCACAAGATTCCACCAACCTGAAAATTTTCACATGCAGGATGATGACTTATTGCATGTTTGTTAGGACTAACCTTGCTGAGATTAGAGGGTCATAATCAGTAAACATTTATTAAGTTCCTACTGTGTGCTAGACATTATGCTAAAACTCTAGGGATACCAAAAAGAAGGTTCAAAATGATAGTCTTTGCCTTTCAAGGAGCTTATAGTCTAATGGGGGAGACAATGTGCCGACAAGTATATTCATGATATAGCAGTCAGCAGAGCGAAGGCACTAGAATTAAGAGGGGTTTAGTTTAGAAAGGTTTCCTGTAAAAGTTACGATTTAGTTCAGACTTATAGGAAGCTAAGGAAGTCAGCAGGCAGACAGGAGGATGGAGAGCATTCCAGGCATAGGGTATAGCCAGAGAAAATGAACAGAGAGATGGAGTGTTTTATTTGTGAAATAGCCAGTGTCACTAGATTGAAGAGTACCTGACGGGGAAGTAAGGTATAAGAAGACTGGGAAAAGATATGTGTAAGAGAAGCGGGGTCTTGATTATGAAGGGAATTGAATACCAAACAGAGGATTTGTATTTGCCTCTGGAGGGGCAGGGCAGCATGTTGGAGGAGTTTATTGAGGGTGGTTAGGGGTTGAGGTGGGCTAAGGAGTGCAAGACATGGCTTGATCTGTGTTTTAGGAAAATCACTTTAGTGACTGAATGGAGGTTAAATTGGAGTCTGGAGAGACTTGAGGCAGGCAGAACCACCGGCAGTGTGAAGTGATTAGGGCCTTACATTAGAGTAATGGTGTCAGAGGAGAGAAGAGGCCTTGTGCAAAGAGGTCAGATCAGTAGACAAAGATCCTCTATACCTGTGCTTTGTAAAAGTTTTAGCACAAATCAGTGTTGCACATTGTGGTTTATTTATTTTTATGATTTATTGATTCAGTTTTCTACTCTTGCTACTTCTTTTTAACACTTTTAAAATTTTTGAGTTCCAAATTTTCTCCCTCTCCCTCCAGCCCAATGAGAAGGCAAGAAATAGGTCAGTTATACATGTGAAATCACTCAAAACATATTGTCATATTAGCCATGGTGCAAAAATAGTCAGAAAAATAAAATAACATTTTTATCATATCTCTTTGGAGGTAGATAGCATTTTTTATCATGAGTCTCTTGGAATTGTCTTGGAATAATTAATATATTGCTCTTAATGTGTACAATATGTGGTTTTGAATGCTTTTGCTTTAATTAGTTGTATTCCTAATGTAAATCATCATTTTGCCTCCTTGGTAAAAATCAACTTGATTATATTGAATTATTTTTAAAATAAATTTCTGTAGTCTTTTAACTAAGACTTTATAAGTTATTTAGTTTGTTTCCATTATTTTGCTTTGTAGTTCTTTTTCTGTGCTTTATCCTGCCCTGTTTTAAATACTAGAATTATATTCAGCCTCAAAAGTAGTTTGGTAGGGTGTTTTTCTTCTAAATTTTTTAGAATAACTTGTGGAATGTTTTAAAGAATATTTTGTGGAATATATATTCACTTGTGTTCTGAAGGGAGTTAAGGATTCTTTGAATTATAAGAAAGGAAAGAGTACATTTCAGGGGACCGCTCTCCCCCATCACCCCTCCCCCCACTTTTTTTCCCACAGAAGTATATTGATCGGAGATGAAATGCTCTGTACTAGGAGTAGCTTGTAATAGACATTTTGCCTAAAAAGGAGAATGTGGAAATGGAAGTAATTTGTAATTGGACTGAAATGGGATAGATGGCAGCCAAATTGTAAAGACCTTTCTATATCCCAGAAGCAGTAGGCACAATAGAAACCTTTCAGGATTTTTGAATAGGGTAGTGACATAGTGATGCATATGTTTTTAGAATTTTGCAACTGGTTTTAATATAGAGAAATGAGAAAAGAGTCAAGAATGACCTCAAAGTTTTGAATATTGCCAACCTAGGGGATTGTGGTGACCTTAGCAAAAATAATTTGTTGTGGGGTATAAAGTTAGTTCTGTTTAGGATATGTTTAATTCACAATATCATAGAATATCTTGGAAATTATCTGAGCCTAGATTCACACTCTTGACTCATTTTTTCACTACTCCGGTGTCTTGACAGTAATAACAACTCAAATTGCATGTGTATACATGTCTATACATATATATGACATAATATAACTTTTCCAAGTACTTTCTTCACAATAACCCTTTCAGTCATACTAATCGAACCTATATTTCCCACTTATATTATGATTCTGCATCTGCAGGCCTCCTTGTTTTGACATCTCTGTTTTAGAACATTAACAGCGCAAGTGAAAAAGGAGTCTGTTCCAATGAACTTCTTAACCACATGATAAAATAGATTGGGAGTAAATTCTGTTGTTTATCATTCATTCTCTCCCTGAGTGCACCCCCCCCCCCCACCTTGGGAAATGGATGTAATGTTATCTCCAAATATATTTAATTTTTAGATATAAAACTGAAAGACAGTTTTCTGTCTAAATCATCCTTTCATATGTAGGTAGTCTTTTATAAAAACAGTATTTACCTGCTAAAAGGAGAAATTTGTTCATTATTCCTCACAGCCCCTATTCCACTCTGGAATGCAAGCTCAGCCCCCCTATTCCCAGTGGTTACGTACTAGGCTCTTTAGTACTATACTGGAATAAATTTACACCGCTAGGATTAGTAGGGTGTACCCAACTATAATTTTTCCAGGTGATAGAGAATTACTGGACCTTAACATCTGCCTTGCAGTTGAACCTCATTGTATGTGTTGTCTCACCAGTCTCTGAGCAAAGAGTTAGCCTGTTGGAGATGGTGGGGGGGGGGGGGGGGAGGAGTCAGCTTTTGGTCTCAGTGACGAGATCTGATTTTGTATTATTACAACCATCAAGTCACAACTTCACTGAGATTGTATTTCCTAATCTGTAAAATGAGAGTAACATTATTTCCTACGACACTTCATAGATACATTTGTGAGGATCAAATGAGATAATATGTAAGAAACCACCATACAAGTATACATATCTGTTATTCTGCATCTGAATACCTACAGATTTGACATTTATTTTTGATGTTCTGTTTTATAGAACAATACCTTAACTTTCTTGCAAATTATCCTTTAGCAAGCCAAGAACTTCTTGGTCTTCTTTGCATTCCTCAAAATAACTTGCATGGAAAGGTAGATATTCATTTTATGGGTACTGTTTCAGCTTCCAGTTTTTGAGAGTAAGAAGAAGAGCTACTGCTATTTAAATTTTTTTTTTTTGTGACAGTTTATATTCTAGCAAATAATCATGTTTTATCATCCTAATGGGTTGAAAACAAACCTCCAAGTACAGATTATACTTTACCCATTTAGTTTTAATCACACTTTCCACTCATCTGATATGAATATCTTCTATTTAGAGTATCTATTTCATTTACATTTATAATTTTAATAATCATACTATGATCTAGATAAATTATATCAGTTATTTTCTATAAAATTCCACTTCTTAGAAGAATATCTAGTAAGAAAATCCTTAAATCCTGACATAAAAATATCTGTGATAAAACTAGGAGCTCTGAATTTCTTGGTCCTTTAATATTGCCTTTGAAGTAATGAAAAATCTATTTTCTACCACTTGCTTCAAGGACTCTGCTAATAAGATCTTCCATAAAGGACTCTTCTTTTTCTTTTTTTTTTTAAAGTAAGATAATGTGAAGTAATTCTGAAGCATTAAAAATTATTTAATAAACTGTTACTGGCATTTCCTTGTCTACTTTTTTCCTCTTTTTTCTTTTTTCCCATTTTGGGGGGATTTTTGGAGGGGGGAAGGTAGGGCAATTGGGGTTAAGTGACTTGCCTAAGGTCACATGGCTAGGCCTAGTCTACTTTTTAAAAATTCTTTTTTTAATTTAATTTTTTAAAAATTTGAAACTCTTTATTTTTTGTTTTCAGCATTCATTTCCACAAGATTTTGAGTTGCAAATGTTCTCCCTGTCTTTCCCCTACCCCATACCATAAGATATCTTTTTTTATTTTAAACAGATGCTTTATTAACTTCTGGTTTACATCATTTATTTCCGCCAGATTTCGAGTTACAATTTTATCCCCCATTTTTCCCCTACCCACCACCCTACAATAGCAGTCCCACAAGATATCCCCTCATCCAGTCTGCTCTCTCCCATATCTTCTCCCATACCCCCTTCGACTTTCCCATTAGAGCAAGGTGAGTCTCTGCCCCAGTGCCTGTACATCTTATCTCCCAATTACTTGCAAAATAGTATTAATAATAGTATTTATATATATTTAAAACATTTAATTTTAAAACCTCGAATTTCAGATCCATTCCCTTCCTCCCTTGTCACCCATTCCCTCTGGGAAGATAAGTGATTCAGTATGTGTTGTACATGTATAGCTATGCAAAACATTACCATAGTAGATATATTGTAAAAGGCTGCTTATAATTCCCTCCCACCTATCCCACCTGGTCCATTCCCTACTTTGATCCTGTCCCTCTTCTATAGTGGGTACTTCCAACCTCCCCTCCCCCCAGAATGTGCTCCCCTTCATCATCCCCCTTCCCCCTACTCTCCTGCAGGGTGAGATATCCCATTTAGTATGTATGTCATTCTCTCCCTGAGCCAAATTCAATGAGAATATGGTTTTGCCTTTTTGCCTTCCTGTTCTACCCCTCGCCTGCAGCCGCTTCCCCTGGCTTCTTCTACATGAGATAGTTTACCCTACCCTGTCTCTCCCCATCTCCTCTTGCCACTTTCCTCTCTTACCTCATAATTTCACCCCTTAAGTATCATCCCTTACCAATAAATTCAACCTATGTCCTCTATCCATGTATAACTGTAAACACATATACACACATTCACATATGTATTCATACGCCCATATACCCTTCTTCCATTATTTTCATACTGAGAAAGGTTTCATCAGTCACAGTTATTGTTTTTCCATGTAGGAATGTAAATAAGTCAACTTTGATAAGTTCCTTTTGGTTTCTTTTCCCTGATTACCTTCTCATGCTTCTCTTGCTTCTTGTGTCTGAATGTCAAATTTTCTACTCAAGTCTGGTTTTTTTCCTCAAGAATGCTTGAAAGGCCTCTATTCCACTGAATGACCACATTTTCCCCTGAAACAAAATAGTCGGTTTTGCTGGGTAGGTGACCTTTGGCTTCGATCCCATCTCTTTTGCCCTCTGGAATATATCATATTCCATGCCCTTCCATCCACCAGAAGCTGCCAGGTCCTGTGCTATACTGATTGTGTTTCCACAATATTGAAATTGTTTCTTCCTGGCTGCTTGGAGTATTTTCTCCTTGATCTGGGAATTCTGGAACCTGGCTATAATATTCCTGGGAGTTTTCTTTTTGGGATCTTTTTCAGGAGGTTATTGGTGGACTCTTTCAACCTCTGTTTTGCCCTCTAGATCTAAAACATCAGGGCAATTTTCCTTGAGAATTTCTTGAAGGGTGATTTCTAGGTTCTTTCTTTGATCATGTTTTTCAGGTAGTCCAATAATTTTTAAATTATCTCTCCTGGATCTATTTTCCAGGTCAGTGGTTTTTCCCATGAGATATTTCACATTGCCTTCTATTCTTTCATTTGTTTGGATCTGCTTAATAGTGTCTTGATTTCTCATAAAGTCACTAGCTTCCATTTGCTCCAGTCTAACTCATAAGGAATGAATCTCCTCAGTGAGCTTTTGAGAGTCTTTTTCAATCTGGCAAATTAGGTTTTTTAAGGCATTCTTCTCCTCATTGCCCTTTTGGGCCTCCTTTGCCAGTCTATTTTTTAAGGTGTTCTTTTCCTCAGTCAGGCTGTTGACTGTCATTTCATACTTTTCCTGAATCCTTCTCTTTTCTCTTCCCAATTTTTCCTCCACTTCTCTTTTTGGTTTTTGAATCCTTCTTAAGGTCCTCTATGGCCTGTAACCTGCTCATATTTTCCTTTGGGGCTTTTGGTGCAGGATTTCTGACCTCATAGTCTTCCTTCTGTTCCATGCTTTGATCCTCTTTGCCCCCAAAATAGGAGTCTAATGTTGAATTTTTCTGTTTATTTTGTTTCCTTTGCCTAGGCATGTTGACACTTAATTA
Organism: Gymnobelideus leadbeateri; assembly: GCA_011680675.1. Taxonomy (NCBI): domain Eukaryota; kingdom Metazoa; phylum Chordata; class Mammalia; order Diprotodontia; family Petauridae; genus Gymnobelideus; species Gymnobelideus leadbeateri. Next base: position 314,618 of record WOXC01005369.1, on the reverse strand, counting down.
CTTGACTTTTGGGCTTGTTGCCACAGTAGGACTCTGCCACCAGACAGGGGAGCTTCTGTCCCGAATGTTGGGGTCTTCACAACTTCCGCTTCTGGCAAGTTGGATGCCCACCCCAGGCCTCCCCCCACATCACAATCCAGATCCAAGCAGGTTAAAGCAAGAGGGATTAACCCCCAAGACTGATCGCTGGATCTCCCTACAGTTCACAGGCCAGAGGCTGGAGCTGCCACTGAAACTGCAAAATGGCATGTCTCCTGAGCAGCTTCTAGCCCCAGGGGAGGAAGCCAACTTGTTCCCCAAATACTGGTCCCAAAGTCCATAGGGGACTAACCTCTCACTTTGTCCTAGGCATGTCTGTGTTGATAATTCTGGAATTACCACAGCTGCCGCCAACTGCTGGCCTGGCCACCCTGGGGCTAAAACCTCAGGCCTGGGATCGGCTCCCAGCATGCTGTGCTGTGGGCTCTCAGAGCGCTGCGCTGACCACTCCCTGCAGGGCTCTTGGCCTGTCCTTAGTGGGAGGTTAGCTACTCTGTGTCATTCTGTGGGTGCTGGGGCTCCAGGAGTTGTTCAGAGTCCCCTTTTACATGGTTTGGAGGTGATCTGGGGGGAGAGCACCTTGGATCTGCTGTTTCTACCCCACCTCAGGGGCAGGGGCCAGACTGTGTTCTTCTCTCCCCTGGATCAACAGGGTTCCCCACTGACATTTTACTTTCTCTTTGGTGTTGGAGTTGAGAAGTCTGGAAACCACTACAGCTGCTGGTGATTCATTTTCCTGAAGTCTTTGACGTTAGTCATGGCCACCCTCAGTCTGGGCCGGAGGATGGCTCATGTGGGACTGAGCTCAGCTCCCAGCCTGGTGTGATAGACCCTTTCTTTCCGCCTGCCAGGCTGCTTTCATTGGGAGATTTGTTTCTCTCTGTCATTTTGTGGGTTCTATAGCTCTAGAATTAGTTTATAGTCATATTTTACAGGTAGTGGAGGTGGTTGGTGTGGGAACTTAAGCAAGTTCCTGCTTTTACTCTGCCATCTTGGTTCTGCGCACACACCCCCCCCCCCAAATTGTGTTTGTGTATGAAACCTTCCTTTTTAAATTTTTTTTTTGATCTCTTTATTGTAGAAGAGGTTTCATGGTGGTCAAGGCTTAGCTTCTGAAGCTATGATCAGTTATTTCATTCATCAGAGTTCTAAATCCATTTAGAACTTTGCTCGTTTTCCTTTGTTACTGTGAATATTTTGTAATTTGTTCTCCATATTCTGTTTTCTTCTCTATGACACAGTTCATACAGGTCCTCCCGATTTTCTTTGCATTCTTCATAGATATCATTTTTATGACACATACACACAATTACATTTATATGCTACAATTTTCTCAGCTCTTGCATAGTTTGTGCATAAAGCACAGTACACGTGTAATTCAACCTATTCCCCTATTATTTCTACTCTGAGTTCATTGCCTATCTGCAATAAGTATCCAACGCTGTTACAAAACAAATCTTTGAACATTTCTGGTTTTTTGTACGCTACATTTAAATTAGTTTAAATATGGAGGAACTGGACCATAAACTAATTACCCTAGAGACTTAACTGGAATAGTCCTATAGATTTTAGCGTTGTTCACTCTGTATGATAGAATTATTGCTTAATGCAGATGGACCTACCTTTAAGGACCCTTCTGACTCAAGCTTTAATTACTAGAGTTGTAGAATCTCAAACTGTTTACATGTGGTGATAAGTCTTCTTTTCTTTTACAGAGTTACTAGTGAAGAATGCAATGGGATCAATAGCATGTCTGTGGAGAGTGGCCCTGGGACAAGACTGAGAAATTTGCCAGTAATGGGGGATGGACTAGAAACTACACAAATGTCTACGACGCAGGCCCAGGCCCAACCTCAGCAAGGCAGCACTGCAGGCAGTAATCCCCCACCCCCAGAGACTTCCAACCCTAATAAACCCAAGAGACAAACCAACCAACTGCAATATCTGCTCAAAGTGGTGCTTAAGACGTTATGGAAACATCAATTTGCGTGGCCTTTCCAACAGCCTGTGGATGCAGTCAAGCTGAACCTCCCTGTAAGTACCCTGACCTGAACACTTTTGGCTTGCCACTTTGGGGCCTGTTAAAACAGCTAGAATGGTTATTCTGTATTTATTTCTCTGATCTTTTCCAGAGAAACAATTGATATTTTCTAAGCATTTAAAGGTTTGGCCATTCTGTTCATCTGAGTGATTTTAGGGTGATTTTCATGATGCTGTGTCCATCAATAAACCTTTATTAGTACTTACTATATGTCAGACATTGTGATATGAAGCAGAAACTTAAATTTTATACTCATAAGTCATTTACATTCTAGTGGGAGAATCAAAAAATATATTTACTTACAGGGTAAAATACAAAGTAATGATGAGTTAGGTTTATGAGGGAATGTACTAGCAGGTGACTGAACGAGTTCATATAGAAGCTGTCACTTGAGCTGTGTCTCGAATGAAAAGACGGATTCTATGAAATGCAGGTGAAAAAGGATTTCATACTTGGATTAGGTAACAGCCTGTGTAAATACACAGAGATAGAAGGTTGTGTGTGAGGAACAGTGAGAAGGTCAATTCACTGATTACAGAGTACAAGCAAAAGTGCCCAGTGTACCTAGAAGGATGGTTGACAAAGCGTTATGGTAGGCATTAACAGATAAACAGAGGAGTTTATAGTATATTCTAGAAGCAATAGAGGAAGTTCTAGAATTCATGGGGTAAAAGGACTACATGGCCACATCTGTGCATCATAAAATAGAAATCACTTGCAGCAAACATGCAGAATGGTAAAAGACAAGGAAAACAATTAGGAGGCTGTTGTAGTAATCTAGGCAAAAAGTGGTTAGGATATGAACTAAAATGGTGACTGAGTTGAGGGAAGGGGATGGATGTGAGAGGGTGTTGGTAGAAATAGTAATATTTATCAACTAATTAGACGTATGAAGTGAAGGTGAGTGAGAAGACAAATATGATTCCGTGCTTATAACCCTGGGATATTGGAAAGGTGGTGGTGTGTTGCCTCTGACAGCAATAGAGAAGTTTTGAGAAGGAGAGCCTCTACTGGGGAAATTAATGAGTTCCATTTTGGACATGCCATGTTTGCTTTGTTTTTTGGGCACATGTACCCTGAAATGTCTCATAGACAATTGTTAGTCCTGGACCGGCATTCTTGAGGGGAGGCTTGAACTGTATATCTAGGTCCCTGTATTATGTCTATAATGATAATATTTAAATGGGAATTTGTGAGCATACTTTGAGAGAGAGAATGAATAGAGGAATAAGAGACACAGGCGTAGGACAGAATCTTGGAAAGTATCCACAACTAGGCATATTTACATGAGCCCAAAAAAGGATGGAGAAGGAGCAGACAGATATAGAGTATATATGTGTGTGTGTGTATATATATATATATATATACACACACAGAGTATAAGGAAAAAGTTGTTTTATGTATACCTAGAGAGGAAAATAGTGGTCATACCTAATAGATGCAGCAGTATCTAATGCAGCAAATAGATTAAAAATGATGAGACCTGAGAAAAGTCTATCAGACTTTGCAATTTGGTATGTCATCGGTAATTTTAGAACAAGCAATTTCAATTGAATGTTGAGCTCAGAAACCAGATTTCAGAGGTTAGGAATGAGAGGAGGGGCATTGGAAGCAGCAACTATAGGTAGCTTTTTCTAGGAATAAGAAAGGGAGTAGAGATGCTAGGATCCAATGAAGTTTTTTAAGGGTAGGGAGGGCTTGGTGATATTTAAAAGGCAGTAGGGAAAGAATAGGAAAGAGGAAAAGGATAGGTTAAGGTTCCAACCTCTTGGACAACAATAGGAGGATGTGAGATTGAACCCTTGAGAATATTATCAGTAGCAGGATGATGATCCGGATGAGGATGAAAATAGAAAAACAAAAGAAATAATGTTTAAAAAATTTATATATATGTGTGTGTGTGTGTGTGCGTGTGTGTGTGTGTGTGTATACACACTTATCAATATTATTTTAAAATAAAACATGAATGTAAAAAAAGAAAAACAAAAGTAATGAGATAGTGGCTTGTTAGAATGATAAATAATCTTTTTTTTTTTTAATGTTTTCGTATGACTATTGCTTTGATCCTGAGAGCCCTTATGATTTTACTACATTTTCTTCATTTACATTGATGCAAGTGTTTCCTGGCAGGGATAAGTCGAAGAAAAAGGAAAAAAAATGCCCAGGAAAGGTTTTCTTTGAGGATTAGGTCAAGGTGTTTTTCCTCCCTGGTTGTTATGTGATATGTTTTTTCAAAATATAGACAAGCACGATTATAAGAGCCTATGTTCTGTTAGCAACTCTGAAGACCCAGAGAGGGGAAAACTTGTTTTCAGTTGTATTAGAATTTTTTTTTTTTAAGATCAGTCGTTACCGAATACTTTTCATACTTTTATAAAATACTTTTACTGTGTCTTCATCTTTTCTTTGATTTCAGGGTCATTAATAGTACACAGAATTAGGTTACTTTCCTTCCTATTGTTGTAGTAATTGCAAATACAGTTTTTCTGCTCTGCTTACTGAATACTAACTAATCTTAATATATCCCTTTGAGTTCTTTATTTTTATAGAATATTTCATCATTCATTCCCGACAATATGTATTATCATTCTCTACTTGGTAAGCATCCACTTATTTATTTCAAAAATTAGGCTTATACACACGTGCACAGACACACACATACATAAATCCAGTTACGCATACATGAAAGACTTTTTGTATTGCCCTTCTTAAAGTATATATAAGCACCAGTAGGATTGCTTGATTAAAGGGTATGAAGAGTTTAACCACTTTTTTTTGCCTATTTCCATATTTTATGGAATGGTATGGATAATATCAGTGCATAATACCATAAAGTCTGTAAGAGTATATCTATTTTCTCAGCCTAAGAGCCATTCATATTGAAAAGAAAAAAACTAAAATAATCAGGTTGTAAAAGGAAGAAGGAGGAAGTCAAATGGTAATTGCTTTTTGGGATCAACCTCAAGCAAGAGAATATATGACCCTGTGTGAAAGACTTTGGGAGAAATCTAATAGGGCAATAGTTATGAATGTATTTTTAACAATTAGTAGATAAGAGGTTCCCACCCACCCATCCCATTTAGGAATTTGTTTATGGTACAGGATGTTTGTTCTTTCACTTTTATATTACTGGTCTATTCTTTAAATACTTTGTATAAAAGTTTTCCCTAAAAAAGATGTCTCTTAACTATAGGTTCCATAAGCAGTTCTGCGATATGCTTCCCTCTTATTTCCAACTTTCCTTTATATATCTTGTATATACATGGTTGTTTATTTTACCTCCTTCATTACATTATGACTAGAAGGTAGAGCCTATTTTTGTCTTTCTTTTTAGTATTTCTATTATTTAGGCATTTATTAGCTTTTCTGCTATATCCCATTATGGATCGTTGATGAGGAAAAAGAACTGTACGCCCAAGAATATTACAGCTGTTCTTTTTGTTAACCTGAGTAATTAGGAACAGAATAGGTGCCTATAGATTGGTAGGTGACTGAACAAATTGTGGTGTATTAATACCATGGAATTCTAGTACCATGAGAAATGAGGAATGTGGCAGATTCATAGAAATACGGAAAGATTTCTATGAACTGATAGAGTGAATTGACGAGAATAGGAGATTATGTCCCATGATGACCACAGTAATATAAAGGAAAACAACTAAAAGATCTCATGACTTAGAGCAGCAGAGATCTAGTGTGACTTCAGCAAATCTGATAATGAAGTTTGCCACCTATCTTGATAAAGGTGCAGAACTGGACCACTGCCATATATATCCGAATATATTGGTTCATTGTTTTCTTACATACAGAACAAATATCTTTCATATGAGATATGATTTCTACTTCGAAGGTGGATTTTTAGACAGTGATAGATATTGAGGGAGAGGAATATCAGTAAAGAATTTTAAAAGTTTTCACAGTGGGGAAGTGTTGCAGAAGGAGTTAAAAATAGAACAGAATTCTTAAGTGTATAGGCTTAAATTTTATATACAGTCTTAATTAAATAGTCATAGCATTTTTGGGTCATTCATAGATGTGCACAGAGTAGAGAAAAATTCAAGTCAACTGTTAGCTAGTCATGTTCCTAGCTAAGATCAAATAAGATGGCACTCTGCTCTCTTGTTTCAGCTCTTTCATTTTGTAAACAGTACCCTTTTTATTTAGTTTCACATTTTCCACGTTTTTATGCTTTTTGTTGGTTATTTCACTATCTAAAATGGCCACAAAGAGTAGTGCTGAAGTGCTCTCTAGTGTTCCTAAAAACAAGAAAGCTGTGATGTGCCTTACAGATAAAATACATATGTTAAGTAAGTTTCATTCAAGCATGAGTTAAAGTGCTGTTGGCTGTGAGTTCAGTGTTAATGAATTAACAGTATAGTACATATAGAAAAAGGAAGAGGAAATTCATCAATCTACACATAAGGACACAGGTGCTAAAGTAAATGTTGTGACCAGAGGCTTGTAGGAACCTACCCTTTTATTTCCCCTAGGATCAATAAGTATTTGGTAATTGAGTGTTCCCAGTGAATCCAGAATATAACTTAATGATGATTTGAGAATTACCTGTATATAACTAACACCACCACCCTCCCCCTGCCCCAGAAAAAAGCCACCAAAATCTTTATTTGATAAGAAGTTTATAGGTTGTTGTATGTTCTTCATGTCCTGGGTTGTTTATAGTTGTTGATGATTACATTTTAAAAGAAATAAATTCAAGGAAAATTTACAAGGATAGCACTAGGGACTGGGGCCTTCGGGGAAAGGTATTACATCAGCAGAATTTTGAAAGAAACAAGGAATTCTAAAATGGGGGTGGGAGGGATTCCAAATATGGGAGAGTGAGTCAGTGCATGGTATGGGGAGAAGGGAATATTGTAGGTGAGTAACAGCAAAAAGGTCAGTTTGGCTAGTATGAGTATAGGAAGAGAAGTAGAAGTAGATTGGTACTTTCAGAGCTGAACAGGGGCTTATATTTGGATCTAGAGATAATATGGAGGTGTTGGAGTTTTTTGTGTGGAGTCAGACTCGACCCTTAACAAAATTTCTTTTGATAGCTGTGGAGGATGAATTGGAGAGGTAAAAGATTTAGGACAGGGCGGGTAGATGGCGCAGTGAGTAGAGCGCTGGCCCTGGAATCAGGAGGACCTGAGTTCAGATCCGGCCTCAGACACTTAACGCACACAAATAAAAACCTGGCCGTGTAACCTTGGGCAAGTTACTTAACCCCAACTGCCCTCCAAAAAGAAAAAAAAAAGATTTAGGACAATACTGTGAAGAAATTCTTACCATAATCCAGGTTAGATGTGATGGGGCTTGAACTAGTGTGCTGGCTCTATGAGTAGAGAAGGGAATAGATGGAAAGGGGGGAAGAGAGGTAGAATATGACAAGATTTAGCATTTGCAATTAATTAAGTATATGTGATGAGGAGGAATGAAGAACTAAGGATAACATGAAGGTTGTGGATCTAGAGCAAATGAAAGATTGTGGTCCTCTACCAAAACAGCAGATTTTGGAAGATGGATTTATGTTGGTGGAAACATAATGATCTCATTTTTTGACATGTTCAATTTGAGATACCATGGGGATATCAGAGTTTAATTATCCAATTTGGGAAGCAGAGATGAATATACAATTATTAAGTGCCTGTTTTGTGCCAAGCACTAGACTAAATATAACTTAGCTCATTTTATCTCCACAACAACCCTAAATAAGTAGGTTATAGTCCCCACTTTACAATTGATAAAAGTTATATGATTTGCCCAAGGTCATACAACTAGTAAATGTCTAGGGCTGGATTGGAATAAGTTACCTCACTTTACTTATCTTTCCAAAATGTGAATTGGTCGGTGAATTCCCTGTACATCAAATTAGCTCTTTGTACACCTGCACTATCTCCCTCTTTTTCCCTAATTCATCATTGTTTCTCTTTATGACTTCAGATTTCATTTCATCTTTCAAGATTTTGTCCTTGGCTAACTTTCCCTGTAGAATTAGTGAGTTTTAGAACATTAGATCCTACTTGTATTCTTTTCTGTGAAACCTGTCCCAGATTCTAGGGTGGGTGTCAGATTACTGAACTTCCCTCCTTATCAGAAATTCCAAGGCAGATTTGTCAGTAATTCATCCCCAAGTTTCTCATTATTTCCTTCCTAGCAGCCATTTCATTGGTGGTCAGAATCTGATCTAAGATTCCATTTTTTGAAGGATTAAGTTATTATTAAGGCAAATTAAGAAATAGTAGCTACTTTGCTTTTGGCATAAAGAGTTCCAATAGATGTCTTGATAATTGAAATACCCTATCACTACTATAACATGCCTCCATGCCAGATATGTAATCTGTTTCTTGAGCTCCTGTTTCTTTTTTTTTTTTTAAGTTAATTAATTTGCTTTACTTTTTCTGTGGAGGGCAATTGGGGTTAAGTGACTTGCCCAATGTCACATGGGCAGTAATTGTATCAAGTGTCTGCGGCTAGATTTGAACTAAGCTCCTCCTGACGCCAGGGCCCAGTGTTCTATTCACTGCACCACCTAGCAGCCCCATTTGCTTTACTTTTAGTTTACAACATTCAGTTCCACAGTTCCAAATTTTTCATCCTCCTACCTCCCTCTGGTGGCAGCATGTAATCCAATATAGGTTCTACAAATATCTTCATATTAAACATTAGTCAAGTTGTAAAGAAGAATTATAACCAATGGAATGAATAATGAGAAAGAAGAAACAAAACAAAAAACAGATAGCAAGTAGTTTGCTTCAATCTGCATGCAGCTCTGTGATTCTTTCTCTGTATGTGGATAGCTACCCTTTCCATCATGCGTCTTTTGTAGTTGTCTTATATATAGCCTTGCATTGTTGAGAGGAGTCAAAATTAGTCATCACAGGTACGATGTATCTGTAATTGTGTACAATGTTCTCCTGCTTCTGCTCCCCACACTCAGCATGCTAAGTTTTTATAAGTCTGTCCAAGTTATTATGAAGTCAGTCTCCTCATTTCTTAAAGCTCAGTAGTATTCCATTACATTCATATACTACAACTTGTTTAGCCATTCCCCAATTGATGGGCATCTCCTTGATTTCCAATTCTTTGCCACCACAAAAAGGTCCTTTTCTCACTTGTATGATATCTCTGGGATACAGCCTTCGAAGTGGTTTTTCTGGATCAAAAGGTATGCACATTTTTATAACTCATTGTCTTTAGAGTACTCTTAACAGTAACATTTGTTCTGAATCTATTAATCTTCACCTTGCTGTCTTTTAATCATGCTTGCCCATGTTTGTTTCTGGATTTACTGAAATGAGCATAACTCTTTATTATATAGTGCTACTCATGATCCCCTTCTCCCTTCCCACTCTCATTCCTACTCTCCCCTCCCCCTTTCTTTTTTCCTATTTAGTTCCCTTGAAATTTGATGTGCACTTAAAAAAAGCCAAATTCATTCGTGGGTCTTAGCTCATCAGATTTTAGCAACACCCAGTGAAATTAAATTCAGCTCTGCAGTGGGATTCATTTCACCTTACTTGTTATAGCTAACTTTGTGCATTTGTGTATAGTATGGAAACCATGGATTTGATTTAGATTTTTTTCTTTATTTCTTACACTTTTAGTTTCCCTTCTTCCTTTTCTGTTTAAAGCCCTTTTAATTAGATTTGTAAGGCTTCATTTAGATGGACTATTGTTCCCCACCACAAATCCTTTTCCTTCCAATGTTTTAAGCCATGATTCTATTTTGGCCTAACAATTAACACCAAGAAAACACAGGTACTCCATCAGTCACCAACACACCATTCATGCATGGAATCATCGTTTTACAGCAGCAACAAAGGAATGTTTTTAATGCTGTGGATAGGGTCACTTACCTTGGTAATATACTTTCCAGAGATATACACATTGATAATGAAGTTGACACACACATTTTCAGAGGTAGCTCAGGGTTTGGGAGGCTCTGAAGAAAAGTATAGAAAAGATATATTAGACTGACTACCAAACTGAAAGTCTACAGAGCCATTGCGCTGACCTCATTGTTGTATGCCTGTGAAACCTGGGCAGTCTACCTACCAGTGCCATGCCAGGAAACTGAATTGCTTCTGTTTGAATTGTCTTAGGAATATTCTGAGGATCACCTGGCAGGATAAAGGTACCAGACAATGAGGTCCTTACTTTTGAACTAAACTGCCAAACATTCAGAGTCTTCTTCAGAGGGTGCAATTCCAAAAAGTTCAAATGCAAAATGTTCTCTTGCCCAAAAGACTGTTTTATGGAGAATTCACACAGGGCAATTGCTTTCATGGTGGTCAGAAGAAGGGATACAAGGACACTCTAAAGGTCTCTCTCAAGAACTTTGGAATTGATTGTGTGACATGGGAGACACTGGCACAGGGCCGCCTCAGCATGGGGTGCCCAAGTCAAAGAAGATGCTGTGCTCTATGAGCAAATAGAATTGAAACAGTTCAGAGGAACCACAGGATACACAAATTTGGAGAATCCACCCCAAATGTTCACACAAACTATTTTGTGTCTGACCTGTGGTAAATCATTCAGAGCTCATATTGGTCTAATCAGCCACAGCCGAACACATTGAAATTTGACTTTAGCATAGTGATGTCATTTTGGTCCACTTCAGGAATGAAGGACCCAGCCATGGTCCAGAAATCCAAATCCAATTTTCAGATACTATCTTAAACATTTCTTCACTTATCCTTTTATTGGTACTATCACTATTATTGAGCAGCACTGATCTACATAATCGTTCTGACTTTCACATTTCACATCTTTGGGGGCCAAGGGGGGAGGGACTAACACTTTAATTATCTTTAGCATTGCTATCTATGCTTTATACATGGGTATTTACTTTTATTTCCAGCTCTTTGCTGCCAGAAAAAGTACTGCTAATTACAGATGTTTTCCAGAATAGTTGTACCAGTCTGCAACTTTATTAAAAATGCCTATCTTCCCATTTCCTCTCCCAGCACCAATTGTTTATAGTTTGCCAATTAGGTAACCGTGAGGTGAAACCTTAGGGTTTTCATTTGCATTTCTCTTATTGTTAGTGATTTTTGGAGCATTCTATCATATACATCTAATAATAGAATGTACTACTTATTTTGCTGATTGTTCATGTCTTTTGATCACTTCTATTGGGGGAATGGCTTTTGATTTTATATTTCTGTTTATTATCTCTATATAGATCTACCTTCAGTGCCATACTGCACATATTTAATGCCAATAATTTTTCTCTAGTTGACCTCCTCTCTTCTTATCCTAGTTGCTCATTTTGGTTGTACAAAAGTTTTTGAATTTCATGAAATTATCTTTTGTTTTCCCTATCACCTATTGGGTTAAGAATTCTTTCCCTAAGGGTGGCTAGGTGGCACAGTGAATAGAGCACCGGCCCTGGAGTCAGGAGGACCAGAGTTCAAATCCAGCCTCAGACACTTGACACACTTAATAGCCCTGTGACTTTGGGCAAGTCACTTAACCCCAACTGCCCTCCAAAAAGCAAAACAAAAACAACAACAAAAAATTCTTTCCCTACCCTATGGCTATGAAAGTTAAATACCTTCTACTTCTCTCATTTTTTTTTAAAAGTTATCATCTTTATTATATAGTCCACCTTATCCAGTCCATATCTAACCTCTCTTCTTCCCTTCCTCATACATGCACATTGTATTAGTATATTCTCTCTCTTCTCCCCCCGTCCCCTCCCCCCACCCCATGTCATAGATCAGGCTTGAATTGCAGTTGAATTAGTTTTTAGAAGGGAGTTCAGATACCATCTTGCACAAATGAGATCCCCTGGGTAAAATCCCCAAATACGTGAATGTCTAGGACATCTAATCTAACTAAATTCTTTTGCAATGAGGTTCTAATATAATTGCTATTAGTTAACAGCATGTTAAGTGTATATGTATTTGCGTGCGTGCGTGCGTGTGTGTGTGTGTGTAGTTTTATATATATATATATATGGGGGGGTACACACATATCATCTTAAAATGCTGGAACTAAAATTCCTATGACAAATGATTCAGAAACTAAAGTCAAAAGAGTTAAGTTACTGGAATGGTCTAGAATTGTAGTCTTAGACTTATTCAGATCTTGATATCAATTTTAGCTTTACCTATGTTAAAGCCATGTATTCTTTAACAATCTTTTTTTTTTTTTTTGAGGGCAATTGGGATTAAGTAACTTGCCCAAGCTCACACGGCTAGGTTTTTGTTTGTGTGTGCATTAAGTGTCTGAGGTTGGATCTGAACTCAGGTCCTTCTGACTCCAGGGCCAACGCTCTACTCGCTGCGCCACCTGCTGCCCTTTTAACAATCTTTAATCCTCATTTTCGTTATCTATAAGATGTTATGGTGCTCATACGGCCTACTTTATGGTTTTTGTGAGAAAAAATAGATAATGTATATTAGATACTCTGCTTATAAACATTGAACTGTATAATATTATGGAAAGAGCATTAGATTTGGAATCAGACAATTTGGATTTCAGTCCTGCCTCTGCTACTTAATACTTTGAGAAAGTCAGTTTACTCTTTTGGATCCCAGTTTTCATCTTAATAAAATTAGGTAACTGATCTTGTTGAGCAAACCATATTTGAGTAACCTTCTTGCAGCACTCCAGTTCTCTCAGCAAGTAAGCAGCAGAGCTTCCAGGGTTGGCAAACCTTAGGCCTTTTGACTTCAGTACAAGTTAATAGAACAAATCTTTTTATTAAGGGGTTTTGTTCTGTGAAATTTGGATTCAGTTAAAGTGCCACTTGAGGACCTAGAGGGCCACGTGTGTGTGTGTATATATATATATTATTCATACTTTCATAAAAATGCCTTTAACTTTCTACCACTTCTCCGGTCTCTAGTAATAAGTATGGTCAAGCAAAACAAGTTAGCACATAGGTCATTGATATGTGAGAGGGGCAGCTGCATTGTGCAGTGGATAGAGTTAACCTGCAGTCAGGAATACCCGAGTTCAAATGTTCAGACACTTACAAGCTGTGACCCTGGGCAAGTCACTTAACCATCTTTCCTTCAGTTTCCTCATCTGTAAAATTAAGCCACTTCAATATCATTGCCAAAAAAACCTCAAATGGGTTCATGAAGAGTGGGAAACAGCTGAAACAACATGTCTAACAATGAGAAGTGGGAACTCTTACAGTCCTCTCAGCTATTCCTGGGTTCCTATAGCTCTCAAGTCTGTACTATGCATATTAACTAATGGTAATAACTAATGGTCTTAGAGTCACCACTCTCATTTTTTAAGGACAGAACCACTAATAATTTTTATGTCTCTCATTGCCCAGTAGAAAATTCAATAACTTGTCGTTGATTGTGCCACTAGAAAAAATTTAGGCAGAGATTTCCTTGTTCATAACAGATAATTTGTCCTTGACTTTTTTTTTTTTAAAGCAATTGGAGTTAAGTAACTTGCTCAAGGTTATATGGCTAGTCATTTGATTTATGCGTGGGTGCTCATTTTCTGAGGCCGTATCTGATCTCGGGTCATCCAAACTCCGAGGCCGGTGCTCTTACTCACTGTGCCACCTAGCCACCCCTTTTAGGGCAATTGGGGTTAAGTAACTTGCCCAAGGTTACACGGCTAGGTTTTTGTTTGTGCGGATTAGGTGTCGGATGCCGGCTCCGAACTCAGGTCCTTCTGATTCCAGGGCCAGCGCTCTGTTCACTGCGCCACCTAGCCGCCCCTGTCCTTGACTTTTAAATAAGGTACAAACTAGTTGGTTCTCAAACTTTTTTCAAAAACATATCTGCTATGTGCCAGGTGCAGTGCCAGTTTCTGGGCATAAAAAGTCATAAACAAAGTAGTACCTGTCCTCAAGTTTTGCCAGGAAAAACATATACTCATATGTAAGAAAAAACATGTACATTTATTTATACACATGTATGTACAAATTAGTGCAAAGTAAATCGTTACTTGGTGATGTAATAGCTTTTAACATTGACAATGCACTCTATGTATATTATTTCATAGGAGTCTCAGCAGAAATCTGAGTATCTTATTTTCATTTTATAGGTAAGGAAAATAGAGTTGAAGTGGCCTGTGCATAGTTACACACAAAGCTAGTAAATATGGAAATGAAGGCTTCTCTTTGAGTTCACTTGCCGTGCTCTTTTCACTTCACTCGACTGCTTTTGGAGTGGTGTATGTGTTTTCCTCCAGAGACATGTGTAATCATTAAAGGGTTCCTTTAGTACTAACAAAATGATCATGGAAAGTCAGCATTATATAGTGCCATTGTTTTCAAAGTGAAGGCAATAAAGCTCTAAACTACCCGCAAGCTAGCTGTATGTTCATCAGAAACACAGAGTTATCATCTATGTATTCTCTGTTCTTGAATGTGCTGAAATGTTACAAAAATAAACATTTAAAAATTGTTCCCACAATTTCTCCCACTCATACTATTTCTTCCTCCCCACCTTTCTCTAGGAACTTGAGTATAGGTCACTCACAATGTGAATCTATAGACTGGGACGTATGATCAGAGTAACCTTTATTTTATGTTACATTGACATTTTGACCTCTTTTTATTCATCAGGATTATTATAAAATTATTAAAACGCCTATGGACATGGGAACAATCAAGAAGCGCCTGGAGAATAACTACTACTGGAATGCTCACGAATGTATCCAGGACTTTAACACGATGTTTACAAATTGTTACATCTACAATAAGGTAGGATCTCTATGACTATTTTTTAACGGAGGATCTCTGGGTCCATTGTCACTTCATTTCATCCCATAGACAGGGTTGTTCCTTAGGTTTCTTTGTGGGTTCGTTTTCTTTATTAAACCAGGAGATAGGATTACTAAGATCTCATAGGTGATTGTTCAAATGGTCCTACTTAGGACAATAGGCAAAAAAGATACTTAGTATTTAAAACAAATTTTAATGTGACTCTTTTGATTTTGGGTGTTTTCCAGGGCAAGGTTTTATTTGATTATTTGGTGATGTTTTAATTACACTTTGTGTATATGTTCTGATGCCCTTTGAATTCTGATTCTTCCCCATGACCTTACTTTTAGACTGATGCTAAGAGTAATAGTGGTAGAACTTTAAAATCATAGAATTTAAGATTTAGAACTGGACAGAAGCTTAGAGATGCCCTAGTTCCAGTCCTTTATTTAACAAGTTAATAAAATAAGACTCTGAGGCAGTTAGGTGGCACAGTCAGTAGAGCACCAACCCTGGAGTCAGGAGGACCCGAGTTCACATTCAACTTCAGAAACTTGATACTTACTAGTGGTGTGACCTTGGGCAAGTCATTTAACCCCAGGTACCCTGCCTTCCCCCTCCAAAAAAAAAAGGCTCAGAAAATTTAAATGATTTGCCCAAGGCCACACAGGCTTGGAAATAGCAAGGAGAGTATTGGAACCTAGACTGTCTGACTCTGTCTAGCATTCTTGGCAATTCATTTCATTCAGAGAATGTAACGTATCAAGAATTGCTCTTTAAGATGCTTTCTTTCTAATGGCCGCCTTAACAGAAAAGAGCATAACCTGAGAAGAGCAGATGGAGTGGATCGGGATTTCTAGCTATCTTTGTAATGACTCTTTCCTACAGAACTGGCCATTTTAAAGTAATTTAATGTAGTCTGTTTATAAAGCAGGACCCTCAGTTCCTTCTTGCCAGAGAAATGAAACTGCCCATATAAATTTCATTTCACTGCAGTGTTTAATGGGGAAAACTATGGCACTTTTGATATTGTCCCTTCCAAGAAGAGATGGGGAGGTGGGTTTGTTTGATCTACCATATTTGTAAGTAGTACCCATTGAAAAATCTTTCTCTACCTGGTAAACGATCCTCTCCCCTCTGCATGTGCACCACCCCTTCCCCCCTTGCTCTCCCCAGTATTATTTTAAGACTGTGTAAGAGACATAAAGGAAGGGTCTCTTAGCTCTTTCAGGACTGCTTGTCCAGATTTGAAGTCATGTGATTTCAAAAGAATCACCAGATTATGAACCGTAGACTTTTGAATCTGTACAAAGATAGTGAATGTATATCCAAGGAACATTACTATTTTGTGCTTACCACTGAAGCTGAAAGAGATGTTACAGCTCATCTAGCTCAATCCCTTATTATACAGATGAGGAACCTGAGGCTTCTAAAAAGGGAGGTAACTTTCCCAAGGTTCTACAGTTAGCAAATGTTACTAGCAGAAATCGAACCCTGATCTTAAAGCTTTAGGTTCATCAGTCAGTTATACCAAATTAGTCACATCTTCTCATCTAGAACTACCCTACGTCACAGTTAAAGAAAGGACATGAAATGCAGTGGTAGGCTGGTGGCCTTACTAAGGACCCTCACTAAGAAAATTAAGAAGAGGAAAAGAGTCTCTTAACTTGGGGTTCCTATTTGAAAAATGTTACTGCACAATGTTTAGAAAAGCAGCAGTGTAGGGTGCTGGATCTTGGGGCTGTACACATTGGAGTGCTGGGTACGGAGCTGTCACTTGGTTTGCTATGGTGTGGACAGTGCTGCCTGACTCACTCACCATATGTGTCTCGTTAATCCAGCCAGGAGATGACATAGTCTTAATGGCAGAAGCTCTAGAGAAGCTCTTCTTGCAGAAAATCTCTGAATTGCCCCCAGAAGAAACTGAAATCGTAATAGTCCAGGCAAAAGGAAGAGGACGTGGGAGGAAAGAAGCAGGTAGAGTAACTGGTGCTGACCACCTCAGACACTCCCTTCTTTGCTCCAAGAGCGACCCCACATTACACATGTAACAGTCATTCCAATAATGCCCCTTGTTCTATGTGGGGAAACTGGAAAGTCTAGTGCTTTTGGCAATCTGTGGCCCATTTCAGTCATAAAATTTTGAAAAATAGCCCATTTGTTTCCTTACCTTTTTTTTTTTTTTTGCTATGCTTTACTGTGCTTTATTAAGTTGAGGGGGAATGGAAGGATTCTTTGAGGGAGTTCTGAAGTATTATTTTTAATGCCAAAAACTTAGAGGAAATTTGTTACTTGAAAGAAATTGTTGCCCTTGAGATCTTTTGTCTTTTTAAACCCATGGGACAGAGCAATAATTGTGGTGCTCTCTCGTTGCACCTACAGATGTTTTTCACAGAATATATTAGTGTTAAATTGAGAGAGGTTGACTAAATTTATGGCACTTTTTTCCACTTTGTAGCATTTAGTCTACTTACCAGTCCTTGGTTGGTATTACGGTATTTTTGACAAAAGCAGAAAGACTGATAGAATTTCCTAAAACCAGATAATGAGCTGCAGGTCAAAATAAGATTGGAATCCCCTCATTTATTAGGCTTACTTTTATGTTTGTTTGTTTGTTTGTTTGTTTGCTTTTTAATTTGGAAATGTGAATGCACTTATATTTATTAATCTATTGTTCCCTATTTGCTTAGGTCCTCCATGTTGGCTTACCTCAAAATTCAAAAGTTCACCTGAGGGAAAAGATCATTTTAAATTGTTAATTGCAGTTCTTGATTGTATGTGAAAGTTGTTTTTAAAATTGTTGCTTTTCTGTTATTTACTAGCAGCCCCAACCAGTAAAATGTAACGTTTTTGACACTTTAAATCCAAGGTGATTGGAATGTATTTTATTTAACAGTTAGACTTTTTTTCACTTTTAAATTCATTAGAATGAACTATCTGGTAGAGGTGCAACTAGAACATCAAAAAGCAACTTACAAGAATGACAAAAGTAGTATCTTTTGCATTGTATGTTTACTTTTTAATACATGTATGTGCACATTTGATTTTTTTTTTACCCTACAGCTCTAAAACTAGGGTAGCATAAACTTGGGCAGAAAAGCTTTTCATGATTTTCTAGGACTTTTAAAATGATTAGTGGAGAGTTTTTGTTGTTCTTTCCCCCTGCCCCCGCCAATTATGTCTCTCTATGAAACTGATTTAAATAAATTATTTCTTATGTCTTTATTCGATATAGAAATGTGGATATTACCCATTTCCTTTAATTTTCCACAGATAAAGCTTTTAATTAAAAGATTTTAGCGAAGTAAAGTTAAGTTGTGGGGGAATGGAAGTTAAGTTGGGGGTGAATGGAAGCATTCCTTTAAAAGTTTTGAATTCAACAAACTTAGGCAATTACTGTGTAGAAGTTACTAGAAATAACAAAAGACAAACAGTCCTTACCATCAAGGATCTTACTTTTGCCTACCAGGGAAGACAAGTATAAGTATAGATTGGCAAATCTGGTTAGTATTCTCTGGCTCCTAATTAAGTTTTAATAACAAAAACTATGTAGTTAATTGCCAGAGGAAACTCCATTTTAATAGGGTTCTTTTGTTTTAACTGTCAGTCTAAGCTGAAGAATACAGTTCTGCTAAGCAGAATTGGGAGTGTAAAACTCCCAGTCCTACTCAAGAGCAGCATTTAAGAGGAACAGAAAACATTAAACTATAGAAGAACTTCAATAAAGGAAAGGTTGTCAAAAACCTCAGTAAAATGAGCCACTACCTTCAATTACCAGTTTTCCTTCACTACTTCCTCCTTAAAATATCTGATTTCCTTCAAAGTATAGCTTAGGTGTTACCACCTATATGATGCCTTTCCTGATCCATAAGGCTACTTGACTAAGTCATCGTCTCTCTCTCTCTCTCTCTCTCTCTCTCTCCCCAAGTCAGCGGCGCCCTACCCCCTCCAACAAACAAACAAACAAACAAACAATGCTACCAACCTTGGATATATGTTTTTTACATGTATATGTCATCCCCTCTTAGAATGTTAGGTCTTTGGAATCAAGAGTTGTTTTATTTTTGTCTTTTATACTCTCTGTGACTAGCCCAGTGCCTTACATATAGTAAGCACTTAATAAATAAATGGCTATTGATTCATTCCTCCCCAAATATTCTTTCTGTCATTGATTTTAGAGAAGCATAGGGTTACAAAATTGACTGCAGAAATTTCTGCAAAACCTACTGGCTCTTTTTTACTTGGAACCCTGTCTTTATAATAATGATTCAGGGGTGCTTTTCAGAATAGCAACTTTATATGAAAGTATGAAGGATATTCCTTTTTATACAAAACAGATGTTCTTGGGCAGATTGTATGCTCTGTTCTTGAAGTATAAACTTCAAGTAGCATGAGAAGATAATTCTATGAGACTATTATAGGGAAGTTTCTTAAGAACATTGGGAAGTAGTGAATGCCCTTGAGGGTCAGTCATAGATTTGTTGAGGAACTTTTGTAAAATTATGTATTTTTGCTGCTGTTTTGCGTATATTCAGAAAGCCAGAGATTTAGGGTTACATTTCAGTGATTTTATATAGTAACATCATGTTGAATACTGCTTATCTGTAGTATATTATTTGTTTATCCTTTTTTCTACACCTACAACTCAAAATTATCTGTCCTGTCAATTGCATATGACCATTCTTTTCTTTTATCTTTGACAGTGACATCAAAACCTGGAGCCTCAGTGGTACCAAACACAACTCAAGCATCAACCCCACCCCAAACACAGACCCCTCAGCAGAATCTTGCACCTGTACAAACGACTCATTCCTTTCCTGCTGTAACCCCTGATCTTATCATCCAGACTCCAGGAATGACCGTGGTGCCTGCCCAGACACTTCAAACTCCAGCACCCCCACCCCCTCCCCCACCCCCTCCACCCCAAGCACCTCAGCCCATTCAGACCCACCCACCCATTATTGCAACTGCCCCACAGCCTGTGAAGGTAAGTGTGACTTCAAGTTCCGAGAACTAAAATTAGGAAATTTAGAGATTGTGTTCTTTCCATCTCAGAGTCCCATCTTGAATTAACAATGACAAATTTTGTAGATAGTGTTTATGCTATCAAAGTTTTATGATTCCAAAAATTTACAGATAATATAAATCTAGTAGAGAGACCTAGACTGCTATAAATTCCAAAGAATTTGCAACCTTTTGTTTTTTGAAAGGTTTACTTTAAAAAAAAAAACTTTCAAATGAAATGTTATAAGGTAGCTGAACTCTGTTTGGTTTATAAAGCACTTTAAGTATATTAGGTATTTAACTGGTTTTATGACTTATGTACTGAATGTCATATCTTAACATTGAAAGAAACATGCCCAGATATATATAGCATGGCAGTTAGTGAGTGCTGTTGTCAAATGGATAGCTTCCTACCTACCTAGACATCCCTTTTATTAATAAATTGCCACCTTCTTTCCTGTGACTGCTATATTTTTCTGTAGATGCTGGGGTCTGTGTTTATATATAACAAGGATATTTTAATATCTAATATTTGTGCGACAGAGAAATAGAAAAGCACTTAGGAGGCAGAAGAGTTTTTAACTTTAAGAGTAACATTGACTCAATTTCTAACATTGTCATTTGTGTACAGACAAAAAAGGGGGTGAAGAGGAAAGCAGATACCACCACACCTACCACCATCGACCCCATTCATGAATCACCTTCACTGCCCACAGAACCCAAATCTACAAAGCTGGGCCCCCGTAGGGAAAGTAGCCGCCCAGTAAAGCCTCCAAAGAAGGATGTCCCAGATTCCCAGCAACATGCAGTAGAGAAGAGTAATAAAGTGTCAGAGCAATTAAAATATTGCACTGGCATCATCAAGGAGATGTTTGCCAAGAAACATGCAGCCTATGCTTGGCCTTTCTATAAACCTGTGGATGTGGAAGCTTTAGGCCTGCACGATTATTGTGATATCATCAAGCACCCAATGGATCTGAGCACAATCAAAGTGAGTAATTGTTTCAGGTTACTGAAGTATGTAGACTGTTTGAGTGGGGAGAACTAGGAACTTGGAACTAGGGCATTTCAGAATTATGTTTTTTTACCTGTTGAAAAATTCTTTCTTAGTAGAGCTACAGTTATACAAATAATGTTGATTTGTTACTTAAAGGTGTGGTTTTCTGTGGTTGACTTCTGTTACTATTACTTAACCATTTGGTTCTCAGGAGCCCTCCTAGATTGGCCTAATTTGATAATGTGGCAATAATGTTTACCCTTGACATTTTCTAGTCCCTGGATAACTATGCATAAAGTTGATGAAATTTTCCATGTTGACATTTGTAGCTTGTTTGGCCCCGTTTCATTTATATTTTACTGTTATAACTGCCAGCTCCCCCTGATGGGTATTTGAGATAGCTATGACAAAATAAATTGCCCCTGTTTTGCTGATTTATCAGTTAATGTTTTGGTCAGGTTTTTCCTCTCTTTTGAACACTGGACATTGAGAAAAGTGCAATTCTTTATTCTCATCTCTTGGTGAGATGAACTGACTTTGGTAGTGCTTCATTAATATGTCACACATAGCTCACATTTCTTTAATGCTTATAAGACACGTAAAGAGTTTTCTTCAAAAAAGCTGTATAAGATGGCCTTGCACATTTTTTGCCTCATCCATTTTACAATTGAGGAAACAGATGTTTTAATCTACCCTGGATCATACAAGTAGTTGGCATCAGAGCCAGACTTCAAACTCAAGTCCCTTGTAACTCCAAGTCTAGCATTCTTTCCACTATGTTAACTTCTTCAAAGTATATTTCCTTTCCACATACTTTGGCTTATTTGACTTTGCCCATTCTCCTAAATCCTTGCTGGGAGTTTTTGTTGAAATGAACAGCATTATTTCCATTTTATAGTTGAAGCAGGCACACCAAGATAAAAAGACTTGCCCGTAGTTGAATAGCTATGTAATGGCCAAATCAGGACTTAGAACTCATATTTTCTGACTTCTAACCCAGTTATCCTTGTGGTAACCCAGTTATCCCTGTGGCGTGTTCTCCATTCATCCATAGTTCAGGAAGTAATTAACAAACATTACTGTGCTTGGAAGCTCAGAGCAGTGTTGCCAGTCCAGTTGTCTTCTTCAGTTGATGTTGCATTTTACTATTGGAAATGCAAATGCAAGTTACTAATATCAAGTGTCAGGACAACTTAATAGGCATTCTTCATGGATACGTTAAATATGTACTGGGAAGTGCATACTCCCTCAAAGCCATCCTTCTCAGTAGGTCTCAGCATTGCATGTGTGCTTGTCTGTCTGTCTGTGTGGTGGGTTTTTTTGTGTGTGTGCATACTATTAATTGTAACATATTTCCTTCTAGTCTAAATTGGAGACTCGGGAGTACAGAGATGCTCAGGAATTTGCTGCAGATGTTCGATTGATGTTTTCCAATTGTTACAAATACAACCCTCCTGACCATGAGGTAGTAGCCATGGCACGTAAACTACAGGTGAGTATTTTAGGGATTGCCACATTAATTTTTCCCCCTCTTTAACAGCTAAATAACTTGGAAGCTGAATTTTAATCATTGTATTCATAATCAAGAATTTTTGTGAGTTTGAGTGATGTTTCTTTTTTGCCATATTGATTTAGAATAGAGAGAATGAGAGGCAGCATGATGTAATAGGAAAGAGATTTTATTGGAGTTTGAGAACGTGGATTCAAACCTGAGCTCAGCTGCTTAGCCCTTATGTGATCTTGAACAAAACAGTTTACCTTTCTGGGCCCCAGTTTATCTGGTAGGTGTGGGAGTTGTGCTTGATGACCTCTGAGGTCCCGTCTTTAAAATCATGACCCTATGAGATAGAAGAACTAGTAAAGATGAATATGTGCTGAAATTTTAACAAAACTGGTAAAGACCTGACCTTGCTTGTATTTAATGGGTTGGGTGATGGGAAGTGGGATTGAAGTATAATTGTTACTTCAATTTGATTCAGAATTGGATTACTCCTTCAACTTGGGTCCTTACAGAATGATTAAAAGTTTAAAAAGAGACAGTAGAGTGATAACATTTGTATCTTAAGTCTGGGATATCTTGTCTATTGACTCTCCTGTTCATGTTCAGTTCAGGATAATATCTAAATGAGGGGCCTTCTGGAATATTGGAGTATTTGAAATTTTTACAGAGACTAAGCAGTATTACTTCATGATTAGTGCAGTGTTTCCTTATGATCACCTTTCCTTTAGACAGAAATATTCCAAAGTACCAAAAAAGTAAAACCACACTTAAAGATCTCAAATGAATCCAAGTAGATTTTCCATGTAGGTACATGTGCACTCAATCTTCTGTTTGGTGTTGAACTTCTCAGCATTTAGTTAAATTGGTTCTTCAATGACAAGATACTTCATCTACTCTGATGGTCAAATTCAAATAGAAATGAGCCAACAAACTATATATAGGAATCAGATCTAATAAGAGGTCCTCATGTTGGCTTTGAAAACTGTATATTAATATTATCTCTGTTCTATTGTATTTTAAATTTTTTTAAAAAGTTATTTACTGTTATATTTTTACCTGGTTTAGGCACAGTCTGGGAGTATCCTGGGTCACAGTGTGTTTGACATCTGTTGATGGGTCTTTCATAGAAATTTTGTACCTTAAAACAGTCAACCAAAGCTTAGATTGATTTAGACTTACTTTTTACTATCATAAAGCATTTTATATTACATACATAAACATAGTTCTTGCTTTTATGTAAATTCACATTACAGAAATTCAACTTTATGTAAAGAATTCTAAAAGAAATCTGCATTCCAACAATAATTCTGTTAACTGTATTAATAGTACAGTACTAGGTTCTCTTTCTGCACCTCAACTCAGTAAACTCCTCTCCTCCCCACCCAAAAAAAAAGGTGAAAGCAGAAAAACAGATGGATCCAGAGGAGGCTTGGCTTGAGGCATCTGGTACCAGGACAGGATACCTTTGCCCTACTCCACCCACATGCCCATATGTCACTAGTCCTTTCTTTTCTCTCTCTGTCTGACCCTCTTTTGATTGGCCCCATCCCCCACATGTTCTCTTCCTGCTCTCATTTCTCTGTCCTTACCCCCTATATGTCCTTGAACCATGTGCCAGCCCCATTCCTCCATGGGCCCACAAGCCCTTCCTGCTTATCTCCCTCCCTCCCTTCCATTTATGTAAATTGAAGGTGCATGTGTGTGTTTCTGCCTGCCTTTAGCAAAGGACCCTTTATAACCAATTATACTGTTTATGCATAAATATTGTATGCTATATTGTGTGTGTATGCATGCTGTATAATGTATAAACATTCGTATGTGTTTTTAATTACTAGGAATGAATAATTAACTCCTGCCTGTCATTAAAAGTCTTACTGTATTATAGTTTTACCCCTTTCCTATTTGTTCATTATGCTTATATATTTTAAAGTAATTTAGTTTCTTTTTATTGCTAATCATTGATTTTCAGTCTCTTTTCAGTATACTTGGGTAAGTCCATGGTTGTATATACCCTTTTCAGTGATGTCAGTTTCTTGTCTATAGCCTACTCAAAAATCCACAAATTTTCTACTTAGTTATACCAATATAGAAAGATAGTGTGATGTAATGGAAAGAATGTATGGAATTCCAGTTCTGCTTCTAAGGCTAAGGCACTGTCCTAATTAATGGTCTTCTAAAGTCCCTTCCAGTTCTAATCATATAAAACAGAACTCTTATCTCAGTGGAAGTTGACATAAAGAAGGTAAGGCTTTGAGGCTATTTTTTTACAGGTAGAATTCCTGTGGGTTGCATGTTTTTGTTTTGTTTTGTTTTTAGTACTTTTTACATTGATCATTTATATTCCTCTTCTACTTATTCTTTTTTTTTTTCAAACACATTATTAACTTCTGTTTTACATCATTCATTTCCACCAGACTTTGTGTTACAATTTTTCCCCCGTTTTCCCCCTACCTACCATCCCAGAATAGCATTCCCACAGGATATCCCCTCATCCAATCTGCTTTCCCCCATATCATCTCCCATACCCGCTTCGACTTTTCCATTAGGGCAAGTGAATCTCTGTGCCCCAATGCCTGCACATCTTATCTCCCAATTACATGTAAAATAGTATTAATAATAGTATTTATAGATATTTAAAACATTTAATTTTAAAACTTCGAATTCCAGATCCATTCCCTTTGTCCTCTACTTATTCTTTAAAGAAAAAAAAATTACACACCCTACACCTTTCACATCTTTAGAGTCCATGATAACTTTAATAACTTTACTTTAAGTTCTGGTTCCTTCTGGATCACCTAGTTCACTGGAAAGGCACAGGAAAATGGTCATACTACTACTACCACCCAGTTGACTCATTTTACAGTTGAGGAAGGCCCAGAAAAGTTACGTAATTTACTCATAACAGCCAGGGTTTAAACCCAGGTCTTCTGACCCTAAAACCACTCTTCATTAAATCCTGTTGCCTTCCAAAGGTTGGTGGAAAAAAATTTAACAGAACTGGGTAGCCACCTGACTCATGAAAACCTTTCATAGGAATGCACTGAGTACCTATGGCCAGAGAAAGGCTTTAGGATTTTGCCTCCACCCTTATCTTCCAACTTGTTCTGAGAACGTTCTACCATCTGGGTAGTGGTAATAGTATAACCATTTTCCCAGCTGTTCCTGGCCCCATCCCCTCTCCTAGAAGCCTGAGGTTGCATATGACGCCTCTTTGGGCATGTAAGGGGAATCAATCAAGAGAAGGATTTTGACAGTGTTGGGCTTCCTTTCTTTTATGCCTTTCCAGTTGTGCTGATTTTGCTCCTAGTCTTTGATTTAAACTTTTTTTTAAACTAGGTATAATCAGGAATAATACTTGAAAATGTTAAATAATTTTTACATTGCTTCATCCCTTCACCCCACAGTCGGGAAATCTCTTAAGGATCATGTATTTTATCTGTCTTCTCTATTTGTCCAAATTTCTCTATACAAACCAATATCTAATTTTTATTTTCTTAGACCAGTATCATCCATCCTGTCCTCTACCTCTTCCTTTAAGAAATGTCATCAGGGCACTTTAGCCACGTTTTTGTTTGCTATTTCCTAGGAGTAAAGAATTGCTTTTCTATTCCTTAATCTACTTAAGGCAGTTGATTAATTGACAGAGTTCTTAGCTGATTTGTCTTAGCAAAAATTAAAGTTTTAGTCCCGTTTTTATTTGATCTTCTTTTATAGAAATAGATTTCTTTCATTATGGTGTGATCTCTAAGAGACCTTCTTACTCTAAATCCTCTTACTTTCAGATAATCCAGAACCTGCCACTTCTCTTTTCAAATGAGTTACCTTAAGGTGTTAGAGATGAATTTACATGTCTGTGGCCATGTAACTACCAGGGCAGTTCTAGAACCCATATTTTCTGATTTCTTGACTCATTGCTCCCTCTTATGGCATTATATCATTGCATACCGCCTTAGTCCAGTTTTATCCTTGGATGAGGAGAGGGATAAATTTTGTTCTGCATTTCAAAGTATCACACCTCTATATAAATGAAATTTTAATAACAAAATACAAATGATTTGTTTCCTATTTCAATGGCATTTGGGATTACTTGCTGTTTGTTACATGAGACTTTTCATGTTATGGCATGTTGCCTTTGCAATGACTGGCCCTCAAGCCTGACATGTTCTATTTCCTTATCTCTCCCTCTTGTAATCCCTAATTTCTCTCAAAACTAATAAGTAACAAAAATTGTTTTATCTGGTCTATCAAGTCTTGTATTGTTATTAAGTAGATTTCTGAAAAGGGCCTATAATTAATCAAGTCTCATTTGTTTTAAGCAGCTTGCAATTAGACTGTCTTCTAAAAATTTGAATTTACCTGATAGTTTATATCAGGAAATTATTTCTTCACTTTAAAAGGTCCTTTGCTTTTATTAAACATAGCAGTACTTTTCTGAGCATCAAGCATAAAGACTTCCAATTTTACAGAATTTTGAAGAAAGTTCTTTCTACAGATGTAGAAATGTAGAAAGAACTTTCTTCAAAACTCTGTAAAATTGGAAGTAGCCAAAAGCTGGAGGAGTGTTTTTGTTTGTGGTGTGAAGCCTTTCTTGATCTTCTTCAGATGCTAATGCCATCTGTTAGGTGCCTGGCATTCTGCTAAGCACTGGGAATAAAACTTACAAGAGATAGGCCCTGCCCACAGCAAACTTACCTTTATTTTAATTAGGAAAAGCAACACCTTTAGAGGAGTGGTAAGGCAAAGGGAATTTTCTTCTGTAGAGTTAGGATTATAGTGGGTAGAGCCCTAGAGCAGTGAGCTGAGGTGCCCTTTTCAGAAGCAGTGGTACTGTTGATTTGATTATTCATGTCCACAGTAGAATGTGGAAAGTGCTGGGGAGGGGCAATAGAAGGGAAGGGAAGATCTGTATGCAATGACAAATAAGTGTCAAGATGACCTGGCTGGACAGGATGTAGTATCACATGGTCTTGAGCAATTATAGAAGACCTATAGGTTCACTTGCATTAGCTCAGTCAAAAGTCAAGATAGCGAGGTGTCAGAGCAGGAACTCCAAAGGTAGTGTGATTGAGTGCCCTCTGACCCTGGGGTCCTAGATTCTGGCAGTCAGGTGTAGAGAAAGCTAACCCAGGCAAGGCCATGGGGCTGAGCAACAACTGTCATTTAACTAAACCCAGAAAGTTAAAGTGATTTCCTTGGGGTCACCCAAATAATAAATGGGGGGGGATCTGGCAGTAGACCCAGATACTCTTGATTTGAAAACCAGTATTTATTCTTATAATCTGCATTACTGAAAGGATCAGCCAAAGTTTTAAAGTTATCTTGGGGTGTTGGGGAATTTTTGCAGAGGGTTGAAACCATAATAATCAATACAAGATACAGAAAAGGCAAACCTGCCAGAATCTTTTATTTTTTAATTTTCTGCAAGGGACAATGACCTTTAGACTTGAAAAGGCAACAAAGATGACTAATGGAGAGTTGAAGTTCAAGATATGTACAGTGATCGTATATAAGTACCTAGCCAGCCTTGATGAATTCAAGTTCACTAGGACCGGGTAAAATGAATTCCAATAATTTAAGGAACTGGCATGTCTGATTTTTCCGTTATTGTCAGTCACCTTTAAAATAGGGAGAATGAGAGAAAGGAGCTTGACGACTTCTTGGCAAAATTCTATAATGGAATATCTACAAAAGGAAACTCATCACAAGAAACCGGCATGATTAATCAAGAACTGATCATCCTTTACTACCTTCATGTCCTTTAGTCAAATTGCAAAATAAAGTAAAAAGAGTATGCTTCATTCTGCACTCAAGAATTCATTGGTTCTCTTTCTGGAGGTGGATAGTGTTTTCGTCTAGAGTCCTTTGAAATTGTCTTGGATCATTGTCTTGATCAGAGTAGCTACATTTTTAACAGTTTACCATTACTAACGTTGCTGTTACTATGAACACTGTTCTGCTGATTCTGTTCAATTCACTTTGCATCAGTTATATAAGTTTTCCTAGGTTTTTCTGAAGCCATCCTGCTCATCATTTCTTACAGCACAATAATATTTCATCACAATCACATGCCACAACTTTTTCAGCCATTCCTAAATTTATTGCTACCACATAAAGAGCTGCTATCAATATTTTTGATATATATAGGTCCTTTTCCTTTTGTCTCTGGGATGCAGACTAGTAGTAATATTACTAGATCAAAGGGTATTATCTACAGTTTAATAGCCTTTTAGGCACAGTTCCAAATTGTTCTCTGTAGTGGTTGAGCCAATTTACAACTCTACCAATAGTCTGTTAGTATCCCTTTTTTCCAGAGTTGTTTTAATTTGCATTTCTTTATTCAGTAGCAAATTGCAGTATTTTTTCATGTCAATATTGATAGCGTTGATTTATTCTTCTGGCAACTGACGGTTCATATCCATTGACCACTTATCAGTTAGAGAATAGCTCTTATTTTTTTATTGGCTTAGTTCCCCGTAGGTCTTAATCTTAATCTTGTGCTTTTCACCATTTTTATCAGTAACTTGGAAAAAGTTATCAGTAACATGTTTATCAAATCTTCAGAGCAAAAAAGCTGTGGTGAACAATTGATACATTGAATGAGAATGTCTGCATCCAGCAGACTATATCATGAGTTAAATCTAAGGTAATGAAATTCATTAAAGTAAATGTAAAATCTCAAACTAAAGTCAGGTTCAGAAGTACAGAGTTGAAGACACTTGAATACATTAGCAGTTTACTCTGAACAATCCAGGAATTTAACTCTGCTTATGAGATTTAACTGGATACAACTGCAAAAATATATCTGTTCTTAGCTTATACTAAGAGGCATAATGGTGGCACATGTTGTTAGGATAAATTTTGAAGTCCCATATCACTCCTAGGTATTATCATCCTCATCAATATTATTAATTATTGTTACTTTCATCATTATTATTAAGTGGCAAGAACCCATGATCTTTTGCAATGGGAACTCCCTTCACTAATGGAAATCACAATCTATTTTTAGTAGATGATTATTGAGTGTTGGTATGACCAAAATCGTCATGTTGTCAACTGTCACCTGGTAGAATAAGATCTAATGAGCAACATCTCTAAACTTGTGTCTCCAACGACATCTCTACATTTCAACATTGTGGGTGTACATTTGGAACTTTTTTAAAAATGTATTCTCTGTGCATTTTCAGAAATAATGAAATTACAGCACCACCACCTTTTGGGGTATCAATATTCTCTCCCATTTAAAAAAAAGAACCCTTTTGTTACAGATAGCATAATCAAGGAAAAAATCCACACTGTCACCATGTCTAAAAAAGTTTTATCTGTTTCTGTACCTTGTGTCCATTTCCTCTCTGTCAGGAGGTAAGTAATACGTTGTTATGATGTTATGATTGCTTTTCTGGAGGCATCTTTGGTCATTGCATTGATCAGTCTTCCTGCAATTTTTATTTTACTTTCATTTCTAAAGAAAGTTATTTTTCTTTATAATGTTGCAATCCTTTTACAAATTCTTCTCCATGTTCTACTCACTTGACTTTGCATCAGTTCATACTTTCCTGGATTCTTTTTAAAATATCTTCGTTTCACGTGGTACAATAATACTTTTATTACATTTCATATTCCATAATTTGATCAATCATTCCCTAATTGTCTAAGAAACAATCTTGAAGCACTTTCCCTGAAAACCCTTTGAATACATTATAGTTTTGGAGGAATACTTGTTTCTTGTCCTTGCATTAGATGTTAGTACTATAATAACATTTAGCACTTTCTAATTGCGCAAATAAATATTTCCTAGTTTTTTCTCTGTTTTAATCTTTTCATTAGAATTGCTTGAAAATTCCTTTAAAGACTCATCCCTCCCGTATAAGATTATACTCAGTTTTTCAGGATGTTGTTCTTGGTTGTAAGTTTCTGTCTTTGGTCTATTGGGATATTGTCTTCCAATATTTCCTCTCATTTACAGTTGACACTATTATTATTTCTTGTGTGGTCTTAACTTTATGTAGGATTTTTTGTTTGGTTGGTTTGTTGGGTATTTGAACTTCTCTTTTTTCTGCTTCATTCTTCCCTCTTCTGCTTTGGATTTTGTCTGATATCCCAGGGACTTTTGCTTTTGAGGTTCCTTTCACAATGTGATCCTATCCTTGCTATCTTGTTCTAATGCTTCTCAGCAGTTTTCATTTATGGCTTCCTGAAAATAGTGTCCAGATGTCCCCTCACCCTTTCCTCCCCTCCCCCCTTAAAAATTCTCAGGACAGCTAGGTGGCTCAGTGAATAGAGCAGCAGCCCTGGTATCAGGAGGACCTGAGTTTAAATATGGTCTCAGACACTTGACACACTGTGACCTTGGGCAAGTCACTTAACATTAATTGCCTTGCCTTCCCTCCTCCAAAAAAAAAATTCTCTCCTTGACCTCTTTTCCAGATCTTCTGCTTTGGTCTAGGTATTCATGTAGTCCTTATGGAAAATCCTGTTGTTGTTGTTGTTGTTGTTATTGTTGTTTTTCTGTTTAGCCTCCTTCTAGTTGTTGGAGGGTTTTCTTGTTCTTGTTCAGTCATTTCAGTCATGTCCAACTCTTTGGGACCTCATTTGGGGTTTTCTTCCCAAAGACACTGGAGTGATTTGCTATTTCTTCTTCCAGCTCATTTTACAGATGAGAAAACTGAGATAAATGGGATTAAATAATTTACCCATGGTCACACAGCTAGTATGTAAGTGTCTGAGGTCAAATTTGAACTCCGGTCTTCCTGATTCTAGTCCTAATGCTATATCCACTATACCACCTAGTTGACATCTATTAGAGGATTACTTGCTCTTTTTTTTTTTAAGAGTTCTCTAGATTTGCTATAATTTTTTATATGAGTGTTTTCTTTGGTTTACTGATTTTTCCAGTGTTAGTTGCTGAATTGGAGCCTCATGCCAAGCCTTGTCTCTACTCCCTGCTGTGCTTCTGTGTAGACTGCTCAGCTTAACTCTGCAGGGGGTCTGCTAGGTTCCTGTGGTGACCTCTTCTTCCTAGGGGTAGGCTTCCCCTGGATCTTTAGATCCTCTCAGGTATCTTCTGACAGAATGTTAGAGATTTCAGAGTTCCTGGCTTGTACTGTCCTGGTCTGGCTACTCTTTCCACCATTATCTGGAACTTCTGAGGTCCTACCTCTGTTGTTGAACACAAAGCTTTGCTAATAGCCTTTCTTTCCTATTGCTCTTGGGCTTCTCTCTGACTTCTTAGGTTGTTCTGGGGTAGAAAAAGTCATTTATTGTAGTTTTTTGTTGGATTTCTTGGTCATTGTTCAGTGTAGTATAAACTCAAGAGTTTTCCTGGAAGGTGGATATGTAAGACTTGACCAATCTGATCCCATTTTGGTCAGAAGTCCTTTTAGATTTGCCAGAATTTGTACTCCATACTTAGTCTTTCTTTAAGATTTCATTAAGGGCGGCTAGGTGGCGCAGTGAATAGAGTGCCGGCCCTGGAGTCAGAAGGACCTGAGTTCGGATCCGGCCTCAGACACTTAATCCACACAAACAATAACCTAGCCGTGTAACCTTGGGCAAGTTATTTAACCCCAATTGCCCTAAAGGGGCGGCTAGGTGGCTCAGTGAGTAAGAGGGCCGGCCTCGGAGCTGGGATGACCCGAGATCAAATCCGGACTCAGAAAATGAGCACCCACGCATAAATAATGACTAGCCATGTAACCTTGAGCAAGTTACTTAACCCCAATTGCTTTAAAAAAAAAAAAAAAGATTTCATTAAAACTTGCTTTCACAAAGGACCAAATGTGTTAGTTACTTGTATCAATGGATCTATGATTTGATCCATATAGGTATTCCCTCTGATACAGATCAACCCAGCTATATCTGCTTAACTTATATGACTTTTTTTTTTTTTTTTTTTTTTTGCTTTTTGGAGGGCAATTGGGGTTAAGTGACTTACCCAAGGTCACAAGGCTAGTTTTTGTGTTAAGTGTCTGATGTCGGATTTGAACTCAGATCCTCCTGACTCCAGGGCCAGTGCTC
Source organism: Gymnobelideus leadbeateri (assembly GCA_011680675.1). NCBI lineage: Eukaryota > Metazoa > Chordata > Mammalia > Diprotodontia > Petauridae > Gymnobelideus > Gymnobelideus leadbeateri. The sequence continues at coordinate 282,337 of WOXC01005369.1, read as the reverse complement.
TATTCACTGTGCCACTTTGCCTCCCACAACTTACATGAAAAACAGTAGATTTTTCACAAAGGTTCTACCCAGTATGGTAGATACTTATTTCTGTATGTGTTGTTCTTCTTGAAAGTTTGAACTCCTTGAAGGCAGAAACTATTTAATATTTGTCTTTGTATCCCCATTGGTGGGTACATAATAGTGCTTGGTGTTGGTTGATTGTTTTTGGAGAAAAAGAAGGGAATAGAAGTCTATATAATTAATTGTATTATACAGATTCATGATTGGATTGGAAAAATTTGCCTGGAAATGATGTTTACTCATAATATGTAATTTGGCTCAGCATTCATATTCCCGTTATTCTTTATCTCTTCCAATGCTAATTGTGGCAGAACTCACTGCTGTTATCAAGTGAAACTGTCAGTTCTTCCTCAGACGTACTATACTTTCCATCTTAACCACATCGGAGTCTTATTAGCCCTTATCATCTCTGCAACTGGCAGTGCTTCTAGTGGAGCATGCTCACCAGGCCAGTAGAAATAGTAGAAATACAAAACATCATTTGATTTTCTAAAAGTCTAAGTAGTCTTGACTAACTGCAACCAATTAGTTATTGGCTGCATGAGCTGCAGAATATACTGCTGCTGTTATCTGCCTTTCATAGGCTTGGAAGATGAACCAACAAAAATTATTTATTCTCTCCAGGACAGAGTTGACTTTGCTAGAATTCTCAGATAGATAGATGCTCTTGTAATGACAGAATCTTTTTCAAGGCCCATAAGTTTAATATACAGTTTCGTTTGGAGTTGTTAATTTTCATTGTACCTCTTGCATGCTTCTTTTCTGGTTAGTAATCAACACTATTTGACTGCTCCTTACGTAATTATTCTTCCTTATTCTTATACATACTCTTTCTGAATACACCTGAATGTTATTACCCATTTGGAGTTTTATATGAATTGTTTTTGCTTCCTTAAAAAAAATTTCAGGCAGAAAACCAAGCGAGAAAGCTGAGAAGAATTGCTGTTTCTGGATGCTTTCATACAAGACTGGATAGGGAGCAACTAGGACCTCTCTCTCTGAATTGGGTGGCCTGACAGGCACTTATTCTGAAAAGGAACCAAACAATCGAGGTCAGACCTTTGGTGATGGAGTTTGTGCTTCATTCAAGGTTGGCTCTCACTTGGAAGAAGAATTAAACTTATTCTGCACAGCTTCAGAGGAAAAAACTAGGACCAATAGGTAGATGTTACAAGGAAACAGATTTTGAGAACTTCCTATCAATTACCATTTAGAAATGAAGTGCACTGTTTCAGATAATGTTTTTCCCATCGTTGAAGGCTTTCAGTCACTATTTGGGGAGATCCAGGCTTCACGAATTGGTCAGGAAAGCAGCTGAGAGTCTTTGATCCAATAAAAAGTATGACCATCCCATTCCTTTGCTATGTCACCATCCATTGCCATTATGCACTTTTCAGCTCCCCATCCTGAGACTACAATGGGGGAAGTGCCCTTCTTCTAAGATGACAGTGTGACCAGAAAAATCAACCCCTTTCTCTCAACCTCTCTGCACTATTTATCTGAGTCATTTACTGGATTTTTGAGAGTTCCCCTACAGAGATGGAATTATGGTCTACCTCTTATATCAGCCAAGTCAGCTTGGTTCCAATTGCAGAGCTGTTATTGCTGGGATGAGGTAAGCACAAAGCACAGCTGGATTCTTCAGCTCCCAGCAATGTTAGCAGTTCAGGTATTGACTCTCCAATTTCCAGGTGTGTGTTGGGTGATTTTTATTTTAGATTATATGAATGAATAGGAATAATACAAAACCTAAAGATTCCACCTACACGGGGTATTTGGGTACAATTTTCTCTTAGAATTTCAGGGTTGCAAAGGTTAAATCTTTTCTTTCAACTTTCCATTAATATCTAATATGTAGTATTCGTCCTCTGCTTGAATACTTGAATGACAGGGAACCCACCCTGTTTTTAGACATCCCATTCCAGTTATCAGAAGGGAAGCAGCATAGAACACTAGAGCCTGGGGGAGAGTTGGATTCAAATTCCATTTCTAATACTTGTTAACTAACTAGATTCCTTGTGTCAAATGGTGATTACTGCCTGTAGTCAAGGAGTTATTATGAGTGAATTGCTTTGTAAATGTTAAGGAGTGCCTTAACATATGTCAAGACAAAAAATTAAAGGTATAAACTTCAAGTGGAGAAAAAATTTATCTCTGTTTTACCATGGCGTAGTTGGGTGTTACAAAACCCTAGAGAACTGAAGTGATTAATAGCTTTATCAAGTTAGTCAGAAAGTAAATTAGTCCATAAAATGCTTCAGCATTTTTGTACAATATAAGCAAAAACTAGGAAAGGATTGAAAAGAAAATTAGCTTTGAAATAAGTAAAAATATGCAGTGGTTAATATACAAAGACATACAGTTGGTTTATATAAATACAACTAACTACAAAATACTTTATAGGCATAGAGAAAAGATTTAAGTAAAAGATTAACTTAATGCACATTTTTGGGCCATGCTAATATAATACTACCTAAATTATTTTATTTACTTAGTACTATGCCAATCAAATTACATTATAGAATTTGTCAATAATAAAATTCATTTCAAAGAGCGAAATGTCTAGAATCTGATAAGAATGAGAATGAAGAGAACATATCAATTCCAGACTTCAGACTTTATATTATAAATTAATCATCAAAGCTAATACTGCTTTAGTTTTAAAAATGAAAACAGAAAATTCATTAATGGGATAGACTAGATAAATAAGAAACAGTTAACTGACCAAGATACTGAAAATAGTTACCTAGTGTTTTATGAACTCCAGGTGATTAGGAAAAACTTTTTTTTTACAAGGACTACTGGGAAATCTGAAAAGCCATTTTGGCAGAAATTAGACTTCAGTCAGCATCTTAGTATCATGATCTTAAATTGGACATGCAACTTGATTTTAAGTAATTTTAAATTTTACCATTAAAATTATTTTGATTGCATAAAGTTTTATCATGCATCATTTTGATGAAGTTATATTTAGATGAGAAGTGGTAAAATGGAGAAGCTGATATCCAAATTAATGTATGAACTTGAGACATATATTGCTAGCCATTCCCTGTAGATATGTGGGCAGGGGTATAAACACATTTCAAAAGATTGCAAACTATCAATGACTACTTGAAAATATATTCCATCTCAGTAATTAGGACAACTTTCTGGTTTCATATCACACCATGCACATTGTCATAGAAGAAAAGAAAAAAAGTAGGATCTGTCACTGTTGGTGCAGTGAAAAAGACAGGCACCGCCATGAACTGACGGTACAACTGAGGAGTGGATCACACATTGTGGATAGCAATGCTGAATTATATAAGAACTACTAAACTTACTGTGCCCTGTGATACAGTGGTTCTAGTGCTGGGCTTATAATAACCCCAGGAGTCCAAAGATACAAAGGTCCATTTACCAAGTACTCAAAGCAATACTGTTTAAATAGTATCCAAAAAATGAAACAAAGTAATTGCTTTTCCATTATAGTCATAAAAACTATGTTGCATTGCTATAATAGAATATAATTGTGTAGTGAGAAATGAACTTAAGGAATTTATAAAATTCAGGAAGAGTTATAGCATGATGAAAATAACATAAGTAGAATGAACAAAATCAATCTATGTATACATAGTTGCTTCAACAATGTAAATAAAAATTCCCCTAAATGGGGGACATTGAATGATGAATACTTGGAAAAACCATTAATGTTCCTAGAGAACCAATAATAAAACATACCATCCCTCTAGAGGCAGAGCACTCTTCTAATAGAATATTTTATATATTGTCTTAGGTGATCAGTATAGAATATTGTGGAGGGTCGGGGTAGGGTGTAAAATTACTATGACAAGTTAATTTTTTTTTTTTTAATGAAGACATTGTAGGTATGGGGGCTGCTAACTACTAGCTTCCTTATATTGAGTGAAAATCTGCCACTTTATAATATATACCCATTGTTGTCATCATCAAATGTTAGCCCTGGACTCTGTATTCCCAGTGGTGTATTTGCTATATCAGGTGGTACTAAATGATGAGGAGCTGTTCAAGTATGTACCTGATGATTGTTTGTTTGCCATTCACTATATTTTGTCTATACTTCGATGTGTATATGTTCTCTACCCTGAGGGAACATAAAATTTGAGGGGAGGGACTGTTTGATTTTTGTCTTTGCATTCCCAGCACAGTTCTTGGCAAATGCAGTAAATGTTTGCTGATTGATTCAGCCCTTCATTTTACCAAGGAATACACTGAGACCCTGGGAGTTTAAACCAAGATCCCTTGCTGACCTACCACCAGAGCTAGAATTAGAGCCACAGGTGTTCTGTGCTATAGTGCTCTTCTTCAGAATATCCCACTAGCTCCTACCAGATATTTTCAACAATTCTTCTTGGCTTCCATTATGCAGGGACACCAATATGGAAAATAGGGGCCAAAGTTTAAGGAATTGAGGCAGTTTCAACAAGAACATGTCAGGGAAGAAGCAATTTAGTTCTGTGGTGTGTTCAATGTGTGCTCCTTAGTTTTCATTAATTGATACAGATGGGTATAAACAAACAGATTGCTGGTAAGTAATCTTATGTAAACTAAGAGAACATAACAGCACATTTTGTTTAATTGAGTCGACAGTTGAAATATGAGACAGAAATTAAGAACAAGAAAAGCTTGCCTGTGGGCTACAACCAGAATCCATGTCTTCTTTAATGTCCTTACTTTGTTGTGAGGAATTTCAGAAAACTATTTCAAGTGATTCTGTTCTCCATCCTCTTCTTGTCCAGGTCCTCAACATTGCCTTGTATTTTAAAAGAGGATTTCATAGGCTTCTTACTCTTAATGTGGATACTTTTGATAAGAGCAGATGCTCGCCAGATCTAGCTACTTGTACTCCTAGTTTGTTGCACTTGAAATCTGCAAGCCCAACCCATTAATATAACATTTTTCTTCTTTTCAGGATGTGTTTGAGATGCGCTTTGCAAAGATGCCTGATGAGCCCGAAGAGCCAGTAGTTGCTGTGTCCTCCCCTGTGGCACCACCACCCACCAAGGTGGTGGCTCCACCTTCATCTAGTGACAGCAGCAGCGACAGCTCCTCAGACAGTGACAGCTCAACTGATGACTCTGAGGAAGAGCGAGCTCAGCGGCTGGCAGAGCTTCAAGAGCAGGTACTGGCATTGCAACTGAGGAATGCTAATTGCTAGTGAATCTGGGATTCATTCACTGGGTAGGTATGAGACCAGAGTGAGATCCTTCTAAATGGAGGGAATTTTTTATTCTATGATACTGAAACCATTATGTTTCTTTTCTCTCTTACCATCTATTACAGCTTTCGTGTACTCTACAAATTCCTGCCATGGGATCAAATTAATAAGACCCTCCTTCTAAGATTAAAATAAGATCAGTGGGAGTATCCTTAGAATGTAGGTCTAAGTGCTTCTTAGCCACAGACTAAGTAGAGCCTTTTCCTCACAAGCTGTGCAAAGTTAAAGTAGAACTCTTAGGTGCAACTTTTCGTGAGAATGAAGACCAGGAAGCATTTTACGCTAGTTACCTGTGACATTTCTGTTAGCCCAGCAAAGACCCATGTCTCCCTTATACCTTCTGATCCTTTAAAGCTATGACTGACCTGCTATACCATCTCTGCATCTGCTGTGCTCTGCATGTAAGGACCTTTGCTGAGACTTAGAAGAATTGTCGTGCCTAACACCACATTGTCTGTGTATTGGAAACTTACTGACCTTTTAATTACTCATCTATATATTCTTAATTTTTCTCTATGTGGTCCTTCTAGGAAGAGTGAAACCAACTCAGACCTCTTTGAGGATTTGCTGGAGCAAAGCCCTGTCCTCTTGAGGGGAATGTAGTGACTCCTAGACTTATACTATATTCCTCAGCCCACTTCTTGGAATCTTTGTCCCCTTTGACTTTTGCCACTTGACTGTATACAGTGTAATGAGGTTCTAAATAGGCCACAAACTTCAGTTATTACCTTTGGCCTTACTAATTTCATTCTCTTGGTGTGTGTGTTGTTTTCCTCATTTCTTGACATCAAACCTGACCACTAATAGTTTTAGGCTTATCTCCAACTGATTATGTACAGGACCAGGGCAGAAAGAAGAGCCTATCAGGACCATATTTGTGATAAGCCTCTTGTCTGTCTCTTAGCTCAAGGCAGTACACGAACAACTTGCTGCCCTCTCCCAGCCTCAGCAGAACAAACCAAAGAAAAAAGAGAAAGACAAGAAGGAGAAGAAGAAAGAAAAGCACAAAAAGAAAGAGGAAGTGGAAGAAAACAAGAAAGGCAAAGCAAAGGAACCGCCTCCCAAAAAGGCGAAGAAAAATAACAGCGGCAACAACAATGCCAGGTCTGTGACTCGGCTCACTGGAAAGAGCAGGAAGGGACCTGCCTTGAGCCAGGAGAGCCATTGCGCACACTGGGTGCTTGATTTTAAAGACTCTTTCTTTAGTGTTGGCAGGTTTAGCCAGTTTATTAGTTGTCTCTTGGCCCAGTTCAACTGTACCAAGGTTGACAGTGGAGGAAGTCCCCACCAGCCCATTAACTATTGACTGCCCTTTCCCTATGAATACCTTCTGACCCTGAAATCCAGAGAGAATCAGAGGCTATTCCATGATACTGGCTAGAGGAAGTCCCAAGTTTGAATGACCATTTGTTTGTTTGTTTGTTGGGGTAATCCTTTTTTAAAGGTGTCCTGGTTGAGCTAGATGTCCAGCTCTGATTTTGTAATAACTACATATTGAGAGGATTCTCTAAGCTTTCGTTACATTTTTTCATTTGCATACTTATTTGTCTTTATAATAAGAGAGCAGAGAAAATTGTTTTTAAGAAATAATAGTTGAGGTACAGAAAAACCAGGGTCTCCAAGCTTAACTAGTCAGGTGGAGGTCTCATTGACCAGCCCTTCTAATCTCTTGAAGAGGCTTCTCCTGAATAGCTCTTAGGTGGGCTATCTTCCCCTCTTTAGTCAAGAAAAGAAGTTAGAGGTTAGGCACACTTAACTGAGTGGGTGAACAAGCAAAAGGTTCCTGCCAGTTGTCAATGTTGAGTCTATAATGACAGTTTAACATTGAACCCCCTTGGATGGTGCATTTGAAAGAACAGCTTGTATTAAAGGCAAGTTTACAGCTTTTTTCTCTTCTGTGCCTTCCTCTAACAATGTATCTTTTTGTTCTTAAGTAGCAAGAAGGAACCTATGCCTGTGAAGAACAAGCCCCCTCCCACTTACGAGTCAGAAGAAGAGGACAAGTGTAAGCCAATGTCCTACGAAGAGAAGAGACAGTTGAGTTTGGACATTAACAAGCTTCCTGGTGAGAAGCTGGGCCGGGTTGTCCATATTATCCAGTCCCGAGAGCCCTCACTGAAGAACTCCAACCCAGATGAAATTGAAATCGACTTTGAGACATTAAAACCTTCTACCTTACGAGAACTAGAACGCTATGTCACCTCATGTTTGCGGAAAAAGAGGAAACCTCAAGGTATCTTTTCCAGTCCTGCAGCTATTCTTATCTGGGGTAAAAGGAGTGTAGAACAAATGAGGTCACAAACTGAGTAGGAATTTCATTACCTCTTCCAGCCAAGAGACAGTTCACTGGTGAAAATAATACTTTAAATTCAGCTTGTGGGTTAACCTAATTATGTTTTTTAATGTTGGGTTTTTTGTCTTTTTGGAGGGGCAGTTGGGGTTAAGTGACTTGCCCAAGGTCACATGGCTAGGAGAGAGAGTGTGTGTGTTTTAAGTGCCTGAGGCTGGATTTGAACTCAGATCCTCCTGACTCCAGGTCTGATGCTCTATTCACTACACCACCTAGCCACCCCTGTGTCTGTTTTTCTTTATCTTTTGTGGTTTCCTTCCCCAGTGATTTTTTTCCCCCTTCCAGCTTCTTTAGATAACCCTATGTATGTGCACCTGCAGGTGTATGCACCCCCATACATACCCCCAAATGCCTAGGGATTAATATTGTACTCTAATCTTGACCATAAGTACTTCACTGCGGGTATTCTCTGCCAGTTCGGTATTCATTGGCTAGCCTTACTTAATTTTTTCAATATGCCTCTTTTCTACCCAGAATTTTTTAATTCAGACTCGCTTCTGGGCGAGACTTCCACAAGAAATAGTCATCTGACAGTCATTCAGCTATAAAATAAGCCCAGCCATATGGATCATAACTATCTTGGTCTATTCCTCTGGGGTATGATAAATTTCTATTTGAACCCATTATTGCAGCTCCATTTTGGTCTGAATAATCTGATAAATCCTTTTTTCTCCTATAAGGGTGCTGCCGAATACCTTGCAATAGGATGGGTATTGTGGGCAGATGGGCAATATATGATATTGGAGTTACATCCTGTGCAGGTTGCCCTCAATGTAGAACTAATAGAAAATTAGCTATTCTAATGTTCTGTACCCAAATTGCACCAGTCAATTCAATAAGCATTTATTAAGTTACTTCTTTATGCCATCTAGGGGCTGGTATGTGGTACATAGATAAGCACTGGACTTGGGGTCAGGAAGACTCATCTTCCTGAGTTAAATCTAGCTTCAGACACCTCTGTGTGACCCTGGGCTATGTTTGCCTCAGTTCCTCATCTATAAAATGAGCTGGAGTATCTTTGCCAAGATAACCCCAAATGGGTTCCCTAAAGAGTCAGACAAGACTGAAAAAACAGCTCATCAACAATATGTGCCATCCACTGTGCTAAGCCCTGGGGAATAAAAAGGAAAGCTCCCCCAAAGAACCCATTCCTTGCACTCAGTGTTTACAGTGAATTGTGTCCAAAAAGCGTTGCCAGGCAGATAGGAGCAGTGTGCTATGATAACCTTTTAAAATGTTTCCTGAGGGCATTCTTTGTTATTGTTTGAGTTTTTAATGTTAAAACCTCAGCATTTTGTTGTAAGTATCTTATTGTCTTAGCCCAGACAGATCTTATTTTAATAAAGGCCAACAAAATTAACCTCTCTCCTCATACCAATCCCCCCCCCCAAAAAAAATTCTTACTTAGACCCAGATTCGAGTTTATTATTATCTTTGTAGTAAACTCTAGTGTCTTGATAGAAATTTTCACCTTGTTACAAAGTTAAAATTCATATGATAAAGACTCAAAAAGATTGGATTTGAGAGGTTGGATTTCCTTTACAAATAGAGAGCCAGATCCTCACTTTACTTAGCAACTGCAATCCCTGCTTAGTGATTTCTAAGTTGACGTTACCTAGAATTTGTATCAGGAATTTAAATGGTTATCTAAAATCTTACCTTCTCTCTATCTACTCACGTAAATTGGGGGGTAAGGGCAGAGGGCCTTGCCCAGGGTTGGACCTAACTCCATTTTTCCTCTGTTAAAAACAGTAAATTGGTATCAGAGAGTTTCTGGTTGTTAGTAAGGAATTTCCCGACCTCTGAAAATACCTGGCTTTTTCCAATTTAGAATCAGCCACCTTCTACTCTAACAGAAGTATTTGATGGCAGGAGGCCACAAACACAAAAAAACTGAACTCTTTATATACAGTAGCCTGTTAAAATTCCTGAATCCCTAATTTGAAGAGAGGGTAGTTTGGAAAATTAGGGAAAATAATTATTTCTCTACTTGACTCCAACAACAGTCACCCTAATCCGAACTGCAACAGATGAATTCAGTAACCATAACTGTAGCTGAAATTTCAGTAGCTCCTAATGTTAGTTCTCTAGGTTTTTCCAAGGCAATAGTACCTTTGGACTTATTGTTTGTTTTTTTTAAAGAATTGTGCTTCCTTCTTTGCTAAGTAGTTGTCTGTGGCTTGGTTGAAATATGCCCCCTTTTCCACCTTCCAGTTTATTTAGAAAGGTATATATACACATAAAAGGTATTGCATTATCTTCTACCCCTGTTGGACACTATTTTGCTATTGTCTTGTTGCAGCTGAGAAAGTGGATATGATTGCGGGGTCCTCTAAGATGAAGGGCTTTTCATCTTCAGAGTCTGAGAGCACCAGTGAATCCAGCTCTTCTGACAGTGATGACTCAGAAACAGGTTAGATCCAGCTTATCTAAAGCCTCCCAACCTTTTCAACCCTGCTTATGTTCTTTATAAATGTGTCAGTACCAATGATAACTGCTTTTCTGAGGATGATAATAATAGAGAGGGACAATAAGTAAAGTGTTAACTCTGTGTATTTCAGTTAACCTGTATATTATTTCTTGTATGGGGACATTAGACATGTGAATTCTAACCCCAGGCTCCTGACAAATTATTTCTCCCAGTTGGCAGCTGGTTTTGTTAGTTTGTTTTGTTATGGTTTTTGTTTGGTTTTGATTTTTGGACTAGAAACAAAAGAGACCACATTTTAACCACCATGATTTATGCCATCCTCTATATTAGAGACCTCCTAGCTTCTGGGTCTTTTTTAGCTTCTTACTATCTGTGTTATCTTGGATAGATGGGGAAAATAATAACCTGTTCTATCTATCTCACAGAATCATTATGATGAGTTTCTTTTGTCAGCCATACACTATATATAAATATAAGATTATTGTCATAATTAGGGTAATGATCAAAGTATGCCTGATGCTTTTGTTAAGTTTGGTGATATTATGACTGGGCAAGTAGAACAGAATATTGGTACTAGCCCTGTGGTGTGATGGAGCAGGGGACTCCTATCATAAAATACTTTTTAAAACTAGAAGGGCCCTTACAGACAATATTGGGGTTTTTTTTGTTATTTTTTTTAAACAAATGCTTTATTAACTTCTGTTTTACATCATTCATTTCCGCCAGATTTTGAGTTACAATCATTTTCCCCCCATTATTCCCCTACCCAACCTCCCAGAATAGCAGTCCCACAAGATCTCGCTTCCTCCAATCTGCTCTCTCCCATACCTTCTCCCATACCCCCTTCGACTTTTCCGTTAGAGGAAGGTGAATCTTTGTGTCCCAATGCCTGCACATCTTATCTCCCAATTATAAGCAAAAGAGTATTAATAATAGTATTTATATATATTTGAAACATTTAATGTTAAGACCTCGAATTTCAGATCCATTTCCTTCCTCCTTGTCACCCATTCCCTCTGGGGAGATAAGTAATTCAGTATATGTTGTACATGTCTAGCTATGCAAAACATTATCATAGTAGATATATTGTACAAGGCTGCTTATAATTCCCTCCCACTCATCCCACCCCCAACCTGGTCCATTCCCTACGTGATCCTGTCCCTCTTCTAGAGTGGGTAGTTCCAACCTCCCCTCTCCCCAAGGATGCCCTCCCATTCATCATCCCTCCTCTCATCCCCCTTCCCCCTATCCTGCTGCAGGTTGAGATATCCCATTTACTATGTATGTCATTCTCTCCCTGAACCAAATTCAATGAGAATGTGGTTTTGCCTTTTTTGCCTTCCTATTCTCCCCCTCCCTTGCAACCACTTCCCTTTGCTTCTTCTACATGAGATAGTTTACCCTACCCTGTCTCTCCCCATCTCCTCTTGCCACTTTCCTCTCTCACCTCATAATTTCATCCCTTGAGTACTCTCCCTTCCCAACAAAATCAACCTATGCCCTCTATCCATATATAACTGTAACCATATACACACACATTCACATATGTATTCATATGACCACACCCCCTTCTTCCATTATTTTCATAGTGAGAAAGATATCATCAGTCACAGTTATTGCTTTTCCATATAGGAATGTAAATAGTTCAACTTTGATAAGTTCCTTTTGATTTCTTTTCCCTGATTACCTTCTCAGGCATCTCTTACTTCTTGCATCTGGATGTCAAATTTTCTATTCAACTCTGGTTTTTTCCTTAAGAATGCTTGAAAGTCCTCTATTCCACTGAATGACCATATTTTCCCCTGAAACAAAATACTCAGTTTTGCTGGGTAGGTGACCCGTGGGTTCATTCCCAGTTCTTTTGCCCTCTGGAATATCATATTCCATGCCCTTCAATCCCTCAGTGTAGAAGCCGCCAGGTCCTGGGCTATTTGGATTATGTTTCCACAATATTGAAATTGTTTCTTCCTGGCTGCTTGAAGTATTTTCTCCTTGATCTGGGGATTTTGGAACCTGGCTATAATATTCCTGGGAGTTTTCTTTTTGGGGTCTTTTTCAAGAGGTGATCAGTGGATTCTTTCAACCTCTATTTTGCCCTCTGGATCTAAAACATCAGGGCAGTTTTCCTTGAGAATTTCTTGAAGGGTGATTTCTAGGTTCTTTCCTTGATCATGGCTTTCAGGTAGTCCAATAATTTTTAAATGTCTCTTCTGGATCTATTTTCCAGGTCATTGGTTTTTCCCATGAGATATTTCACATTGCCTTCTAATCTTTCATTTGTTTTTATCTGCTTAACAGCATCTTGATTTCTCATAAAGTCATTAGCTTCCATTTGCTCCAGTCTAACTCTGAAGGAATGAATCTCCTCAGTGAACTTCTGAGACTCTTTTTCCATCTGGCAAATTCGACTTTTTAAGGCATTCTTCTCCTCATTGCCCTTTTGGGCCTCCTTTGTCATTTGAGTTAGTCTATTTTTTAAGGTGTTGTTTTCCTCAGTCAGGCTGTTGACCCTCATTTCATACTTTTCCTGCATCCTTCTCATTTCTCTTTCCAATTTTTCCTCCACTTCTCTTATTTGATTTTTAAAGTCCTTCTTAAGGTCCTCTATGGCCTGCAACCCGCTCATGGTTTCCCCTGGGGCTTTTGGAGCAGGACTTCTGACCTCACAGTCCTTTTCCTGCTCTATGCCCCCAAAATAGGAGTCTAGGGTTGCATTTTTCTGTTTCCTTTGCCTTGGCATGTTGCCACTTAATTACTTGACTTTTGGGCTTGTTGCCACACTATGGCTTTAAGGCCAGATAGAGGAATTTTCGTCCCGAACGTGTGGGGGGCAACTTCCGTTTCTGGCAAGCTGTAAACCCACCCACGACTTCCACCCTAGATCACAATCCAGATCCAGGGAGGTTAAAGCAAGAGCGATTACCCCCCAAGACTGATCGCTGGATCTCCCTACAAATTTGCAGGCTGGGAGCGGGAGCTGCCTCTGAAAACTACAAAATGGCGTTTGTCCTCAGCGGCTTCTAGCCCCCAGGGGAGGGAGCCGACGCATTCCCTAATACCAGTCCCAAAGTCCATAGGACACTAACCTCTTACTTTGTCCTAGGCAAGTCTATGTTGATAATTCTGGAGTCGCCACAGCTCCTGGTGTTCTGGGGTTCCTCCAGCTGGCTGCTGGCCCTGCCGCCCTGGGGCTAAAACCTCGGCTCATGCAGACCTGGGCTCAGCTCGGCTCGGCTCCTGCGCTCTGCGCGCTGCATGCTGCCAGGTCCCAGACCACTGCGCTAGTCCTTCCTGCAGGGCTACTGGGCTGTCCTCAGCGGGAGTTTAGCTTCTCTGTGTTGTTCTGTGGGAGCTGGGGCTCCAGAAGTTGTTCAGAGTCCCCTTTTACATCGTTTGGGGGGAATGTGGGGACAGAGTGGCTTGGATGAGCTGTTTCTACTCCGCCATCTTGGCTCCGCCCCCGACAATATTGTTTATATTCCTGAATCCTGTCTCCTACCTCTAAACATCCATTTTATAGTGGATAAACTAAGACCAAGAGAAGGTCAGTAGTTTCAGTAGGGATATGTATAATGTTTAATAAGTTGGTGGGTAGGGGGGATGTGTACACACACTTTTAAATTTAATCTTTGTTAACATTTTCTTCATCATTTTATTGTCTAGACATTCAACAAAACAATAAATCAACCCCTGAAAATTTCCCAAGTTGATCCAGAATACTACTGGCTTGTGATCAAATAGAAATCTATAATTCAACTGGACATGGATTCTGCCTTCATTTTCTTAGGCATTTGGTAGACCAGCAACTGTCTTCATTTGCTGTCTTCAGGCCCTGAACCATTGTGCTGGGCTCACTCATCCTTTGCTTGTAACCAAGCGGAACAGGGTAGCCTCCATCAAAAGAAAACCTTGCTACTATCTAGGTATAGGTGTTTCATGAGGTCCTCGGCCTAACTTTGGACATAAAGCTCAACCTAGTGGCCTTGGGGTAAGAGGATAGCTATCTAAACTTGTGAGTTTTTCATTCTGGATAATTTTTATTAGTATTTTTATTTTAAATACCATATAAAAAGAGGATTTCCATTTGGTGTTGAATAGAAGATTATTCATCAAACTCTCTTATATATTTATATGAATATATATTCAATATAATATATATATTCATCAAAATCTCTTATATAGATCTTACCTTTATTTTTAAATATTCAGTGTGTACTATAAATTGCTACACAACTTCAGTGGGACTCTCATTACTTGCTGGACAGGCCTTCTCTTGTACTTCTATTGACTCCTTAGTTTATTTCAGACAAGATGATTTCAGACGTTTTTCATATCATCTTAACCATAACCATTTCCCTGTACTAATGTAGGTGATCTAACTTCCTGCTTAACTACCAACACTGAAGCCAGAAGATTCTTTGGCTTCTTTCTTTCGTTTCTCAAACTTTTGTCAGTATCTTTTCTGTTCTCCAATTATGGATATTCCTGAGACTAATTCCTTTGATCTGTTCCTTCCTGACTCTCATAAGAGATTTCTGGTAGTCATTCCCTTTGTCTTGTTCATTTTCAATATCTTCTATGACCCTGGCTTTTTACTGTTTTTCCAAAATCTTCTGTACCTAGTGCCTCCATTTCTCACTACTCACCTTCTTTTCAATCTCTCATTTTCTATTTTAATGTAACACTACCACTCTGCTGAAACTGCCCTCTGCAAAACTTCATTGTTTCCTTTTCAGTCTCCATTCTCCTCAGTCTCTGCAGCTAATCACATTCTTGACTAGCAATAGGTCAAATCATCTATCACCAACACTATTTCAGTAACCACTTCATGGAACTCTCAGCTTCTAGGACTTGCTCTTTCCTCCTTGTAGATCTTATTATGACACATTTGTGATGATGTCATTCTCTTGCTCAAAAACCTTCAAACTATATTGATAGTTGTTCCTAGACTTAACATTAAGTCTTTGACCTCTGTGCATTTGAACAAGCCATGTCCTGTGCCTGCACACTACATTATCTCCATCTCTTAGAACCTTTATTGGATACCATCATGGGAAGACTTTTCTCATCCTCCACCTCTACCCCCTCCATCCATTTGTTCTCTGTCCACAATCCATCTTGTCCTCTACTCATTTGTGTACATGCTGTATTCTCTCCATAAAATGTAAACTCTTTGTGTGAGGGCAGGCAGGAAGAGTTTGGTTTTTGACTCTTTGCTTGACACACAGAGAGGCTTTAAAAGTATTTGTTAAGATAATAACCCCACCAAAATACCACAATCTCCTGCTTTTTGTATCACTACTTCTCCATTGGCTCCAAATCATTTTAATACATGAACATGGGTATTTCTCAAGTTTTTTATCGTCAACCCTTTTTTCTTTTTAAAATTACCTTGTCAATATCATTCACTCTCACTGTATCAACTACCAACTCTATCCAGCCAAGTCCTAAACAATTATAATTCTCCCTAGGGAAGAGGCAGCTAGCTAGCTGGTGAAGCAGTGAAGAGAGCTCTGGGCCTGGAGTCAGGAAGACCTATGTTCAAATACAACCTCATATACTTAATAGCTGTGTGTCTGGGAAAGTCACTCAACCTCTGCTTCAGTTTCCTTAACTATAAATGGGAATAATAGCACTTATCTCCTCACTGGGATGTTGTAATTATCAAATGTGATAATATTTGTAAAAGTTCTTAGCACTGTGCCTGGCCCATAGCAGATGCTATATAAATGCTTACTGTCTTCCTCCACCCTCCTTTTGAGGTCCAAATCTGCATCTTCCTCAAGGAAAATAGGAGGGCAACAAATACTTCACATTCAGCACATCCAAAACTGTGTTCATTGTCTTTACCTTTAAATCTGCTGTTGCCATTTATATCTATGGTAATACCTTTCCCTTGGGATTGTCAAAGTAACTCTTTTCACCTCCACTCAGTTACTAGGTTCCTTCTGTTATTTGTTAATAGTATCTCTTCAACTCCATTCCTTCTTGCCATTGTCACTCCCTAATAATGGTCCTCATGTAGATCTCATTTGTTCAGTTACACTAGCTTCTTCCAAGATCTTCCAGCCTCCACTCTCAGGTCACTTCACTCATTGGGCCTTAATTTCCACATCTTTTAAACATTAGGGGGTTATGCTAAAATCCTTAAAAGGTTTCTTCCAACCCTAAACTCTGTGAATCATTTTAGATAACTTTCTATGCTGGTATTCTTATTGTGAATTCCATAAGGGTATGTAAATGTTATCTAACTGTTTTGTCTTTCCTAGTATAGTTTTTTATATATAAGCTCTTAATGAATATTTCTATTATATTACCACATCTTAGAAACTGTCCCCTTCTTTCCAATTTTAGCACCACGACTCTGTAACCTCTCATCTCCTCTTGCCTGAATTACTGCAGTACTTCTACATATCTCCCTGCCTAGAGTCTTTCACCATTTTAATCCATTCTTTGCATAGCTAACAAAGTAATTTTCCTAAGGTAAAGATCTGGCCATGTCATACTCCCCATTCCCCATTCCTTTCATTAAACTCTAGAGGTTTCCTCTTCTCTCAAATATAAAATGCATTTGTTTGCCTGGAAGGGAGGGAAGAAAAGAAAATTTAATGAGCCATCTGAAGTTTTTTGTGATTTTGGTTTTTTGTTCTTGTTTTTATTTTTGTGAGGCAATGGAGTTAAATGACTTTCCCAGGGTCAAATAGCTAGTAAGTTTTGAGTGTCTGAAGCCAGATTTGAACTCTGTTCCTCTGGACTCAAGGACCAATACTTATCAACTGTACCACCTAGCTGCCCTTCCTTTGAAGTTACAGACATTATACACATTCTGTATTCAAAATTGAACAAGAGTTTAGAATTTAGACCACAATTCAATTATCAGTTTGCTTCATCAGAAAGTACTGTAGTTGTTTAATTTTTGGACCATCCTTAGAAATTTATTTCCCTAAAACCATTCAGTCCTTTTTTTGACCACAGCCTCTAAATGATATTCTAGTTGTTCGTAGGTGACATCAAGATAATCTTGACATATTTTCTTCTCTTTATTCTTTTCATTAATCTAATGGTTCTTGACTGGGATGGGGGTTGGGGTGAAGTGCTCTGTGTATTTCTTTTTAATACTTCAATATCTATATTTCAGTATAATTTATTTCTTTTGTAATTCCATGCATTTTATTATATATTTTTCTATTACCTTTTTATTTTTTAATTTTTTAAGGCTTCTGGGAAACTTCAGAGGTAGGAGAGGGGGGTTGTAGCAGCAAGCACCCCAACATTCCCAAGATGGCTGCCAACACAGGTTCTTAGATCTGCTTTTCTAAAGGAAAGCACCTCAAAATGGGTTAACAAGCTTACTTTAATCAAACATATATCATTTACCTAGTTCAGGGGGAAAAGGTCAGCACCCAGAAATTCAGAGAAACAGACAGATCAAGCAGACAGGCTTCCAAACTGCCCAACCATTACATCCATACCAAATCACAGTTACCAGAGAGGGAAGCATCAACATCTGGGTTTTCAAAGCTGGGGGGGCTCTCAACAACAGCTGCCCAGAGTCTCATCTGGTCAAATCACACAACACTTCTTAAAGTGAGCCCCAAAGCAAAGCCTCCCATCAGGGTTTTATAAGCCTTCCTCTGGCTCAGAGATTGTAACAACCTTCTTGACCCACTGACCAATCACAAAGTATCAAGGTGTGGGCATTCCTAAAAAAAGCAAGCCTCTTGCCACAGGCTCTGTGTGACCACATTCAACCTATTAGGGGGCAGAGTATATTTTCAAATCTAGGAAAGTTCTCAGAGTCTCTCTTAAACCTATCAAAGGGCCTAGGGGCAGGGAAGATCTTTAAATTTACATTTCCATTACAATTGGCCCCAAGATCTTTCATGCCTTTAGCATAGTCAATTTACATTTGAATTAGAACTAACCATCTCTTAGGTGGAATTTTCTAGGTACTTAAATAAGGTAACCAAAGTGGCCACTGGGCCTTAAACACAAAGTACATTGCATTACCACATCAATTCAAAACTAGAGTCCAAATAAAGTTTTCTTGGGAGGAGGGGGTTGTCCTCCTCACACAGCTCCTGCCCCTGCTTCCAAGTCCAGAGAGGGGGCTGGGCAACAAAACCAAGGTGGGGTTCTTGGGGGTCCATGGCACTTACCCCATCCACCATAGTCACAAGTCCATCCTCCCCCTGGGTCCCAAACTGTGGGATGCTGCAAGGAAACACATTCAGTGCCCCTGCTTTGCTGCACAATCCTTATCTTGTCCTGTGGCTAAATTCTAAACTCCTAGGTTCCTTCTCCCCCTGCAGAAGGCAGCTCCTGGCTTCTCCACAGGTCTCCATGCAGGCAGCTCACCATTTCTGCTCTCAGCTCAGTGAAGTCAGCATGCAGGCCATGCTTCTCTCCTGCTCCATGGCTCCACAGAGTCACAGCTACCACAAATTGGAAACAAACAATTATCTGAGCCACCTTTTACTCTGCAGATTCCATCCTTGTCGCCATTTGTAGCAGCAAGCACCCCAACATCCCCAGAATGGCTGCCAACACAGGTTCTTAGATGTGCTTTTCTAAAGGAAAGCAACTTAAAATGGGTTAACAAGCTTACTTTAATCAGACGAACATATCATTTACCTAGTTCAGGGGGAAAAGGTCAGCACCCAGAACTTCAGAGTATACAGACAGAAGTTTCAAAACAGAGAAACAGACAGATCAAGCAGACAGGCTTCCAAACTGGCCAACCATTACATACATCCATACCAAATCACAGTTAACAGAGAGGGAAGCATCAACATCTGGGTTTTCAAAGCTGGTGGGCTCTCAATAGCTGCCCATGGTCTCATCTGGTCAAATCACACAACACTTCTCAAAGTGAGCCCCCTGTTATACATATATATATATTTAAGTACATTCTGAGAATAAGGTGCATAAGCTTCACCAGACTACCAAAAGGATCTATGAAACAAAAAGATTAAGAACTATAGCTCTAATTGGTCAAGGCATGGAAAAAGACTACTACTCTTAAAGTAGATTAAATAGTTCTTAAGTAAGAATCGCATTTTTTTCCTTAAGGATTGCCTTCCTGAACTTTCACCCAGTTTACCTTTAGTAAAGGTTTAGTGATGGTATTGTTTAGGAATTTTGAGTTAACAGAAACACTGATAAGGATTTCCTGTCTTGGAATGACCAAGGACTTTAGACTGAAGTACTGATCTAATATTGTTTGGTAACATATAACTGTAAGACTGGTGACACTAGCACACTGGAGGGCTGCTAGCGCAGACTGACTCTTGATCTGGTCAGACAGAAAGACAGCTTCAGAGGGATTAATAATCTTGCTTTATTCTAGTCCACTCTTCTCACAAGTTGCTGATAATGGGAGCACCAACTCCTACAGCATTCCATAAGCACCTTCTCGAAGGGGCGACAGCTACCCCTCTGTCTCAGTGAATTGAGAGAGGCACAAATTGTGCACTCCCTTAAGTCCCCTCAAGCCTCAGTGGGGGCTGGTTTAGGCAAGCACAGATTCCTCCCAAGCCTTGATGGGGGCTGATCAAGGCACACATAGCATTCCAGCTTGTCCATTCAACCCTAAAAGTTCCCCACTCACTGACCAGAGCCTACCTCTTTTATAGGGTAGCAGCACAGTTACAGTGGATGTTTATAATTTAAGCACAAATGTTTATATTATTTCTCATTGTATAATGCTGCACAAGCATGATGTAGATGTTTTGAACTATAATCATGACAACTCATATCTAATACCTGGCAGCAAGAGATTGTTATGACTATGGGTCCTGGGAAACTTAGAAAGAATAAGAAAAATCTACTTTACACACACTAAAATCCACCTTAAAATAACCTTAAGAGAGAGAGTGGTGGTTATTCTGCTTCCACACAGAAAAGATCCTGAAAGGGAAAGTTTATGCTTTCATAGTTTAAGAGATTCTGAGGTGATTCTTATTTTATATACAATCTTAAATACACATCTTTGGGGGATATAAAATGTCTTGCTGATGAATTTAGGTTTCTAGGCATTTTTTCCAGCTGTTACCTGATATGCAAAGTGGTCTACAAGTCAAGTTCTTAATCTGTTTGTGAAATGTTGAAGGTTTTTCTGATTTTTTATTTGGGTATACAATTGGGTAGCACTCTTGAGATAAGGTAAGCTATCACTCAGTTGTGAGGTTCCAAACCTCACAATCTTCCTACAGGATGATAGCTCTTGTTATTATTTTTAAAAATTATCCTGCTTGCTTGTTGGTAAAAGAGAAGCTTGGCTTGTCTCAGTAACTTAAATAAGTGGCTCAAAGTAAAAAAAAAAACCTTAATTAAAATTGTTTATCCTTATTCCCTAAGACCTCAACAAAAACTAGATGATTATTTAAAAAACAACTGTTTTTTTCAATACTTTTCCACAGTGTTAAAATAAATGGCAAAAAAAATTTTTTTTTTCTATATCTCTTTATTTTATACTTAAACTTCAAAAAACAATTAACTTCACTGGTTGCTTCTGTTTCCTTAATTCCCATTTTCTTAGTTCTTTGTAATCTGGATTTCATACCCAGCACTTGACTAAAACTAGTCTCTTTAACATTACTTACAACCTCTCAATTGCCACATCCAAAGATCTTTTCTCAGTCATCATTGTTCTGTGGCATTTGACGCTATTGACCGCCACCTTCTTCTAGATGCTTTCTCTTCATGGATATTTGTGATGATGGTAGTTCTTGTAGATCATTTAGCATAATGTCTGTCACATAGTACACAATAAATGTTTGTTCCCTCCTCTGCCTTTACAGTATGACTCCATCTAATCTTTCTAGATCAATTTTCCATTATTTCCCTTCTTGCACACCATGTTCCAGCCAAATTGCTTGACTTGCAGTTATCTATACCTGACAGTCCATCTTTTCTTACCATGCCCTTGCAAAAGCTATTCCCCATTCCTAGAATACTCTTCATCCACATCGCCTCCCTGTTAGAGTTCCTAATCAATCTTCCTTTAAGATTTAGTCCAAGTGGTATATGGAAAACTTTTCCAGGTCGATCTCACCAGTAAGTTATCTGTGCCCACTGTGAAATTGCTTTGTGTTCATTTGAACAGCTTTAAAATTTTCTTTCCTATGTGCTTGTTTTTCTGTGTTTTAAATATGCCTTAAATTTCTTGAGAACAAAGCCTTTTTTTAGTTTTATTGTTGTTTCTTCTGTGTCTAGCACAGTTCCTTGTATGTAGTAAGTTCTTAATAAATGCTTACTGCATTGAATTAGAAAAATGGGATTTGCTGGTGGTTCTTTGTGCAAATGATGAACATCTTTTGGCATGGAGAACTTTTTGAGTAGTAGTGGAGAAAATCAACCTTATATTTGGAGTCCAAATTCTTTTATTGCTACCAATTTATCTTTGTAACCTTGGGCAAGTCTTGTAAGTTTCTGGGACTTCATCTTTAAAAGAAAGAAGTTAGAAGGAAAGGTCTCTTTTAAGCTCTAAATCTTATGATACTAAATCCCAGAAAACCATTTTAGTCCTCAATATTTGACTTTTAGTTCAAGGCACATTTTCTTCCTGTATCTTTTTTTTTTTTTTTGAAATCTTAATGTCAGACTCCTCTTACAAGTACATTTGTGTTTTAGGAAATAGATTCCTTCTCATTCAAACATCGGAACGTTATTTGCTTTTCAATAAAACTCCTCATTGTTGGAAGCAGAATTTCTTTTTGCTGTTAATTCTCAATTATCTTTGATAAAAATTTAATTTTCTTTATAATTGAAACCCATATTTCATTGTACATCAAACTCAGGACTTTCTTATATAAATTCACCTTGGCCAACATTGCTTTATAATAACATAATTAATTATAACCAAACTCTACTATAAAGTTATGAAATCCTCCTATGAATCTTAACAGTGACCAATTTATAATCTTGGGAGACAGCTTGATAGGATAGAAAGAACACTGGATTTATAGTAAAGGTGCCTGGGTTTGAAATCTTTGGTCTACCACTTATTACTTGTTTCAGCTTGGACAAATCATTTAACTTCTCTAGGCTTCAGTCTCCTCATCTGTAAAATGAAAGCAATGTAATAGAAGACATCTAGCATCCCTTCTCTCTTTAAATCTGTTATCATTTTTTCTTCTAACAATCTATCATCATTCTCTTAATTTAAATATTGTAATCAGCCTTGGTGCTTGCAATGTAAATATCTGGCCAAAAACAGCTCTCAGCTCTAGGTTATCCCTCAGGACATGGCAAATTCATTATCATTGATTCTTTTTTTTTTTTTTTAACAAATGTTTTATTAACTTCTGGTTTACATAATTCATTTCCGCCAGATTTTGAGTTACAATTTTTTTCCCTACCCACCACCCCAGAATAGCAGTCCCACAAGATATCCCCTCATCCAATCTGTTCTCTCCCATATCTTCTCCCATACCCCCTTTGACTTTACCATTAGGGCAAGGTGAATCTCTGTGCTCCAATGCTTACACATCTTATCTCTCAATTACATGCAAAATAGTATTAATAGTAGTATTTATATATACTTGAAACATTTAATTTTAAAACCTTGAATTTCAGATCCATTCCCTTCCTCCCTTGTCACCCACTCACTTTGGGAAGATAAGCAATTCAGTATGTGTTGTACTTACGTAGCTATGCAAAACATTACCATAGTAGATATATTGTAAAAGACTGCTTATATTTCCCTCCCACCCCCCACCTGGTTTATTCCCTACTTTGATCCTGTCCCTCTTCAAAAGTGGGTACTTCCAACCTTCCATCATCCACCCTTTCATCTCCCTTCCCCCTACTCTCCTGCAGGGTGAGATAACCCATTTAGTATGTATGTCATTCTCTCCCTGAGCCAAATTCAGTGAGAATATGGTTTTGCCTTTTTGCCTTCCTGTTCTTCCCCTCCCCTGCACCATTTCTCCTTGCCTCTTCTACATGAGATAGTTTACCCCACGCTATCTCTCCCCATCTCCTCTTGCCTTATTCCTCTCTCACCTCTTAACTTCACCCCTTAAGTATCTTCCCTTCCCACTAAATTTGACCTGTGCCCTCTATCCCTGTATACCTGTAAACATATATACACATATTCACATATGTATTCATATGCCCATATACCCTTCTTCCATTATTTTCATGATGAGAAAGGTTTCATCAGACACAGTTATTGTTTTTCCATGTAGGAATGTAAATAGTTCAACTTTGATAAGTTCCTGTTGATTTGTTTTCCCTGATTACCTCCTCAAGCATCTCTTGCTTCTTGTGTCTGAATGTCAAATTTTCTATTCAACTCTGATTTTTTCCTCAAGAAAAATGCTTGACAGTCCTCTATACCACTGAATGACTATATTTTCCCCTGAAACAAGATATACTCAGTTTTGCTGGATAGGGGATTCTTGGTTTTAATCCCAGCTCTTTTGCCCTTTGGAATATCATATTCCATGCCCTTCCATCCTCAGTGTAGAAGCTGCTAGGTCCTGTGATATTCTGATTGTGTTTCCACAATATTGAAATTGTTTCTTCCTGGCTGCTTGGAGTATTTTCATCTTGATCTGGGGATTCTGGAACCTGGCTATAATATTCCTAGGAATTTTCATTTTGGGATCTTTTTCAGGAGGTGATCAGTGGATTCTTTCAACCTCTATTTCCCCCTCTGGGTCTAAAACATCAGGGCAATTTTCCTTGAGAATTTCTTGAAGGGTGATTTCTAGGTTCTTTCTTTGATCATGTTTTTCAGGTAGTCCAATAATTTTTAAATTATCTCTCCTGGGTCTATTTTCCAAGTCAGTGGTTTTTCCCATGAGATATTTCACATTGCCTTCTATTCTTTCATTTGTTTGGATCTGCTTAATAGTGTCTTGATTTCTCATAAAGTCATTAGCTTCCATTTGCTCCAGTCTAACTCTGAAGGAATGAATCTCTTCAGTGAGCTTTTGAGATAATTTTTCCATCTGGCAAATTCAGCTTTTTAAGGCATTCTTCTCCTCATTGCCTTTCTGAGCCTCTTTTGCCATTTGAGTTAGTCTATTTTTTAAGGTGTTGTTTTCCTCAGTCAGGCTGTTGACTCTCATTTCATACTTTTCCTCCATCCTTCTCTTTTCTTTTCCCAATTCTTCCTCCACTTCTCTATTTGGCTTTTGAAATCCTTCTTAAGGTCCTCTATGGCCTGTAACCTGCTCATATTTTCCTTTGGGGCTTTTGGTGCAGGATTTCTGACCTCACAGTCCTCCTTCTGTTCCATGCTTTGATCCTCTTTGCTCCCAAAATAGGAGTCTAATGTTGAATTTTTCTGCTTATTTTGTTTCCTTTGCCTAGGCATGTTGACACTTAATTACTTGACTTTTGGGCTTGTTGCCACAGCAGGACTCTGCCACCAGACAGGGGAGCTTCTGTCCCAAATGTTGGGGTCTTCACAACTTCCGGAGGTATTAGTTGGGTGGCCTCTGTGAAGCCTCCACATGCTCCAGCAAGCTGGATACTCACCCCATGACCTCCCCCAGAGACCACAATCCGGATCCAGGGAGGTTAAAGCAAGAGCGATTACCCCCCAAGACAGATCACTGGCTCTCCCTACAGTTTGCAGACCAGGAGCTGAAGCTGCCACTGAAGCTGCAAAATGGTGTCTATTCCATGTCTCCTCAGCCACTTTTCGCCCCCAGGGGAAGAAGCCTATGCCTTTCCCAAATACTGGTCCCAGAGTCTAAAGGGCATTAACCTCTTACTTTGTCCTAGGCATATCTGTGTTGCTTATTCTGGAGTTGCCACAGCTGCTGTTGTTTTGGGGGTCCCTCCAGGGGACTGCTGGCCAGGCCGCCCAGGGGCTAAAACCGAGACTGAGGCGGGCCCATGTTCACCTCCCAGAGTGCTGCGCTGGCCATTCCCTGCATTGCTGCCCAGCTGTCCTCAGTGGGAGGTTAGCTTCTCTGTGTTGTTCTGTGGGTGCTGGAGTTCCAGAAGTTGTTCAGAGTCCACCTTTTATGTGGTTTGGAAGTGGTGTCGGGGAGAGCACCTTGTTAGTGTTGTTTCTACTCCGCCATCTTGGCTGTGCCGCACCGCCGCCCCTCTCTGCCCCCCCCCAAGCATTGATTCTTAATGTCACCATTATTTTGGAATCAGTCCCAAAATACTCTTTAGTAAATGTGGAAGTTTGTATACATTACGTCAAGTCAAAAAGTATTTGTAAGTACCTACCCTATAATAAGGGACAAGTAGGTGGAGTTGTGTTTATTTAATATGTTACATCTGAGAATACTGGTAATGGATCAAAAAATAGAGTTCAGTAAAAAATTATGAGAGGTTTCTCTGATTATGATTGTCCAATCAAATTCCACTGAATTCTTGGCCTCTGCTTAAATATTTTAGTGAAATGTATTGCTTGTTGATACACAAGCATTTATTTAAATTCTTATGGGCTAGGCACTATACTAAGTATCTCTTCATTATTCCTATGAAGTTAATCTCCACAAGGCATACCTTTGTAGTCTTAATTCTTCAATTTACTTAGCACTATGAATTACAAGTTAAAGGCTTTCTAGACTCACCAGCAGATGGAGTCCTTGCCAAGCATGAGAATGATTTGCACTATTTAAAAGCTGTGATTCTTTCTCAAGGATTGCTCTTGCCTTTACTCTTTACTCTTAAATCAGATTGTGGGATTGAAGAGCTGTATTTTTTTTTTGATCCAATTAACATTCTTTTTAGTTCCTGTGTCTTTCTCTCCTTTCTAGACAGTTCTTACATGAATTTTTATTCTCATTTTTTAGCACCCATATTGTTTCTAATAGTTCAAACAAAGAAAAGGTCTTGCACTTCTGAGTTATGTGGCACCTTCTTTCTCTGAAGGACTTCAAATGACTGAAAACTCCCAAATCTATAATCAGCAGGATACCTCATCATTTTTTAAAAATGCATCTTTTAAAGGTTATGGACAGTAGGTCTGAAGTGTTTGTTGCTAATCATAAATCCAAACACCTTGTCTAAATCATAGTTAGATCTGAATTATATTCCTTAGAATGTTGCCTTTGTTCTATTATCTGAAGAGTCCTATAGAACTTATTGCTTCTCAATACGTTCCTTAAATAGTGTTTCCCATGGAATAACATTGTCTCTGCAACCTTTGCAGTGATAGTTAGCATTGAGTTCGTCTTTCCTACCTTCCTCACCCAATGAGGACCTTTGCTTTCCATCAGTGGCAGGGAGGAGGGAGAAGATTTGGCAGCTTATCCAGAGCTCTATGGCTGCTGGCACAATTTTTTTCTTCCTTTTTTTTATTTTAAAAGGAAAAAAACGATTGTGCAGTAAGTAATGTGAGAATCCTGGGAACAGCTGTCCTAGCTTGTGGAAGAGAATGAGATTTATGATCTTCCAGTTATCTTTAAAACTCCCAACAGCTTTAGCTCTGACACTGGTTGCCTTAAGGCCCATTTTCTTTCCCTTTTCCTGGGATACTGCTCCCATTTTTGGTTTTCTCTGGCTTTTGTAGCTTTTGTCCAACTTAGCTTATCTTTGGAGATCTTTTCCATGTGCATTCTGGTTGTTTGCATCTGAGCAATTCTTAAATCTGGGATAAATCTCATCATTTGTCTGATTGAGTATTTGTGTGTGACTTCATGCTGCCCAGCTTCTAACATTGCTCATCCCAAGGCAATACATATATTAACCAGATAGGGACCTCACATGGCATAAGATAGCATGCTTTAATAAAAATAAAAATTAACCAAGCTTCCCTGTAGACCCATTTGTATTCTTTTTCGGAAAAGTTTCTCTCTATCTGTGGCTACTTGATGAAGAGTTCTGGTTAGATTTTTTTTCCCTTATAGCTCTCCTTTTGTCCAAGAGTCTCTATGTAGATGGGAGCTGAGATTCCTGAAAAGGAATATTTGTCTCTTAGGCTAGGGGTCAGCTCAACTGACAAGGCCCAGAAGAGACTGATCATTAACATGGAGCAGAGGCATAAAATGGAGTGGGAGGGGCAAACTATGCAGAATGTCTCTTGGCATTAGAGAACAATGAGTGCAGCCAGATTACTCAGGGCAGTATGAGATTTCTGTCCAAGTTTTAGTCTATGATTTGGAAAGCCACACGCAGAGGCCACAGTGAGTGGGAAGTTTCTTTCCCATCCCAATTCCTTTCCTCAGCATCATGAAATGTCATTGGCCAACTCTACCACAGCCTTCTGACCTTAATTATTACTTTGATTGTGATTGTTTATTCATCTAGACATGAAGCCCAGGTTCCATGGGTATAGATAACACTGGTAGGGATGTTAGAATGCATATTCCTTCCCATGTTTTCCACATCCCCATTGGACACTTTGAGGCCTTCTGGTGTGTAACAGCCTGACAAGGTTACTTAACCTGTTAGTGACTGAAGCTTCTTGCTTATGAGTCAGATGAGGGGATTGACAGCTTGATGGTCTATGTTCCTGGCATTCCATTCCCAATCTAAATACATTCAAGGCTGGAGAACCAAAGAGTAGCTGTTGTAAATTTGAATTTGCTTTTCTTTCTTCAGGGGATATTGAGGGAGAAAATTTTTTTCCCTATGGTAATTATTTTCTGCTTTTGAGTCTCATCTTTTTCACTGAATTTGTGTTTTCATTCTGCACTGAACTCCAGCTTTAGCAGAGATAGGTGAAATTCCCTTGAGGGGGAAGGGCAGTAATCTTCAAAACATTAATAGTACTTATATTTCCCCCACCTATTGTGAGGGGGAAGCACTTTATATACACAAGGAGAAAAGTATAATATGACCAGTCTTTCTGTGGCCCTTTGTTCAAAATCTTATTTTCCAGTTGTTTCTCAGAGTGTGTCCTACTCAGCTGAACTTTTGTCCCATACTATTACGCTTTTTCACTCTTAACATCTTGGATATGATTTATCCATCAGTGGAGGGAGGAGGGGAAGACATTGACTTCTACTGAAATTTATGTTTGTAGGATGCAAGTATGGTCCAGCTATTTTCATCCTTTGCTTTCCTTTTCCCACGGGGTGGGGAGTAGAGGAATGGGGGGAGTGGACAGGGGTGATGGTAAAGGAGGTCGTTAATAGCTCAAGGGGAAAATGGAATTCTTGATGTTTTGAAAAGATTACAGCCAAAAGTGCAGCAAGAAGATATGGTGGGTTCTTACCAAAAATTCATCTGAAACCCCCTACCAATCTGAAGGATTTATAAAGCCTCTGTTGCTCCTGAGCCCTTTCTTAATGTGTGCATGTTCATCTGTGTGCATGTGTGCCCACCTGTGCTGAACATTCTTGCCCTTGCCTTTGGGGAAAGAGTGAGGCCCATGGTGGGGGCGGGGAGGCTGACTCTGCCATAAAATACATCAGACTGATTTGTTTTTTGGCCTTAGAGCCAGAGGGAGCTGTAGTCTTTTCCAGAACATACTGCAAAGCCATTATGTGTTCATTTTCTTACTTTCCTCACCTCTCCACAGCATTGTCTTCAAAGCTTGATTTTCCTGAGCTGTATCTTCTCCTAGGAAAATGTTGCCCTCTTACCATAATCTCAATAGCGGTTAATTACTTTGGAATTAAATATGACCAAGCAATAGTGGTTCTTCATTGCATTGTTTAAGGAGAACTTTTTTTTGGAGGGCAATTGGGGTTAAGTGACTTGCCCAAGGTCACATGGCTAGTTTTTGAGGCCAGATTTGAACTCAGGTCCTCCTAACTCCAGGGCCAGTTCTCTATTCACTCCGCCACCTAGCCATCCCTAAGGAGAACTTTTTATGGCAATTTAAGCGGTTTTAAGTCTAAAGTTAAAATATTTTCTCGAGTTACATATTCCCATAGAATAATAAGATATAAAAGGTGATAAGAACCACTTAAGATTAGAGGACCAAGGGGTATAATATATTATGATAGAGGCCTGTTACGGAAAACTATTTTGAGTTCTGGTCACAAATAATAAGTTACCATTCATTTAAATTGTTTTCCAAGGTTATTTTTTTCTGAAGTAGGAAGTGACCAAAGTTGGCATTTATCCTTTGCACCAGTGGTGTCAAATTCAAATTAAAGGAGGAGGGGAGTAATAAACCATACATATGGATCTTTGTGGGCTACATATTGACCTAGAAAGCCACATATTAACAATGTCTAGGGGCGGCTAGGTGGTGCAGTAAGAGCAGGTTGTTAACCCCAGTTAACCCCAGTTGCTTTAAAAACATCAACAACAACAACAATGTCTATGTTCTGTTATATTTGTATTTATTTTGTTAAATATTTCCCGATTCCATTTTAATCTGGCTAGGGCTTCATTCAGGTGGATTGGTCCAGTGTTTGACAACACTGCCCTAGAATAAGGATTCTTAACCTTTGTCATGTGAAAGGACCCCTTTAGCAATCTGATAATGCTTATGGACCCTCTTTTCAGAATAATGTTTTTAAATGCAAATACATTGCAAAGGAAACTAATGATACTTATTTTTGTTGTTTTTTGCTTTTGGGGGGGTGGGGCAGGGCAATTGGAATGACTTTCCCAATGTCACAGGGCTAGTTTTTGTATTAAGTATCTGAGGCTGGATTTGAACTCAGGTCCTCCTGACTCTAGAGCTGATTCTCTATTCACTGTGCCACGTAGCCGGCCCAAAACTAATGATACTGAAATACACTTATCAAAATAGTTGTTTTTTTTTTAAGTTCACACACCTAGGTTAAAAAACTCTTGCTCTAAATGTACTTACATAGTTTGTTTCAAATGTTTCTATTTTAACAGTAAATATAGTATTGCTTTTTAAAACTATGTAACTTTTCACTTTTTTAAAGCAAAGTGCTGGGTTCATTCCATTTTCGTGTTGCTTTCAAACAGAAATGGAATTTTGAAGAAGTTGTTACAATTTCCCCCTCTAATCTTAAGCCCCTATTTACAGAACCTGACTTTTTAGAGAGAGAGAGAGAGAGAGAGTGTGTGTGTGTGTGTGTGTGTGTGTGTGTGTGTGTGTGTGTGTGTGTGTCTTTATGCATTTGCTTAGGAAACACATATTAAAACATCTGCAGTGTATAGAGAGTATTGTGCTAGCCTCTAGGCACAAACATAATTATAACCTTGTTTCTGACTTCAAAGGACCTTACCACTTAGGGAATACAACAAGTATAGCTATATTACAAAATAGAATATTCTAAAGTACCTAAGAGAGCTATGAACATGAAGTTGTGAAAGTTCAAGAGAATGATTGATAATAATAAATACTGAATGGGCAAATCAACATGTGTCTCTAAGTAATATTGTTTTCTTTTGATGCATCTTCTGTTCTGATCTCACTTTTTATGTGAGGAACATAGAAAAGAAAGGAAAGTGGTGTGGGAGGCACTATGCTAATAATCCGTATGTATACAAATGTAAAAAAGGAAAACAGGATCTCACTATCTAATTGGGAAAACTGCACACAAAAAGAAACTAAAAAGAAGGATGGGGAAAGGGAGGGTCAACACTCTATGGAATGAACTAATCCAGTCTAAATGAATGTAGCGTGATGGGAAATGAAGACATGGATGGCCTTAGAATCCTCTTTAAATAAAGAGATGCTTTAGAAGGAGTTATTTGCTCTGCCTTCCAGCTGTCCAATCAGAAGGGACCAAAGGGTACAGAGAATACTGTTGGAGAGTGAGTAGGCTATGAGTAGGTATAATCTCACATGATAAGGAATTTTCCCCGTTTTTCTGTGGGCAGAGAGTAATTTACAGGATAATAGCTAGAAGATGGAATAGTCCTCCATTCAGCAATTAATTTTTTAAATATATATTTTTATTGCTAAGTATTGTGGCATGCTCCTGTAGTCTTTGCCTCTCAGGCCAAAGCTACTAGATTTATTAAGTATAAGAGTTCTGAGTTGCAGGAACATTGCCCACATTAAGTTTAGCACACTACAAATGTAGTCAGCCCCAGTAATAGGGGCTACCAGAATGCCTGAGGGCTAAACCATCCCAGGTTGGAAACACAGCTGTCAGAGGGCCAGTTAGCATAGGTTGGGCCTAGTGAGTGGCTGCTACTCTTCTAGCCTGGACAAGATGGGAAGACTCAAGTCTCCTTCTACATCCCCCCAAGAATTAATTAAAATGAGATAAAATAGAATTTTGTTGATCTTTTTATTTGTTATTGCCTACATTTCACTGTACATCCTTCCTCTAGTCTCTCAGAGAGCCATCCATTATAATTTAAAAATTTTAACAATTCAGCTAAGCCATACAACAAACAGATCCAAAAAATCCTCCCCAAAACTTTGATGTTGGTTCTAAGCTTGGTTGTAATTTCTTTGCATTCACTTTTCATTGCTTTGTTGTTGTTATTTCCATTTGCATTATTATAGTCATCGTATTTTTTCCTAGATCTGCTTGCATCATATTATTTCATATTAATCTCTCCATGCTTCTGAGTACTCATCCTGTTTACTACCACTTACAACAGCACAGAACGTTTCATTACATTCGTATGCCACCATTTGTTTAACCATTCCCCACTGAAAAGACACTTTTTTTTTTTTAAAGCAATTGGGGTTAAGTAACTTGCCCAAGGTTACACGGCTAGGTTTTTGTTTGTGCGGATTAGGTGTCGGAGGCCAGCTCCGAACTCAGGTCCTTCTGATTCCAGGGCCGGCGCTCTATTCACTGCGCCACCTAGCCGCCCCGACATTTACTTTTTGCTACCAGAAAAAGTACTACCATAAATATTTTGATAGTACATGGGGCCTTTCTTCCTATCAGTAAACTCTCAGAGCCAAAGGATACAGGCATTTTAGTCCCTATTTTTAGTAATGTACTCTTCATGATTCCAAATTGCATACCACAATGATTAGACCACTTAATATTTCTTTGAAAAATGCCCATCTTTCCACAACCTCCCTTTGCCCAACATTAGCTATTCCCATATTTTGGTATCTTTGCTAATTTTCTGGGTATGAGGTGAAACCTTGTGGTTGTTTTATTTTGTGTTTCTCTTATTAGTGATTTGAAGCATTCTTTTACCTGGTTGTTAATAGTTTTCCAGTTCTTTGGAGAGCTGTCTGTTAATATCCTTTTGACCACTTGTCTTGAAAAAGTTTTTCTATTTCCTGTTATTAAATTTATTTTTGTAATTTCCTTTATTTTTTGTTTGGTTAATCATTCACTTCCTACCCACAGCCTCTGAAAGGTATTTGATCCATTACTCTTTGTTTTTTTCCCTTTTGGAGGGCGCTTGGGGTAGTTTTTGTGTCAAGTGTCTGAGGCCTGATCCGAACCCAGATCCTCCTGACTCCAGGGCCAGTGCTCTACTCACTGCGCCACTTAGCCTCCCAATCCATTACTCTTATAAAGAAAATTTTTTGTGATATATTTAATATTCAGGTTATATCTCCTTTTTGGATTTATTCTGGTATATAGTATAAGATTTCAAATCTAAACCTGATTTCTGCCTGACTGCTTTCTTATTTTCCCAGTAAACCTTGTTAAATAGGAAGTTCTTTCCTAGGTATTGTTTTTTAGGTTTGTCAAATACTAGCTTGTTGAATTCATTTATTTCTGATTCTCACATGGTCTCTTCCATTGATCTGGAGATAACAACACGTACCTCACTGGATTGTTAGAATCAAATGAGATACCCAAAGCATTTTGAAAACCTTAAAGCACTTACATATAATAGTTGTTATTATCATTATCTACATTTCTATTTCTTTATCTGTACCAAATATATTTGCTTTACTCTGTAGCATAGTTTGAGTTTGGAAAGTTCTAGTGTCCTTTCATTCCTGCCTTTTCTTTCATTTTTCATGTGATATTCTAAAATGGTTGTTTTTTCAAATTAATTTTTCTGTTATTTTTTTTTTGTTTGAATTAGCATTGGTGCAATAAATTAACATCAGATGGTATTAGCATTTTTACACTGGATTACCTAGTATGAGCGTATAATTTTCTTGGAATTATAGCTACTCTTGAGGAGCATTTTGGAATTGTCTGTACAGGTATTAAATATGCTTAAGTAGATTGATGTCTGGGTGATTAATGTATTTTGTAGTTAGTTTGAAGAACAATTTCTGTGATTGCTTCCTGAATTTTGTTATTGTTGTATATTTATGCTGTTTGAGCTTTATTTCACGGGGTGGGAAGGAGCACCGAGCTTGTTGCCTGCAACTGAATTTTAATTGCCTCAGTTTCTGGTTCCTTAGTATTCTCTAGGACAACCATCATGTTAGCAGAAAATTGGGTTTTTTTTTTTCCTCCTCTTTGCTTATCTTTATGCCTTTATTATCTTTCTCTTATCTTTTTGCTTATTGCTGCCTTTTCTAAAAATATGTTAAATGATAGTGGAATAGGGAAGGCATCCTTGCTTTCTTTACCTCTTATATTTGTTTCCAAAGTGTCTAGTGTATTCCTTTTATTAAAATGTTAAATTTTTTTATTTCAGCTGGGTTGGATTTTTTTTTAACCCAATCATTTTTAAGGAAAAAATTTTATCCTAATGTTTTGTAGGATGTTTTATTGTTGTTTTAAACCATAAATGAGTGTTATATTTTGTTAAAGACTTTTATTGTAGCTATTGAGTGTGATTATATGGCTTCAGAGACCTTTTTTAAGGATATTATTAAGTTGTATTCATTGTTTTCTTTTTGTGTAGATCTATCCTTATACATGTCTGGTCTATATCCAGTTTCATCATAGAAAATAGTTTTTTGAGTATGTTTCTGTAATCTTTTTGCTAGGGTTTTGCTTTAAATTTTAAAATTCATTTATCAATTGAATTAGCCTTATAATTCTTTGTTTTAAACTTCTCTGTAATTGGAGGAATTAGGAGTATATTTGTCTTAATAATGAATTTTGTAGAGGATATTTTGTTTTCTTAGTTTTTGAGAATAATTCATAAATTATTATTTAGAAGTTTGATAGAAATCTCTTGTAAATCCACCAGAATTAGGGTTCTTCTCTCCACCTCATGGTTTCCTAACAGTGAGTTCAAGTTCCTTTTCTGAAATAGGATTATTTAAGATCTCCGTTTGGTGTTGTATCAATTTCAATTATTTTTCTATTTTTCCATATAATCCTCTTTCGAATTTTCAGTTTTTTCAGCATATAATTTAATATAGTAGGTTCTAATAATTTTATTCCTATTATGTTGTGATTTTACCTTTTTTATTTCATTTTCCCCATTCTTTTTTATTGATTTGATTAAAAGTTTATAAATTTTGTTGTGTTGTCAAAAAAAGATCTTTCACTTCTATCAGTTGTGTAGTCTTTGAGTTCTAATTTATCTTTTTCTCTTGTGCTTATTTTGGGTTTGTTTACTTATTGACTTTCTAATTTTTTAATTGAATGTTCAATTCATTAATTCTCTCTTTTTTCTATTTTGTTAATGTATGTTTTTAGGGATATAATTTTTCCTCTGAGGACTGCTTTAGCTGCATCCCAGAAATTTTGGTATGTTGTCTTGTCATTATCCTTGTCTTTCATAGTTATTGTTTCTATAATTTTGACTTACTACATTCTTTAGGATTTCATTAGTAGGTCTTCTTTTAGATCTATTTCTTTTGCTTGTGATCCCTTTATTGATAAATAATTTTTATTCTGGTATGGCCTAAAAGGATGTGCTAGGAATTTTACTTTTTCACCTTTATTTGCAATTTCTCTGTGTCTTAATAACAAGGTTTTGTTTTTGTAAAAGTGCCATGTAATGCTGAGAAATTGTATTTAGTATGTATTTAGTAGATTCCATTCAGAAAGCAGCACCACAAATCCTCTTAACACTTCAGTTCTATATTTTCCATTTTGTTTATCCTTTTATTAGGTTTGTCCAGATCTGAGAAACATTAAAATTTCCTATTATTTAGTGTTACTTTCTATGTCTTCTTTCAAATCCATTCATTTTCTTTTCTAAATTTAGATGCTATCTGTGCATATATGTTTAATATTGATATTGGTTCCTTGTCTGTGGTATCTTTAAGCATAATATAATTTGTCTATCTTTATTGGGATTGTGAATTCTTTGATAGCATGATTATACTTCTTGTTCTTTTGAAGTCCCCAGATTTACTGTAAATTTTATTTCAGCCTCTCAATTTTGATTCTATGTATGTCTTTACTTTTCAGATACTTTTCTTATAAACAACAAATTGGAGTTTTGTTATCCATTCACATTTAAATTTCAATTTGTGTGTTCCTCTATTTCTTATTTTCCAGGTTTTTCTTCTTCATCTTTAAAATCAGTATTTTGTTCTGAAATTTTATTTTGCTCAAGCTTTGTTGATGCAGCCTTGTTCCTGAGGTTCTCCCACCACCTCCCCACTCCTTTTTGTAGTCCTTTACCATGAGTGGGTGGCGCTTTGCCACTCAATTTATTTATTTTTTTTTTCTTTCTATTTATTCTCCCTTTTTTCTCCCCTCAGTTAAGTGACTGATTCAGAATTTCCCATCCTCTCTTTCCTGCCACTAGTTCTTAGTTGTTTTTTTTTTCTGCTCTATTTTTCGAAGAACAATCTCCTTTTTTCTTGTTTGTCTACTTTCTATTTTGAAGTTTTATTCTCTTATTTATTCGCTTTTTAATCTCTTTATCTCATGGACTTAATTTTCTTAAGTAATAGATTTGAGCTCCCTCTTCTAACCCATTTATGTATTGTTCCCTGGGTAGATCTTGTCCCATAGTCTCCCCCCCCCCTTTTTTTTCTATTGGAGTGTATACTCTAAAAACTTTAAATTCATGAGCAAAGAAATAGCCTTTTTCTAATTTGTGCCATCCAGTTCTACTTTTCTCATGATCATTGTTCCTCCCATTAACCTTGCACTGTCTTTTTGGGATCTGTGTCCTTCTCCTCCTTACTCTCCATTCCCCTTTGCAGATATACTTAAACTTCTAAGTATCTGCTGCCCTAGAAGTTCAGATATCCCTTCTTCTAGGACAGAATATTGCCCATGGAGGCATAGTACTTTGTTGGAGAAGGTTGTCTTCCATAAATCTTCTATATTTAAGCCTGCCATATGGTTCTCATCTCCTTGTAGGTATTTATTTCTGCATGTATTCTTTCACCAGTCATTCATCAAGAATTTAAATGTTTAATGTTCTAGAAATTGTGCTAAGCACTGAGTATACAAAGAAGAATGAAAACAAACATGTATTCTTTTAACATCATTGCCTTCTGCCTGCCTTCTTCCAGATTTCCCTTCACTTCAGTATTTTTGCATTCCATATCTGTTTATATCTTTTGTTTCTTTGGAGAAACTTTGTCATGAATTCTTTTTTTCCTACTCTGCTATTAAGGTGTTTGTTTTTTCTGCATTGAGAACTATAGCTTGCGGGGGGGGGGCGCTTTTTAAATGAATTTATTTTATTTTACTCCCAATTACATGTTAAAAAAAACAATTTTTAACATTAATTTTAGAAAAAAATTTGAATTCCAAATTTTCTCCCTCCACCTCATTAAGAGAGCAAGCAACTTGATAAAGGTTATACATGTGCAATCATACAAAACATATTTCCATGTTAGTTGTATTTTGAAAGGAAAAAAAAAGCAAAATAAAGATAAAAGTATGCTTCAATCTGGATTCAGCCTCCATCAGTTCTTTTCTGGAGATGGTAGCATTTTTCATCATAAATCGTTCACAGTTGATTACCGCTATGATATTGCTGTTACTGTATGCATTGTTCTCCTGGTTCTACTTATTTTGCTTTGCATCAGTTCATATAAGTCTTTCCAGGTTTTTCTAAGAGCATCCTGCTTGTCATTTCTTATAGCAGAATAGTATTCCATCACAATTATGTACAACAATTTGTATAACCATTTCCCAATTGATAGACATGCTCTCAATTTCCAGTCCTTTTCTCCATTAAAAGATCTGCTGTAAATATTTGTCGGTCCTTTTCCTTTTTGATTTTTTATCTCTTTGGAAGACAGACCTAGTAGTGGTATTGGTTGGTCAAAGGGTATACATGATTATATAATCTTTGGGCATAGTAGAACTTATAACTTTTGACATACATTTCTTCTTTTATGGATTTTCTTTCTTCTCTTTTGAACAATTCTGTAATTTCTTCTTCCATGCTATCTTGGGGTTCCATAGGATTTTGTGCTTTTGCAGCCATTGGTATTCTTTCCTTTGCCATATAGGTTTTTGATAAACTTTGTAATCTCTTTGAAAGTTTAATACACTCGTCCTTCTAATTTTAGCATCCTCTTTATTGATTTGTCGGCTTGTGATGTGGGGTGTTTTATGGAATGTCCTGAAATGGAAGAGGGTTCCAATATAGGCCCCAAGCATGAACACTGGGATCAGTATGTTTCTTACTATTAACAGGAAGGCTGGCAAGGAAGATATCCTGAATGAGCATTTTCAGGATTTGTAATACAGATTTTACCTTATTATGGTTTGTTCCTGTGTTTCTTCTCTCCCTCACCCCCCTTGCCCTCTTCATCTATAATTGCTCAACATTTGGCCCATAATGCCTCACAGGAACAATGGCCAGGCTGGGGAGGTGAAAATTAATGAGGACTGGAACTATCTCATCTACCATCTAGTTGGTCCCATAACCCAAAAGCCTCACCATCACCGCCACTTGTTAAGTGTAAAACACTGTGGTATATATTAATGGAAAGAAAAGTTAGTTAAAATATGTGCTCTGCCTCCATGGAACTTAAAAACAGGGGAAACATACATAGAATAATACAATATACTAATACAACAATACAATATACTATCCTCTACTGATGGTTTGAGAACTAATATGCAAAATTCAAGGGAGAATAAGTCATTGCTTGTGGAGGATGTGGATGAAACCATGGAAGAGTTGACATTTGATCAGAGGATCAGTAGGATTTCATCAGACACAGACTGACTCCATTTGTGGGTGGGAGGACTTCCATGTTTAAGGAGCAAAAGTTCTCTCCTTTAATGGAGAAGGAAACTGAGCTCCAGAGGTTTTGGTGATTTAGATAGTATCATACAGATAGTATGGAGCAAAGCAAAGACTTTAGCCAGGTCTTTTCCACTATGCCACAGTGCCTCTGAATCGAAGGCTTTTGAATGAAGGAATGATGTGGTTTGTTTTCTTTATTAGAAAAGTTAATGAGGCAGCCATCGAGGACCTACTGAAAACAAGAATCCATTAGAGCGGTTGCAACAGGGGGTAAAGAAAGAGGCTTTATTAACAAGAATAGAGAGCGTTATGAAATGCAAAATGGAGAATTTTGATTCCATTAAATTGAAAAGTTTCTGTACAAATAAAGCCAATGTAACCAAGATTAAGAGGGAAGTAGAAAATTGGGAAAGAATTTTTACAACCAGTGTCTCTGATAAAAGGCCTCATTTCTAAAATATACAGAGAACTGACAAGAATATAAGTCATTCCCCAATTGATAAATGGTCAAAGGATATGAACAGGCACTTTTCAGAGGAAGAAATTAAAGATATCTATGCTCATATGAAAAAATGCTCTAAATCACTGTTGATTTTCTAATTCTAAATTGCAAATCAGAACAGCTCTGAAGTACCACAGCTCACTGGTCAGATTGGCTAACACAACAAAACAGGAAAATGACAAATGCTGGAGAAGATGTGGGGAAATTGGAACACTAAATGCATTGTTGGTGGAGTTGTGAACTGATCCAACCATTCTGGAGAGCAATCTGGAACTATGCCCAAGGGCTGTTAAAAAGTGTATGCCCAGGTGCGGCTAGGTGGCACAGTGAGTAGAGTGTCGGCAAAGTGTATGCCCTTTTATCCAGTAATACCGCTTCTAGGGCTGTATCCCAAAGAGATCATAGAAGTGGGGAAAGTGTACAAAGTATTTATAGCAGCTCTTTTTGTGGTGGCAAAGAATTGGAAATCAATTGGGGAATGGCTAAACAAGTTGTGGTATATGAATGCAATGGAATTCTATTGTGCTATAAGAAATGAGGAGCAGACAGACTTCATAATAACCTGGAAAGACTTACATAAACTGAAACTGAGTGAGGAGAGCAGAACCAGCAGAACTTTGAACACAATTATAGACACATCGTATGTGTGATGACTAACTTTGATAGACTGGACTCCTCTCAGCAATGCAAAGTTATAAGACAACTCCAAAAGATTCATGATGGAAAGGGATATTCACATCCAGAGAGAAAGAACTACAGAGTCTGAATGCAGATTGAAGCAAACCACTTGCTCTCCCTCTTTTTTTTTTTTTGTTTTGTTTTGTTTTATTCTTTCTCGTTGTTCACTCCATTGGTCTTAATCCTTTTTTACAACTTGACTAATGTTTAATGTGAAGGTATTTGTAGATCCTATATTTGATTGTGTGCCACCATGGGGGGAAGGGGAAAGAGAGGGAATAGGAGAAAATTTGAAACTCACATTATCCATGTCTGAAAGATTAGATGAGAAAATAAGCTTCCACCTTCACTTTTCAATTCTTGACCACACATCAGCTCTTTTACTTGGATATGGATAGTTTGTTTCATCATTAGTCCTTTGGAATTGTGATTGATCATTGTACTGATCAGAGTTCCTAAGTCTTTCAAAGTTGATTATCCTTAAAATGTTGTAGAAATTTATTGTATAAATTATATAAATGAAACCTCCTGGTTTTGCCCACTTCAGTTTTCAACATTTCTCATAGCTCATTGGTATTCTGTCACATTCTACTACCATAACTTGTTTAGCACATTCACCAGTGATGGACATTCCTTCAGTTTCCAATTTTTTGCTACCACAAGAAAAGCTGTTGAAAGTACTTTTGTATATAGGATTCTTCTTTCTTTGATCTCTTTGGAGTATAGACCTAGTAGCAGTATTTTGGGGCCAAAGAATATGCACACTTTAATAGTTTTTTGTAGCCTAATCAACTCTTAAACAAGGATCCTTTCTACAACATCAGCCTTGGTTTTAAGGTAGCACTTACTACCTCTTGAGGTAGCCTATCCACTTTTGTCTCCTTCTAATCATTAATAAGTTTTTCCTTACAAGTCTAAATTTACATCTTTACAATCTTTGCTTTTAACATATCTGAAAATAGTCGCGATTAATGTCATTCATTAATGTAATAGCATATTATAATGAAATTAAAATTGACTCACACTCACTAGATTTGGTGTCCAAAGCTTAGGGTTAGCTATGCACCTTAAGTATTCACCACCTTGTGTAAGGCACTCAACCTCTCAACTTGATTCCTCTGAGGTCCCTTCCAGCTTGTAAGTCTTTGTTGCTTTGACAAGTGTCAGGTATGTTAAGAAATCTAAAAAGAATGGCAGTGATCAAAGAATCTTTGATTTTAATGGTGGTAACGCTGAAAAGTTGACATTTATGTCCTTAGAGATTTGAAATTCATTGTTACAATGCAAGTTCATTTGCTTATCTTTATGTTTAATATCAAGTTTTATGAAGTAGTTTCAAGAGAAAGATTAGGGAGCCATGTCCTGGGTAGCAGTTTATTTGACAAAGATCTAGACTTTTAGTGGACTGCATATTTAATACAGATCAGCATTGTACATTTAAAAAAATGTTTAAAATGTGGGCAAAAAAGTTAATGTAATCTTGTTGAATCGTGTTCAACTCTTAGTGACTCCATTTGAGGTTTTCTTGGCAAATGTACTAGAGAGGTTTGTCATTTCCTTCTCTAGCTCATTTTAAAGATAAGAAACTGAGGTAAACAGAGTTAGTATCTGAGGCCAGATTTGAATTCAGGGAGATGTCTTCCTGACTCTAGGCTCAGTACACTATCCATTGCCCTACCCAGGTGCCCTCACCCACAAGGCAAAAAATTCGGCCTTAATGCTCCATCTAGCTGCCAGTTTAATCTTAGGCTGCTTTATAAAAGAAGCATGGTGTTTAGAAAATGATAGTCTCATTTTTAGATTCTGGATCTAACTTTAAAGGAACAACATTGATAAATTTGACGGTATCAGAAAAGGGCTATTAAGCTGGTCTTGATCATGTGAGTATC
The DNA here is from genome assembly GCA_011680675.1 of Gymnobelideus leadbeateri. Classification (NCBI taxonomy): domain Eukaryota; kingdom Metazoa; phylum Chordata; class Mammalia; order Diprotodontia; family Petauridae; genus Gymnobelideus; species Gymnobelideus leadbeateri. The sequence goes on along the minus strand of WOXC01005369.1, from coordinate 241,366 downwards.
AGTTGAAGGCAAGGAGACTTGGAAAGACTTGAATAGCTGAATTACTGCCAATTTGTTGTTTTGTTTTATTTAGTGATACTTTGATACAAAGGAGGATTCTTAGGGTAGGGTGGTAATATTGTCAGTGGGAAGTGATCTCAATGTAAAAAAAATAAAGCAATTTAATAATAGTACTACCTTTCTTCAAGTATTAGGTCTGCTACATGAGAGATTACACTTAATGAGTAGAGAAGCTGTCAAAGAAAGATTTGGGCTTAATGCTGGGGAAGACCTAACAATTAGATCTCTACTTGGATCGACTCAGGGCATTTAGCAGGTTTCTATCTTACTAGAAGTCTTAAAGTTGCAGCCATGCAACTGCTTATCAGTAGTGTTATAGAAGATACTCTTTTTTCAGGGTTCAAGTGAAGATGGGCAATGCAGGACTGGTTTCTGGAGTCTTAGGATTTAATGCAACAGAGATAAGCTGAGCACGGCTGTGAGAAGGGAAGTAGTTTGTCTAGTGTCATCATAGGCTTGGACAATTTAGAGTTCTTTCAGTTTAACAGGTCTAGAAGAAGCGACTGCTGCAGCATCACAACGAGGATCCAGATCCAGCTTTACTATCTGTTTCCTTTGTTATTTCTACTATATGATAGAAAATGTACTGAATGAACTAAAGTAGTTTTGAGTACCAGCTCTATCTCTAACTAGTGCTGTAAGCAAGTAACTTACAGACTCTTATTTGCCTATTTTCAGAAATGAAATAGGTTGATCTAGCTTATGCAGCCATAAATCTAGAGCTAAAAGGGATCTCTGAGACATTGAATCAAGCCCTTTCCTTGTTTTAAAGATGAAGAAACTAAGACTCAGAGAGGTTAAGTTATTGTCCAAGGTCGCAAAAATAATGTCACAGAAATGATTTGAACCCATAATTTCTACCCCCAGAGCCATTGTTTAAGATATCTTCTATCTGTAATTTAGCTAAGGTTACGTAGTATATTGAAAAGAAACCAGATTTTCTGACTCACAGTTTTATGCTTATTGTTAATATACATTAACTTAGATCCTTAAATAGTAGGCAAAGTATAGCTCTTTTTTTCCTCTACCTCCAAGGTAATTGGAGTTTAAAAGACCAGTGTTCTGTCACCTCCTCTCATGTCATTCTGTAATGCTTCCACTTCTATGGATAAATTTTTTTTTTGTTTGTTTTTGTTTTTTGGAGGGCAATTGGGGTTAAGTAACTTGCCCAAGGCTACACGGCTAGGTTTTTTATTTGTGTGTGTGTTAAGTGTCTGAGGCCGGATCTGAACTCAGGACCTTCTGACTCCAGGGCCGACACTCTACTCACTGCGCCACCTAGCCACCCCTCTATGGATAAATTTTACTGTTGTTTTTATTTACTTTAAAATATGATCAATTATTTGGATAATAACTTCCTCTTAGTTCCCATCAAAAATCGAATTATTTTAGGAGGAAGGCTGTCAATTTCAACCAGAGAGATCTACTTCTTACTTTTGAGTCCACAAGAAGACATTTTTACTCTAAAAATAAATATCAAACCTTTTATGGTCTTGAATCTAGCATCTGATGGGAAAACTTTAAATGCCTCATTCATGTGAAAGAGTCTGTTTTTGTATCTGTTATTAAATGATGCATTTCAGTAAGTACTCTTGGGATCCTGTTTTTGGCCCTATTTCCTGTCCACTTTAGAGATTGCCATTATTTGGTCTTTAAAGCATTGCTTTCTTTTAGCATCAGGAAGGTTAATTTCCCAGTGGTGCTAACCAAGTATTTTTGTGAAGGTCTGTCATATAGCCTTATCTCCTATTTGCCAGGAGCAGCTTTTTTTTCTTATTCTGAAAAGTGTATCCACTAGACTTCCCTACAGAAATCCATGTTTATATAGGCTATCCTTTTTCAATTAAGACTTATTCTATACTTCCTCATTCCTGGAGTTCTCAAAGTACCAGTGCTTTATTAAAACTGCCATTTCCTTTTAAGTAATGGCACACAGAGAATTTGTTCATCTTCTCAGTATTGAATGCCCCAGATAATTCTAATAGGTGAGCCTCTTTTCTCCTGTGTTGTGTGTAATGGATCCCCTCAACTGATTGTTAAATAGGAACTTGGCTTCTCATACCCCATACCTTGTATATTATGGTTTTGATGTGATATTGCTTCTCCCCAGTATTTTTTGCTAATTTTTCTGATTTTTAGGTATAATGTTACAATCCAGCATGGATTGGTGACACTTTTTGATATTACCCTAAATTCTAGTTGCGGGAGGGCGGGGGGGGTGCCTTTTTTTTTTTAAGGGCAATTGGGGTTAAGTGACTTGCCCAAGATCACACGGCTAGTTTTTGCGTTGAAAGCCTTTTGTCTGAGGCCTGATTTGAACTTAGGTCCTCCTGCTGGGGACGGTGGAACTCAGGGCCGGTGCTCTTTTTACTGTGCCGCCTAGCCAACCCATTTCTGTTTTTAATGAGTCTTCTAAATAGACTATTTTCAGCTTGCCCTTTTGCCTGGGTAGAATATTTTCCCACTGCAACTGTTTTATCCCTTAAAGATTCCCATATAACTAGGAATAGAAAGCTACAGTAGCTAGTGAATTTGTTTACTTTCAATACCATTATGTTACCTTTTTCTTTTAGAAAATAGCCTTCCATAGCTTCTATCCTCCCTTTTCTGCAGTGCCTAATAATCTACCCACCCAATTTAGTTCTGCATCTGTATTCCTCTTTGTCTCTCACCATTTGGAAAGCCCATCTTTTCCACCAAGGGTTTATTGGGTGAGAAATTTCTAATCTACTCTTTGTGCCACCTTAGACTTTATTCATTCACCTTGAGTGTCTGCCATAGCCCTGGGATAGAAAAGTGAGATAATAACTTCTCCTTTGCATTTAGTCCATTCTCCCTTGTATTATAGTCATTGTTTACATACCTTCTCCCTATTAATTAGACTAAGTTTTTGCAGAATAGGACTTGTGTTGTAAGCCACTTTTATTATCCTCAGCATAAGTCTTACACATGAAAAAACTTAATAAATGTTAATTGTACTTACAGGAAATGAAGATGAATATATGGTCCTTATCTCCAGAAACTTAAAATATGCTTTAGAACTTACATGAAAGAGTATTAATTCAGTGATACAGACAAATAAATGTAAAGCCTAGCAGAATGGGTGACCACATCATTTGGATGGTTAACATCTGAGAGCAAATTAGAGTTGTCGTGAAATACATTACTGAAAGAGGGAAGGCTGTTCTGTGGGAATAATGTAGAATGAGGGATTAATTGCAAAGTGGGGATTATAAACCACAAAGTCAGATTATACTAAACCATGACTCAGGTACCAGTTGAGAGTAGCTACTAAAACTATCACCGATCCTTTTTGGTTAAAAAAAAAAAAACAAACCCACCATCAAGTTAGTGACTGTCTCTCATTTACCCCAACCCAGGTATCTTAGCCCCTTTTCATTACCAGTCTCCATTTGACTCAGTTAATCTCTCCATTTCCATCCAATCATAAGCATAGTAGAGGGGCAGTTAGGTGGCACAGGGAACAGAGCACTGGCCCTGAAGCCAGGAGGACCTGCGTTCAAATTTGACCTCAGACACTGAACACTTACTACCTATGTGACCCTGGACGAGTCATTTAACCCCAATTGCCCTGCCCTTCAAAAAGCAAAACCTAAAATAAAATAAAATAAAATATAAGCATAGTGGAGCTTAGAAAAAGCTTCTGTTCCACAGTAACACCCTAACCCACTGGTTCTTACCCTAGAATACATGAATTTGTTTTGTTTAATAAACATATTTCAGTTTAATTGGTTTTCTTAATAATCCTTTACATTTTTTATATTTAAGAATTATTCTGAAAAAAGTGGTGAGTGGGGTTCTATCAGACTGCCAAAAGGTTCTATGACACAAAAGAAAGGTCAAGAACCCTTGCTTTAGGCACCTTTAAATGACTCCCCTTTTTTGCTTTTTTTGTTTCTGATGTGGTCATCAGACAAGATGAAAGACATTTATAAGGCACCATATAAATGTGAGATTATTATTATATGTTATATTTAAATATGTTATACAAATAAATATTTGTGTGAATAAATATATAATATAATAAATATAAATAATATATTAAATACTATATAGTGTATTGATAATATCTATGTGGTATATATATTAAATATATAAATAAATACATTTATGTATCAAAACATGTATATGTTTTGTTTTTGTTTTTTGCTGTTTGGAGGGGGGGGGGACAGGGCAATTGGGTTTAAGTGGCTTGCCCAAGGTCACATGGCTAGTTTTTGTGTTAAGTGTCTGAGGCCAGATTTGAACTCACGTCCTCCTGACTCCAGGGCTGGTGGTCTCTCCATTGCACCACCTGCCTGCTCTTCTCTACAGAGAAATCAGTTACATGTATTAACCTCAGTGAGTGCAAAACTAAGATATCAAATAGAAACCATGGACTCTTGTTTTTGTATAATTAGAATCATAAAATGTTTAGCTTTTTAAGTCCTTTTCAGATTATATCCTTCAGCTCCTTATTTACAAGTGATAGTACTGAAATCCCGGGAGGATAATATGAGTTGGAAAGGGTCATACAAGTTATATATGCCAGCCCATGTCTGACAATATAATCCTTTGCACTGCATCCCTTAACAAAGTGGTCTAATTAGTATCCAGTTAGACTAGAACCCACATTTCCTGAATCCCATTGCAGTGTTCTTTTTCCCACTTAATTTTATAGTTCACAGAGTGTTTCTTTGTTTTGGTACTGGTGAGAACTGAATTTTGAAATAATCTGAAGTTTTTAATGTTAAATTAAAAATCTATTATCATGGAATAATAGTATTATAATGAGATAGAAATTATACCTTCTAATGGGAAAAAGATATCACAAAAGAGCTGGTATATTTTTTTGGTGTCTTTTTTTTTTCCATTAGTTCTGTTCCAATACTACCACACTCCAGATTGTGCCTTCCTTTGTGACACAGAAAAAGATAAGCAAAAATATTGTATACAGAAACCCTGCTTCATTGCTGTAGTCATTGTATTATATTGTTCGGTAATTTCTCTTAAGGGGAGAAAAAAGATGATAGGCTATTTGCTATGCTCATTTTGTTTTCTTATCAATAAGTTTCAATTCTGCATTCCCTATTTAGGCCAGTCTTAAATGCTGATGATTATTTGGCTATAACATGAGCATCTAGCTTTCTTCCCTCTGTATTGGTTCTTATAATGCCATTAACATCTACACTGTCTTTTCCTTTCCTACCTCATCATTGTATCCTAAGGAAACTGTTTTCCTTAAAATTATATTACTGGAATAACCTAACTAGTCTCTCAGCCTTTTCTTCTCTATCTGATCTATTCTATATACTGCTACTAAACTAGAAAATGTGTCTAAATTGGAAATTAGGCTGATGAGACTAAAGACTTTAAATAAGGGAACAACAACAGTAGATAAGACAGGAAAAGGTAAATTAGTGCCAGATTGTAGACAGCCTTATATGTCAGGGTTACAAAACTCGATGTTTTCCCCTTAGCCCAGCTAACACCAGCTCTGGAGTGTCCCTGTTGACTAATGGAGAAAATCATACAACTTGAAAGCTGAGCAAAACCAAAAAAGTCTTATGTTTAATGATAGCTGTTATGTCCTTCAGTTATTCTTCAAATTCCTTCCTCTGACATTAGTGGCTCTTGCCTGGGCAAGTTCTGGTTTATTCATTTTCTCTATTAAAACCAGAAGTACCCAGAAGTAAGCATACAACTAACCTTAGGTTTGCACGGAACTATTTCCTTTGATCTAGACCCTGTAGTTCTCTTAATGCCATTTAAACGTTCCTCAACTTTTATAAGCACTTAAGTCATATATCATTGGTTTATATTCACATTGTGCTCAACTAAAACCATGAATCTTTTTTTCATGTACCTTGTTATTAGGATACTTTTTTTAACCTAAATACAAAATTTAGGTTAAATATGATCTTAGTGGTTCTGCCCATCTTTCCAGCCTAGTGAAATGATTGTGAATTGGGATATATTCCCTTGACCTTATCTCTCAGTTGCCAAATTTTATGTCCTTTTTTCAGTTTTCATTCTTCTTAATCTCCACAGCATTTGATGTTATTAATGAACTTCTCTTCCAAGACAGTTTTTCTTTGGGTTTTCACCAGAGAGCTCTCTGGATTCCTAATTCTCTTAACTGAAAGAATGTTGTAATTTAGGCTCCTTTTCTGGTGTGTCATACATATTACATCTCCCTCCCTGTGGGTACTTTCCAAGGCTCTGTCTTGGGTTCCCTATTTTCTCTCTAAACTCCCTTTTTTCCCCCTTTTTTGGAGGGGGGAAGGCAGGACAATTGGGGTTAAGTGACTTGCCCAAAGCCACAAGGCTAGTAAGTGTTAAAGTGTCTGAGGCAGGATTTGAACTCAGGTCCTCCTAACTCCAGGGCCAGTGCTCTATTCACTGCACCACTTAGGCACCCCTCTAAACTCACTCACAATGGTGACTTCATAAGCTTCTGTGATTAATTATCTCTGTGCAGATGATTCCCGTTTCTATATGTGCTTCGATTTTCTCCTTAGCTCCAGTTCCACGTACCCCAGCTACCTATTGGATGTTCCATAAACATCTCAAACACTCTACAAAATGTCTTTATCTTAAGGTGGATAAGGCAGCTGCTCAATTCTTATTTTTTTCTGTTTCTCACCCCCTAAAAGAATAATTTTCATACTGGAAATTTAAAAATTAAAATTGCTTTAACAGGAAACTGATATCCCAAATAAGTAGGAGAGTGCTTACCTGCCTTCAGTGAAGTCAGGTCACTTGACCCAGGTGAGAACTACACCCTCAGTTTCTGAAAAAACTGGCAAATCTGATTGCTAAACCAGTGTGGGTACTATCTGAAAGGTCATGAAAAAATTAGTGGTGCCACAAGCTTGTAGAAGGGCAAATACTGTCTTGGTTTTTAAAGAGAGAAGAGAACAATCTGCAAACTATAGACCAGTGAACTTAAGATTCCTGGAAAAAAAAATTTTTAATGAGTCATTAAAGAGATGGTTAGTGAACAGCTAGAAAGGAAAGTAGTAATTACAGTTAATCAACATGACTTCTTCGATCACAGGTCATGGCACAGAATAACTTCATTTTCTTTTTTGACAGGATTACTAAACTAGTTGATGAGGGGAGTGCCTTGGATATAGTGTACCTAGATTTTAGCCAAACTTTAGGTAAAGTATCTAATACCATTCTCGCGACAAAGATGGAGAAATATTGCTTAGACAGATTTAGAATTGTTGGGTGGCTGTACTCCCAAGAGTAGTTGTAAACTGTTCAGTGTTCACATGGCAGGAAGTTTCCAGTGGAGTTACCTCAGGGACTCTGCTTGATTTGGATAAAGATGAAGGAAAAAAATGTATGCATATTAGATTTGCAGGTGATATAAAACTGAGAGGGATGACAGATGACAGAGTCATCATCCAAAAGAGTCTTGACAGGCTGGAGCATTGGACTAAATCTAATAAGATAAATTCCTATAGGGATAAATGTAGTCTTTAAGAAAAATCACTTTCACAAGTATAAAATGAGAAAGCCATTCTGAAAAAGATCTGAAGATTTTAGTTGAGCACAAGCTTATATAGTATAGTAGCCATAATGTATATAATATATATTATCTAATATAATGTATTATAATAATAATATAATGTATTATATTATATAATATAGTAGCCAAAAATGCTATTGCAATTTTGGGCATCATTAGAAGGGGCATAACTCCCAGAAATAGGAAGGTGATTGAAGAAGGATGTTAATAAATGACCATGATATTCGATGGTAGGTTAAAGCAAATGGGCACAACTGGCTTGGAGAAAAACAGGCTCAGAAGGAGCATGAAATTTGTCCTCAGATTTTTGAAGGAATCTTATATGAGAGAGATTAAATTTGTTCTGTTTGGCCTGAGAGGATTCACTGGGTGGAAATAACAGAGAGAGCAGTGTAAACTTCATGTCAGGAAGAAGTTTGTAATAATTAAGAGCTGTCCAAAAGTGAAACAGGCATGTTAAAGTAGATGCTAGACAGCCCCTTATTGGGTCCCATCTTTTGTAAGAAACCTTTCCCATTCCTCCTTAATCTTAGTGTTTTTGCTTTGAGACTATCCCTTCACCCCAATTTATCTTGTATAAGAGCTTGTTTGTACATTTGTTTACATGTTTTCTCCCCTTGCTTCCATCCCACTCTCTTCCATCATTAGACTGTGAGCTGAGTTAGAGTGGGAACTGACTTACCTTCTTTTGTATCCCCAGTGTTTAGCATGGTGCCATGGCACAAAGTAGGCACTTGCTAGGATCTCTTTCATGTGGGGACTGGACCAGAACACTGGTTCCAATTTTTTGTTTTTGATTCCTTTGTAAGTCTAATATTTGTTGTCTCCTCAAATGCATAGGATTATAAAGAAAATAAATTATTTTGAAATACAATTACAGCCCCCCTAGATTTCTCTTTTAAGTTCACAAATGCTAGGTTAATAACTCCTAAACTAAATTGTTGGCCACTGATCAACTCACATTCTGTAATCGTAAAATCTTTTCCCACAAATCCACCCTATTTCTTTCAAGGTCATCACTCTTCTTCTAGTTTAAACTAATTATCCTTAACTCATTGCTCTCTCTCATCCCATATATTGTGGTGGGTAAAAGATGAAATGACTGAGGAATCAGAGGTTTGGGCTTTCCAAGCATATTTAGTTTATTAAGCAATACATGCCAATGGAATAACAGGTTCTAGGCCTTCCTCAGCTTTGGCACCAGCCAGCAAATACAGAGGGAGACAGATTTTACACATTAAAAACAATTACTCAATAAGACCAGTTAATTAAAAGAAAACAATTAACAAGGATACAAAATTAGGAAAATCTGGTTTCTAATTGGAGGAAAGATTAGGGACTTTCCAAGTTGGGAGGGAGAGAGTGAACAGCTGCAATTCTCTGAAATCAGAAAAAGGTTTCCCACTTCTCCCAAGTGTTTGTAATACAATCTAAGGAATATGGAAACAAAAACTGATTGAATACTACAGGGCCAATTTTCAGATAAGACATATGAGTTGCTTGAGATGTGTAATTGTAAGAAAATTCCTTGCATCAGTTTTTGAATTTGAATGGGTTTCTAAGGGTCTCTAAGCAGCAGTTAAGAGGTAGTTCATCTTCCCAGCTAGGCAAAGCTAAGTTCAAACAGTGCAATAAAGTTTTCTCACAATTCCTCAATTTAATAAGGTTTTCTCAAAAGCTGGAAATTGAACTAGACCCATCATTTTAATAGAAAGGGAACTGAGTTAGCTCCAGAATTGTGTCACAAGATGGGGTCATTGTAGTTCACTCAATTCCCACAGTTAACCTAGATGTTATTCTAATCCCCTCAATTCCGACAGTATCCATTCATATGTCAAATCTTGTCATTTCTACCTCCACAACATCTCTGTCCCTTTCTTTCTCCTCACTTTTCTCTACTTGACCTCATGAAGTCTGCCAGAAAACCTTACTACTATCTTAGAAAATCATGGAAGTGTTTGTGGAACAGGTGGCATTCAAAGGATGGGTAGGAACTTAAATGTTGGACAAGAGGGAAAGGAGCATCTTACTACGTCTAGGGGGATGTAGGACCGCCATCCATTTTGACTGGCAATTGGATGGAAATAGAGGAAAAAGTTTAAAAAGAAAGGAAGTGCCAGGCTGTGCAGAGCACTGGGCTGGGAATGGAGGGAGATCAAAGCAAAGTAGAAGAATTTCTCTGGTCTTTAAGAACTTGATGTGTCATTGGAAACAGCAGTGACACAAAACAAGAAAAACAAACACAAGCCAAGCAGATTGTAATTTGGGGGCAGAGGGATGATAGGTTTAGACAACATAGAATTCAGAAAAGCCAGAGATGTCAATCTCCAGTTCTTTTTGGGAGTGGTTGTCCCATTTTTTGCTTGTGAAGACATTGTTTTTTCCTACCCAAGCCCAAGATTCTATCCTTTGTGGTCTAGCTACCTCTCATACATAGTACTTCTTTTTATATGCTTGTCCCCAGTGCCTCATCTGTGTATATACATGTATGTGTGTGTGTGCGAGCTCGAGTGTGTTTGTGCACTCCCTTCTTCTCCCTCCTCACCTCCACCTCATAGAATTCTTGTTTCCTTTAAGATTCTGTTTACATAACACCTTATACATGAACTTTTCCTAATACCTCAGGTCGCTGTGCTTCCCCCTCCCCCCCATTTAAATTGTATTTATTTTGTATATGCTTATTTATGTACAGACTCTTTAACCATACAACCATTGGGGTTGCTTGAAACATGGGAGTAGGACCTTTCAGTGAAGTGGTTTCCAAAACTCCTTCAAATTTGATCTCATCCTAACTATCTAAACTTTGGTCTCACCACTCCTTATATCAAATTCTACCTCCTTCATTAAGCCTTTCTCATCATGGATGTCTCCCCTTTTCTGAACTCTGTATGGTCTGAACCTAGGCCCCACAGTCCAATCCTTTGTCTTTGTTTTTCTTGTTTTGTGTCACTGCTGTTATCTGATGATACTTCAAGCTCTTAAAAAATGGGGGAGCTTTTTATGCTTTTATCTTTCTCAGTTCTCAGCCCAGTTCTCTTCCTGGTACTTAACTTTCTTTTCTAACCTTTTCCTCTACTTCCACCCAATATGGATGAACATTCAACACATTTGGCTCTCCTTAGACTTAAGAGGCTCCTTTCCCTCTGTTTCACCATTTAAATCCCCTCCCATCCTTTGAAGCCCAACTCCTATGCCTCCTATGGGCCTCCTGTTCCACAAACCCTTCCATGATTTTCTTAGGTATTATTAATAAAGTTCACTTTATGATTTTTTTTTATTGTAAGATAATGTGTCTTATATCCTTTTTTTTTCCTTTGTCTTATCCTCTGTGAGACTCAATCATGTTTTTTTGGAGGACAATTGGGGTTAAGTGACTTGCCCAAGGTCACACGGCTAGTTTTTGTGTTACGCGTCTGAGGCTAGATTTGAACTCACATCCTCCTGACTCCAGGGTCAGTGTTCTATTCGCTGCACCACCTAGCCACCCTGACTCAATCATGTTTTTTCCTCAGCAACTATTTCTACCCACGGTGGGCCCTAAATAAATAGGGATCATTAAAGGATAAGGCTGGTTTGGCACTGAGACTTTGTGGGTATCATTTTAAGTATTTCAAAGATGATAATGGGATTTCCACAAATCCTGAATTTCAAAGATGATAATGGGATCTTCCACAAAAGGCCTCCATGCCTTACTTTGGTATACAAGTAATCTGGGTTCTCAGAGCCCATGCCAGAAAAACAAGGCCCTGCCCTGCCCTTCCCAGCTGAGAAAGACTTTTTAATGCCCAACAACAGATTATAGAAAGTTTGCTGAATACCAGGTGATAAATGTTTTTAGCCACAGCAACTGATTAAGACCATATGCCAAGGGGCTGTGATTTATCTGCATCGGCAGAGAAAGTATTCATGTCAGTGAAATCACAACTCAGAAATACTAGAGTGACAAATCGGCAGCACAGGATATAGAAAGAGTTATTTATCCTTTAGTACTGCATTCATCCCCATTTCCAAGTTATTTATGGCATGCTAGCTTAGAGTAGTTTACTTATATTTTTTTAATCATTTTAAAAATTTATAGCTAATTTTTATTACAAAATAATAAAAATATTACTTTTATTATTTTTAAAATAAATTTATTAGAAAAGCAATCTCCAAACTACATGAACTTTGTAATATATTGAAATAATTTAAATGTGTGGATATGGAATTGGACCATGATTACTGGCCTCTTGATTAGCTCTAGAACTAATAGTAGTCAAAGTAGGCTAGCCATACTGAGTGCAGCAAGATAACATTTAATATTACTTTTTATAATGCCAGAAACTTAGTCCCATGTTTGTTGTATTATAATAAAAGCTCTAGGCCTTTACTGTATGGACATTAATAAGGAATGCACCATTTTCCCACCTTGTCTAGAGCACAAAAAATGATTTCTTTGAGCTATGTACTCAATATATAATATGGTAAAAATATGCACAGCATAGCTATTGGGTTTGAGAAAGGTTACTTTACCTCCTACTGACTTTATGAGCATCTGTTGCCACTTAAAAACAAAATTTATCTTTCACTTTTCTGATGTGGTTGTGTATTAATCTGATAAGTCATAGTACCACTTTAAAATGTCTGGTGTCAGTCAGCTAAAAAAAAACTTAATTTTCTTAGTTGTATGAAAATTCTAATGCATCTTATTTTTAAAAACTAATTAAGCTAAAATCTCTTTGACTGGGATTCAGTGGATACTTCAGCCTGAGTGGGTCACACAGCTGCCCTTTTAATAGTTTGAGATCAAGCCCTACAGGTATGCTTAGCTCCTTAGGTAGCTTTAGGTTATCCATAAAATGAAAGGTTTTAGACTGAAAGTTTTCTAAATCTTATGATCAATTCCATTCTTGTTCTCCTTTTTTTCTTTTTATCTTTTTTTTAAATCACTTTTCCCCCTCTTGTCACACACGATACCTTCAGTGGTCTTCTTCATAAACATTGCTTAGGCTCACCTCTTGACTATCAGCAGCATGCCTAGTGTAGAGGAGGCTTTCTTTGGACTGCTGAGTTAACTCAAAAGTCCTCTGGACCCAATCAGTCTGCTCATAGTGTAGGTCAAAGGTTTTTTGTACTTTGCTTGGAGTGCCAGCGAACTAGATTAAACTAGAACTGGAAAACATTCAAAATAAATGAAAATACAATATAACATAGTCGATATGCAGTCGATGTGGATCCATTTATTTCTATTTGAGTTTGACCCCACTAATGTAGGACAAGGAACTTCTCATCAGTAGATCTTGTGGGATTGTCTCCACCATTTATAAGGAAGAAGGGTTTGAAGAAAATAGAATGTAAGTTTGGGCACACTGAGGCCAACGGAGATCAAAGGGCATGTTGGTCAACAAATATTTATTAATTGATTACCAGACTCTGCACTAGGCATATAAATACAGTGACTAAAGCAGTCTCTTCTAGAAAGGAGCTTTTTTCAGTGGGTGAGGAAAACAGTCTTTAGGATTCCAGACGTTTCCCCAACAATTCAGTCTTAGTGGGAGTACAGGAACCTTTCCCACTGTGCCAGGAAGGTAGAGGTAAAGTTGTGATCTGTAGCCTAAAGCAGTGGCTGGGGTTGAGGGTAAGGATGTTCTTTCACCTTTAAAGGGTTTGTTTTTTGTTTGTTTGGTTGGTTTTTTTGTGTGTTTTTTTTTAATTCCATGACTCTTCAGTATCAGCAGCTGCCCCATTCTCTCACACATATGGGTCTGGGAAACTGGCTGCTTTTATTTCAGGTCTTATAGCATCCCTGTTTGTCAGCTTCTTTCCTACCCTTGGCCAGACTTAAATCTATCTGACTCCCATGACTAAAGAGCTGGATGACAGTGGCAGGTATCGGGAGGGCCTTTATTGGATTTGACACCATTAAAGTTTGGTACAAAACCCTGCACAGGCTTCCTTCATCATGTATTTTTTGGTCTTCTGAAAATAGAAGAGAAACTAGGGATGGGGGTGTGGGGGAGGACATTGGCTATAGACACTGTGTGCAGACTACTGGGCTCTACTCAAGAATGGGGCCTAAGCAAATAAGATGGAGTCTTCTTAGCTCTCTGTTCCACTTTGGCAGGTTACTGAGCCTTTGTTGAAATGAAGAAAGGAAAAAAAGATAAAAGAGGAGCATGAGCTAAAGGAGAGTAGGGAAAGGGGGAGGAGCCTTTTTTTCCCCTCTGGTGGCAGCATGTCCTTAATCCTCAGTTAAATCTCCTCATCTGATTTTCTGGGAGCTCTGGGAGCCAAGCCCCCTTACTCTTCCAGGTGTCTTAGTAAGGGTGATGACTGTGGTCCTTGGCCATTCTGTGTTCAAGCTCTTAGCCTTACTTATCCCAGCAGCTTTTTCTCTCAAATAAACCCAATGATCCAACATTTTTACTGAATGCTTTGGCTACTGTCTTAAAGTTACATGCCCAACCCTTATCCCCCAGCCAGTACTGGCAGATTTTACCTCAGCCAGAGCCTTACCTTCTTTTCTTCTCTGCAGAGATGGCACCGAAATCCAAAAAGAAAGGGCATCCTGGGCGGGAACCAAAGAAGGTAAGTAACTGGAGGGGGCCCAGCTGTGTGGACAAGAAATCCTTTCTCAGATTTCTGGAAGGAGGGCTTCTGTGCCTTCTTCCCTTTGAGGAAGGATAGGTCCTACAATCTAATCTAGACTGGGTTGAGTTAAGCTATTCTTTCCCAAGTTTTTATTCATTGTGTCTTTTTTTTTTTTCCAGCACCACCATCACCACCATCAGCAGGCACCACAGCAGCAGCCTCCCCCACCAACAAACCAGCTGCCACAACAGCAGCCCCCAGCCCAGCAGCCGCCGCCACCACAACAGCAACCTTTACCACCTCCAGCCCCTCCATCAATCCCTCAGCAGACAGCCCCACCAATAAAGTCCTCCCCTCCTCCCTTCATCCCTGCCCAGGTGCCAGTCCTTGAGCACTCACTCCCAGGGAGTGTCTTTGATCCCATCACCCACTTTGCCCAACCAATCATACACCTCTCCCAAACTGAGCTGCCTCCTCACCTCCCACAGCCACCTGAGCACAGCACTCCACCTCATCTCAACCAGCATGCAGTAGTTTCTCCTCCAGGTAAGCAATGGAGCAGAATATGAGGGTGGAGAGAAGGGTGAAATAAGGTTTCCAAGGGGGTCCTGTCATAATGGTACAACCCATAGAACCAGCTTGCTAGTGAGAATTTACTTCTCTTTAAGTTTGTTAACCAGGAGGGGAGGAAAATGGTAGGTGTTAGTGGCTATGTGTTGTCTGAAATCGAATTTTTGCTTCTTTCTTCCAGCTTTGCACAATGCTCTGCCCCAGCAGCCATCAAGGCCTAGCAATCGAGCTGCTGCCCTACCCCCCAAACCAGCCCGTCCCCCAGCTGTGTCACCTGCACTCTCTCAGCAGCCCCTTCTCCCTCAGCCACCCATGCCTCAGCCACCCCAAGTCCTGTTAGAGGATGAAGAGCCACCTACCCCACCTCTAACTCCCATGCAGATGCAGATATACCTACAACAGCTACAGAAGGTGCAGCCATCCACACCCCTCCTCCCTTCTGTGAAGGTGCAATCCCAGCCTCCCCCTCCCCTACCTCCTCCAGCCCATCCTTCTGTGCAGCAACAGTTGCAGCAGCAGCAGCACCAACCCCCACCACGGCCCATGCACATGCAGCCCATGCAATTTCCTCCACATATCCAGCAGCCACCTCCCCCTCCCCAACAACAGACCCACCCACCTCCAGGGCAACAGCCACCACCACCGCAACCAGCCAAGCCTCAGCAAGTCATCCAACACCATCCTTCACCACGGCACCATAAATCTGATCCCTATACAACCAGTAAGTGGCAAGTAGGGGGAGTAAGCATTGTGGGAGATATGCAGTGACTCTTAGGAATAAGGGCTTCTCTCAAAGCTCCATTTGGGTTTTTCCTGTGACATTGTCATGTGTCTTACTTATTAGTCAACAAGTAATTCTAGAACATCTATACATATGCTCTTTTTTTTTTTTTTTTTTTGGAAGGCAGATGGGACTAAGTCACTTGCCCAAGGTCATATGGCTAGTTTTTGTGTTAAGTGTCTGAGGCTGGATTTGAACTCAGGTCCTCCTGACTCCAGGGCCAGTACTCTTATTCACTGAGCCACCTAGCCGCCCCATTTTTTTTTCTTTTTGGAGAGCAGTTGGGGTAAAGTGACTTGCCCAAAGTCACACAGCTAGTAAGTGTGTCAAGTGTCTGAGGCCGGATTTGAACTCAGGTCCTCCTGACTCCTAGGTAGGTACTCTACTCACTGAGCCACCTAGCCGCCCCATGTTCATATACTCTTAATAAGATTTATGAGTGTAAGGACAGTGTCTTAGCTTTTTTCTCCAGACTCAGTGCTTTACACATGATAGGCATGTGTAAAGGAAGTGCTTGTTGGATCATGTTTTAACATATCCTGAGTCCCTGCTTTTTAGCTGGATCTGAAAGGAATCATTTCAGGAAGAAAAAGTGGAAGATTTTTTTCTGGGAAAAGAAATGAACATAGAGCATCCAAATTAGAAAACACACAAAGCATTTTAATAGGTAGCCTGGAAATTAGGTTAAACTCTATAGTTTATATAGCTAATAAAAGAGTAATGAGGATAAAGAAATTGAAATCAAAATATGGAGAACTTTGAATGCCAGGTTACAAATGGATACCAGGCTCATCTGTCAGGCCCATAATGTTTCTTCTTAGGAGGAGCAGCAGGTTAGAATTGTATAGTACATAGAGAGGAAGACTAGAAAAATAGAAAGGGATCAGGTGGGGGTAGGGTTTTAAATGCCAAAAGAGACGATTTTATATTTGATTGCAGGGATAATAGAGAACCACTTTATTTTATTGACTAGGTGGCCAACATAGTTAGACATGTACTTTATAGAAAAATCATTTTGTCAGCTGATTGGAGGATAAATTGTATTGAGGAGAGACTTAAGATAGGAAAACAAATTAGTCTACTGTGGCGGTATTCTAGGCAAGGGTGATGAGGGTGTATGGTGGCCGCATGAGCAAAGAGAAGTTCCACCCGATCTCTTATTTTTTGTGTCACTAGAAATAAAAGCAGATTTGCATGTGGAGGTATGTCCAAAAGTTTTAACTGTCCCCAAAAAGTCATTCCTGTTAATGCATATGAACTATTAGATGGTGACTAGGCAGCATAACATCGTATGTTGACTTTAGGGTTCTTGTATTCTTAATGGAAAGGCAAAACTTTTAACTGATGTCTGGTTAATCAGGCCCAATGGTGAGCTGCTTTATGCTAACTCAGGCTTATTAGATGAACACAGCTACTCGTTCCAACCCAAAAAGAAGTAAAATCAGTAAGGAGGAAAATTGGTGCATTGATCACTTGACCTAGACCTAGACCCACTACTGACCTCATATAATCTGTAGGCAAAGTTCAGCAGTTTCAAAAAAGCAAAATTTAAACTCATCTCATGTCAGTACTTCAGCTAAATTTCTTGGTTTATCAGCAAAATAAAATACATAATGTAAAATAAATATATTGAAACCGAAGAAACTCTTAAGGGGACCTTGGCTGCTAAACTATATTGTAAAAAACCTATGGGCTTTGTATGGGTCAGCTTGAAGTTAAGAGTAGTTGACTATGCATGTTGTCAGTTTTGTAATTTATCACACTTTTTCCTGTCTTCAAATTTGGTAGAGGGAATTCTCTATTAGTAATTAAGATTAGATAGCCTCTGAGGTCTCTTCCATCTGATAATCTGTAATTTCTATCATAGTTGGATTGGAACCTTACTTTCTGGAATGTTTGCTAATAATTTAGTCACCTCCCCTACAATTTAACTCACAGTTGTCATAGGATACTCAGAAGGTAAGGAATTGACTCAGTCACACAACCAGTATATGTCAAAGTCAAGACTTTAGCTAAATCTACCTGTGATATCTTTTTTTCAGTCCCCATCATTCTTAACTTCACTGTAGTATTTGAAGTATGCAAACAAAGTGACAAAGATGCAATTGAGAGACTCTCTTGCTAGGCATAATCTCAATGAGTTCATTAACAATGAAAGACCTTCATATAAACTAAAATATTTGTGGCGGTACTTTTTTGTAGAAGCAAAGAACTAGAAGAAGAGTACCTACCTACTGACTGGGTTATGGATAAGCTGTGATACATGGAATATTACTATGTTGTAAAAAACAATAGATAGAGGAGGAGGGGATGACTTAAGTGAACCAATGTAAAGCAAATCAAGCAGAACTAGGAAAATAATATATAATGACTGGAAAGAACAACAAAACCTAGAAATCAAGTGCTTTTAAATCATAATGACTAAGCCTGGACCCAAAGAAGAAATTTGACAGGATATACCCCTGACTTTTTTGTATAGATTGGGGAATATAGATTAAGTAGACTGTACGTTCAGACTTTTTTGATATGTTGTTTAGTTTTGCTAAACTGTCTTCTCTCCCTATTTCCCCTTATTCTTTGTTTATAAGAGATGGCTCTCTGGGAGTACATGGTAATTGGGATATATTAGGAAATATATGGTGTACATACAAAAAACAAAATCAAAAAAATTTTTGAAAAAAGAACAAAACAACTAACTTAGAGTCTGAGAGATTTCCTTGAGTCATTAAGAAGATACTTTGAATGGGTTTGACTCTAAGGCCACCCCTCTAGCCACTAAAATATTCTGTCTCTCATTTTCTCTCTCTCTCAGACATACACACACAGAGGCATGGAGTATAGAACTGGGGATAGATTGCTTTTCAGAATGCTCAGACTTTTTAATATCTCCACCATAAATATATTAATTTGCCTATCTTCCTTCAACTTCTAACATATTGACTATTCCCATATTTTGTCATCTTTGCCAGTCTAGTGGGCAAAGGTATGTCTAAGACTGTAAATTACAGGTGAGTTACTGATCCACATTGGTGAAGGGATTTCAACATCAACATTTCCCACCCACAATTAAAATCATAAGTCTGAGTTAAAAGTATCTGTAAATATACAAGGTGCAATGTGGGATGGAAAGGAGCCTATCTAGTTCCCTGCCTATGAGAGCTAGGCTTTGAAGGACTTAAACAAAAGACAACAAAGAGGCAAGATAATAAGAGACATCATTCGGTGTGTTGAAAGGAGAGAGATTTTATGATTCTGTGGTTGGCTTTATCAATATGGTACAAAAACCAAGAATGAGTTTTAGTTGCATTATACAAAATGGATAAGTGACTTATCGCACAAGTTCCACATAGTATGAAGCATGTCAGCTGTCCCCAAGTAAAACTACCACAGGGTAGGTGGTCAGATCTTCACTTGGTTTCTCAGTCTGAAATGAATCCCTATGTTGCCTAAAAAGATCACACTATTTTTATTTTATTCTTTTGGAGGAGGAAAGGCAAGGCAGTTGGGGGTAAGTGACTTGCTCAAGGTCACACAGCTAATAAGTGTGTCAAATGTCTGAAGCTGGATTTAAACCCATGTCCTCCTGATTCCAGGGCCGGTGCTCTATTTATTGCACCACCTAGTTGCCCCTATACTCTATACTCTTTTTCAGAAGAGTCATCTCCTCTTGAAGAATCTTAATCATTTATTTACCATCAAACAACTAAGTCTAGAAAGTTGGTGTTGCCAGGACACTGAGCCTGCTTAGCATTTCTTGTTGTATTATCAGTTTCTTTTGCCTAAGACCTGAAGAGATTCATTTTATCATTAGGGAAAAGGAAGAGAACAAAAATACAAGATTTTGGTTGATCAAACAGGAAGAAAAAGGGGAGTGGAGGGAGGATGTAAAGCAGAGCCAATGAGCCACCTCTCAAAAAGGCAAAGTAACAACCAACAATACCATCTCTTTGCTTTTGGTAACTGGACATGTGCGGGTAAGGGATGAGGGGAGGGAAGAGTGTTCTTGAGAATTCTAGGCATAGTAAACTATTGAGGCTTAGTGTTTTGTTTGTTTTTTCCCTCCTGGATGGGTGCTAGCAGGAACTCATGGTATTGGAATGGGCCACTGTAACGGAGATCTCTTGAAGGCCCTAGTACTGGACCTACCCAGAGTGTCAGAGATATAAGTGGCCTTAGAGGCCATCTATTTCACCTTGCAACGAAACATGCTTGTCAAATAGTCGTACAGTCTAGCTAGCCGTGACTTGAAGAAACCATACTACCTCTAGAAGCAGCCCATTCCACTTTTGCATAGCACTGAATCCTGGTAAGTTTTCAGTTACCATTCTTGTTTTAATTCTGCCCTCTCTGGATGCGAGCCAGACAAGTCTGGTCCCTCTTCCCCATGACAGTCCTCCAAATATTTTGAAAATTTATCCTCCTTTAAGGCTTATTTTCAGTCTAAACATTCCTAGTACTTTCTTCAGGCTTCTTGTGGTACAATTGGGAAATCTCATCCTATAAGACATCTTTCTTGTCAAGTGCCCTTCCAAAAAAGAGGACAACCATATTTGAACACAGTCCTCTAAGTAGTGACTGACACTAGCAGAGTCCTGGATATCAGCCTTTCCTTAACATAGCCAGAAACTTTGTTAAATTATTTGGCCATCCTGTCTTTTGTCTAGCCATAACTCTCCTGTTATATACATTTGAAGTTAATTAGTTAAACTAATATCAAACTTTATAATTTGTCTATTGTTTTATTATTATTAGGTCTGATATTCTATATGGTGGTAATTTTTTAGGATCCTGACTCTTACCTAGTATATTAGCTCCCTCTTTTAGCATTCCATCATTTATAAATATAATAAGTATACAGATTATCTTTGCCTTTATTGGTCTCATTATTGATAAAACTTCTGAATGCCATAGCCCAAGACCTAGGGAATCATCTGATTAGACTCTTAGTCTCATTCAGAACTTGTTATTGATCCCATCATTTATTCATTAGCTGCTCTCTTTGGATTTCTGATTAGTACTGAAAAATAACAGCTAACCCTCTAGCAGGGTGAGACTGACAAAGTTAACCTCCTGGAATTAGGGAAGTATACCAAAAGATCTGGACATCACTAGTTTATAGTTGACCATTCAGTTTCTTGTTAATAAAAATGAAATATGAATTTCACCCTAATGAATGAGACTGGTATCATGGTCCAGTTGAAAGTGTCCTGAATTTTGGAGTTAGACTATCTGGATTCAAATTTATGAGGCCTGCTTCTCTCTACCATTTGTTTGACCATACAAATTGCATAATCCCTTTGGGTCTGTTTGCCTATCTTTAAAATAAAGAGTTAGAATAGGACCTTCTAAAAATATTCCCATTCTGTATCTCATCAAATATGACACTTGTCCCTTAAGGGGATATGATGTTTTAACATAGGCCCACCTGTCTGCAGTGTCCATTGCCGGGTTTTTTTTTGCCCTTTTTTTTTTTTTGGAGGGGCAATTGCTGTTAAGTGACTTGCTCGAGGTCACACAGCTAGTTTGCGTGTATGCGCGCGCGCGTGTGTGTGTGTGTATGTGTGTGTGTGTGTGTTTTAAGTGTCTGAGGCTGCATTTGAACTCGTCCTCCTGACTCCAGGGCCAATGCTCTATTTACTGTGCCACCTAGCCACCCCCTTGTCCTTTGCCTTTTACACTCCCAGTTCTCACATGTCAGACAACATAAGAAGCATCAAGGCATTTAGCATTGAAACTACTAGAAAATGAGATACTGTACCACCTCTTAATCAGGCCTCTGGAATCAATCCTAGGTGTGTTTGAGGGAATGGGAAGTGAATTTTCTAGGACTAGTTCTACAAGATGTTGCATGCAATGAAAATGAGTGATAAATTATCAACAACACTAATGTGGAGACATGTGTAGTGCCAGTGCAATCACAATGTCCACGATCACTATAAATATACTTGCATGGTGCTCAGTCACATAATACAAAAGACTCTCCATATAGAAGACAGAAGCAAAACATTTATTCAGACACCAGAAAACCAAATCCCAAAACCAGTAAGCCAATTACATCATAGTAGCAAAGAAGTTAATAAGCCACAACAGCACAGAGTCACAGCATCTTTTAGGCTTCCCACAAACCAATATTTACTCACAAGCCTGTCTGCTTGCCTGCTGTCCTCTCTCTTCCCACTGCCTAACTGTTCTGACTCCCAGCTTCCTGTGGGCTCTGCTCCACCCTTTAGAAAACTCCTCCCACCATAGGCCCCATGTGAAAACATCCAGCCTATTGGGGGCAGAGTATATTTTCAAAGCAGGGAAGGTCTTCAAATTCCCATTACCATTACAACATGCTACAGAATGGTAGTAAGAGGTGGTAAGATGCTTTGTCCTTTAACCCAAGTCTGGCAAGATTGATGTGAAATCCAAAGCCTATGTACCATAAATTGTGTTGTCTGGCCCCACTTCCATCAGGTAAGAAGACTACCCAAATCAGGCACTTCAGGGTACCACCTTCTGCTGTCATACACTTCTAAACTGATGACTACAGTACCACAATCATCACCAGGATGATGAGTCTTTTCTAATATATGAAGTGCCTATTGAATTGAGTGGGAGACCTTAGACCTCTTAAGTGGCTTTATTTGAAAGAGCCTCCTTTTGTTGTTGGCATCTCCCAAGAGAAAATGGAAACAAAGCAGCTGTTCTAGAATTTAAACAAGTCACAAGAGTAACAGCACACAGACTGAGTAAATGGACCGACTGTTTTGGCTAATCTGGGATGATTTTTGACTCCCTCATTTAGTTAACAAGCATTTTTTTAAGTGTCTACTTAACATGTGTAAGTGCTAAGCACTGGGGACACAAAATTAAAATCAGTACAAATTTTTCAAGGAGCTTAAAGACATCTAGCTCTGGGAACTTTAAGGGGTAGGGTCTAATATATATGTATACAAAATTAGTATGAACCAACAGTGAATGAGGGCAAAGGAAGGATACATTTAACTTGGGTAGCAGCTATTTGTGTATCAGTGAGGCTGTCAAGTTCTTGGATCTAGCCTTTCAGTCTCATGACAAATGACCTACCACTTTAGCAGCAGGCTAAACTCCATTACATGAGTTGGCTTAACTTTTACTGATGCCTTAAATTGTATTGTCATATCTTCATTTTTCCCTGTCCTGAGGAGTCTCCAGTTCTTTCCAGATGTGCAGTCCTGAAAGTTAGCTTTCCCTGCCAAGAGATTGGAGTCTGTTTTGTACCTAGAGTCCAATTCAGAAATGCTATCTCGGCAGTCTGCCCAATAGTTCCTTGTATTGGGAAATGTGATCACTACTATTGAAGCAAACCAGTGCAGGCCTCAGCCAGTCCTAGTTTCTAGCTGTTCCTAGTTTCTCTGCTTCCCTATAAAAGGTGGCTATGTTAGGGAGTTGTTGCTCTTGAGCATGCAGTCCTAACTTCTAGTGTCAGCATGACTGTCTTATTTCTGTGCTTACCCTTACTGATTTTGATGTGTGTCTCTATTATAGGCCATCTTCGAGAAGCTCCCTCCCCACTCATGATGCATTCCCCCCAAATGCCACCGTTCCAGGGGCTAGCTCACCAGTCTCCACCACAGCAAAACGTCCAACCCAAGAAACAGGTGGGTAATAGAGGTTATTAGTTAAAAGCCCAAGGTTGGAAGCTGATGTGGGGGCAACAGTTCCTTACCTTCCAAATGGCAATGCTATTTCAGGAGCTTAGAGCAGCCTCAGTAGTGCAGTCCCAACCCCTGGTGGTAGTGAAGGAGGAGAAGATCCACTCACCTATCATCCGAAATGAGCCCTTTGGCCCCTCCCTTCGACAGGATCCCCCCAAGCATCCTGAGAACATCAAGGCCCCTGTTCACATCCCTCAACGTGAGTTTCCTTGCTACTTCTTTCCTGCTCTCTCCCTCTAATGAAATGAAAGTTTAGTGTCGCATCCTAAATACTGGCCCTTCAGCCTTCCCCTCTGTGTCTCAGGGCCTGAAATAAAACCATTAGATGTTGGCAGACCTGTGATCCGGCCTCCTGAACAGAGTGCACCCCCACCTGTGGGGCAAGACAAGGACAAGCAGAAGCAAGAGCCCAAAACCCCAGTTGCTCCCAAAAAGGTAAAATGAAGCTCCTTCAGAATCTTGAAACCTTAGCTCACAGGCTCTTTTCTCTAGTCTTGAACAAACCATTGGGAGTGGCTTCTCAATATAGACCTAGGTAGGGGGTGGTGAATTGTTTAGTCTGAAGTAAGAGTGGTCTGTAACCTAGATCACCTGTTAAGTTTCTACTCCTAAAATTTCATGATTTTCATGGATGAATTATGAAACCCATTGCCACCGTTGAAATCATTGAATAGTCTGCCTACATTATGATCATTTCTGCAAAACATTATAAAGAAGGAACTTCGCAGGCACTGCCCTTGGTGTTTATGAGATGAGTTATTCTTCCTCTCTAACCAGACTTTTTCTTATTTGACTAGGATCTCAAGATCAAAAACATGGGCTCCTGGGCCAGCCTAGTCCAGAAACACCCCACTACTCCGTCCTCCACAGCCAAGTCATCTAGTGACAGCTTCGAACAGTTCCGCCGAGCTGCTCGAGAGAAGGAGGAGCGTGAAAAGGCCCTCAAAGCCCAAGCTGAGCATGCTGAGAAGGAAAAAGAACGGCTAAGACGGGAACAGGAGAGGATGAGGTGAGGGAAGAAGGAAATCGGCATTTATATAATACTTATTAAATGCCAGGCATTATACTTAAGTGCTTTACAAACTTTATCTCATTTGATCCTTATAACAATCCTGTAAGTTAGGCATTTTTTACAGTTGAGGAAACTGAGACAAGCATAAATTAAGTGACTTTCCCATAGTCACACAGCTAGTAAGTGTCTCTGAGATCAGATTTTAACTCAGCAATGAAAGTTGGAGTTTTCAGTGAAATTCAAACATCTCCCATTCTTGTCCCAGAGGGAGAATGGGTTTCCAGAGAAGTCCTCCATCCATCTCATTAGGATCCTTTGTTACTAGCAGGAGCAGGGAGGAGGAGGATGCCCTGGAACAGGCTCGGCGGGCTCATGAAGAGGCCCGGAGGCGGCAAGAGCAACAGCAGCAGCGTTCAGAGCAGCAGCAGCCACCGGTGGCTGCAGCCTCCTCAGCTCCCCAAGCACAAAGCTCTCAGCCCCAGGCTTCCCAGTCCATGCTGGATCAACAGCGGGAGTTGGCCAGGAAACGGGAACAAGAGCGAAGGCGCAGGGAAGCGGTGCGTTGGAATATATTCTAGAATTTGGATAATACTGCGTCCTGGTAGCAGTGCCTTAAAATGTTGTCCTGTGTCTTTAAAATCTGGGTGTGCTCATAATTAAGCTGATCACTTGGGATCCATGGGTGGAAGAAGGAGATAAGCCATGAGCAGGACTGGAGAATAGGACAAGTATTTACAGTGACATACTGAAGCATCCCTGAGAATAGAGAAAGAGAGATTAGTATGGGGTGGGGGAAAGAAATTTGTGCTATACCTTGAAAAAGCAAAGTTTGGAGTTGGAGAGCTTTCCATAAAGTGACTAAGGGAACAGCTTAGGTACAGGAAGGTAAGTAGCTAGCTGCTTAGAACATTAGAACATGGCTTCTAATTCTCCTTTTCTCTTCTCTCTCTCTCTCTCTAGATGGCAGCTACCATTGACATGAATTTTCAGAGTGATCTTTTGGCAATATTTGAAGAGAATCTTTTCTGATAGCGCCTGGGTTTCTTCTGACTCTGATTTTCTGGCAAAACTGACTCTGCCTAGTGTTACTGGTGGCTGGGAGGGGGTGTCCCTTGGGCCCAGCCCTTGTGCATGTTCCACCCAACGTGGGTCTGTCAGCCAAGGATCAGCAGAGTCTGCCTTACCGTTGGACTTCCCCACCCCCTGCACACACTGAAGTCAGACCCAACCTCAAGCAAGCGCTGGACCAGGTGGTTCTTAGGCATGAATGAGGTCCTCCTCTATGCCAGATGTATTCACAGTATATCCAGGATGTCACGTTCTTTACCAGTTTTCTAACCATGAGAGGAGCCCCATCAGGGCCCTGTCTCTCTCCCTGATATCACCTACCACTATCTCTACCCCACACTGTAAGACCAGGGGTTGCAGAGGTAGTCCATGGAGAGCAGGAGCCCACCCATGTTGGGATTAGGAGGGGAGGGAGGGAGAATGACAGTTGGGACCAGCCCCCAGCTGCCTAAAGTCCCTAGTCACTGGCTTTGCCTTGAACAGAATCCCACCCTGCCCTCATCCCCTTCGAGCCTTTAACCGAGAGCCGTTCTCTGTAAGTGTTCGCTTGTGAAAAAGGGAATAGTCCAGTGGAGGTGTGTGAGTGTCCATGGCCATTTGGAGTGAGGTGGTCGTCGTAGCACGCGTGTGTGGAGGCCTCGCCTGGGAGCGAGACTACCAACCAAAGTCAGTTCCTTTCCGCCTTTGTTTTTTTTTTTCTTTTTGCCTTCCTTCCTTTCTGTTCTTTTTAAATTTTATTTTTTAATTTTCCTTCAGACACAAAGGCACTGCTTAACTTGGAATGGGTGTTATCGTCTCTCCTTTGAGTGGTGGCAATGGGGGTGGGGGGAGGGGGCGCCGCACTGTGGGTAGTGTGTGACCGTGGCTGTATTGTATAGTGAATATAGTTGGCATATATTTGTTTGAGGTTTGTTGGTGACTCCACCAAACTTGGTGTAAAAAAAAACAAACACAAAAAAACAAACAAAATACAAAACACAAAAAAACTGCTTATATTTTACTCAATTTCAAACTTTATTAGTCTATATTTTTTAATTGTAAAACCAGAAAGCTGCATCTCTCTCTCCTTCTCTTTTTTTTTTATTTTTTTTTTTTGGTGTGTGTGTGTTTTTTTTTTTCTGTTGTGTGTGTTTTTTTTTTTTAAATGTCATATCTGTTTCAAGTTGTTTTATACCAGGAAGGGAGTGGACCCAGGGCTGGGCTGCGTGGCACAGCAGAGATGGTGGGCACCCCCCTCCACCATCAGTGGTCCCGCTCCTACCCTTACTCCCCACCCGTGACCCAGCGTGTTTTTCTCTTTACTTTCTTTTTTTTAATTTTATAATTTGAACTGTTCACAAGGTTACGTGCCATGAGTACCCACTATACAGTACAATACTGGTGCCTCAGTGTTGGCCAAACTCTGGAGTAATTAACTGGTTTGACTTTAATACGGTGAATATGCATTTGGTCTGTACTGATCATGGAATAAACGCATCTCTTTTTTTTTAAAAGCTGGCGTCGTTTCTTTTGAATTCTCTCCTTGTGATAGACCTGGGCCTGGAACACTAGGGTAATGACCATGCAGGTGAGAGAAACATTTCAGTCAGCCAGGTCCTTGTTCCTCCAGCTGATGCCTCCAACCTTCTGCCAGTCCTGCCTACCTTGAATGCTGGGACAGCATCCCAAGCCACTGCCTCCCAGGTAGTCAGGACTGTATTGGAATCCCAGGCAGAAGTGATCTGGGATGGGGCAAAAGGGGTCAAAACACCCAAAGCCCACCTAAATGTTCGATTGGGTGGCCATGGCTCTCAAATCCAGCTGAAGCAGCAGGAACAGGTGGGATACTAGGCAGAAGGTTTCCCTACTTTTGAAGTTGACGTTTCTGGGATAGTGTAGAGAGGAGCTCTCTTCCCCCACTGCATGAGGCAGCAGGACTCTCCCAACTGTTCTAGGGTGCTCAAGCCACAAGGTGTTATCCAGAGGATTGGCTGCAGGTCAGCTTGGCTCTGGACCTCAAAGAAAGTAGAAACAAAGGCTCTGCTATCCCCCAGGCAAAGCTGTAGGGAGGTGGGTTCTTGCAACCCCCTTGGAGCCCCATACCCAGCTTCCTTTTCTTAGCACCATGGAGGCCTGACCTTCAGACAGTATTCCTTCTCTTTCACCCCTTCCTACCCCCTTATGCGCACTTTGGACATTTCTCCCTCCCTTTCCCTCAACCCCTACCCCTTCCTTTAATTTTAAGCTCAGGGTTTACCAGGTACTCTTAAATGTACATAACCTGAAAAACACACACACACTCTCTCTCTCTCTCTTCCCCCACCACTCTCTCCCTCTCTTAAATGTACCCACTCTTCATCAATCCCTCTCTTAAATGTGTACACACACACACACACACACACACACACACACACACACACACACACACACACACACACTGGGTCTTCATCTCCTTTCTTGGGATTGTATATAAAAGACACTACATCCCTGCCCCCACCCATTTAGGGGCTTACACACATACACATACACACCCAGCTAGGACTCCGAGAGTAAAATACAAATATTATAATTTATATGTATGCAAAGAAACAAATGTATTAGTAGTGATATTTAATCTTCCCTGTTTTTATTTTTTAACAACCAAAATTCAAAATGACCCTGCTTTTTAAACTATTCCCTCGAATTCAGGATTTGCCAAATTGTACAGACTGAAGCCTGGGGGTAATTGCTTCTAGCTAAGGAGCAGGCCACGATCATCCCTGAGCCCAGGGTGCACATCTCTGCCCAGGGGTTCTGATTTTGAAGACATTTAGGTTCCCATGTTCAACTGACCTGTTTCTTTGCTCTTTGATTTATTTTTTTTCTTTATCTCTTTATTTTCCTCTCATTTTTTCTTCTGTTTTGTTGGAACATTTCCTAGACCAGATAGTGCTGGAGTAATTAATGGTTGTGTGTTCTAGCCAGAAAGTTTTTCCCCTGTTTGACTCGTTTGTGTGCTTTCATTAGGTTGCAATTAGGGTGGAGCCACTACTTAATTTCTCCTCACCATACCCTGCCCATAGTATGGATTCTCTCCCACCCCTTCCCCTCCTTCCTCTAGGAATCTAGTCCCCAAGATGTACTTCTGGTTCTTCCCCCTTCTGAGTCATGTACAGGAGGATGAGAGAGAGAGACGTGTACAATCTCCCACTGTACTTGATGCACGGATGGATCGCTTGGCCAATAATTATGTCAGTGAATTTGAGGCTTGTATTAAACACTTTAGACATTTGTAGAAGGGAATTAATAGAATTTTCACTTATATACTAAAGGTTTTTTGTGCAGTTCTCATTGCAAAATAAACATTTGTACTGAATATCAAGTGACCCTTGAGGCAGCTTTTTTTGGGGGGGTGAAGAGAACCGTGTTTGAGGGGTTTGTAGAGGACTGTGGAAGAACAGGAGCCAAGGGGAGGAGGGACTCGACTGGGAGCTCTGAATTCCTGTGATAGAAAACCCCCGGGGTTACTTCCCTTTGTTTTTAAGCCAAATTTGTATCGATTGTTTTGTCATCATTGCCCGCTGTGTGGCTCGCTCCCTCCCGGAAAGCCAGCCCTCCTTGGGGAGGTGTGAAGGGAGAGCAGACATGGCTCCGACATTTGGGACCGGGGGGGGGGGGGGCGCCCCTCGCTTGGCCACCTGGGGGCTTCTCCGGGGCCTCCCCCTCTCCCGAGAGTTCTTCCGGAATGACAGAGGGTGTTGGATTGGCTGCTGTAGCTGAGGCCGCGGAGCCGCCATCCTAGCCATTTTTATTCCTTCGAGGTGACCTTTCGGGGTCTCAGCTACCCAATCAGAGCTAAGAAAGGCTAGTAGAAGGGCGGGGCTGGGAACCTGGGAGGGAGCGGAAGCTGTGGAGCTTAAGTAAGGAGTTGTGTGATTGCCCCGCCTTCGGGAAAGCCTGGGGAAGGCCCCGCACGGGGCGTTTCCCCTCCCTCCTGGCTGTGGCATCCCGCAGTCTCCGCCCCCTGAGTTCCAGCTCTTACTTCCTGGCTTGAACCTTGAGCTGGAGCTTTAGTGCTCAGCCCAGCCTACGCGCTGGAGCCTCCGGAGTCTGCGCTGGAGCAGGAGCCCGAACAGCCGAGCAGCGCTTCCGGGCCCCCGGCGCCTAGCCCCGCTCTGACACCGAAGCCCAGCGAACCACAGTTCCTTTGGGCGGAAGAGGCCCCCGGCCCCGAGGCCCCCGGCCCCGAGGCCCCCGGCCCCGAGGCCCCCGGCCCCGAGGCCCCCGGCCCCGAGGCCCCCGGCCCCGAGGCCCCCGGCCCCGAGGCCCCCGGCCCCGAGGCCCCCGGCCGCTTGGACGTCGCCATGCCGAATTTTCTGGTGTCGGCGCTACTGGCGCCCTCTCGGGCCACACTGAGGCTGATACGGTTCTTCATGTGGATCCTGGTGTATTGGGGCGCGTGCTTGGCTGCCCTCGTGTATTTAGCAAAGGCCCTGGGCCACGTGCTGCGGCACCCTTCCCGAGGCTGCTGCGGCCAGCCCCACCGCAAGGCCCCGTCGTGCCTTCAAGACCCCTGCTTCGGGCAGCACCACTTCCTTCACCTCAAGGTGAGCTGGGCCGAGGGGAGGGAGTGGTGGCCGGGCCTGTCCCAGGCCTCCCCAGCCCTCTCCGACCAAGTGGAGGAAGGAAGGGGGGCGCAAAGACAGGGAGCGGGGATTGATTGGGCTAGAGATCTAGAGGAAGCCCCCTGCCTGCTTCTCTTCCCTGCAGCCCCCCCCCCCCATCCGGAATTCCCTTTTAAGGTGCGGGTCTTAGGCAAACCCCCTTCTGCACCCTGCATAGCCTACATTTATTGCCCATTGGGACCTTATCAGTGGGGTAACCCAGCCATCTTAGAGACTGTCATCTAACTGAGCTGTGAGGAGATGAAATCCCTTTGGCCAGAGGTTCCTGTAGGCCGCATGTCCTAGCCTCTCTGGGTTGGGAGAAAGGACCCTAACTCCAGCCTCTTTCCTCCCAGACCTCTGGTCTTCGTCTGCATTACGTCTCCAGGGGCCAAGGGCCACTGATGCTGCTCCTCCATGGCTTCCCTCAGACCTGGTACGTGGCAGGGTAGGGGGAGGCAGGAGAGCCCAGAGCAGCAGCCACCCTCTCTCCCACCTCCCTCTTTACGGTTCTGTGTCTGACATGGCCCTTAGGAGTAGGTGGAGTCCTCCATGGAAACCACCTCTCTTGCTCTAGTAGAGCAAGTCCCACTGGAATGGTTGGAGGGAGGGGTAGAGAGAGGGGTGACTGAACCATCATCTCCATCCATTTACTGACCCACAGGTTCTCCTGGCGATACCAGCTTATGGAGTTCCACCTTGAATTCTATGTGGTGGCACTGGATTTGAGGGGCTACGGGAGCTCAGAGTCACCTACCAACCTGAACAGCTACAGCATTGATGCCCTGACCACAGACATCAAAGACGCTATTGAGGCTCTAGGTACTTTGTGTGGGGGTGGGGCCTGGAGAAGCACAGGAATGGACTGGCCTTCCCCCCCCCCCCCCCACTGGTGACATACTAGATGTGACATAGTCTCAGTCCTAAATCCAGTTTCAGAAGGACCATTAGAACTGATGAGGTGTGAGCCTAGAGCTCCCCTAAAATCTGGTTCCTTTTGAATACTCTTACTATTCCAGAACCTTATACATTTTTCCTAAACTTCCTCATAAAAAAATTTAAAGCTGAAATAAACCTTAAGAGATCATCGCCAGGGGTGGGGAATATGTGGCCTCCAGGCCTCATGTGGCTCTCTGGGTCCTCAAGAATTGCCCTCTGACTGAATCTAGACTTCACGTGAAGTTCCCAAAGGTTCCCCACCCCTGAATTTTAGTCCTTTCCTTTCATTAAACAGATGAGGGTGCTAAGAGATTTTAACCACACAACTAGTAGTTAGAGCTAGATTCAAACTTGAGTCCTCTGAGTCTAAATTCAATCTCTAATGTGCAAATATTTCCTAAACACCTTCTACATCATTATTATAACTCGCATTTATATAGCACTGACCCTATAGTGTCAGGCACTGTTCTGTGTTCTTGGGATACACAAATAAAACGAAAGATAGCTGCTGCCCTAAAGGGGTGATAGAATTTATAAACATATGGCTTTGTATATTTATTTACATGACAATTTGAGAATGGAGAGTTGACTACCAGTATGGCACATGAGCTGAGCCTTAACTGAAGCTGGAGATTCAGAAACAGGTTAGGGAGTGTATCTCTGACCTAGGGGATATCAAGAAAGCTTGAGGTGGCTAATATGATGCTGAATTATAGGGAATCTGAAGCTGACTATAATTTAAAATGTGCTGTGAAGGAGAATAATATCTATATGCCTGATTTTAAATACCAAGCAAAAAATTTTTATGCTAGAACTAAGAGGAAGCCGTTTAAGCTTAAGCTTAAAGTCTTGAGTAGACCTGTGCTTTAGGAAGGTTTTTACTGCTATGCAGAGGATGATTTGAAGAGGAAACAGACTTGAAATCATAAATTAATTTAGAATTCTGTGGTAATAAGGCAATAGAAGACGAGGACCTAAGCTAGGGTGGTGGCCATGTAAGTGGAGAAAAGGGAGTAGACGTGACTAATGTTGTGAATGTTAAATCAAAAGACTTGACAAGTAATTGGATTAAGGGAGGGAAGAGAGGAAGAGAGTTGGAAATGTCTGAAGCCATACCTGAATGACAGGAAGGATGCTGGCACTCCCAACAGAAATCAGGAAGTTAGTAGGGAAGAGTACGCTTTGGGAGAAAGATAAGGGGTTTCATGTTGAATTTAAGATGCATGTGAGTTATCCAGGTGATGTCCTGCAGGGAGCTGATTAATAACATGGGAGTGGACCTCAAGAAAGAACTGGATATGTAGATCTGGCAGTCTGCTTAGAAATGACCATGAGAGCTGAGGAGGTCACTAAGTGATAGAAGAGAAGATCTAAGACAGCCATGGTTAGGGGCAGCTAAGGAGACTTGGAGAGCTGATAGAGAGGCAGAAGAGATTCAGGAGAAAACAGGATCACAAAAACCTAGGATGCTGTTAGTCAGCAGTTTCAGACACTGCTGAGAGAGCAAAAAGGTAAGAACTAGGAAAGGACCTATTTTGTCATTTATGAAATCACTGGTAACCTTAGAGCAGTTTCAATTGGTGAAGGCAGTAGCCCCTTACATGAGAGTGAGAATTGCATAAGAAAAGAGGAAGTGATGGTAACAGGTATAGGTGGCTTTTTCTAGAAGCCTTATTATAAAAAAGGACAGAGATACAGGATGATAAATCCTTAGGGAGAAATAAGCATCAGAGAAGGTAGTAGATAGAGACAGAGAAGGGAGCATGAATGAAAGAGCAAGCTCCTAAAGGAGATGGGGGGGGATGGGATCAAGTGCACAAAAGGAGGGGTTAACCTTGGCAAGGAGAAATAAGTATCGTGTGTAGTTTAACTTATTAAATCAAGAATTTTTTTTTTTAAAGATGACACTTGAATGGTGGTGACACACTAGGAGGACAGAGGGTTTAGACTGGAGGGGGAGGTCCCAGTGGGAATGAAGAGTAGGTTTAAACTCTAGAAGGAATGAGGAAAAGGGCAAAGTGAGAAAAATAGAAAATGGTCATAGAGAGGAAATTCAAAGTTCTGGACCAAATCATGGGAATAGGGGGTTAACTAGGAGGCCGTGGTATTTGAGAACATGTATATTAAATTCACTGACGTGAGGGTAGTTTGGCAGAAGGAGACTGAGCCACTGAACTCCTTGAGAAAATAGGAAGAATGATCCAGGGGCTACTTGTATATGACTGCAACCAGAATCCAGATAGAGGGACATAGCTGGAAGGAATGGGCTAAAAAGAAAGAGAAGTTCTGAAGGGATGGCAGCAAAAACATGGGTCTGGGAGGGATATGCCTAGCCTCCTTCCTTATCTAGTGTCGGGGACCTTGAGAGAAGGTACTCCCAGGATTAAAGGGGATTCCCAGGAAGGCAGTAAAGCCACATTTCTACTCATGCAAGAAGATGAGTCTGAGAAGAGGTCCTAGATAAACAGCTTGATAATGACTGAGTGGAACTGCCAGAAGGCACAATGCTAGAGAAATTGGGTAGAGATGAGAGGGCAGGAGTGGTGACCCAGAATGTAGTTTTCACCTTTGGGGATGCAAAGAAAGGCAAACAATTGTCCCTGCCCTCAAGCTCACAATCTAATAGTAAGAACAACAAGCAAAGGATATATGGAAACAAGTTCTGTACTGGATAAATAAGGAATAATTAGCAGAAGGCACTATCAACAATCCCAAAAGGGGTTGGGGAAAGCTTCCAATACAAAGTAGAATTTTAGTTGGGATTTAAGGAAAGCCAGGAGGTGATGACAGCATTCTACTCAAGCAGAACAACCAGTGAAAATACCTGGAGTTAGGACATGTAATGTCTTATTGAAGGAAGGGTAAGAAGGCAGGTGTTACTATGCCAAAGAGTACACAGAGGTTATAAAGTATAGGAAGACTGGAAGGTGGGCAGGCAGCTAGGTTATAAAGGTCTTTGAACACCAAAGAGAAGATTTTTCTTATTTCATCCTTGAAGAAATAAGAAGTCACTGGAGTTGATTGTTTATGAGGGTTTTTTGTTGGTCAGTTGTGTCTTACCCTTCATGACCATGACCCCGTTTGGGGTTTTCTTGGCAAAGGTACTGGAGTGATTGGTCATTTTTTTCTCCAGCTCATTTTACAGATGAGGAAACTGAGGCAAACTGGGTTAAGTGACTTGCCAATGGACCCAATTGAGCTTTTTGACTTCTAGTCCCAGAGTTATATCCACTTCACCAACTAGCTGCCTTCAAGGGCATGGGGTCACATTGGCATTTTAGGACAATCATTTAGAACCACAGGGATTAAGGTAACAAAGAGAAGGAAGTATTGTTTGATTGGGACTATTACCTGTAAGGATGATGCTATTGTGTATGCTTTTAGACCCCAGGGAAGAAGAGAGCTTGGTTACAAAGAATAGTAAGAAATTGACAATGGGAACCCCAAGGGCCTTGCTGAAGTCATTTCAAATCAGTTTCTTTGCTCCTTCTCAAGATGGCAGAAGAAGATTGGTGCAATTAAAAGTTTTCCTCTTGTAATGCCATGCATGAGCGGCTTTCCAGAAGAATGCTACTGTGAACAGCTTTTAAGGTTCTGATTACACAGTATAGTGAACACTATTCCATAACAAATCAAAGTACAGCATTCACAATATTACAGCTTATCACAGAAAATCAAAATATAGCATTCACAACTTCTCACAGAAAATGGCCACAGTTTCCACTACAGTAGTCACAAAGTATTGGACAAAGAACATAATTTAGTAACTCAGTCATTCAGTCGTCTTAATCATTAAATCATCCTTAGGGAGGTTTGCCTCCTCAAGCAACACAAAGTAGTGGGGCACACGAAGTTAACTCAATCAGTCACTTATCAGGCATCAATCACTAAGTACAATCATTTAGTCAATCAATTATCCTTCATCATTCACTATTCAATCATCAGAGAACATCCAGACCCTCTACTCCTAGGTCACTATAAATTATAATCTTCTTAGTACACAGTATCCAAGTAAAGTCTTTCATCTTGACCCAGGTAGTCTCTCAGATTTCCCTGGATCCCTTTCCATGGTCCCAGATCCTACCTGGATTCACTAAATTGTCACCTGATTCAAAGACAGCTCCCAGGTCCTTGTCCAGCTTTCCATGCAGTCTCTGTTCCACGCTGAAGTTCACAACATCCAGCCCAGGTTAAATCCTCCACAGTCTCTGCTACCAGAAAGTCAGGGCTCCACAAAGCCCCAAACAAGTTCATGCAAAGTACAGGCAGCATCACAGTCATGTTTCTCAGTCCCCTGGCAACTTCAGCTGGCCCTTGGACTCAGCAGAAGTCTGAGCTGGCTCCCAGAATCGAAATCACTCCATCCAGGTTTTCAAAATCATTCTTTTCAGCCTGGGAGAGGCTTTTCTCCTTAACCATCCATGGTGGCAGCAGCTTCTGCCTCCAGATGCCTATCCCAAGAAATTCTGCCTCTCCCTATCTAGGGCTTTTCCTTATATACACACAGCATTAGCTTCCTCTTTTAGCCAACCCCTTCCTGTTGCAACAGAAAACAGGAGTTCATATCTTGTTTCTTTCACTGAGGCTTAATCTGAACTAGGTGCTAAGTACCTCTTAATTTAGCAATACAAAAGGAACTTCAAATCTCATTACTGTTAGACATCCTAGACACCTCTAGGATGTCTAGATACTTGATTCATATGGAGACCTGTTTATTCTCTAATCCTCCAACATGGTAGTTTCTCCCACCTTGGCTTGGTAGTAATGTTGGGTTATAGAGTTGTTGATTTACTAGCCCTCCTTAGTTGAGTCTCTATTACTTGTCAGGGTCCTAAAGGTTAGGGAGGGCTAACTCACTGGTTTTCTTTGCCCTTCCCAACCCTAGTGCCATTTCTATAATGTCTTCCATCTCAGACTCCTAATTTTACACCTATCCTACTCCACCTTACCCACACCCCAACTCCCTACACTATTTGTTGACAGGTTACTCCAAGTGTATCTTGGTGGCCCATGACTGGGGTGGAATCTTGGCCTGGAATTTTGCCACCTACTACCCCGATTTGGTAGAGCGGCTGGTGGTGGTGAACGCTGCCCCTATGTTTGTTTACCAAGGTAGGTGCTAAGATGGGAGGACATTTAGAGGGATGGAGATTGGCTAGTCTTACGGGTAGGGAATGGGTACTAAGTTGTGAGCCTGGGCTGTTACTCCCACAAGGGGTTTGATATGGGTGGTTCCCTTACTTTTTCTCTTTCCGCTTCCCAGAGTATGCCCTGCACCATCCCAGCCAGCTCTTTCGGTCTGGTTATGTGTTCCTGTTTCAGCTACCCTGGTTGCCTGAGAAGCTACTTTCTATGTCTGACTTTCAGGTGCCATCCCTTCTTCCTGCTTAGTAGAAAGGGGCAAAAGCTAGTGGGGAGTTGTAGGGGAGGGAGAGTAATGATGTTGTGGAAATGGGGAGGGAGAGGGTATACTGAGATGGGAAGACTGATTCTCAGAGGTATCTGGAGGGCATTTTTAATAAAGAGGGATGCATGTGTGCAGATCCTAAAGGACACCATGACCCATCCTATGACCGGAATCCATGGCCTTACTGATGATGAACTAGAGGCCCTCCTGTTCAGCTTCACCCAGAACCGAGGCCTCACTGGCCCGCTCAACTACTACCGAAATCTTTTCAGGTGATGCCTTTGGGGATTGGGGGCAACTAGAAAAAAAGGGAGATTGATTGTGGGAAGAATAATGGAATGATTTTAAAGTGAATTCAGGGAGGGGAAAATTTGAAACAGTAGGAAGAAGGAACAGAGATATATTTAGGAACAAGAACGGAGTAAGGAAGTCATTGACGCCCTAATGAATGTCATACATTCCTTTGCCTTACAGTCACTTTCCGCTAGAGCCTCAGGAGCTGACAACACCAACGTTGTTGTTATGGGGGGAGAAAGACCCATACCTGGAGAGTGGACTTGTGGATAGTATTAGCAAACACTTTGTGCAAGGCCGCCTGCTGTCCTTTGTCCTGCCTGATGCTGGCCACTGGATCCCCCAGTCACAACCAGAGCAGATGCACCACTACATGTGGGCCTTTTTAAAGAGGTTCAAGGTGTAGTCATGACTCTCTCTTCAGATATGAGCATTCTGGTTTTCTGCTCCCACCAAGGCCCCACTCAGGACAAGGGAAGAAATGGAGCAGTACTTGAAATAAGCCAGCTTTTGACTGGAATGTGGAAGCATCCTTGCCCTCCAACTCCTGTGGTTTATATTCTTTTCCACATTTCCCTGGAGATGCCCAACCTAGTCATCCCCACCCCCAATACTTACATTGTCCTTCCTCTCTGTCCCTTCAATTCCTGGCTGGCCCCAGTTGAGTCCCTATTAAATTCTGGAAGCCCTTTTCTCTCTGCTATAGAGAAAGGATCCTCTTTTGAAAGAAAGGGGCACTGTAGCTGTGATGTGTGCACAGAAATAAATCTCCCATTACCTGCCCTGCTATGCCTTTTTCCTTCTGTCTGGGGCCTCAGCTCAAGGACAGTTTGGGATTAGGGGCAGGGGCTCTCCCCAATGCCTCTACCTTGTTCTTTGAGACAATGAGAAACCTGCTTCTCTGGAGCTTCTTTGGGGTGCCCATTGTCCTAGGTGCTTGGGTTTATTCTGCCTGGGCCTCCACTGTACCTTTCCTTGTCCCTGTTTCTTAGGACTTTTGCTTTTCAGCATGGCAAGAAAAGCAGACCAGGGACCAGGAGTATTGGAAGAAGGGCCCTTAAGAACTCCCCCTCCCACAAGTATCTGGAATGATAATAGAAAACCACATGTGGAAGAGTGGATTATGGAGTAGGGTAGAGAAAAGGATAGATTAATGTCAGAGACAAGTGAATTGAAAGCACATGGGGCCCTTGGTCACTGTGATTATGTCATTTACCATCTAAATTAAAAGTTCAAAATGGAGCTCATTTGAGTTTCCCCAAATCAGCCCTTTTCTGGCTAGGGAATGACAAGGGGCCAGTTGGAAGGAAGAAGTTAAAGGGGATATCTGAGACACCTGAAAGAGGAACATTGGAATGATGGTTAGGTGACAGAACAGGGCTAGAAGGTAATGAAATGACCACAAAAAGTATTTGAGCTTCAAAGAGAAGAAAAGTCAAGTGGGGAATATATAAGTTACCTGAAATTCTGGCTTGAGAACTTAACCCAGAAAAGAGTATGGAGCAGCTCTTGTATCTATTGGGTCTTGACAGAAAAGTGCTGTTTTACAGTGAAGGGCAGCTGAGGTAAGGTTCTCATCATGAAAATCATATTATAGACCTACCACAATAAATTTAGCCTCACTTAGGCAGCCACACAGGAAACAGGTGTGGTGAATATTTGCAATTAGAGCTTTGAAGACTGCCAACAAAAGTAACAAAGGATTTGAAGATCTTGCTTTAAACCTGTATGGAAGACAGGATTTTTGCATCGATCTGAAGAAAGTGCACAGTGTTAAGGGTTATACTAGTACCAAGGAGCCATATATATTTCTACAAAACAATTCAAATTGTTCTGTGTCCTAGAGAAGATGAAAAGGCTGGAGGAAAGCATCTCTCCACTCTTCCAAGTTTCAGGAAGAATAAAGTCTTCCTTGAAAGAATGGAAGAAACACTTCCAAGAAGAAACACAAAGGAATACCAATGATCTTCAAAAAGTTTCAGTGTGGAAGGATGATAGAAGAGAAGGGTCACGGTGATTGGTACTTCTAACCATAGAGAAGACAAGCTGGACAATCTCAGGAGGAAGCTGTTTCTTGTGCTCCGAGTGATTGGTACCATCTGGGGAGAGTTTTTCAGTAATTGTGCCTGGTGAATATCTTCTTGTAGGGGTAAGGCAACTATTTATATCTTTATTACATAAACAGTAGAGAAGTCTGCAGTCTTCATGGATTATGGATTGAGGAGTGTTCTAAGATGTGGCAGCCTAGTGGCCAATTACCCATTCCTGGCAGTTCATTTGGGAATAAATGATACTTTTAACAGTGAACCTGAAAAGCTTTCCTAAAGATTATGTAGTCTCGGGGCAGCTAGGTGGCGCAGTGAATAAGAGTGCCAGCCTCAGAGTTGGGATGACCCGGGATCGAAACCGGCCTCAGAAAATGAGCACCCACACATAAATCATGACTAGCTGTGTAACCTTAAGCAAGTTACTTAACCCCAATTGCTTAAAAAAAAAAAAAAACAAGATTATGTAGTCTCATACAGGAAAATGAAGAGTTTAAGGGCACAGGTTGTATCTTCATCACAGTTGCCAGGGGATCAGTATTGGAGCAGCAGAGGTGCTCTCTTGTCTCTCGAAACCTGGAAGTGAGTTCTACCATCCCTTGCTTATTTCCAGAATCATGGATTCTATTGTCATTGTCTCAGATGGAGTGATTAAGGTGTTCAGTGACATAAAGGTACACCATCTGTGAGACCAAGGAAAATAAGAGAGGCTCTGGTGTTCATCTTCTGGGCCCCTGAGTAGAATCAACTATTCTTAAGTTTTTAATTGTAAGCCTAAGGTTGGGGCTTCTGAAGAGTGTCTCGTCCTAGGAGACACACAGATATTTAAGAAAATGGAATCTGAGAATGGAATTTTTAATTCCTTTATCATAGTTTAAACTATATAGGAAGGATAGTCTACTCACCAGGGATGGGAGTACACCTAATATTAATAGAAAATATTTTTGGCCAAGGTATTGTTTTTTTGTTTTTGCTTTTTGGAGGGCAATTGGGGTTAAGTAACTTGCCCAAGATCACATGGCTAGGTTTTTTTGTTTGTGTGTGCGTTAAGTGTCCGAGGCCAGATCCAAACTCAGGTCCTTCTGACTCCAGGGCCAGCACTCTACTCACTGCACCACCTAGCCGCCCCGAAGGTATTGTTAATCTCATCCAGATAGCCTTAAACTAAAAGCAGAGAGGGAGAAAACTTCGTGCTTATTTCAAGCCAGCAATGAGACTCATTGGGGCCCTTAATGACAATATATAAATGTAAAAAGTATGGATAAAAGTCATGACTATAAGGTGACTCTAAGAAGGGTGTACTGATATTAAAAAAAAAAAAAGTAACCGAATAGT
This sequence comes from Gymnobelideus leadbeateri, assembly GCA_011680675.1. Classification (NCBI taxonomy): domain Eukaryota; kingdom Metazoa; phylum Chordata; class Mammalia; order Diprotodontia; family Petauridae; genus Gymnobelideus; species Gymnobelideus leadbeateri. The sequence continues at coordinate 201,441 of WOXC01005369.1, read as the reverse complement.
CTAAATTGCATTAAACGTTAAGAATATGTTTGTAGGGGCGGCTAGGTAGCACAGTGAGTAGAGCATCAGCCCTGGAGTCAGAAGGACCTGAGTTCGGATCCGACCTCAGACACTTAATGCACACACAAATAAAAACCTAGCCGTGTGACCTTGGGCAAGTTACTTAACCCCAATTGCCCTCCAAAAAGCAAAAAAAAAAAAATGTGTTTGTGTAAAGGAGTCTAGGAACCCAAGTTGGTAAATCATACTGGAATGGACTTAGGTGGTAATTGGTGAAAGGAAAATTAAGACTTAGGAGTATACTACAAACCACCTAGACAGAAGGAAAAAGTTTTGGAAACATAAGCCTAGCAGTAAAGTCTAATGTAGTAATAGGAGACTTCCAAGTCTGGACATCTGCTGAAGCTCTCTGCCAAAAACAGTGTTATACATTCTTGACTTTAATGGTGATAATTTCATTCTTGAAAAGATGGAGGAAGTAGGAACTACTTTTCCAGAGCCAGTTCTGGCCAGCAGTGAGGAATAGGTTTTTTTAAGTGGAAATGTAACTTGAGAGAGCAAGTAACCACCTTGGAATTTATGATAAAGAAGGGAAGCTAATGCCTATAATTTTATATATATCTTAAATTTGAGAAGGGTGAGTTTTCAGAAAAAGGAAAGGTAGAAACCAGTGTTCTTAAATTCTACAAAGGAATTTAGCTCAAGAGAGATAATTTCTGATGACAAAGAATTATCTTGATGAGGGGGAAAAACTGGGAGGGACTATTAGAAACCTTTATGTGAATAAATTAATGAAAAAACGTGAGGTCCTTGCTGTGCTAAACACTAACTATAAAAAGAGCATATGGCTCCACAGAGCTCACTGACCAACTTGGATTTTAGGAGACACAAAATCAAAGCATGGACAAATGGGCGGGGGGGAGGAGGGAGAAAGTGGCACAGTCCTGTAAGGATGTTAGGAGCTGAAAACCCCCAGAAAGAGCTGAGGTTTGTAATGAGCCATAGTTGTCTGTTTTAGGGAGATACTCAAATGTCACCATTTCTGTAATAAGCTGTTTTCATCATCAGACAACTGAACCACTGCACCTAGACCCCAACACTTCAGTCCTTGAGTACATTGGGAACTGAAGTGTTTGTTTTTTTAGGACTTAAGGCAGTGACATCACAGTGAGCAGCTGAACCAGATCAAGTATATACACCAAGGAAATCTGTGTTAAAACTCTGAAGCCTCTTTTTTTTTTTTTTTTTTGCGATTTTTGGAGGGCAATTGGGGTTAAGTAACTTGCCCAAGGTCACACGGCTAAGTTTTTTTGTTTGGGTGTGCATTAAGTGTCTGAGGCCAGATCTGAACTCAGGTCCTTCTGACTCCAGGGCCGACACTATCACTGTGCCACCTAGCTGCCCCCCTGAAGCCTCTTTTTACAAGATACCTCCAAGGAGGGGGAAGAAAGAATGGGAAAAGTTGTTCATGATATTAATGTCCAAATAAGACAAGTGTAGATGCAAAACAGTCAGTAGCTCCCCAGTCTGTATGCTGGCTATTTTGTGCTAATAAAAATTCTGTGATAGTCTAAATATATAAATTTGAGGAGACAGACATTAATATTCAGTGACCCTCTTATTAATGCCAAAATGCTTGTTGTCCAGAGTAGGGTATTCATTTGGATTGTCAGTCCTTTGATTAGCCTATTAGAAATCATTCTGAGATAGGCATTGCACAAAGACAATTAGTTGGGCCCAAAACTGGATGAAGAGATTGTTGATTCTGAAAAATTGTGCAGTGTTTTCGGTAATTCTTATAGATTTGGGACACAACAAAATCCACATTTATTTTTTCCAATAAAAATGTTCTGGTGATGTTGCATGTGAAACACCAATGTAACATGTACAGTTGAAATACCAGGCAAGGGGTGTGTGCAAGATGACAGAATAGCAGAAAGTATATAGCAAGATTCTCGTGCCCCTTATACCAATTTTTTTTTTTTTTTTGCTTTTTTGGAGGGCAATTGGGGTTAAGTAACTTGCCCACGGTTACACAGCTAGGTTTTTGTTTGTGTGTGCATTAAGTGTCTGAGGCTGGATCCGAACTCAGGTCCTTCTGACTCCAGGGCTGGTGCTCTACTCACTGCGCCACCTAGCCTCCCTATACCAATTAAAAAAAAAACTCCAGAGCTAGAAAACACAAGCCTGAATTCAGGTTGACATAAGGAAATAAGTCTGCAGACATTGAGAATGGTGGTATAGACAGGGGCACTCTGCAGAACAGGTAGAAGCTGTGCACCAGGGTAAAATCCAAGAGCCAACATAGCCAGGGGCCTGAACTTCTGTAGGAAGATGCAGGACTCGATGCCAAATGGCAGCTCTTTTGATCATTATCTTGTTCCTGATCGTCTAGGGTGAAGCAAGGAGGGGATTTGCACCTAGGTGGTGGCATTCTAGGGTATGGAGCAATTGTGGACCAATGTCTGTCTCTGTACTGAGCAAGGAACAAGTTCAGGAGCAGTTAACAACTATGTGTCTTGAGGTTGGAGGGCCTGTCTTTATTCCAGGTTCTAACCCAGTCTGAAGTCTACGGAGAAATAACCAGGGTAGTCATCCTAGGCCAAAAGGAACTTTATAGTTTGGTCAATCAACTAGAAAGGTTTCCCAGCTGGCTGATAGTGGTTGAGTTCAGCAATAGTCTACTGAAATTCTAAATAGATAAAGTCCACTGGCCTATTGTTCAGACCCAAGCTGAAACAAACTTGTAGAACTCAGTCCAGGATGGATTAAAAAAAAAAAAAGACATTGCCCAAGCAACAAATTCCCTGAAAATACAGACCAAATAGAAACTAATGATTTTATTTGACAGCCAAAAAAAATGCTGAAGGACTGAGGAAAATACTTTGCCCCTGGATATCAGACTAGTTTGCAAACATTGAAAACTTCTAAGTAACCAGGTTGAGCTTTCCTTGAGATCTTACCCTTTCAGACTTGACATTATGACCAGCCTAGCATTTCCTCCAGAAATATGCAGACCCTGACCCTACATCAAATCTGAAGTCAGAAAGTAGACTGATCTTTTTGTAAAAACAAAAAACAACCACCATGTTATGGGACATGACACAACCCTTGAAGAAGAAAATTATTCCAAAACATCTATAAGCAAAGCCTCAAAGAAAAACAGGTCAGGCACAAATTCAACTAGGATTCCTGAAAGAGATGAAGCAACAGTTCTTTTTAAAAACTGTAAAAATTTTTTTTTTTTTATAAATGAAATGAGAACTCTAGGGGATTTTTCTTCTCTAGGGAAATTGGTTAGGGAAGAAAGAATTGAATTAACACTTTGGCACAAGAGTTTTTTTTGTTTGTTTTTTAATACATTGCCCAAGCAATAAACTCCCTGAAAATAAAAATGGACTAAATAGAAACTAATGATTTTATTCAACAATAACAAAAATTAAAATTGAAGTACTGGAGGGGAAAATAGAAGAAAATTTAAAGTACAGCAAAAGCTGACCTGGAGAAGAGAAAATTTAAGAATCATTGGATTAGTTGGGAAGACAGCAGAATAAGGCAAAAAATTACCTGACTCAAACTCCCCTGCAAATAAAGTTGTCTCAAATTGAATTTTTCAGCAGCAAAAATAATAAAAAGATGGGGTAAAGCAGTGTGCAGCCTAAGGTAACTTAGGAAAATGTTAGGAAAGATCTGACCAATGGCATTGTGATCTGTCCAGGAATGAAGTGCATGTACCACCCCCCATCAACCAACAGCAAGCCTTGGGGGCATCTGTCTTGGCTACTGCTTAAGGGAATTTGACCCCATATATTGGGGGAGGTGTCCTGGTGGCTGATAAGGAGATTGTAGGGCACTTTCCTGGCACTAGGTACTGGACCTGAACAGGATGTGGTTACAGGGAGAAGCAAGTGGGGTCACTGAGGGGCAGGGCACTGTTCACAGTTTTAGAATAGAGAGAACTATTTGTGGACACTTGCAGGAGAGCAGAGGCCCTGGTTTTGGTTTCAGGGAAGAGAGGTGAATTGACACTTGTAGCTAGAAAAACCAAGCCTGGTGATGCAGCATTTGCAGACCACAGTGAGCAAGAGCAGTTATATTGGCAGTGGTGTGAAGCCCTGGTCATGGCTTAGGGGTGGAGAGGAATACTTGAGGTCACTCATAAACCAAGGTGTAAGTCAGAAGAGCAGTGTGAGTACACCTGACTTTGGATCATAACACGTTGGGAGAATAAAAAAAGTCATAGAGCTCTGAAAATAACAGTGCAAAAAATATGAAGCCTAAGATACTATACACCATACCACAGGAGAAGAATGTGGCCCCAGTCATAAACTTAACAAGCCAAGAAATGGATTGTTTAAAAAGGTGAGTAAGCAACAGAAAAATAACTTGACCACAGATGGTTACTATGGTGATAGACAATCAGGGTTCTAACTTAGAAGACAGTGAAGTCAAAATAGCTACTTGTAAAGCTGTAAGGAAAAATGTAAAATGGTCACAAGCCCAAAAAGAATTCTTGGAAGAGTTTAAAAAGAACATTAAAAATCAATTAAGAAAGGTAAAGGAAAAATTTAGAGTGTGTATTTGCAAGAAAACTATGAAAAGAAAGTCTATTGGGAAAAGAGGTCCAAAAACTCACTCAAGAAAATGACTCCTTAAAAATTAGAATTGGGCAAGGAGAAGATAAGACATTAAGAAATAAAATCAAAAGAATGAAAAAACAATATGAAATATCTCACTGGAAAAATATCAAAAGGAGCAGGACATTAAACCCATATAAATCACCAGCATTTGTATATATTGCCAACAAAACTCTGTTAAGAAGAGACAGATAAAAGGAAGTAGTTAGTTTAAAATAACTATGTAATATAAAATACCTGCCAGGACAAACCTAGGAACCATATAAATAGAATTATAAAAACTTTATACAAATGAAATCTGATTTTAATAATTGGAGAAATGTTAATTATTCATGGGTACATCAAGCCAATATAATAAAAAATGCCAGTTCTACCTAAAATTCAGTACATTCCAATTAAATTTAAAAAATTATCGAGCTAGAAAAATAAAATAGATTTGGAAGAATAAAAGATCAAGAATACTAAAAGTTTTTAGGTAAGTCCACTTTTTTGTTTCTTTAATTTTTTGGTTACATTTTGAGTTCTGAGTTGTCTACTTCCCAACCCTGTATTAGAGAAGGCCAACACTTGATAGAGATATATATGAAACAATACAATACGTACTTTATACATCAGCTCTTTCTCTAGAGATGGGGGTAGCATTTATAACTTCTTCATAGATGATTTGAATGATCAAATTACTCAGAATAGCTTAGTCATTCACAGTTTCTTGAACAGTATTACTGTATATATACAACATTTTCATGGTTCTGCTTGTTTCACTCAACATTATTTCATGCAAGTCTTTCCATGTTTTTTTTCCTAAAACCAAGCTGTTTGTTATTTTTTACAGCACAATAGTATTTCATCAAAATCATATACCACAAAACTTGTTCAGCCGTTCGCTAATTGATAAGCATCCTCTCAATTAACAATTCTTTGCCACCACCAAAAGAGCTGCTATAAACATTTTAGAACATGTGGGTTCTTTTCCTTTTGCCCTGATCACTTTGGGAAAAGGTACCTAATTGTGGTATTGCTGAGTTAATAGGTAGACATAATTTTATAACTCTTTGGGCATAATTCTAAATTGCTCTCTGAAAATGGATGGATCAATTTGCAATTCCACCAACAGTGTATCAGTGTCTCAATTTTTACACATACTCTAGCATTTGGCATTCTAATGTGGGGAATGATACATGTGTCCCTTCTGAACTCTGTCATCACCAGGGATCACTTTTGATTAGAAGACCTAGGAGTATATCTTGAGATCTTAAATTTCATTTGCTTCTGTCTGGAAAGGAAGGGGAAGAGGAATATGCTAGGGTAGAAAAGGAAAGAAAGATTAAGGAAACATCTCACATAATCAGAAATGAGAGGATAGTGTAGGGAGAGCAGCTAAAACTCATCTGAACTGGTCAAAGGAGGGGAAAATACACATATGTAGAGATGGGTACAGAAATACATTTCACTCACCAGGGAAATGGGTGAGGGGAAAGGGAGGATGAATTAGATGGAGGATAGATTAATGGAGGGCCTTTCCCTAAGCAAAACAAACTCAAAATGTACAAAAATATAGCGCTTTTTGAGGTAGCAAAGAATGAGATTATGGGATACTCACCACTTGGGGAATGACTTCATTCCCCAAAGTTATATGGTATATAAATGTGTGATAGAAAACTATTGTGCTGTAAGAAATGATAAAGGGATGGTTTCAGAGAAACTGAAAGATTTATATGAACTAATGCGAAAAAATGAATAGAACCAGGAAGAACAATATACGGTGACAATATAATAAAGACAACTTGGAAAGACTTAGGAACTCTGATCAGTGTAATGACTAGCAATGATTCCAGAGAACTAATAAGGAAACATGCTACCAACTTCCTAACAGATGAAAGACTCAGAGTATAAAATGAGAGAATTTTTCTTTTGGACATGAACAATATTGATACTTGTTTTTACTTGACTGTTAATGGGTTTTCTTCCTTTTTCAATGTCGGGGGAGAGAGGGAGAATAGAAAGGAGAAAAGTTTTTCTTTTTGCTGACTGAAAAAAGTCAATTTTAATCTAAAATTTAAAAAAGTAAAGGGCCTTATGAATTTGCAAATAACTCTTGTTAACTACCAATCCTAGTTTGAAAAAAGTTAGAATGATGAACTGAATAAAATAAGGACAAAAGCTGGATTCAAATAACCAAATTCATAAGTATGAAATTATGGTAGCCTGGTTACATTGTTGTTCATGTGGGAGGAAAAATGAAGGGGTGGGCAGGAGTTTGGACTACAAGCACAAAATGAGTCAATTTATGATATGACATTGTGAGCCATTTGATTATGAGCTCCTTGAAGGTAAGGACTATCTTGTGTCTCTTTGTATCCCAGAGTTTAGCACATAAAGCTGATCGACTCACTGATTTGGACCCCTACTACACAAATTCTTAAAGATAGTTATTAAGCCAATCAACATTTCTCTTATGAGAAATTCTCAAAATTGCTAATAGTAAATTTAAAAATTGTAAACAAAAACCATGTTTAGCACCTCAAACCCATACCACTGTCCAAGATAATAAAGGATAGCAATGGTCAATGTTAGAGAGATTATAGGAGGTATACTTTTACCAGTACTGTGAATTAATCCAGTGGTTCAGGAAGGTAATTTGGAAATACGTGAAAAGTACCCAGTAATCTACTGAATGTATTCCCCAATGAGACTTTTAAAAAATTAGGTCCCATATGTACCAGAATATTCGTAACAGCACTTTTGTGATTTAAAAAACAAAAATTCTGTAAACAAAATGGGTGCCTATAATTTGGGGAAAAGCTGAACACATGATAGGAGATTAATAGAATATTATTGTGCCATAAGAAATAAAGACAATATAAACATTTAAAGACTTTTATGATGCAGAGCAAGGATAGAACTGAAACACAGTGACTACAGTAGCACAAATCAGTACTACACAACATGCACCACTTATGCCCCATGAAAGGATTTCAGGAAGCCTGTGAAAAATAGAGAATGTAAATAAAAACAGTACTAAATGGCAACTGAACTCAGACTAATTGATGACTAATGACTAATTTTGATTCGAGACCAGATAAAGCAACACTCTTCCCTCATCACAGAGAGATGGTGAACTACAGATTTTGAATAACGTGTCAACTGTAGACAGCTAGTTGGCACAGCGTATGGAGAGCTAAGCCTAGAGTCAGGAAGACCTGAGTTTAAACGTGGCCTCTGATACTTAAATAGTTGAGTGCCCCAGTCAAGTTACAACTTCTCTAAGCCTCAGTTTCCTCATCTGTCAAGTGAGGATAATACTAGCACCTACCTCACAGGACTGTTGTGAGGATCAAACTATATAATAAGCATATAGTGCTTTGCAAACCTTGAAGCACTATATAAAATACTTGCTATTATTAATCTTGTTATTGTTATATAATTTAACCTGCCTAGGTGTAATGCTAATCACAGCTGGCAACATCTGAGGACTGCTACTGCTGTGAATAATTTCAAGGGCCTAATCACATAGTATAATGAACTCTATTCAGCAATAAACTAAACATTGTTCAATAAAGCATATTCATAGCAACATCCTTAGGCAAAACATAATAACTAATACATATATATCGTAACATTCAGTATGTCATATGGCACGTAGTATATATCATTGCATTCAGCATCATTCCCCAAAATAGTTGTTTACACAATCAGGGGGTCACAGGCTGGGGTCTTCCCTAGCACAACACATCCTTAAAGGATAGCAGAAAATACCACACTATCCACCCCAGGTCACTGTAAGAACAATCTCCTTAATCAATACCAAGTGTCCACGTCCTCTTTCATCTTAACTCAAGGTTGACTTCCAAGTCCCCTGGCTCTTCCTCATTGGGCTGACCACTCCACTCTCACCTGGATTCACATGTAGGCAGCTCATCACTCCTGCTCCAGGGCTCAGCTCACAGGGACTGTTCCACTCCAAGCTCTTCCTGCTCCTACCAAACTGCAGGCTTCAGGGGTTCCTGCCTGCAACTTCTGCCTCTAGGAAAGCAAAGCTTAACAGAGCAACAACATACACTACCAACACCACCATCTCAATTCACCTCCAAAGTCCAGAGGCTCTGTGTCAATATCTCAGTTCACTTTAACAGCTTTTAAAAGGGGCTTTAAGCTGGGCCTCCTTCCCATGAGCAGGTTTCTTCCCTACAGCTCTATAGTTCAGAAACTCCTTCACCAAGTCTCTGTCATCAAACGTCTCTCCATTCTCAAAGGTTTCCTCTCAGCTCTCAAAAGTCTCCTACCAGCTCTTAGAGGTATCCTATTCATTTTCTTCTTCCCAATGCCAATTCACCCTTCTCAACCTGGCTCCTTAATATCTTCTCTCTCACACCACTGGCTCTTTATATACAGTTCTAGACAGCCTTGGCTAAAACTCACTACCCATATCTGATTGGCTAAAACTCAATATCCATGTCTGATTGGCTAGAACTCAATGCACATACAAGTTTCTGATTGGCTAGAATTCAATCCACCAAAAAATCCCACTTTGCTTGCTGTTACACCAGGTTAAATAATTTCTCCAAGGTCAAACAGATAAATGGAGCTAGAATTTTAACTTTGGCTGTCTAATCTCAAAGCCAGCATTCTTTCTATTCCACCAGAATGCCTCAAGTTTTCAGAAGAAAGGCAAATGGTCAAAAGATTGAAAAATGCTCCCAGTCACTATTCTTAAATGAATTAAAAGGACTCAGCTTTCACTTCACACCTGAAAAATTGGCAAAAATTCTAAAAGGTAAAATGCAAATGTTGGAGAGGTTGTGGCAAGGCAAGCATACTAATGCACAGTGTTGGTGGAGCTGTGAATTGTCTTTTCTGGAAAACAGTTTGGGATGTTGCAATAAAGGATATTAAACTTTTTGTACTTTTTGACACAGCAGTCTCACCACTGAGTATATAACCAAAGAGGTCACATAACAGCAATTTTTTTGGCAACAAAAAAAAATCCTCAAAACATAGTGAATACTTATTGATTATGGTTTGACAAATTGCGGTATATGAATGTAATGGAATGTTAATGTGCCATAAGAAACAACAAATGTGGATAGAGGGTGGCGGCTAGGTGGCGCAGTGAGTAAGAGCACCGGCCTCGGAGTTGGGATGACCAGAGATCAAATCCGGCCTCAGAAAATGAGCACCCACACATAAATAATGACTAGCCGTGTAACCTTGAGCAAGTTACTTAACCCCAATTGCTTTAAAAAAAAAAATGTGGATAGAGGATTCTGGGAAATGGTGGAATAGGGCAAAAACTTTTGGCTCTTCAATTTTCCTCCTGAAAAAAAGAAGACCTCAGAGTGAACACAGAACAACAAAAATGAACAGGAGTCAGGGTTAACAGTTGTCTTCCAAAGACAACTTGAGAAGACCCCAAAAAAGACTCAAACAGCAGAGGTGGAGGTTTGGCCTGAGTAAAGTGCAAAGACCTCCAGGCTGACAATGCAGAATTAACAAACAACAAATCCTGAGGGCAACTGGATTGGGAGGTAGCCTCAGACTCAAGAACTTTCACCTCAGGGATAGTGTGGGGGTCAGAAGGTTAAGTAGGAAAAGATCAAAGGATTTTCCACTGTTGAGGGATGCCAAGTACAGTTGTGCTGACCTTATACAGTCCTGGCTTCAGTTGCATGGGAGAAAGAACTACAGTACACCTGGTGAGTGCAATAGGAGAGGGGCAGGGACCCTGCTAGCTGTGGGCCCTTGCAGGAGAGCAGTGTCCCTGGTTTCAGTTCCACAGCATAAAAGACAATTGAAATTTGCAACTACCAGAGGGACTTCAGGGAGTAAGAGCTTTTACTGGACAGTGTGGCTGGGGGTCCTAGCCATGGTTTAGAGGTGGAGAGGAGTGCCCAAGCTTGGGCCCTGGGACAGAGCTCAGAAATAACAATAAGAAGGACCTGAGGCTTGGAGTATCATTCCCCATACCCCATGATCAGAACTTGATCATAATAATAGCTGCTAAAAACAAAATAAAAAAAAAAGAGTAAACAAAGGAGAAAGAAGCCAACCATAGATAACTATTATAGGGATAGAGAAGATCTGGGTTCATATTCAGAGGAAGAGTTAAAAAACACTCCTTTCTCAATGAGAAATGTCTAATGGAAGAACTTAAAAAGGACTTTAAAAGTCAAATAAGAGAAATTGAGGGAAAATTAGCACAAAAAAAAAAATAAGAGTAGTCCAATAAAATTACAAAAATAAAGTCCACCAACTGGAAATAAAGAATCAAGAACTTAAAAGAAGAAAATAATTCTTTGAAAACTAGAATTGGGCAAGGAAAAGCTAATGACACAAGACACCAAGAAATAATAAGACAAAATCAAAAGAATGAAAAAATAGAGGAGAATTTGAAACATCTCATCAGAAAAACAATCTGGAGAGTAGATGAAGGAGACAATATAAGAATAGTTGGACTACCTGAAAAATACAATAAAAAAAAAGAATCTTGATATATTATTACAGGAAATTATAAAAGGAAAATTACCTTCAGTTCTAGAACAATAAAGCAAAGCAGAAATAGAAAAAAAAAATCCACTGATCACCACCTGAAAGAGATACCAGGACGAAAACTTACAGGAATGTCATAGGCAAGTTTCAAAGCTCTCAGGTTAAAGAGAAAATATTTAAAACACCAAGAGAAAAAAGCAACAATTTAGATATCATGGAACTAGACCTATCATGGAAACCCAGTAGTTACTACACTGAAGGACCATAGGTCTTGGAATACTGTATTTCATAGAGCAAAAAAGGTGAGGTTAATCTGGCCTCAGACACTTAATACAAAACACCACGTGACCTTGGGCAAGTCACTTAACCCCAATTGCTCTGCCTTCCCCCTCCAAAAAGCAAAAAAAAAGTGAGGTTATGACCAAGGGTAATTTACTCAGCAAAGTTAGGTATAAGCCTGAATTGGGGGAGGACATTTAACAAACGGAAACACTTTCAGGTATTTGTGACAAAGAAAAAAAAAAGAATGGAAATTTCTGACATAAGATCCAAGAGAAATATAAGGTAAGCATTATAAAACAATTATAAGGTACTCAATGAGTTCAAATTGTTTTATTTCTTATATGTGAAAATGTTATCAGTATGTTTATGGTTGTCATCATTATTTGGGTAGTTTGAAAGAAAGGTTTGGGCTGAGCTGTGTATGATGGTGTGAGACTAAAAAATATGAAACTGTTGGGAGAGATAGAAAAGAATAATTATTTCATACAAATGAGACATGAAAGAAAGAATTGATACAAAAGAAGAGCCGGTGCAGGGAGAGGAGGTGAGTGGTGCTGGAATCTTGCTCTCATAAAAAATGGGTTATTTATTATATAGATTTTTTTTGAAATGGAAATTTGTTTTATATTGAAACCTCTCCTGTTCTACATGGAAATATTTTCTTTTTCTTTTCTCATTTTATATTTAATTTTAAAATGAATAAAATATTCACCAAAAAAAGAAATAACAAATAGGAGGAATTAAAAAAAAACAACTTTGAAGACTCAAGCTGATGCAGAGGGTAGTGAGCAGGACCAGAAGAACCATTTATACACTGCCAATAACACTATAAATAAAAAAAATTTTGAAGACTTAGGAACCTTGATGAGTGCAATGACCTCCCACAATTCCAAAGGACTACTGATGAAACAAGCCACCCAGCTTCTGACAGAGGTGAGAGACTCAAGTTACAGGATGAGAAATACATTTTTTGGACACAACCAATGTAGGGATTTGTTTTGCTTGACTATGTATGTATGTATATTTGTTATAAGGATTTTATCTTTTTTTTTTCTTTCCTTCTTCCTTCCTTCTTTCCTTCCTTTCTTAAGGTCACTAGTGTGTGAAATGGGAAAGGGAGAGAGGGAATAGAACTAGGGATATTTTTTTTAAAAAGAGGAATATTGAAGGATGTCCTAAAAACTTTAATAGCTTAAAATGGTATCAAGACTTTTGTAATATTCTGTATTTTTTATAAAGCACAGAAGAGAACAAAAGGACATTTTTGAATGTTAATGTTTCATTTAGTACATATTTTAAAGTTGTATGTAATAGAGACTTTCAATTTCATGTATAATCTTTTTCCGTTCTACTCGGTATTATGTGAGTGCTCATTTTATTTGGTGTTTGTTAAGTTCAGAATAAAAATATAAAATAAAAAATTTTTTAAGTTGCCTGAGCGTTGAGAGGTTAAGGCATTTGTTCATGGTCACATAGCTATTATGTATTAGAGGCAAGACTTGAACCCATATGTATCATGGCTCTCAACACCTTCTATCCATTGCATCTCACTACCTTTCTTCCTAGTAATTAGAACAATCCAAAAGTATAATGCGTTGCCTCAGAACAAGCGGTCTAACTCACCTTCACTGGAGATCTTCAAGCAGAGGCCAGGTGATCACCTACTTACCAGTGATATGGTAGAAAATTTTTTTGACTAGATATGGATTAGAGAGGACAGCCTTTGAGGTTCTTTCCAGTGCTAAGATTCTAGGGGTGACAGAACTTATCTTCAGATAAGGACAGATCATTACAACAGGGAGTTTGCCTTCCTATTTCCTCTATTGACTCCAGATTCCCAGCTATATATCTTCCCAGTTCTGAACCCACTGTCAACTCCACTACCCCAGATATCAGCCATTCTATAGAACTCAAGTTGGCCCAAGTGACTTAGCTCCTAGCACTGCTCTGGATATTTTGGGGAGTAGTTGGGGGTGGGGAGAGACAAGGAAGCTGTGAGTGTAAAGAATGAAGACGAGGTCTCAGCAGTTGGGAAAAAGGAATAAGATAGTGGGGACAGGGGGAAATTTCAAGGAGATGATGAGTTATGCTGATTCTTACACCTAAGACAGACCTTTTTTCCTGTTTAAGAGGTTAGAATGGGAGAGTTTGGCTCTAGAGCTTTCCTCAAAGATTCTAGAATCTGGAAGAGGCAGTCTCAGAGATTACTTATTCCAATCCATCCCTGAGATCTCCTGTGATGATGATGTATCTTCTTTTTGTCTTTTTAAGTCCTTAAACATCAAAAAACAAAGGTATTTCAATATACAAAGAATAGAAACATGGTTGTATAAGAAATAATTAACTTCTGGTACCTAGTTTGAAGCTTTTAAATACACTTTTTAAAGTGTATATTAAATTTATCAGAGTAATAACAAAATTATTCTGCTTGTCTCTGTTCCCTTCTAGACTTCCTTGTCTTTTCTGTGTATTTTTTTTTTAAAGCAATTGGGGTTAAGTAACTTGCTCAAGGTTACACGGCTAGTCATTTGATTTATGCGTGGGTGCTCATTTTCTGAGGCCGGATCTGATCTCGGATCATCCAAACTCCGAGGCCGGTGCTCTTACTCACTGCGCCACCTAGCCGCCCCTTTAGGGCAATTGGGGTTAAGTAACTTGCCCAAGGTTACACGGCTAGGTTTTTTGTTTGTGCGGATTAAGTGTCTGAGCCCGGCTCCGAACTCAGGTCCTTCTGACTTCAGGGCCGGCGCTCTATTCACTGCGCCACCTAGCCGCCCCCTTTTCTGTGTATTTTTAAAAATGTTTCACTGGAACCAAAATAGCAAAGTAGAGAAGCACTTAGCTAAACTCTCTCAAATTCCCCTTCAAACAACTCTAAAATAACACCTCAAACCAAATTTTGGAATGGCAGAACCAACAAAAGTTTGGATAAAACAATTTTCCAACCCAAGACAGCTTAGGAGGTTGGCAGGAAAGGTCTACCTTACCAGTTTGGTGGTCAAACCTAGAGTGCAGTGCAGACTAGCACAGCACCAGTAAGCAGGCCTTGGAGGTGGCTGCACTTGCAGTGGCAGCAGCTTTGAGACTACTCTACCTACAGATGGTAGGGAAGTGGAAGGAGATTACAGGGGACTCTGCTGGCACTGGGTTCAGGACCCTGTTGCACTGCCCATATGTAGTTCTGGGTAACAATCACAGGTCTGAAAAGAGCTAAAACACTTGTGGCCACAGGGGACCAAGGACCCTAATTGTGCTTCCAAAGTGGAGGTAATGCTTGTGGTCAAACATGGGGTATAAGGACCATGGTCTCAATTTGAAAACAGAGGGGAAAACTAGCAATTATGGCTGCAAGAGAGCACAAGACCAGGGTGGCTACATGGCACAGTGAATAGAGCACCAGCCCTGGAGTCAGGAGGACCTGAGTTCAAATCCAGCCTCAGACACTTAACACTTACTAGCTGTGTGACCTTGGACAAGTTGCTTAACCCCAATTGCCCTTCCTTCCTCCCTCCAAAAAAAATGAAAAGCAAAAGAAAATCAAGTAGTGAGTAAGAAGGATGCACTGGGAGAAGGGGGAAGAGAGGGGAAGAATGGGGAAAATTATCTCACATAAAAGAAGCACAAGAAGGAAAGGCTTTTACAATGGCGGGGGTGTACAATGCTTAAACCTTACTCTTATTAGAATTGGCTCAAAGAGGGAATAACATACACTCAGTTGGTATAGAAACCCATCTTACCATACAGGAAAGGAGAAGGAGAGGGAAATAAGAGAAGAAGAGGGTGCCTGACTGGAGGGAAATAGTGGTCAGAAGGAAAACAGACTTTTGAGGAGGGACAGAAGAGAGAGACAGAGAGAGAGAGAGAGACAGAGAGAGAGAGAGAGAGACAGAGAGAGAGAGAGAGAGAGAGAGAGAGACAGAGAGACAGAGAGACAGAGAGAGAGAGAGACACAGAGAGAGACACAGAGAGAGAGAGATGGGATGGGGTGAAGGATGAAGGGAAATACACAGTAACCATAACAGTGAAAGTGAATGGGATGAATTCACCCACAAAATGGAAGCAGATGACTGAATGGATTAAAAACCAGAATCCAACAATATGTTTTTTTTTTTTTTACAACAAACACACTTGAAACAGAGAGACATACACGGAGTAAAAATAAGGGACTGAAGCAGAATCTATTATGCTTCAGCTGAGGTTAAAAAAAAGAAAAGCAGATGTAGCTATTATGATTTCAGACTAAGCAAAAGCAGAAATATATCTAATTAAAAGAGATAAGCAGAGAAACTACAGTTTGCTAAAAGGTACCATAAACAGTGAAGTAATATCAGTACTAATCATATTTGCACCAAATGGCATAGCATCCAAATTCTTAAAGGAAAAGTGAAATGAGTTACAGGAGAAAATAGACAGTAAAATTATGCTAGTGGGTGACCTCAGCTTTCCCCTCTCAGAGCTAGATAAAAAAGAAGTTAAGGAAGTGAATAGAATTTTAGAAAAGTTAGACATGATAGACCTCTGGAGAAAACTGAATGGGATTAGAAAGGAGTATACCTTTTCTCAAGTGTATATGGTATCTTCACAAAAACTGAACATGTATTAGGACATAAAAACCTCATAACTAAATGCAGAAAAGCAAAAATATTAAATGCATCATTTTCAAACCATAATCCAATAAAAATTGTGCTCAATAATGGGTTACTAAAAATAATTTAAAATTTAATTGGAAACTAAATAATTTAACCCTAAAGAATAAGTGGGTCCAAGAAGAAATAATTTTTAAAAAATCAATAATCTCATTAAAGACAATGAAAATGAGACAACATACCAAAAGTTATGGGATACAACCAAAGCAGTACTTGGGAGGACATTTATATCTTTAAATGCATACATAAATAAAATAGAAAAACAGCAGATTAATGAGTTGGGCATGCAACTAAAAAAAACTAGGTCAGCTACAAATTAAAAACCTCCAATTAAACACCAAATTGAAAATCCTGAAAATCAAAGGAAAGATTAATAGAATTGAAAGAAAACAATTAAATTGGTAAATAAAACTAGGAGCTTTTTTATGGGGGGTGGGTGGGGGACAAAATAGATAAATTATTGGTTAATTTGATTTTTAAAAAGAAAGAAAGAAGCCAAATTATCAGTATCAAAAATGAAAAGGGTAAACTCACCAACAATGAAGATGACATAAAAACAATTACTAGGAGCTATTTTACCCAATTATATGTCAATAAATTTGGTTATCTAAATGAAATGGATGAATATTTTAAAAAATATAAATTGCCAAGATTAACAGAAGAGGAAACAGAATACTCAAATAACTAAAATAGAAAAAGAAATTGAACAAGCCATCAGTGAGCTCCCAAAGAAAAATCCCCTTTTTATTTTTCTTGTTTGGTTTTGTTTCCTCTTTACCATCTTTCATTCCATCTGATACAATCCTTCTTTATAACCTGACTAATGTCTAATGTGAAAGTATTTGTAAATCCTATACTTGATTGTATGCCATCATGTGGGGGGGGGGGGGGAAGAGGGAGGGAGAGAAAATTTGAAACTCAAGGAATTGTGGAATTGAATCTTGTAAACTAAAAGTAAGCAAACAAATTAATAAAGACCAAAACAAAGAAAATAAAAAAGAAAAAAATCCCCAGGACCAGACATTCTCAAATGAATTACACCAAACATTTAAAGAACAACTAATTTCAATACTATATAAACTATTTGGAAAAATAAGCAAAGAAAGAGTCCTACCAGATACCTTTTATGACACAAATATGGTGTTGATACCTAAACTAGGAAGAGCTAAAACACAGAAAGAAAACTATGGACCAACTTCCCTACTGAATATTGGTGCACATTTTTAAATAGAATATTAGCAAGGAGATCACAGCAACATATCACATCATGACCAGGTGGGATTTATACCAAGAATGTGGGGCTGGTTCAATATTAGGAAAAATATCAGCATAAGTAACTATATCAGTAACAATAGCAACAGAAATCATGATTATCTCAATAGATGCAGAAAAAAATAAACTTTTGACAA
The DNA here is from genome assembly GCA_011680675.1 of Gymnobelideus leadbeateri. Lineage (NCBI taxonomy): Eukaryota > Metazoa > Chordata > Mammalia > Diprotodontia > Petauridae > Gymnobelideus > Gymnobelideus leadbeateri. The sequence goes on along the minus strand of WOXC01005369.1, from coordinate 183,981 downwards.
AATACAGCACTCGTTCTTGTTTAAAAAAAAACAAACACTAGAGAGCATGGTAATAAATTGAGCTTTCCTTAAAATAAGTAATAACTATATAAAACCAGTAGCAAGTTTTATCTGCAATGGGAATGAACTAGAAGCCTTCCCAATAAGACCAGGCATGAACCATGTATGCTTATCATCACCACAATTATTCAATATTGTTCTAGAAATGCTAGCTATAGCAGTAAGAGAAGAAAAGGAAATGAGAAGAATTAGAGTAGGCAATTAGGAAACAATACTATCATTCTTTGGAGACAATATGATGGTATACTTAGAGAATTTTAGAAAATGAACTTTAAAAGTATTTGAAATAATTAACAACTTTAGCAAAGTTGCAGGATATAAAATATACCCACATACAGCATCAATGTTTCTATGTATTACCAACAAACTCCAGCAAGAAGAGATAGAGAAATTCCATTTAAAATAAATGCAGACAATATAGGATATTTGGGAGTCTACTTGCTAAGACAAATCCAGGAACTATGTGAATGCAATTAAAAAACACTTTTCGCCCAAATAAAATCAGATCTAAACAATTGGAAAAATAGTAATTGTTCATGTCTAGGCCAAGCCAGTATAATGAAGATGATAATTCCACTCAAATTATTTGTTCAGTGCCAGACCAATCAAATTACAAAAAAAAAAAAAAATTGAAGAAATAATAACAAAATTTATCTGGAAGAACAAAAGTTCAAGAATATCAAGGTAATCAGTTAAAGCAAATGTAAAGGAAGGTGGCTTAGTAGTATCAGATCTCAAACTATATTATAAAATGTTAATCATCAAAACAATCTGGTATTGGCTAAGAAAGAGTGGTGAACCAGCAGAAAAGATTAGTACACAATACACAGTAGTAAATGATCATAGTAATCTAGTGTTTGACAAACCCAAAGGTGCAAGATTTTCGGACAAGAACTCATTGACAACAATTGTGGGGAAAACTAGAAAACACTTTGGCAGAAACTAGGTATAGACCAACATCTCATAACACATACTAAGATTAGGTCCAGACATAAAGGGTGATATTATAAGCAAATCTTGGGAGCATGGAATATTTCACCAGTCAGATCTACGGATAAGGGAAGAATTTATGACCAAACAAGATAGTGTTATGGGATATAAAATGGATAATTTTTATTACATCATATTTAAAAGGTTTTGTGCAAACAAAACCAATGCAATCAAGATTAGAAGGAAAGTCGAAAATTAAAGGAATTTTTTTTATAGCAAGTTCTCTGACAAAGGCCTCATTTTTCAAATATATAGAAATCTGAGTCAAATGTATAAGAGTATGAGTCATTCCCCAATTGATAAATCATCAAAGAATATGAACAGGCACCTTTTGGAAAAAGAAATCAAAGCTATTTGTAGTCATATGAAAAAAATTATCAAGTTCATTATTGATTAGAGAAATGCAAAGTCAAGTAACTCTGAGATATTACCTTATACCTATCAGATTGGCTAATATGATGAAAAAGGAAAATGACAAATGTTGGAGGGGGTGTGGAACTATAGTGACACTAATATACTGTTGGTAGAATTGTGAAATGATCCAACCAGTCTGGAGAACAATTAGAAACTATACCCAAAGGCTACAAAATTGTGCACACTAATGACTAAGCATTACCACTACAAGAGATCAAAGGAAAAGGAAAAAGAACTATATGTACAAAAATACTTATAGCAGTGTGTGTGTGTGTGTTTGGTGACAAAGAATTGGAAATTGAGGGGATGCCCATCAATTGGGAAATGACTGCACAAGTTATGGTGTATGATTGAGATGGAATATTTTTGTGCTATAAGAAATGATGAGCAGGATGCTTTCAGAAAAACCTAGATAGACTTACGTGAACTGATACAAAATGAAATGAGCAGAACCAGGAGTACATTGTACATAGTAACAGCAGTATTGTATGATGATGAATTTTGAATGACTTAGCTATTCTCTGCCATACAATGATCTAAGACAATTCTGAAGGACTTAAGATGAAAAATGCTAACCACATGGTTAGCATGTAAAACACTTTCATATTAACCATGTGGTTAGCATTTTTCATCTTAAGTCCTTCAGAATTGTCTTAGATATATGAAAGTGTTTTACATGACTATACATGTATAATCTATATGAAATTGCTTGCCTTCTTAAGGAGAGGTAGGGAAGGGAGAGAATTTGGAACTCAAAATTTTAGAAGATGAAAGTTTTTTGTTTATATATAATTGAGAAAAAAATTCTGACTGACTTTCTTTTCTTTGTTCCCTTTTTTCCATCACTATCACTAACCATCCACACCCACCATTGAATAGAAGCCCTATCTTGTAACAAATAAGCTTAGTCAAGCAAAATGAATTCACTCATTGGAGTGTTGAAAAATGTACATCATCACCTCTCTACTAAGAACTACGAAGCACACACTATCACCAGTCTTCTGGAATCACAACTGGGTAATAGTTCTTCAGACTTTCAAAGTTGTTTTTCTTTATGTAGTTGTAATATGAATTGCTCCCCTGCATCTATTAATCAGTCTTTGAAGAAAACTCACTTGCCTCAGACACTTGCTGTGTGACCTTGGGCAAGTCACATAACTCCAAGTGCCTCCAAAGAAAAGAAAAGAAGAGAGAAGAGGAGAGGAGAGGAGAAGAGAGGGGAAGGGAGGAGAGGGGAGGGGAGAGGAGAGGAGGGGAAGGGAAGGGAGGGGACGGGAGGGGAGGGGAGGAGAGGAGAAGGGAGGAGAGGAGAGGGAGGGGAGAGAAGAGGGGGAGGAAGGGAGGGAGAAGAGAGGAAAGGGGAGGGGGGGGGAGGGGAGGAGAGGGGAGGGGAGGGAAGGGTGGGGAGGGGTGGGGAGGGGAGGGGAGGGAAGGAGAGGGGAGGGGAGGGGAGGGGAGGAGAGGAGAAGGGAGGAGAGGAGAGGGGAGGGGAGAAGAGAGGGGAGGGGAAGGGAGGGGAGGGGAGGGGAGAGGAGAGCTTGCTCCATTTTTGAACAGCAGCTCTCGTTGTCGGGCAGTTTTCCCTAAAAGTTGCATCTGTGCCACATCCTCTCTCACTTCCTCTCCTCCCCGCCATTCTGTACTTTAATTCTGCTTTCCATTATAACAGGCCTTTGAAGACTTGAAAATAAATATCATATCTGCACTGCGTTTTCTGTCCTCTAAGCTGAACAGCCCTGTTTCTTTCCCTTCAGAATCACAGGCAGAAATGTCTTCCTTATTGTCTCCTTGCTCAGAGGCAGTTTATTGGGCTCGGGAAGGCAGGAGGTGGTTGGTCACCAAGTCTCAGCCCTGCCCTGGCTGCATTCCAATCCACAGCTGACTATCTGAGTTCTTCCACCTCACCCCCACCCCTGGCCTAGGGAACCAAACGCAGGCAGGACGATTCCCAGGGTTTCTCTAACACTCTAGGACCAGAATCCAGGGTTCCCAGCACAGCTGTTATAGCCACAAGCTACATGGTGGGGGTAGAGGAGGCAAGAAAAGGTTATCTCCTTCTGGACCTTGGTTTATGGGCTATTCTCCTTGGATAGGTCTCACTTCCTTCCCAAATTTAATGTTTTTGTTTTGTTGGGGTGGGGGGTTAAAGGAGGGAGGTAAAGTGAGACCTTTCTCAGGTTCCTGGGTCAGGGTTCCCAACTACAGCAGCTGCTTCATGTCCTGGCTCCAGGCCCAGGATCCCTAGAGGGGCTGAGCTCACCAAAGAGAAATGCAGCACCAGTCATGGATGGGGGAAGGGGGCTGCCCTGGCAAGCCCTGCCCAGCCTCAGGCCAAGCTTGAGGAGGGGGCTCCAAAGGCCCACCAACCTCCTGATGGGAACTGACTGGGACTCCCTGAGTGTGGGAACTTCAAGACTAGAATGATGAAGGCAAGTAGTCACAGGGGCTCAGGATGCCAAGGTTGAATCCCATACTTCTGATGGAAAGGGAGGAGAACTGAGAGGAGAAAACTGGATCTTTTAGGAAGGCAGTGAGCATCCAATGGGCCTGATCCCTGCCTGGCCAGAAATCCCAGTAGCCAGGGAAAGTTAGGTAACAACAGTCTACTTCCCTCCCAATTCCCTCCCATGCTGCCACATTCCTCTCTCAGCCCCCACCTCCCAATCACTTTTCCCTCTGCCCCCAACTCCAATTTCTAGCAAACCAGGATTGGGGAGAGGATCTTCAAATAGCCATTATTAACAAAAATAATAATAGCTGACCTCTAAGTAATCCTTCAAGTTTTACAAAGCCTTTTACTTCAGCTGAAGTCCCTGATAAGAGAACCTTCATGTGATGCTGGATTTAGAATTAGGAAACCAGGGCTAACATCCTGGCTCTTCCTCTTACCTATAAGACCTTAGTCTAGTCACTTTAGCCCGTAAACTGATGCAGAGTAAATTCAGCAGAACTTAAAAAAAAAAAAAAACAAAATACAGTGACCATAATCATTTCTATAAAGAAAAGACAGTCTTTCTCTCCACCCCAACACCTGCCTTCAGATTAGTGGCCTTCAAGGTACACATTAATGCTCTCTCAGCTCTCTCAGCTACCAGTAACTTCCTTGTTTTTCAATTTGCCCAGTTCCCATGACCTAGTCCTCCTACACACAGAGGTGGTCTCATCTTCGATCTCGCCATTATCCACACATGTTCCATCTTTGTGGTTATGAACTCTGAAATTCCTCTCTATGATCATAATCTTCTCACTGCATCTTCCCCTCTGCCTTAGGGCCCCTTAACCATGATTCTCATCCTCAAGATGATCTCCAATCCCACCATCCTTCAGTTTATCCACAGGCCATCACCCCTGGACCGGCTGGTCTCTCTTCCCTTCCCTGTCTTTCACACCTTGGTGAATCAGATCAATTTTGCACAATTTTCTCCACTTTAATCCCCTGTTCCCTTGTCATGCCACAGATCATGCCTTGCTTAACTCCACCATGGGATTACTCCCACCATCTCATCACATTCATTCCTATTCACATGCTGAATGAATAGAGTTGGGGAAAATCACAAAACTGTCCTGACTGGGCATACATCAAATTTATTACATAATCTCCACTGGACCCTCACTGCAGCAAGGAAATCCTTTTACACCATCCTAATCAATTTGCTATCCTGATCACCACAACAGCTGTTGCAAACAGTCTTACATCTCTTCAAGCCTCCCACGGCACCCCCTCCAACCATCCTCTCAGAGGAGGACCTTGCCTCATACGTCAAAAACAACTGACTCCATTTGCCAAGAACTCCCTCTTCTCCCCATGTGCATCTCACATCTCTCCAACACCATCTCCCACTGTCTCCTCCTTTGCCTCTGTCTCACATGAAGAGATAGCTTTTCTCCTTATCCAGACAGACCCTTTGAAATGTACCCTTGATCCCATCTTCTCCAACAGATTTCCCCCACTTTCATCTCTATTCTCACTAATCTTCAATCTCTCCCTAGTTACTGTCTGTTACCTTATCTGACACCTACAAACTCTGCTGAGCATTTATCATCCATCTTTAAAAAAACAAAACAAAACCCAAAACTTTCCCTCGCTCTGATTATGCCTGTTAGCTATCATTCTACACATCTCTCCTTCCCTTATAGGCCAAACTTGAGAAAACTATTCATACCAGGTGTCTCCACTTCCTTTTCTCTTACTAGATTAGAAACCTTCTGCACCCCTCTGGTTGTTTTGTTTTGTTTTGTTTCAAATTCTCCAGTGATCCCTTAGTTGCCAAATTCATTGACCTTTTCTCAGTCCTCCTTCTTACCTTCTCTGAAGCCCTTGCACTGTGGATCTCTCTCTTCTCTATGTTTTAAGATGCTGCTGTCTCCTGGTTCTCCTCCCACATGCCTGCCTGCTCTTTCTCAGCTTCCTTGGCCAGATCTTCATTCTGGTCTTGCCTACTCTGCATGGGTGTCTCCCAAGGGTCTATCCCAAGTCCTCTTCTCTTTCTATGCTCTCACTTATTGATCTCATTAGCCCCTCAGGTTCTATGCAGATTATTCCCAGAGTTATGTGTCCAACCTTAATCTCTCTCCTGAGCTCCAGGCTAACATATCCAGTAGTCTTTCAGAAATCCCAAACCGGATGTCCAATAGGTATCTCCAATTCAACATGAAACAGTTCATTATCTTTTCCCTAAACCCTTCCCTTTTCCTAATTTTTCTCTTATTGTTGAGGGCATCACCAAAGGCTTGTAACTTCAGTGTCCTTATTGATTTCTGACACATTGACCATACATATTCAGTATGTTGTCAAATCTTGTTTCTATCTTCACAGAATCTCTCGTATATTTCCTCTCCTCTCTATTCAAATAGCCACCACCCTGGTACAGGCCTTCATCACCTTACACCTGGACTTTGAGATAGTTATCTGGCTAGCATCCCCACTTCAAGTTTTTGCCCAATTCAATTCATCCTCCACTCGGCTGCCAAAGCAATTTTACTAAAGTACAGATCTGATTGTGCCATCCTCCTATCTGACAAATACCAGTGTCTGTTACCTCCAATATCAAATACGAAATGCTCTGGCATTTAAAGCCCTTCATAACCTGATTTCTTCCTACCTTTCAAGTCTTACTCTATAATCCAGCTATGCTGGCCCCCTTGCCTCTTCTCACACAGAACATTCTGTCTCCCTCACCTTTGTTCATTTGCATGGACTGGATCCAAATCCACTCCTGGATTCCTTAGCTTCTTTCAAGACAGTGAAAATCCACCTTCAGTAGAAGTCCTTTCCTAGGCCTCTTGCACCACTAGCACCTTCCCTCTGAGGTCACTTTCTATTTTTACTATATATGTACATACCAATTACATATATACTTACATATACACACATCAAGAAATGCTCTCTAGCCTTACATCTGCCTCTTAGGACAGCCCACTTCTTTCATGATTTAGTTCTAGCACCTTCTCATACCAGAAACCTTTCCTGATTCCCCAGCTCTTAGTTCAAGTGTTTTTATTTATTTCATGTTTATTTATCTGCATATCTATTATTTCCCTTCAATAGAATGGAAGTTGATTGAGGACAACTCAGTGCCAGGCACCTAGTAAGCATTTCAGTGCTTGTTGAATTTAATTATTATGCAGAGACAAAGGTAAAAATGATGGTAAGCCCCTAATATAGAATGAGATGTACATTTTGCGAAACAGGTAATGTGGGAATTTGATTTGCTCAACTCTGCCTATTTGGTACAAGGGTTTGTTTGCTTGTTTTTTCAATTTTGCAAGGAGAGGGAAATTGAGAAAGAAGGGAATTAGTGGTAGGGTTGCCAAAAGAAAAAAAGAAAAAGAAAACAGGTCATTGAAATGTTTTTGTTTTTGTTTTTACAATTTCCAAAACAATTTTTATTGTCAGGATTCTGTACTTTAGTTCTCCTTCTCCTATACAGTCTTGGTACCCCTGAGTCAACCAGTACGCCAGGCAGTGATGAGACCCACCTTTCATCCAGCTGGGGTGTCTCTTCGAATGGGGGATGGTTTTCCAATATGCTGGTGATTACCTCCTCTGAAGGGATGTTCCACAGGATTCATGGCCACACCCTGGACACGAGGCCAGCAGTTTCTCTTGGCCTTGTATTTGTGATAGGCAGTACCTGCCTTAAGGATGGGTTTATCAATATGACCTCCTCCAGCAACAACATCAACCACAGTTCTGTTAGCAGAGGAGATCACTTTCTTAGAGCCTGAAGGTAGCTTCACTCATGTTTTCTTGCTTTAGGGATTGTGGGAAATCACTGTGGCATAGTTTCCAGATGCCTGGGCAAACTTACCCCGGTCCCCAGGCTTTTCTTCAAGACAACACACTATGGTCCCTTCAGGCATAGTGCCAACTGGGAGGACATTGCCAATGTTGAGCTGAGCTTTCTTACCACAGTACGCAAACTGGCCAGTATGGATGCCTTTAGCAGCAATGAACAACACTGTCCTCTTTTTAAATCGGTAAGGATCCCGAAAAGCTATTTTTATAAGAGGAGCCCCTCGGCCTGGATCATGGATCATGTCCTTTATGATACCCTTAACGTAGCCATGCCTCTCGGTGAAGGCGACAGCCTGAAGCTTGGCGGCCCCTTTCTGTGCTTCACGTGGGAGCGGAAGACGGAGCCAGCACCCTTCCTCTGATCACGGATCACTCGCCCCATCTTGCGAGGTCTGACTCTGGACTTGCTAGAAAGAGCTGTTTTGGTCTTTTTAATGCACAGAAGAGAACAGTAGAAAGACCGGAAGGAATTATGGACAAACAGGACAGCTTTGAAAGTTACATGTTGATTACATGATATAATTCATTGTTAAATTACTTATTTAAATTATTATATATCCTTCTAATAATATAATCATATCATTGATATGCCAGAATATTATATCATATGATATAATATACAATTTAGAAAAAAACCAAGCTAAACACGATAAAGATTTCATGCCTATTATCTTTTTTTTTGGCCTACTACATATATGGGAATGCACATTTTGTTTGATGTTTGTTATGTTCAGTATTAAAAAATTAGAGAGAAATATGAAGAAAAAGAGAGGCAGAGACAGACAGGCAGGGAGGGAGGGAGGAGGGAAGGAAGAAGGAAAGAAGGAAGGAAAAGAAATGATATTAGTCCAAATGTTGCCTCTTCTCTTTAGCCCAAGAAAGATGACCTAGAACTACCAGCAGTTAGTAGCCATGTGCCAAAAGGCTAGAATTAGACCCCAGGTATTAAAATTCAATTTGTTTTCTCATCTTCCTGGTATAAGAAAGAGATAGGCAAATTAAACCTGACAGAGTGTTGAACAGAAGGCTGAATCTGGGGTAGGAAGACCTGAGTTCAAATCTGGCCTAGGACACCAGCTCTATGATCCTGGGCAGGTCATTTAACTTCTGTTTACCTTGTCAGCTAGGCGGCTCAATGGATAGAGTGCTGGTCCTGGAATCAAGAAGACCCGAGTTCTTGAATGGTAGTAGTATGTATGTATGTATGGGGGTATTGCTAAGCCTTTTTCAGAGTTGCTCTTCTACCTTTGGTGTTTGCACACCCCATTAAATTGTCTTAGTAGATGGGTTAAGCAAATTGAGGATAATCAATAGGCCTCAAGCCCCATTGGTGATTTAGGAGAGTGTCTACCCCAAGCATGTGAATAGAATGAGTGGATGAGAACAATTTGTTCTAATAGCCATGAAGATGGCTGAAGCAGGCTCTGCAGAGTGCTTAGAACTTGGTCAGATATCTGCATTTGGGACCATCACCAGTCATCTTGACTTTCTTCCTGCCATTGGACTTTGATGACTCTGGAAGAGAGAGTGAGGCTGAGAATTGTGGAACTCTGCTTCACTTAAATCTAATTCATAAGCAAGTCAAGACATCACTTGTGATGTCATTGGTTCTCTTCTGAAATGAAAGACAAACAACAGGACAGTAATAGTAATAGTAGTAGTAGAAGTAGTAGTTGTAGTAGTAGTAGTAGCAGTATAAATAATAGACTTTTTCCTTTCCTACCATACCCTAAGAAGTAGAACCAGGCGTGTATTGAGAATATTGTATAGTACAGATACCAGGTTTGTAAGAGCTCTTGTGTTTTAAAAGTTGTGTTTACCACTTCTGAGTTTCCACTCTCATGGAATGATCTGAGGAGATAATGATTGTAAAACACTTAGCATAGTACCTGGCATATAGTAAGTGCTTAATACATGCTTATTCTCTTCTCCCAGCTCCTTCGTGGCTACTTCCCTAACTCAAGCTGTCATCCTCTCTCATTAGGGCTGCTATCAGAGCTCCCTCGTCTGCTTGCTTTCAGTCTCCCATGCCTTCAATCCATCTCCCATTCACTGCTGCCAAAATCATCTTTTTAAGGCAAAAGCCTAACTGCCTTTCTGTTCTCTGAAGCCTTCACTGGCTCCCCATTCATTGCCTCTGGTATAAAATACAAATTCCTCTATCTGACATTTAATGCCCTCAGCAACCTGACTCAGCAGAAGCGTTAGATTTAGAATCAGGAAGACAAGTATTTGAACCCTCCATCTGATACAGTCCTACCTACTAAATCTTAGTTTCTCATCTGTAAAAAAAAAAATGAGCAGTCATCTCTATAATACTTCCCTCACATCATTGCTGTGAGGCTTGAGTGAGACAAACCCAGGTCCCCAGCTCAAATAGCATTGCTATAGATATGGTAAGGCATTGCTAGCCCCAGAATTATTCACTGGTGACACCTTTTGGGAAGGCTTCTGGGAAGAGAAGGCTTGATCATCTTTCTTGTCCAATGTGGGAGGAAGAGCCACTGGCAGGGTTGAGTCAAGACTGATTTCTAGATACCAACTTTACCACCCCCACCCCTAGGCCCCAGCTTCAGGGCTCCATCAAGATTCAGCAGGTCACAGGAGGAGAATGGCCCTTGGAATTACAAGACACATACCACCAGGCCCACCCTGCTTTCTTAGAAAAGGAAAAGACAGAAATCTGGTCCCTCCAGCTGTAGCCAGTGCTCACTCATGCTGTTTGCCTTCCCATCATGTTCTGGGGTGCCCCCCCAACAATGGTTATGTATGTCCTGTGTCTTATCAACAAAGAAAGTCCAGTGGTCATCCAAATCCTTATTGGGTGCAATTAATGCTACCATGGGTAGAAACCTACAAGGTTTTCAAGAACCTGTCAAACTACCTCCGGGATAGGGATGGGGTGGGGGGAGCAAATGAAGCCTACTACCTATTTTTGTTCAGCCCAAGAGCTAAGAATGGTTTTTACATTTTTAAATAAAGTTTGTCAAAACCATTCTTAGCTTCTGAGCAGTACAGAAACAGGTGATCCAAGGACTGCACAGTAGACACATCCTGCCTCAGTCTGAACAGAGGAGGGAAGAGTGGACACCAATCCCTTAAGGCAGTCCCAAAAGCAAGAGAGATGAATTAATATCATACACCTGGGCAAACTGCAAGTTTCCAATAAACAGGAGAAGTGATAAGCCTAGAATCATAGAATATGTATATACGGCAGACCTAATCAAGGGAAGCCCTCAAGGCACACCCAAGTGGAACCCAAAAGAACCAACCTTCAGTGGGGTGATTGTATTCTGCGGAGGTCAGCCCTCACACCCCTTGGAGGTGGAGCACCCCATACTTTACTCTCTGCCATCATACCACATGTGCAGACTTCATCCTTGGGAATTAGTTTTTAAAATGTTATTTTTTCTTTTTCCTGTTGCTTTCTCCTCTGTTAGTGAAATTTATATTTTAACATTTTTGTAAAGGTTATTTTAATCCTCTCTTGAGATCAGGATTTTAGTGGTGGTTTTGAGTTTTGAGCTTTTGTTGATGTTGGCTAAAGGAAATTTTGCCTTGTGAACTTTTTTTGTACTTTTATGTCTCCATTGTTTAATTTTAAAATATTTCTGTGCTTATTCATTGATTTTTTTCCCATTAAATCCCACTTTAATCTGTGTCTTGCTTTATGTTTTGCTTTGTTTTGTTTGGCCTCCAATGGAATTTTTACCTCCCCACTTTGGAAACTTTATTTTACTTAGTCTTTTCTTTTCTCTGCTTTGAGCCAGTTGTCCCTCCAATTCCTTATGAATGCATTTGCCACTTTGTTTTCATTTGGGGATGCTCATATATATTTCCTTTTATAGAAATGTGATTTTTGGTAAACTGTAATTTTTATACTTCAGATTTCCAGAGAGTCCTGCTTTATTTCCATTTCATTTTCCATTTTGTTGGGTGTTGTTCTCAACTTCTTCAGGGACAATTCTGTCTTCTGTAATCCATCCATCATGAAAATGCTAATTAGCAAAGGGTTTTATTGATGTTGTGTGCTAATAAGGCATCCAACTCACATGGTTTTGAGTGTGAGTGAGGGCTCTGATTGACCTCAGGGTGTCTGCATGTTTATTTGCTATATGTTGGCACATGAAAGAAAGTTGTTGATGCTATTTTTGTGAGCCCAAGTTTACTTCTGTTACATTGATGTCAATTTGTACATTTGCTTATCCACCGCGTATTAATTGACTATAACCTGGCTTATTGTGCAATGGTGATATTGTTTTGCATGTTTACTGCTTGAATTAGCATTACTGGTTTATTTGAATACATTAAACATGAGAAAATCTCTTTAAAAAATTTAGGCTAAAGAGAAATCAATGTACTTACATTGTAAGTATTGAAAATCATAGAAGTCTTCTAATATTAGGAATGCATAGTTATGTGGCACAGTGGATGGAGCACTGGGCTTGGAATCAAGAAGACTCATCTTCATGAGTTTAAAACCAGCCTCAGACACTTAGTAGCTATGTGACCCTGGGCAAGTCACTTAATGCTGTTTGTCTCAGTTTCCTCATCTATAAAAGGAACTAGAGAAGGAAATGGCAAACCACTCCAGTATCTTTGCCAAGAAAACCCCAAACTACTGGATCACAAAGGGTCAGAACAACAATTAGGAACAGACAGAAGATGACTAAAAATATTAATGAATCCACTAAAGTGAATGTAATGTAAGGTCGCATTATAAGTACTGAAAGTCAGAGAAGCTTCCTAATATTAGGAACAGACACAACTCATAAGACTAAAGATAATATGAAGATATTACAAAGGAACGTGAAAGACATGGAGGATTACAGAGGAATGTTTAGTAACATAAAGAATCTAGGAAGTACTCTGTGAATTCCCAGGCCCATTAGATGATTCTAACATTTCCTGTGTACTGATAGTAGGAAATGGTACCCAAGAAATAGTCTGTAGGCCACCTTCTGAAGAAGAGATGCTGCTTAGAAAAGTGGGAACTCTGCTGAGCAAAGAAGGCATTTCCACAGAGAAACGAGTCACATTTAAGTGTAAAAGTGACACTTCCTTGGAAGGTAAGGCCAAAGTCATATTTCCTATACTACAAGGCCAAATTATAAATCTTTTCAGGTCAAGAACCAGAAAAACAGTCACAGGAAGCTTGTAGAGTCAGATGTCAGGCATACCACAGCATCGGTAGGCACCAGAGTCAGAAAAAAGAAGCAGATTGATAGAGAGTTTTCAAAGGACATTTCTTACCTTTGGATAGGCCCATAAGGCCACACAGTCTAGAATTATATGATAACACACTCAGTATGGTTGTGGCAAGACTCCAGCAGAGTGAAGCCTGAAGAGATGGACCATACGGCTGTGCCTGACAGTGGACCTCAAACAACCGTGATAGTCAAGTTTCTATGAAAGATATTTTGAATAATAATAATATATTTTGATGGATAATTTTGATATTTTGATTTCTCAGCCCATGCAAGGGCTGGAATGTGGTGGAATAAGTAACAAAGACAACCTATGTCTGGGGAAATATTAGAATGATATTGAAGTTTCCCACAAAACTGGTCGGTGTCCACAAGAAGGTGTGTCTAGACCCACCAATTTGCAGCAAAGTGCTACTAGCACTGATTGGGACCGATTCCAGCCTATTCAAAATACTAGCAGGATGCAAGCAATAAGCTAGTCCGCAGTACCCACTGGCCAAGCACCGACCAGTTTCTTGGGAAACTTCAAGATCACTCTAATGTTTTCTCAGACATAGGCAGTCTTTATCACTTTATCCCACCATGTAGGAGCCCTTGTATGGGCTGAGAAATCAAAATATCAAAATTATTCATCAAAATACATTATTATTATTATTTGTCAAAATATCTTCCATAGAATGACTTGACTACCATGGTTGCTTGAGATCCACTCAGCACTTGGCCCATACTTGCAGCCTGTGCAGAGGCTTAGAGGAACGTAGTGGTAGCTCACATATTGAGGGTCTTGGGTATTCAAACTCAGGAGTGAATCCCAAGGCATTGACTTTGGTGGTTCCCCAACACTGGAAGAGTGGAACGATTGGTTAAGCCAAAGTCTCAGCAAGAAGACAAGCATATTTCACTGAGTAAATACGACGTTGGATGTGTCCAAGAAACAACCCACAGAATCCAGCTCACTGACTCCCAGCCATTCTAGAAATAATCTAAGTTTTCCTTTCTTTGTGAAACCTCCTGAAAGAATTTCATCCTCACAGGGTCTAGCAGACTGTATGCATCACCTATAATGGTGATACAGAGGAAGAATGAAAGATGCAAATGGGTGTAGACTGCCAGACTCTGGACAAAATAACTAAAGTAGACTAGGGAACCATGCCATTGGCTTAAGATGCCCTCAATTGTCTGCTAGTCAGTCAGTGGTTCTCAGTCTTGGATTTATCTATTGGTAGGTACTATCACATTCCTATATTTAAGGAAGACAAGAAGAAGACCATGGCCTTCTACAAAGCTGAATTTCACTTTCATTTTAATGAAGTTTGAGCTTATTCCCCAAGGCATCTTGGGGGTCCTGGTCACCTTCCAATGGCTATTGGAGAAAGTAATTAGAGACATGAAGTACCTGGCAATGCTAGTACGTCCACGTCAGAGGTGTCAAACAATTACAAGTATCAAAGCAAGACTACCTCTTGGCAGCATTGTCCAACAAATTAAAATGTAACCGAGAAATCCTTAATAAAATAAATAAAAATGCAAAAGAATGTAGACAATGTTAGTATGTGATTTTCTAAGTCAATGTGCGGCCTGCAGCGATCCTTATGTATGGGTGAGTGGCTTTGTTTCCAAATGATTTTTATACCACTCATCTAGATGGTTTTGTTGTCTTTAGAAAGACACTGGAAGAACATGGGGAGAGACTAATTGATGTGCTGGATGAGCTAGGGGAAGCTGATCTGAAACTAGCAAGTGAAAGGGGCTTGATTTACAGAACCTCTATTAAATATGTGGTTCACACAAGATGGTGCCAGGATGTAAACACTGCCCCCAGAGAAGCAGAAACACTCCTGAATTGGCTACATCCCCCCCAAAATCTTGGAGAACTAAGGGCTTTTAAAAGATTTAATGATTTCTATTACAAATTTGTTAAATACTGTGCTGCTATGGCTAAACCTCTGAATGACCTTACTTGTACATACCTGCTAGAAGAGACCAGAAGGGCAAGAAAGGTCAAAATTGTCTTTAAAACCAACAGATATATTTGGAGATCAATGGATGGACAAATTCAAAGCACCCTTCAAAGATTTGGTCAGCTGCCTAATGCAGGTACCAGTGTTGGCCTATGCATATCCAGGCAAGCCTTTTGTCCTGCACACAGTCACCAGCCTAAAGGGATTGGTAGGTATAATCACCAGAAACCAATTATATTTGCCTGCAGGGGTATTGATGACAAAACTTATTCTGGAGTACTTAGCTTTGAAGTGGGTTGCCAATACTGAAAAGTTCAAAAACTATATGTATGGTGCCACATTTCAAGTGTAGGTTTCCCATAACTCTACTGACATATTTTGACCATTTCCAAGTTGGAAGCTACATTCCGGAATTGGCCAGTTATGAATTCACCATATACTACCACAGGCTGAAGGAGATGTCCTATGCCAAAGCCCACCACAAAGCTATAGTGATGTTGAAAGAACATGTCAAAGCTATAGGTGATGCCTAAGCAGGTCACAGTCAAGCAGAAGCGTCCCGGAGAGTGGGATTTCCATCAGATAGCATGTCAACATGGAATGTGAACC
This sequence comes from Gymnobelideus leadbeateri, assembly GCA_011680675.1. Classification (NCBI taxonomy): domain Eukaryota; kingdom Metazoa; phylum Chordata; class Mammalia; order Diprotodontia; family Petauridae; genus Gymnobelideus; species Gymnobelideus leadbeateri. Next base: position 168,442 of record WOXC01005369.1, on the reverse strand, counting down.
TTGTTTCATTAAACCAAACTTTATTTACCATCCAATCTGTGGATATATCTGGTAGTAAGAGCAGATGGTTGATTAAGGACTAATCCCTCAGCATTACAAAGCAAAGAATTGAGTGATGTTAAAGAATTCAAGGGGCAGCTAGGTGGTGCAGTGGAAAGAGCACTGGGTTTGGAATCATCTTCCTGAGATCAAATCTAGCCTCAGACACTCATGTAAGATTAATGGGATATAAGCTCTTCCCTTCCCATTAACAGGCCTATGTGCCCAGCTGTGATACATCCTGAATCACATAGAGCCCAGGGAGGGAGGAATTTGCTTAAAGAGAAGCTTGTTTGGGGAGGCTTGCTTGTAGAAAGGCTTTCACAGCTTTTGGTACTAACCTAATTAGGCACTGAGTCAGGAGCCCTATGTTCTACTGTGCTAATCACTGAGAACACAAAGAAAGGCAAAAGCTGGTCCCTGCCCTCGAAGAGGTTACAGTCTTGTGCCAACAAGATATAGACAGGATAAACTGGAGATAATCTCAGAGGGATGGAAACTATGCAGATGTAAGCAGTACAACTCCCAGCCGAAGGAGAAAACAGTAATGGCATGTGCTCACTTGTACTGCCAAGCCTTCTAACAAGAGACAAAAATTCTGTTGACAAACCTTGCTAGCAGACCAGTGGAAAACCAACCAAAGCTGGTGAGAAACCAGACAACTTGTTTGTGTACAAAGTAGCCCCAGATTCTGATTTTGGGTTTAAAAATAAGGTTCGAGGACAGTTAAGGAAGATATAAAAAAGATTAAGGGTAGGGGCGGCTAGGTGGCGCAGTAAATAGAGCGCTGGCCCTGGAATCAGAAGGACCTGAGTTCGGAGCCGGCCTCCGACACTTAATCCACACAAACAAAAAAACCTAGCCGTGTAACCTTGGGCAAGTTACTTAACCCCAACTGCCCTAAAGGGGCGGCTAGGTGGCGCATGACCTGAGATCAGATCCGGCCTCAGAAAATGAGCACCCATGCATAAATAATGACTAGCCGTGTAACCTTGAGCAAGTTACTTAACCCAATTGCTTTAAAAAAAAAAAAAAAAGATTAAGGGGGCAGTAGGTGGTGCACCGGCCCTGGAGTCAGGAGGACCTGAGTTCAGATCAGCCTCAGACACTTATCACCTGCTAGCTGTGTGACCTTGGGCAAGTCACTTAACCCCAATTTTCCTGCCTTCTGCCCCTCCAAAAAAAAAAAAAAGACTAAGGAGGATTAGGGAATAAATAGAACCAGAAGTAGATAACAGAAGAGGAAGGAGAAGATAGTTGGCAAGACAAGGCAAGTGAAGTAAGAAAAGGTAATTAGGGTGAAGCAAATTTCAAGCAAATTGCAGGCGGCAATGCCACTGACTGGAAAGGGATCTGAGGCTGAAGAAAAGGTGGGTGTATCTATGTCTATGGAGGTGGTAGGACAAAGGAAAGGAATCTGAGTGGTGCTGTCAAGTTATTAAGAAGGGATAATTGGCTGTAGAATTTTAACCAGGTGTTTGGGATTGAGTTGTAAACACTCACAAATATTTTAATGTTTTATGTTTAATAGGGTTTAATGTTAAAGAAACAAGGCTGAAAACCTCAACCACAACGAATATTAGGGGAAAGTGTGCAGTGATTGCAGGTGTTATTTCTTCCATAGCTTTCTACTATAGGCTGATCCCCCTCCTGGAGGAGAAGGAGAAGGGGTCCCAAGAATTCTTGGGCTGTTAGGGAGGATGCAATATTCCTAAAGGCAAAAGAGGAGGAGCTTCAGCGCTTGGTCGTCTAGTTGGAAGGGTGATCAGGAATGAAGAGGGCAATGCAGAGGGAAGGAAGGGAAAGGGCAGCTGTGCTGCTAGAACCCCAATAGATTAGAGTCTCTTCCTGAAGAAGAGGAAGCTAGATGCTCTGGGGAGGAAGAGACTGTTTGTCCTCCCATGACAGAGCCCTTCCATTCCCAGGGCTTCTGTGCCTATCTAGCTGTTGGTGGTATTGGGTCACAGTTACTGTGTGGGGTTATAAGGAGGACAGGCCTCTTCTCCCTAGTCAGTCAATCAATATTTATTAAGTGCCTACTATGTTCCAGGCATTGTGCCTCTGAGTGCTGGCTCTAGGGGCTGGGTTGGAGGTTTATCTGGTGGTTTGGGTTGGGATATGCTCTACCTTTTCTAAAGCTCTTTGGGTTCAGGGTCTGGGCTATCTCCATTGGTGAGATGATGGTCAAGGTGGTGGTGGTGATGGTGATGGTGGTGATGGTGGTAGTCGTGGTGGAGATGGTGGTAGAGGTTGTGATTTGACTTGCCTAGCATATATCTGGCTCTCAGGCTGCCTTGTAGCTTTGGCTAAGCTGCTTTGCCTGCCCTTTGGGTGACTAAACCAGGAAATGAGGAGGATTCTCATAATAGACACAGTTTACCTAGATTTTCATCAAAGCTTTTGATAAAGTATCTCATACTGTATTTGCAGACAAGATGGAGAGATATGGCTCAGTCAGTAATATAATTAGGCTCAGAATTGTTTGGATGGCCACTTTCAAAGAGGAGTTGTTAATGCTTCAGGGACAGCATAGTGGGAGGTCTCCAGTGACACCCAGTCTATCCCGGAGATCTATGTTGTTTAACATTTTTATCATTGACTTAGATAAAAGGCATAGGTAGTATACTCATCAAATTTGCTGATGATGCAAAACTGGGAGAGATAACTAACACACTGAATGAGAGAGTCAGGTCTAAAAGGATCTTGACAGGCTTGTCTTGAGCCTGAGGCTGAACCTAATAAGATCTCTAAGAGATGCATTTGCACTTGGGTTAAACAAAACAACAAGAACTTCACAAGTATAATATGAGGAGGCATGGTTAGACCACAGTTTATCTGAAAGAATATCTGGGGATTTGAGTGGGCTGTTAGCATAAGTTGAGTCAGCAGTGTGATGTCAGTCAGTCAAAAAACATTTATTAAATGCCTAAATTGACCCAGGCACTATGCTAAGTAATAGAGATTAAACAAACAAAAGAAAAAAAGGCAAAAAACAGCCCCTGCCCTCAAGGAGCTTATAGTCTAATGGGGGAGACAACAACAAAATCTGTGCAAACAAGCTGCATACAGGATAAATAGGAGATAATTAGAAGAGCGAAGGCAGTAGAATGAAAAGGGGTTGGGAGAGGCTTTCTATACAAGATGGGAATGCAGTTGGGCTTTACGAGAAACTGGGGAAACCAGTAGGTAGAGATGAGGTAGAGCATTCCAGGCACGAGGGCCGGCAGGCCAGAGAAAACATCTGGAGCTGGAGATGAAGTGTCCCTCTCTTCATTTCCTACCTGTTGCTCTCTATTTGGTCTCTGATCTCTCAAACATCATACTTCCTCCAGGAGAAATCTCATCATCACAGAGATTGCTTTGACTTTGGCTCTCACTTGCCTCTCTCCCTTCTGATCTGAACAAAAAACTCCTCCCAAATTTTTAGCTCTCCCTTTACAGAGGGCTCAGATTCTCTTCCCAGCAGCTGCTTTGCTTTATTTGGACATGCAACATCATTCCCTCCACCTCCCACTACCACCTGGGTACCCTCTGGCACCTCACCCCTTTTCAGCTGGTTTTTTTTTTTTTGTGTCGTGCCTTCCTCCATTAGACTATAAGAGTTGGAAGGGTTGTGGTTATGGTTCTTTTTCTTATTTGTATCCCAGAAGTTAACATAGTGCCTGGAACATGGTGAGGGCTTAATAAATATTTATTGACTATTGACTATTGTTGGAAGGATAGCAAGGAGGCCAGTGTCATTAGATCCACAAAACCACAAAAACCACAATTGGGGAGGGGAGCTAGCATAAGCAATGACATACAGAAGCCAAGAACAGCCATTGGTTGGATCTATAGCTCAGGGCTAATTTGGGAATCATGGTGCAATGTGTGACAGGGGTCTCTCCTAAACCAGAGTGGAGGGTACAGGGTAGAGGGCACAGGGGGAGTGGAATTCCCTGAACAGGCTGGGGTCATGGAACAGGTCAGGGTCATGTTCTGGGTAAAGGGTGTGGGGAACTCTGCTTGGTTAGCATCCTGGGTAGGGGACCTTGCTGGGTCAGCATCCCAGAACCTAGTGGTCTCTTACATGGGATAGACTGGCCCCATGATCTCTATGCACACTTGCACCATAATCCTTATACAAAATGCTGCTTCAAGGCTTTTGATTTAGGGAAGTACTAACTTAAGGAAGTACTAACTTAAGGGACAGATAAGGGAGCAAGGGACTATGCCTTGGGTGAATCACTCTTACCCAGGACTATGCCTTTAAGCTATTACAAGCAGTTACAGCGTTTAGGATAAAGACAAAGACAAATATAAACGGGCTTAATGGTGGCTTAATGGTGGGCTCCAAATCAGGTGGCATGTGATTTGGGTTACCTTACAACAAACCTTCCTGACTCTAAAACCAACCCTCTCTCCACTAAGCCAGGAAAGGAGAAAAAAAGGAGGGGGGAAAGGTAACCAGTGTATAAATATGAATCAGATATGGAGCAGATGGTTTATTCCCACACAGGAAAGGGGATACTAAGCAATAAAGAATAACTGAGTGATTAGAAGAGAATCAAATAACTAATAGTACAATCATTCGGCCTCATTGGAACAAAGTGCTTGCTTGGCTGCTAATTATTCATTTTCCATTCCATTCCATTCATTGCCTGTCCGAAGCCAAGTGGGATCTAAGCCAGATCTTTTCTAGAGATCTTCATCTCTGATGCGGACACTTTCCTTGTAGCAAGTCTAGTCCTGCTTCTGCTTTGTAAGCACAGCCGATCAAGTGGATGTTGCCTGTGGTGTCTCCAGCACCCCCAAGCCTTTCAGGACCTTCTGATGCTTACAAGGTTGATTCTAGAGAAAAGGGAAACACAAAAGGGGAGGCAAGCCATCCAGAGGCCTCCAGGACAAGCCTGGCTAGTTGAGTCCACACTCCTTGTAGGAAGCAGGGGCCATTATGTTGGGGTAAAAAAGGACCTTTCCTTCCCCCACCTCTCGACTGAAGAAGTCACAACGTGTTTTCTGGCCAGCCAGAAGCTTCCTCATCTTCTACTTACTGGGTGCAGCACCCTGTGTCATCAGTTCTTTTAACTCAGCAACCAATGGGACTACTCAAACCAGGGATGAATCATACATAGCCAGGAGCAGGTAGAGGATATCTCTGCCATGCTCAAGTTTCTACACACTCCTATAAGGACAGGCAGAGAAAATCTGTTGGCACTCCAAGCCGGGGTGAGGGGAAATCTCAATGTATGACTTGAATGCCCCTCAAGAGGGGTGCCACTAGAGGGTGCCATATATACATATATCCAGCCATAGTCTCTCTCCTGAGTACCAGTCCCAAATTTCCCATTACCCACTGAATAGTTTGACCTATATGTCCCATTGTTATAGTTGTTAAATTGTTTTTCAGCCATGTCTGACTCTTTGCAACCCCATTTGGCAAAGATACTGGAGTGGTTTGTCATTTCTTTCTCCAGCTCATTTTATGGTGGGGAAATTAAGGAAAAAAGGGTTAATTCCCCAGGGTCCTGCAGGTAGTAAGTGTTTGAGGCCAGATTTGAAGCTCAATTCTTCTAGACTCCAGGATTAGCACTCTAGCCACTGCGCCTCCATGTTAAATTCAGCATGTCCAAAACCCCATCCCTCTTGCAAACATTCCCATTTCCTGTTAAGGACACTACCATCTATCCTCCTGGCTACCTATATTCCCAGTCTTGTGATTATTCTGGACTCCTCACTCTCCCTCATCCCACAAATCCCATCAGTTACCAAATCTTGTCATTTTTCTCTCTCTATCACACTCTCTTCCATTCCCTTTCTCTGTTCACATAGCTCCCACCACAGTTTAGGTCTCTATCATCTCTTGCCTAAACAATTGCAATAGCCTTCTAATTTGGGCTCCTTCCTTTAAGCCTCTCCTCATTATTTACCTACTTTCCATCCTTTTCCTAGGATGCCAAAGTGAATTTCCTAATTTATTTTTTCCCTTTTTGGAGGGGGGAAGGCGGGGCAATTGGGGTTAAGTGATTTGCCCAAGATCGCACGGCTATTAAGTGCTAAGTGTCTGAGGCTGGATGTTGTTCAGTCATGTCTGACTCATACTGACCCTGTGTAAGGTTTTCTTGGCAGAGATACTGGAGTGGTTGGCCATTTCCTTCTTTATCTCATTTTACGAATGAGGAAACTGAAGCAAGCAGGGTTAAGTGACTTGCCCAGGGTCACACAGCTCTTAAGTGTCTGAGATTGGATTTGAACTCAGGTCTTCTTGACTCTAGGTGCTCTATCCATTGCATCACCCAGCTATACACTTTAATTGGAGGACACATATTATAAACCTTAATATGCTAAAGACATTTAATAGAGTAATGGACAGAGTGCTATACTTAGAATCAGGAAGACTTGTGTTCAGATTTTGCCTTAGACACTAACTAGCTGTGGCCAAGGTCACTACCCTTTCCCAGGCTGTTTCCACATCTGTAGAAAGGAGACAATAATAGTCCTTTCTTCACAGGATTATTGTGAGGATCAACTGTGGTCATATGGTTTAAGTTCTTTGTAAATGTTAAAAGGCTAAATTTTACAGAACAAATCCTTGTATTAAGGGGATTTGTCCTGTGAAGTTTGGATTCAGTCAAAGGGCCGCACTTGGGGACCTAGAGGGCCATGTGTGGCCTCGAGGCAGTAGGTTCCCCACCCCTGGATAGAAATGCTAGTTGTTATTTTCATTAATCATCGTGGAACCCCCCAAGAAAGATCCCAGAGGTCCTTCAGTACAACCTGAGCAGGAATCCTCAGTGTAATCTCCCTGACAGATGTTTGTCCTTTGTCAAAAGAAACCCAAAAAGATGAATGATAGCAGTTAGGTGGCACAGTAGGCAGAGCGTACTGGCCCTGGAGCCAGGAGGACCTGAGTTCAAATTTGACTTTAGACACTGGGCAAACCACTTCACCCTGTTTGCCTCAGTTTCCTCAAATGAGCTGGAGAAGGAAATGGCAAAGCACTCCAGAATCTTTGCCAAGAAAACCCCAAACAGGGTCAGGAAGGAAGGGACGTGATAGATAGACAAAACAAGAGGCATGAACAAGGGGGAGGACTTTATGAGGAGTAAATGTTTATATTCTCATGAGGGAGGGGGAAAAGGAATGATACAAGGGTCCCTTCAGAGCCTTCCTATCATTAGGGGGTCTGGAGTAAAGTAAGATAGAGCGCCTGAAGACCTTGAAGAAAGAAAGGAAAAGGAGGAGGTTGGGGAGGGGGAAATGGGGAAGGGAAGAGTGGAAGGGAGCTTATCTCACAGGACAGAGGGCACAAATAAAGAAGAGTCTGGGAGAGTGGGCGTCTCTTGACCTACACTGTTGTCTGAACTGGTCAAAGGATCACACACCTTCACCAGCATGCCCATTCAACCTGCATTTGAAGACCTCCAGGGATGGGAAGTTCATCCCCTTCTTCAGATGACTACAATTATTAGGAATCAGTGTACATTTTTTATTTTTTGCCTTGGTCTGTGATTCTATTCAGAAGGAAATTCCAGAGAGAAAACTCCCTCCATTAAAACAAATCTTCAGTCATTTGCTGCCTGGGGACATTGAAAAGTAAGGGACTTGGCCAAGGTCACCCAAACCAGAAGATTCGATTTGAACCCTTGTCTTTGAAGCCAGTTCTACCCCCTATACCGGACTTTATCTTTTCCTCTCCTCCCCTCCCTCAGTCTCCATGCCCTGTAACCAATTTTTGGAATAAATCCAAGCCACTCTTAGAGTTTTGTGAGTTACAGAAGAAGTGCTTTTGCTCAGGCTCTGGCCTTCTCACTTTTCCAAAGGACACCTTTTGGACACTACTTTTCTCTGAGTAAAAAGCAGCAGCTAAAGTCTTGGAGACTTTAGCCAGAGAGTCTTGGAGAGGTGGGCTTAAGGCCAGATTCGACACAAGCTAACATGGCAACCTCTTAACCATGGTGCCCTCAGACATCAATCTAACAGGAGAAGCTACAGTAGCTAATTTGTATCACTGGAGGGTCTTGCCATAGGGGAGTTCCCTCCTAAGTTGAGATCAAAGAAAGAAAGAGATATATAAACGCTCCCAGTGATTTTCTCTGGCTCCAAATCATGGAACCCTAAGACTTCCAAAGATTGACTGAGGGAGAGCCATGAAGAGACATACTCCAGGTGCAAAATGGCCAGAGCATGGGTTTTGCTTACAAGAAATGGTGCCCAAGATATGACCCATGATACGTACAAATGGGTAAAGGAGGCACACTGGGCACACAGCCAGAGGTAGGAAAACAGGTGGATTGTGTTACTGCTCCTCTGATATCACTGAAATATCGAAAGACCTGGAGGAAAGGCTCTAGCACATTGAGGAGACCCTAAGTGGCACAGCGGCCAGATCTCTGCCCCCATATCAGGCCTTTGACACCAGCTGTGTGATCCTGTCCCTTAACCTCTGCCTGACTCAAGTTCCTCAAATGTAAAATGGGGATCCCAGGATTGTTGTAAAGATCAAATGAGATAATTGTTATAAAGTGATTAGCACAGTTCCTGGTATATAGTAGGTGCTTAATAAATGTGCCTTCCTTCCCTCTGTGCCAAATTAAGAAGGCTGGATGGAGATGGGACTGTGCCCTGGCAGAGTGAATGCCCATACTCATGAGACCATGGATTCAATTCCAGTCATTTACCAAGCATCTCAAAGTGCCTAGCTCTGTGTTGAGGGTGGGGGTGGAGGGAGTTGATCCACAACTATCTAGGATGCACTCTCTCTCCCTTCTCAGACATGACGGTCTAAAAAGGGGACAAAGCATAACCCCATACATTTAGGACACCAGGCAGGATGGACTTGGAGCCAAAGGAATGGAATGGACAGTAAATACTCTCAGATAAGAATTCAAGAGGGAGGCATCTAGGTGATATGGTGGATAGAGCACCTGCCCTGGAGTCTGAAGGACTTGAGTTCAAATGAAACCTCAGACACTTATTAACTAGTGACCCTGGGCAAGTCACTTAACCCCAAATTGCCTCAAAAAAAATTAAAAAGGAATTAAGGAGAAAGAGATCAGAAAGAGGGTAGGGGAATTGGAATCTAGGAAGGCTTCACAGAGGAAATGGCATTTGAGTTGGACTTTTCCTAAGCTGTTGAAGAAGACCAATAATATCATGAGGAGGAATGTCTCATGACCTTCTGGTGAATTGGATTTAAGGGAGGCAGAGCTGCACGAAGTCATTGGCCTTCCTCTCTCCTCCAGAGTCATCAAAGTCCAGCAGCAGGATAAGTCAAGACCACTGCTGATGGCCAGTGATGATGGTTTTTAATAAATGGAAAACTTTCAAGGAGCAGGGGATATGGGATCAGAGATTCAGAGATGAAATGGACCTTGGAGGCTAAGCTCTTCATTTATAGTTGAGAAAACTGAGGCTGAAGTTGAGACTTGCCTTGTAGGTATTTGTAGTACATTTACTACTGGTAGGTAGGTAAATGTCAGAATCAGGATTTGAACCAAGGCCCAACAGGAACAAAGTTTGGAAAGAGAGAGAGAAGCACCAGACTGGTTTGGGGATGCTTAATAGCAATGGAAGAAATGGAACAGAGATCTCAGAGAGGGAAGTTATGGGAAATAAGATTAAAGAGGGAGGGCTGATAGCTTTTTAATGCCAGGCTAAGCAACTTGGACTTACTGTAGGCAATAAGCAACCTTTGAGGGTGCTTGAGCAGAGGAGGGGCAGGATTAGAACTGGGCTTTGGGAAGGCGACTCTGCTGTGCTGTGCCTGAGGAAGATGGGCAGAGAAGAGAGCCAGGTTGTGTTTACTGACTTGTACTGAGGTGTAATGTAAAATCCCTGAGGGCAAGGAATTGTTTCCCTCTTGTTTGTGTATCTCCAGCATTTAACACAGCGCCATTGACATGTTGCCAGTGACATGTTGCAGGTGCTTGGTCAATATTTGTTGAATGAATAGCACAGTAGAAAAGTGATAAGAAGTTGAACTTTAGTGGTAGTTGGATGAGTGGTGAAGGAGACAGATGCAAGAGACAGAAGAAAGGAAGAAGTGAACAAAGGGCATCTTGGAGAAGCTGGAGAGGGTCCCAGGAGGATGTTGGGATGGTGATGGGCCTCAGGTCAGGTTCATGAGTTTAGCATGGGGAAGAGAAGCCTCAGAACAGGCTTGAGAGCTATCTTCAAATATCCAAAGTGTGGGAGAGGAAATTACCCTAGACCCTATGCAGCACCATAGTGCACAGAGCATTGAGCCTGGAGTCAGGAAGGTTCATCTTCCTGAGATCAAATCTGTCCTCAGACACTGACTAGCTGGGTGACCTTGGGCAAGTCACTTAACCCTCAGTTTCCTCACCTGTAAAATGAGCTGGAGATGGAAATGGCAAATCACTCCAGTATCTTCGCCAAGAAAATCACAAAATCACAAAATCACAAGGAGAGTTGGACAGGACTTAATGACAGCAGCAGCTTTTGGCCCCAGAGGGCAGAGATGGGAGCAGAGGTGGGTTTTGAAAACAGGCAGGGCTAGGATTGCTGTTGAACTTCATTGTAACAATTAGAGCTATCCCAAAGTAGCATGGGACAGCCTGCAGAGCTGCTGAGTGGGCACTCCTTCATGGAGGCATTCAGGCAGAGACTGGGGAGACCGCTTGTTGAGTATGATACAAATGGAATTCCTTTTGCTTGTGGGGGGAGCTAAATGACTGATTGCTTGAGGACCCTGCCACCTCTAAAATTTAGCAATTCTGTGAAAGGACTTAAAGATGGAGCTCTCTTAGGGGAGTGGAAAGAAAGAGTCAAAAATGATCCTTTTCAGCTTGGGTGCCGCCTGGGAGGATGGTCGTGCCATCAAAAGAAATAGGGAAGATTGACAGGTGTCTAGCTAGGTTTGGTGTAGGTTTGAAAATAAATATTTTCTAGTTTTACCTTCATAATGGCCCTAGGAGATGATGCCTATTATTATCCCCATTTTATTGAATGAGGAAACGGAGTCTGGTTAAGTGAGTTGCTTAGGGTCATATAGCTAGTTAATACTTAAGGCAGGATTTGAACACAGGTCTTCCTGTCTCCAAGTCCAACACTCTATCTACTGCACTACTTTGCTGCCTGACAACATGCAAGATCTGAGTGAGGAGTTATTGAGGAGGGAGTATTAGTAATATGAATGTGAGGACAAGGGTTTTAGATTACTCATTTAAAAAGCTTGGCAGGAGGGAGAAGGAAAGAGAGGGGGAGAGAGAGAAAAAGGGGGAGGGGAAGAGAAGGGAAAGGGGAGAGAGAGAGAGAGAGAGAGAGAGAGAGAGAGAGAGAGAGAGAGAGAGAGAGAGAGAGAGAGAGATGGATCAGTAGCTGTAGGAGGGGGAAGGAAGCAAAATTTCTGGACTAGTTGGAGGGGATGGAGTCAAAGGTATAAGTGGAGGAGTATATACCCTCATCTATGCCCTCAAGGGACATACAGTCTGAACCTCCAAGGAACTTTGTTTATGTCCTTATTGTGACCCTTTTCTCTCCCTCTAGTTCTTCCTTCCAACATAAGTTCTAGAATTGCTCAGAAGAGGAAAAGATTCCTGTAGGGCTAGTGTGATTAGGAAAGGCTTCCTAGAGATTTCCTTCTTTGGAAGATGAATAGGGTTAGGATTGACAGAGAAAAGACCAGGAAATATGGAGGGAGGGTGTTGGGAGGGCATCATCAAGGAGAGCCAAGTGATGGGATGAAGGCAAGTGTAGTCTATGCATATGCAGAAGATCACAGAGAAGAGGTTAGCTTTGGTGAAATGGAAGAAGAAAAGAGTCCTGGGCATAGAGTCAGAAGAAACAACAAATGGTAAAGAGCCAGACATGAGGGGCAACTAGGTGGCTCACTGAATAGAGCACCAGCACTGGAGTCAGAAGGACCTGAGTTCAAATCCAGCCTCAGACACTTAACATTTACCAACCGTGTGACCTTGGGCAAATCACTTAACCCCAATTGCCCTGCCTTCCCCCCTCCAAAAAGAAAAAAAAATGAACCAGACATGACTTCAGAAGCTAACTAGCCTACAGATTAGACAACTGAGGCCCAGGGCATTTAAATGACTTGCCCAGCAAGCATCAGAGGGAGGCTTTGAATCCAAGACCCTGACTGCAGAATCAGCACTCATTCCACTTTACTGGTTGTTGCCCTTCTCCAAAAACTGGGCCCAGTCTCCTGCTATTATTAACTGGATAAGGAGACCTTGGACAAATCACTTGGCTCTTTGAATCTCAGTTTCCATACCCATAAACTTCGGGTAATACCTGCTTCACCAGGTTGTGGTTTAAATGATAAGAAAAAGTGCTAGAGATATGTCAACCTTTATTTTTATCTGTTATTATTCAGCTAACTAGAGCTAGTAGAATGCTTGTAAGGGAGTCACAGGAGACATAGGTGGAAAAGTAGATTTCAGGCCAGACTGAAGGGTGCTAGGCTGATGTGTTCAGGTTTGATCCTTAAAGGAGTAAGGTACTTTGTAATCACAGGGTTGTAAATGCCCTTAGGACATACAACATAGAATGACATAGAAAGATGGAAAGATCCTTAGAACATTTAACACAGGGCACCCTCTACTCACCCTCATTTCCCCTTTTTTGTGTCATTTTCACCAATTGGAATGTAAGCCGCCCCAGGGTAGGGACTGTTCCGTTTGTTAGTATTTGTTATATGCACCAGCCTGCGCTTAGCACAGTGCCTGCTCCACAGCCACAATCTGTCATCATCACCATCATTTATTTGTGGTTATTAGCTCATCTTTTTATCTCAGAGCTGAGAGGGACCCAGAATAGAGAACACTGAATGTTAGTATTGGTAGAGTCTTTAGAAAATATCTAATTCAGTTTACATATTGGGAAATTGATGCCTGGCCAGCAATACGGAGCCATTAGCAGCATTTTTAGTAGAGAAGGAACATGATTATCAGTAGATATCCCTGGCACCACCACCCTAGGCTTGGGGGAACCTTGACTTTTTCCAGGGGAAGTAGGAATAAGTATGATCAGATCTTTTCCAAATGACCCCTCCCTTCATCAAGGGTGTGAGGACTTGGGATCTTGGGTCCCAGGACCTTAAAGAAGATTAGTCTTTTTTCAGGAAGAGTGGTTTGAAGAGGAGGGCTCTGGTTAAGAGGTAGGGGTAACAGGACCGCTCCAGCTCCGGTGGAGAAAGGAGGGGGTGTGTGAAATGAGAGGGTGGGGAGAGGAGAAGGAAGAAGGTAGGAGGAGCAGGGAATGGGAAGGGGAGACAGGGTAGGAGGGAGAGAGTGTGGCTTCTGAGCGGGAGGGGGTGTAGGGGCTAATCAGCGGAGAGATCCGCCCCCGAGAAGGAGAGGATTGTAGAGGGGGAGGGCAGGTAGGAGAAGGAGGAGGAGGAGGAGGAGGGGAAGGAGGAGGAGGGATCCTTTGGGGGTTGGGGCTTGGGGGGGCGGGGGCGGGGCCGGGCCTCACTTCGGCGAAGTTGGAGGCGCGGAGCTGGTACCGGGGACTTGCTCCGGCTTAGCCCGCGGCTCCCCCCTTCTCTCCCATGGCTGGATAAGGCGCCGCCCGCTCCCGGAGCCCGAGGCAAGGGAGGCGAGGCACCAGGATGGGGCCCGGGGTCCGGGGCCAGGCGGTCCGCTTGCAGGGCATCTGCCTGCTGGCCACTATTCTGCTGGCTTTTTTGGGAGCTGCGGCTGCAGGTGAGGGGGGGGCGCGGGGGCGGGGGGCACTGCATCCGAAAACGGAGGGGGTAATCGAGAGTCCTAAGGGACCGACCAACGCAACCTGGGCCAGGGACCCCCTCCCTCCTCCTGTAGTGGGGGGAGAGGAAGGAGAGTGGGGACTGGGGGGGCAAACGGGGGCGTCCCCCCTCTTCTCGCCGCCCCCTGCCCTCCCCTCCCTTGCCCTGCCCTGAGCTGCCCTGCGGTCAGTCCCGGAGCCTGGGAACGGGCTCTGCCGCCAGACCTTCTCCGCCCGCGCCCCCTCCCCCTCCCCTTCCTCGGGGGGGAGGCAGCGGGGCCCCGCGGCCCCGGCACAAAGGGCCCCTTCATGCGGGCCGGCCCAGGTCGCCGGCGGCGGCGGGCTCGCTGGTCTGGGGGCCGGGGAGGCTGGGCGCGGGGGGAGGGGCGGGGGCTGGGGCCAGGGGCCGCGGGGGAGGGGGTCGGCTGGGCTTCGGGAGAAGTTCTCCACTTTTCTATTTACTCGGAGCAAAGTTCTTCCCAGTGACTGAGCGCGGCAAGAGCTGGAGCCCGGAGCCTGGAGCGGCTCCCTTCTCCTCACCCCCCCCCCCCAGCTTCTTCCTCCCGGGCCCCCTTCCCCGCTCCCCTACTCGGGCGGGGGGTGGGTGAGAGGTGGCTCGGAGCCTCTTCAATCTGGCCCTCCACTTTCCCGGGGAATCCTCCCCCCACGACCCCGTTCCTTGGATGGTGTGGGAAGGATTTGGGAAGGGGCAGAGTCCAGGGCTGCTGCCCATGTGCTCTTCCAGGGGGTGGGAGAGTGTTTGAGAAAAGGGTCAGGAATGGGGGAATCCCTATAACTCCCTCTTCTGAGCTTGGGGGTCTTTTGCCCCCTCCCCTTAGGGGAGGTGGTGGAGGGGCCCTCCCCCTTCAGGGACAATGGCTTCGCCGTCTAGACACCCCCTCCCCCTCAGCTCCCTCGCCTCGGTCCTAGCCCTTTCTTCTCGCAGACAATGCCGGAATGTACGCACCCCCTCCCCAACTCCGGGCTGGCTAGCCGGGCCGACGGGAGGGGGACGAGGGGAGTCCGCAGCAGCTGCGGGGCCGCAGCCCAGATGCGGGGGTGGCAGCCCATCTCGGTCTCACTAGTGGCTAGGAGGGGAGGGGGGGTTACCAAAGGACTGGAGAATATAGGGGGGCTGGGGCTATACTGCTGAGGTCTCCAGCCCACCCCAATGGGAAGGGCATAGGACCTCGGCCCCTGGCTGGCACTCCTGTGGGAACTTGTAGGTCTTGAGAGACTATAGAGCTGATCCCCGGGCTTCTGTTCTGCCCTCCCCACTTTTTGGAGCCTTCCTCTAGGGCACAGCCCTGCCCCATCTTCCTGGCGCAATAGCCTGGCAAAGGCTGTGCCAAGCCCTGAGATGCCTCCCCCACTCCGTTTACTATATGGGAAATTTCCTCCATTCCACTCTTGGAGGAGGGGTCACATATGAAGAGAACAGAGGACCTCACCACCTGAAAGTTGAGAAAATTCAACCCTCATCCAACTTAAAAACGGCCTGAGAAAGAAAAATGGGATTTTATCTGTTTTCAAGATGAAGAAACTGAAGCCAGGGGAAGTCATTTGACTTGCCTAAGGTCACACACAGTAAATTAGTGGCAGAACTTGGACTGAAACTTGGTCCAGCACTGGGTCCAGGGCCTTCCTGATTTCTCACTTGCCATAGCACTCATGACCCTGTCTCCCAGAGCTACAGGACATAGGGCACCCCATAAGAACACTGCTCAGAATGCCCACCCGTGGCTAGGCACTGTCTGCTTACTCTGCCCACACTTGGCTGATAAACCCTACAGCACCGTTCTGGGGAGATTGAATCCCAGCCACTATAACTGTGTGGCCAGGGACAACTCACTTCAGCTCTCTGAGTAACTTCTCTTAAGAAGGAAGACTGATCTGGCACCATCTACCCCACAGGGCTGTAGTAGGGAAAGGTACCTGATAGCGGTATGGAAATGGGAGTGATGATGACAATGACAGATACTGGCTGTGTCATTAAAGGACCCATTGGCGGGCCTGAGATGAGTGATGTAGGTGTGACCAGGAACAGTCTGGGAGAAAGGTCATGTGTTAATGCTATAAAGAAGTGGAAACCGTGTCTCCTCTCTTTTCAGCCCTCTCCAGAGGACAGAGGCACCCTTTTTCCCAAGTCTTGCATCCCGCCCCCCACAGGTGTCCTGACTCCCTAACTCTGGACATCTTCCTCCCTTGGAACTTAACTCCTGGCCTTCAGTTTGCTGCTCCATCCCATATTTTCTTCCCTTGCAGTTTAGGTGGCCCCAGGGGGCCTCCCACATCTGGCTGGCATTGGTTTCATATACTCCTCCTCCTGCCAGGGGTTTCCTCTGATCAGCCCCACTCCCTGCCCCCAGGCTGAGCTGGAGTAGGGGGGCACAGAGCCCCAGGTGGTAGCAACAGCTGCAGAGCACAATGGTGCCTAGGCTGCCCAAACAGCTGGTAGGGAGTAGTGGCCGTGGGAACTTCCTAAGTTTGGGGGGGGATGCTTCCTCTGCCATGCCCCCAAATCTCCTTCTTCCCAGCAGCCCCAGCCTGCAGCTGTTGGCTCAGGGGGGTAGGGGATAGGAGGCAATCCCAGGAAAGTCTGGGTTCCAAGAGCATGGATGAGAAGGGCAGGATGTCTGGGCCCCAGGGCCATCCCCAGTTGGGGGTGTGTGTGTGTGGAGAGGAATGTGTCTCTGCCTTCAATTTCCCTTTGGTGGCTTTCTTAGAATAGACTGATGGACTATCCTTTTCCCTTCTCCCCAACAGCCTCCCAGTGCCTGGTCAGAGGGAGCCCCTGTGAGAATGGAGGCCGATGTGCCCTGCTGTCCAATGGGGAAGCTGCTTGTTTGTGAGTTGGGGTGGGTGGGTGATTTGGGGGCCAGAGGATGCTTCACCATCCTTGGGAGGTTTGTGGGTTTGGGAACTTGAAGGAAATAGAGAGGAAGTCCAGGAAGGACCCTAGGGAGTAGCTAAATTAATCCTTCCCAGGCTGATTCCCTCAACCTCTTCTTGGAATAAAGGAGGGGGTGGGGAGGGCAGGCAGTATGATCCAGAATTAGAGGAAAGGGTTCATGGGAGCCTGCAATTTGGTGCTGGAAGGGACTTTAGATACCATCCCTAGTCCAGTTCTTTCATTTGATGAAGAAACAAGATCAGAGAGGTTCAGTTTTTGACCCAACATTGTAAGTGGCAAAAACACTCCCCCCGGGATTTGAACCCAAATCCTAGTGCTTTGTGATACTGGGCTACCCCTAGGATCCACAGTCCTGATCCGAGTTGGACAGTGATGGGTAGAGGAGGTCTGGTACTCTGAGGCTCTTCAAGTCCTACTTGGCCCCTACCTTTTTCTGACCCCCTCTTGCACTCCATGTGTGTGTTCCTGTTGGGGGGGTGGGGGGGCAGTTCTTTCCCTCTGACCCTTATCACAGCATTGGTTTCCATGCTGTGTTTGCACCTTCTCCCCAGGAATGGCCCTGAGATTTTTTTGGGGGGAGAGGTGAGGGAGGATCCCAAGATCTGACCCCAGGGTGGGCAGTTTCTACTTGGGCCAGCCTGCCCTCTCCAGGGAGATGTTCAGGGGATGTACATAGAGAATTGAAGGGTTTAGAACTTGGAGATCATCTAGGCTTGGAAAAGCAGACACAGGCTCCGAGGCCTGTTCCCAGAATCAGACTTTCACAGCTACGAGGGAACTCAAGGGATCTCTTGTCCAACCCCCTACAACTTTCATAATAAATGAACATACATGCCTGCTTGAAACCAACTGACCTTTAGTCCACTGGTTCATCAGCAAACATTTTAAAGTGCCTGCTACGCACTATGGATGAAAAGACAGGAAGCAGTCCCTTGCCCTCTGAGGAACTCACATTCTATCAGGGGAAACAACAACAGAATAATAATTATCACTTATGTACCATTTATATACTGTATATGTGTTCTTTCATCTCACCCAACAACGGCCCTGCTGGGGAGATGCCTTTATTATCTCTATTTTATAGATGAGGAAGTCAAATGACTGTTTAGTGGGGTCGCACTGATCAGTAAGTTGAGGCCTGATTTGAACTCGGACCTTTTCAACTCAGAATCCATCGCTGGCTGCTATGCTAAGTTGGCTCACAAGTACAGAGAACAGAGATAGGGACCCCTAGATGAGGAACTTCGACCAATGCAGGTCACACACTGGCTGTCTTAGAGATTGCCTAGAGTTTTAGTTGAGAATCAATCACCACGTGTGTGGGTGCCTGCTACATGTTGAGATCTGGTAGGTACCTGGGATGCAGATACAGTGAGTAAAATAATTCCTGTTCCCAAGGAACTGGCTTTCAAGTGGGGAAGCCAGGAAGAACACATCTAATTGTATATGCCCCCCCCACCTCCTCCCACACATATATGTGGGCATGCATGTGTACATACTTACTCTTTTATAAAGATGGCTGGGAGGTGTCAGAGGACGGACTCTGATTCGAGTTTCCCAGTTCTGGGGTAGGTCATCTAAGTTCTATCTACTAATCCACTATAAATACACAAGAGAAATAAGTTCAGGATAATTTGTGGGGCACTAGGAGCTGGAGGGATCAGGAGAAGTCACTGTAGGAGGTGAGGCTTGATCAGGACACTGCATAGCAGTTCAGCCATCCATCCCCAGGATAGGGAGGACGTCTACACTGGGCTAGATGAGGCCGTGGCTAATGCCAGAAGAGGTTGGGGAATGGGTGCTCCCCTGCCATGCACTGGCACGCACTGGATGGCTTGCAGTGGAGGCAGAGTGAGGTCATTGCTGTGAGGGATGTCGCGGGGAAAAGACTTGTCTCCCACCTGGGCCCCAGGTAGCTTGAAGTAGGGTGGGAAGCAGCTGTAGGAAACTGCACATGCGCTTTAGGAGCCACCCCCTGGCTCTGCCCCCTGCCTTGAGGTGTGCTTTGGAATGTGTGGGACAGGTGGATGAGCCCCGCCCCCAGAACAGGTGAATCACTGGGAATCCCGGCAGCCGGTCTGGATTTCCCGGGATCAGGCACCATCTTCCACCAGCGCTGTGCTTTCCCAGCCACCCAGGCCCTAGCCCAGGGGTGGGGAACCTGTGGCCTTGAGGCCACATGTAGCCATCTAGGTCCTGTGGCCCTTTAACCAAATCCAAACTTCTGTGGCCTCGAGGCCAGATTCAGTCAAAGGACCTAGAGGGCCATATGTGGCCTCGAGGCCACAGGTTCCCCACCCCTGCCCTAGCCTCTCCAGAGAGTCCCCAAACCCTGATCCTACTCCTCCCACTTCCAACTCTGTCCCCTTCCCAATCTCTGCCCCGGGAGGTATTAGGGCTGCTAGGTGACTGGAAGACACATATGCTGGGAATCAGAAGACTTGGGTTTGAATTTGCTGTGTGTCTGGGCAAATTACCTCACCCCTCTGGGTCTCAGTGTACTCATCTGTAAAGTGGGGAAGGGGCTGGGTAGTGGTCTGATAAAGGGCAACCTTTCAGTTCACTGTGGGGGAAGAGTGGAGGTGGGGGGAGATGAGGGCATGTCTAGGCTGGGCGGGGCCAGGGTCGGAGTTTGGGTTGAAACCAGCTAAACCGGTTGGTTGGAAAGGCTCTGGGCTGGGCTGGGCCGGGCTGGGAAGGGGAAGGGAGCGTGAGAAAGGACCTGGGGCCGTGGAAGGAGGGGCAATGAGCCTGTCAGTTTTGTTCCCCACCCCCACCCCACTGGGTAGGCCCCGGTCCTGGGGCTGGAGCCCCTCCCGATTCCCACAGTCCTGTGCTGAGAGTCCCGGGCACAGCCCCTTAGGGACCTGACTCAAACTGAGGTGGGGGGGGGGAGAAGGGACCCAGGCATCTCTGCCATGATTCTCCCCCCTCCCTCCAGGGAAGGAAGCTTTCACTCACTGCACATGCCCAGGCTTCTACCATGTCCCTAGGGCCAAGTTGGGGACGCTGGAGCTGAGCCCTTCTGGGGCCCCTCCTCACCCCACCTCCTCGCCTCTCCCTGCCCCAGTCCTTTCCTGAGGTCTGCTTTCAGTTACTTTTGATCCAGGCTGAGCGCCTCTCCCAATGGCTGGCCTTGGCTTAGTCCTCTTCTCATTAGTAATCAGCTGTCCAGCTTCAGGCCCCTCTCTGCCCCCTCCAACCAAATCCAATTCAATAAACATATATTCAGTGATTACTGTTCCAGAAAACCTGGCTCCCTTAGTGTATGGTGGAGACTTGCTGCCTCTTGGCTCATGCAGCCCCTGAGGTGTCTTCTGCCGCCTTCACTTCCCACCAGGAGGCCTTGGGGGGTAGAAGACAAGCCTCTTCCCTAGTCCTTCGGGCCCCCTCTGCTTCCTCCTCCTCCAGTTAGTTTGTATTTACTTAACTTTTTCACTTGTGTCCTCTCAATAAACTTTAAATTCCTTGAGATCTGAGGTGATGTGTATTCCATTCCCTTGGCCCCTAATTGTACTTAATAAATGTTAGATTGGATTGGATGGTTTGCTAGCCAGCCATCATCTAATCAGTGTGACCATGAGTAAGAAACAACCCCAAGCCTCAGTTTCATCCTCTGTAAAAGGGGAGGGGGGGTTGGATATACATACTGCCTGCCTCATGAGGCTCCTGGAAGGAAAATGCTTTCTAAAAGCTGGAGAGGTTTAGAGAATTCTAAATGAATTGTTCACCTGCCCTTGTGTGTGGTGAGGGCAGAGGCTCTGAGGGCCTTTCCTCCGAGTGATGGTAAGGGTACAGAAAGACTGGGACTGGTATCCCAGAGTCCCTTTCCTTTCTTCCTCCCAGACTCCCATACTGATGAGCTTGGTGAGGAGGCCATTTGCCCTTTTGCCCCCTCATCCTGGGTGTTTCTCTGCCCTTCAGGTGCCATCCAGGGCTAATGGGGGATCGGTGCCAGTTTGCAGACCCATGCCACCATGGTCCTTGTACCAATGGGGGCACATGTAAGAGCTCCCTGCTTCAGGGCACTGTCCAGTACTCCTGCATCTGTCCCCGGGGATTCCGAGGTAAGGGACTGCAGCTGGGATGAGGCCTGATCTTAGATTGTATCCTATCCAGGCTGGATACCCTGGGCCCAGGCCCACCTTGTATTTCTGTTTCTTTCCTTCCCCTGCAGGACAGGACTGCTCCCTAATTGATCCTTGTGCCAGTAACCCCTGTGCCAATGGGGGTCGCTGCTCCAGCAACCACAGTCGTTACAATTGTACCTGTCCACCTGGCTACCAGGGCCGCACCTGCCGCAGTGATGTGGATGAGTGCCGGGTGGGCACTGTGTGCCAACATGGGGGTACCTGCATCAATGTCCCTGGCTCCTTCCGCTGCCAGTGCCCAGCGGGCTATGCTGGGCCCCTGTGTGAGAGTCCTTCAGCCCCGTGTGCCCCCTCCCAGTGCCGTAATGGGGGTACCTGCCACCAGACCGGGGAGTTCACTTATGACTGTGCCTGCCTGCCTGGTGAGCTTCTAACTTTCCAAAGGGGGTAAGGGAGGGAAGGAGAGCATGCTTACATGTATGCTGCTGGCCTCAGCCTGGGCTTCCCTGCCACGGCCTCCAGGGTGGCTGGAGTCAGGAAATGGGCAGGAAGCTGCCTTGTGTGAGGAAGGAAGCGATTGTTGCCAGAGCCAAGACCTCTTTTCCTATGAGGTTTCTGTGCGTGATTCTTCAGGCCAGGAGGTAGAGTCTCTTGACCCCAGCCAAAGTTGACCAGGAGATTTCTCGTCTCTTTCTCCTTCTTATACTCTGTCAGGCTTCGAAGGGCATGACTGTGAGGTGAATGTGGATGACTGTCCAAGGCACCACTGCCTGAATGGAGCTACTTGTGTAGATGGTGTCAACACATACAACTGCCAGTGCCCCCCGGAGTGGACAGGTGGGGAATTGGCCTAGACCATACTCCAAAGCTGGGGTAGACTTGGGCTCTGTGTGCTTTCATCATTGCTCTCCTTTAAGCCCTGGGTCTGGGCCCGGCTTAGGGGAAGGTAGGAGGGAAGATAAAAGTGTCAGATCTGTCAGGACCCTTGGCAGGTGGCGCAGCCATAACTAGGGTGGGGCAACCAGCATATAAAAAGCATCAAGCTCACAAGAATAATTAGTGAAATTGGAAGCAGTGGCGGCTGGCAGGTGCCATTGCAGGTGAACTTTCCTCAAACCACTGGCCTTTCCAAGAAAGTATACCCCTTGTCCCAAGCATCCTTTGTGTTCCTTGCTCAGGATGCTAAAATAGCTAGCTGGGTATAGGTCTGGTGGGCAGCGTGCAGCCTTTGGCCTGTCTGGCCCCACAGCCCTCCCTGTCTCCCTTCAGGCCAGTTTTGCACAGAAGACGTAGATGAATGCCAGCTGCAGCCGAATGCCTGCCACAATGGGGGCACCTGCTTCAATACCCACGGAGGGCATAGCTGTGTCTGCGTCAATGGCTGGACGGGTGAAAGCTGTAGTGAAAACATTGATGACTGTGCAACGGCTGTCTGCTTCCATGGAGCCACATGCCATGATCGAGTGGCTTCCTTCTACTGTGCTTGTCCTATGGGCAAGACTGGTGAGGCCACATGGTGCTCCTTTTCCCACCTTCAGCTGTGGGAGCTCTTTTTCCCTACCCCTTGTCCCTACCCTCTAGGCTCTTCTGGGCTCCCTTTCTCTTGGTGCTGTTCCTTGGGTTCCCCCTTCCTGGGGTCCTTCTGGCTCTTTGTTGTGGCCCTGGTCAGGTGCCCTTCTAGAAGGGAAAGGCCTTCTAGGGTAGGGTCAGGGCAAATTGCTCTCCCTAGGGATCTTGACCCTTGCTGCTTGTCACCCACAGGGCTCCTGTGCCACCTGGATGATGCCTGTGTCAGTAACCCATGCCACGAAGATGCCATCTGTGACACCAACCCTGTGAATGGGCGTGCCATCTGTACTTGTCCCCCAGGCTTTACAGGGGGGGCCTGTGACCAGGATGTGGATGAATGCTCCATTGGTAAGGCCACGGAACGGAGCTGGGCTGGCCAGGGATCAGGAAGGGCTGTGGCCACGCATGCTGGTACTCACCAGTCCATATCTGTTATAGGTGCCAACCCATGTGAGCACTTTGGGAAGTGTGTGAACACACAGGGTTCTTTCCAGTGCCAATGTGGGCGTGGGTACACAGGCCCACGGTGTGAGACAGATATAAATGAGTGCCTCTCTGGACCCTGTCACAATCAGGCTACATGCCTTGACAGAATTGGACAGTTCACCTGCATCTGCATGGCAGGTAGGAGCTGGGTTCAGATTCAGTCCTGTGTTGGTCGGGGAGAGCCCAGGGCTCATAAGGCCTATAATGCCTATATAACCTTATAGGCTTGGCCTATAAGGTTGGGGCCAGGAGGGCCCAAAGAATGATGGGGAAAGGGGTAAGAGTTCATCTCCCACTTTGGAAATATGAGCTATGGTAAAGCTGAGCAGTACTCCTCACCAGGTCTTCCCCAGGCTCCTTGGTGAGTGGGTAGCCCTGGTCCCATGTGGGAGGTATGACCAACTGGGCTCTAGTGTCTGTATTTCCCTCCCTTACCTGGGCTTTCTCTATCCTGCCTTCCCTTTGGGAATCTGGGTGGGATGATGAGTGATTTGGGGAAGGAGAGGCGGAGTTCGGTCTGGTGGAACTAGGCTTGTCTGGAAGACAGTAGGCTCACAAAACCCTGTGGGGGGGGGGTGTCTCAGGATTCACAGGTACGTTTTGTGAGGTGGATATAGATGAGTGTCAGAGTAGCCCTTGTGTGAACGGTGGACAGTGCCATGACCGAGTGAACGGCTTCAGCTGCACTTGCCCCTCAGGTGAGGAGACTGTGGGGGGGCAAGAACATGGTTTGGAAGATGCCCTGGTGAGGTTGTTTGAAGGGCCTGGCTTGCTGATTGTGTGTCTGCTCCTCACCTGGTCCCTGTCCTCGTCCAGGCTTTAGTGGTATGATGTGCCAGCTGGATGTGGATGAGTGTGCCAGCACGCCGTGCCACAATGGGGCTAAGTGTGTGGACCAGCCTGACGGATATGAGTGTCGTTGTGCCGAGGGTGAGTGTTGGGCTGGCCCAGTCCTCCCACGGTGCCTGTGGATAGGGTTTGAAATGGAGGGCGGTGCTCAGGGAGGAGGTGAAGGCCTCTCTCTTCCCTGAGGTGATCTTCCGTGCCTGGTCCCTGCCAC
The DNA here is from genome assembly GCA_011680675.1 of Gymnobelideus leadbeateri. NCBI lineage: Eukaryota > Metazoa > Chordata > Mammalia > Diprotodontia > Petauridae > Gymnobelideus > Gymnobelideus leadbeateri. The sequence goes on along the minus strand of WOXC01005369.1, from coordinate 144,582 downwards.
AGGCTTCGAGGGCCCACTGTGTGAGAACAATGTGGATGACTGCTCCCCAGACCCCTGCCATCATGGGAGCTGTGTGGATGGCATCGCTAGCTTCTCTTGTGCCTGTGCCCCCGGCTACACAGGCAGCCGTTGTGAAAGCCAGCTGGATGAGTGCCACAGCCAGCCTTGTCAGCATGGTGCCAAATGCCTTGACCTTGTCAATAAGTACCTGTGTTACTGCCCTCCTGGTACCTCAGGTGGGACTCTGCAGAAGGCTGGGGAAAGAGGGAGGGAATGCCTTGGAGGAGGGCCTGGGATGGGGAGGACAGTAGGGAAGGGAGGAAATGGGAGGGGGCAGCAGGGCTCAGCTGCCTGCTTCTTCTTGTCTGTATCCAGGGGTGAATTGTGAAATAAACCACGATGACTGTGCCAGCAACCCCTGTGACTATGGAGTTTGCCAGGATGGGATCAACCGCTATGACTGTATCTGCCAGCCAGGCTTCACAGGTGGGGGCTGCTGCCAGCATCGGGAGCTGGGCAGGGGACGGGATGGCACGTGGGCTTCTATGCTCGGGCAGTGGAGAGAATCAGAGCTCCATAGCTGTCCTCCTTCTAGGCCCTCTCTGCAATGTGGAGATCAATGAATGCTCTTCCAACCCCTGTGGGGAAGGTGGTTCCTGTGTGGATGGGGAGAACGGCTTCCATTGTCTCTGCCCACCTGGTTTTCTGCCCCCTCTGTGCCATGCTCAGCGCCACCCCTGTGCCAGTAACCCCTGCAGCCATGGGGCCTGCCATGATGACCCGAGTGGGTGAGCTCTGCCCCACCTCCTCCAATTGTTTTCTCTTTTCCTTCTTCTCTCCCTTCTTTCCAGCTTGTGTGACCTTGGATAAGTCACCTACTTTTCTGGGTCTCAGTTTCCTCATTTGTAAAATAAGGAGATTGGATTCAGTGTTTTCTGAGGTCCCTCCTACCTCTGATTTTGTGATCCTGTGATGTTCTCTTGCACTTTCCACCACACTGAGCTCCACCCTACTCGCCCATCCTCAACTCCTCCCTCCTTCCTTTTCAACACCTTTCTTTTCTTCTTTCCTCCCCCGTTCCCCCATCTGTCCCCTCGTTCCTTTCCTCTTCCGTTTCTGGACTTCCTGGGCTCTCCCCACCAGGTGGTCCCTTTCATTCCTACTATACCACTCACTGCCTCTCCCTTCCATCCCCATTTCCAGACACCGCTGTGAATGTGAGCCCGGCTGGACTGGCCCTACTTGTGACCAGAACCACAACGAGTGTGAGTCTAATCCCTGCCAGGCTGGAGGCACCTGTGCTGACTACATCAATGGCTTCCGCTGCACCTGCCCTGATGGCCTCCAGGGTATGTGCCTGACCCCCCAGTCTCTAAACTCCAGCTATTCTTACTCCCCTGGGCTTCTTGGGCCCCCACTGGTCTCGGTGAGAGAGTCTTCTCTCCCCTTCTCCCTTCGTCCTTCTTACCCTCACTGGACCTGTGGCGCCCCCCAGTCCATCAGACCCTCACTGATCCCCCTCATGCCCACATGCCCCTGGGTTCCTCTCATCTTCCTCTGTCTCCCAGATCCTTCCCAGGCCCTTGTCCCCCCAAAACCTTTACTGGCCTCCCTTCCCTCATCAGTCCCCTATAACCTTATTGCTTCCCATCTCCTTCTGTTCATCCAAGTAACTTACTGGGTCTTCTCTGTCCTTGTGTGCCCCCCAGGCCCACACTGTGAACAGGATATCGATGAGTGTGAGGGGTCTAGGCCCTGTGGTCCCCATGGTTTCTGTATCAACTTTCATGGGGGCTTCAGCTGCACCTGTGATCAGGGCTATAGTGGGACCACTTGTGAGAGGAACATCGATGACTGTGACCCCAGTGAGTACTAGGGCTAAGGTGAGGGGGAGGTGGGGAGGGGAATCTAATTAGGGGAACCCCCCCATCAGGAGTCAGGCTCATCCACCTCCCTCTTCCCCCAGGCACACACAGACACACGCACATGCGCACACACACGGACACAGACACGTGCACACACATGCACACATGTACACACACACAAGCACACATACGCACGCACATACATGTATATGCACATACAGACACACATGCACACACACAGAGACACACACACACATACATACACATGTCCTTTAGCTGTAATCACAATGGGTGGTGGGGAGAGAAGGGATCCCTGAGAAGGATTCCTCTCCTTCTAGGGTTAGGGAGTTAGACACACCCAGCCTTTAAGTGATGGGGCGCATCCCAGAACCCAGGCCTTTCCTAAAACGCTCCCCGTTTGAGGGCTCACTTCAGACTGTGCCTATTTTCTGTTCTGAGGGTTATTCCTGTCTCTCCCAACAAAGCAATGGCTAACATTTAACTAGCACTTACCGAGTGCCAGTCATTATTCTAAGTGCTTTACAATTATTATTACATTTGGTCTTCACTGGGAGGTAGATGATATTATTACCCTCATTTCACAGATAAGGGAACTGAGGCAAAGAGAGGTTAAGTGACTTCTCTAGGGTCACATAACTAGAAAGTTATCTGAGGCTGGATTTGAACTTGGGTCTTTCTGACTCCAGTTCCCATTCCCTATCCACTGGACTATCAGTTGCCTATGAACAAAGTCACAATGAATCACCACTTTTCTTTGGAATTAGTTATCAGGGTTTTTAAGGCACTATACTAAGGGATTGGGACAAAAAAGCAAAAATAAATGTCCTCCAGGAGCTTTTGCTCTTGAGGAGGGGGCAGGGAGGAGCATCATGTAATTGAATGGATGGCTACAGGTCAGATGGATATAGAGTAGGTGGAAGCTTGTGCTCTGGGGTTAGGGACTAGCAGCTGGGGCAGGAGATGGGGGGCGCCTGGGGCGGGGGGTAAGGGGCTGAGGGAATAGCAAAGTTTCCTCAGTTCTTTGCTCACTTTATGGGCCACTCCCTGTAAGGTGGAAGCATTCTTTTTTCCTTTCTGAAGTTGAGGAAACAGTCTCAAGGTGGTTGAATAACTTGCCCAGGGTCACGAAGTTAATTTCTGAGCTGAGACCTGAACCTGGGTTTTTTAAGGGCAAGTCCTTTCTCCACTCTGCTGCCTCTGAGCAAAAGAGAAATGGGTTTGCGCTTTTGTGAGGCCTAATGGGAACACTTGAGGCCACAGATTTATTGCACTGACCTGACAACTTCCTAACACCAAGACAGACCAAGGGGATAAAATGTGTGTGTGTGTGTGTGTGTGTGTGTGTGTGTGTGTGTGTGTGTGTGTGTGTGTGAAATGATAGGGTCCTGGGCACTCTTGGGGAGACCCTCAAGAGCCCTGTACCACCCATCCCCCCAGACCCCTGTTTGAATGGTGGCTCTTGCCGGGACGGTGTGGGCTCTTTCTCCTGTTCCTGCCTCCCGGGTTTCACGGGTCCTCGATGTGCCCTGGACATCGATGAGTGTCAGAGCAGTCCCTGTGGCCCAGGGACCTGCTCCGACCATGTGGCCTCCTTCACCTGCACCTGCCCTGCTGGCTATGGGGGCCTCCACTGTGAGCGTGATCTTCCTGACTGCAGTGAAAGGTGAGTCAGGGGCACTAATAGGATTGAGGTGTGGAAGGGTCAGGGAGTTGTCATGATTTAAGGGAAAGAGCTCTAGACTTGGGAGTCTGGAGACTTGGGCTTGAATCCTGGCCCTGCTGCTTACTGGCACTGTAGTTTCAGGCCTCTGGAGGCCTCAGTTTCCTCATTTGTGAAATGAGGAGGTAGACTCAATGATATCAAAACAGGCTCCACTCTACATTCTTCAATTCTGTGACACTGGAGGGAGAGGCCATGGGACCACTAACACTGCCCTTCCCCTCTTCCCAGCTCTTGCTTCAATGGTGGCACCTGTGTGGATGGGGTGAACTCCTTTACTTGCCTGTGCCGGCCAGGTTTCACTGGCCCCCACTGCCAGAGAGAAATGGGCGCCTGTCACTCGAGACCCTGTCAACATGGGGGCACCTGCATAGATGAGCACCGGGGCTACCACTGCACCTGCCTCCCCGGCTATACTGGTGCCCAGTGCCAGGTCAGAGTTGGGGAGTGGCCAGAGTGGGAGGGAAGGACAGAAAGGAAGAGAAGGACTAGGACTGGGAGGGAAGGGGGCTCTGTTTCTGCTCTCAGGCGGAGCCCAGATCCTGAGGGAGCTGCTCCTTTCCCCCAGATGCTGGTGGATTGGTGCAGCAGGGCACCCTGTCAGAACAGAGGCCATTGTACCCAGACGGGCCCTACCTTCTCCTGCCATTGTTCTCCTGGCTGGAGTGGCCATTTCTGTGACGTCCCTAGCCTTTCCTGCAGAGCAGCTGCAGCTAAGAAAGGTGAAGCCTATCCAGGGAATGGGTGGAGGGGTCCGGGGGTGGGGTGGAAGGTTGGGTGGGGTCAGAAGAGGCTGCACACCCAAGGAGAACATGATTCTGACTCCTGGACTCCTGCTCAGGGGTGAGGCTACAGCAGCTTTGCCAGGCCGGGGGTCGCTGTGTGGACTCGGGCAGCACCCATCACTGCCTGTGTCCGGCCAGTTACACGGGGAGCTATTGTGAGCAGGAGGTAGATTACTGCAGTGTCCAGCCCTGCCAGCATGGCGGCACGTGCCGTGGCTATGTAGGAGGCTACATGTGTGAGGTGAGGAGCGGCTGGGCTCAGCTGGGGAGGAAAGGAAGGAAGGTGAGGGAGGGCCATCCGTCAGAAATGTGTTGGTTACATCTTGGGTGTACTTCACAGTGTCCCATCGGGTATGAAGGAAACAACTGTGAGGCTGAGGTGGATGAGTGCGAGTCACAGCCTTGTCAGCATGGGGGGTCCTGCATTGACCTTGTGGGCCGGTACCTCTGTTCTTGCCCCCCTGGAACACTGGGTAAGGCTGGGAGGCTGGGCTCGGCCGTGCGGTGGGCTATCACCGAAGGGTGCGGGCCCAGTGTCTGACCCTCCCTCCCTCCCCACTTTCCCTCCAGGAGTGCTCTGTGAGATCAATGAGGATGACTGTGCTGTGACCCCTGGTGGGGAACAGGGCCCCCAGTGCCTACATAATGGGACATGTGTGGACCAGGTGGGAGGTTACCGGTGCACCTGCCCCCCTGGTTACACAGGAACCCACTGTGAGGGGGACCTCAATGAGTGTAGCCCTGGGGCCTGCCATGCCCCCCACACCCGGGACTGCCTCCAGGATGTCTTTGGGGGCTTCCACTGCCTCTGTCACCCTGGCTATACTGGTGAGGCCTATGTTTGAGGTCAGGGTATCAGCCAGAGCCACAGTTAGGGGGAGTGGGACTGGGCTGGGGAGATAGGGGCCCCCGGGGTAGAGCCCGGCTAGCGGACATTCATGGGTCCGCAGGATGGTTGGGATGGGGGCCTACATGTGGGATAGTGAAGAGCATAGGAGTGGGAGTGGGCTTCTGGGCAAGAGGTCAGTGAAGAGAAGGGTTTGAAAGATGGTAAAGGTCTTGCCAGGAAGAGAGGAGGCTGGCTGGTAAAGTCTGTCTGTTTTCCTTCCACAGGCCGGCGATGCCAGACCGCACTGTCTCCCTGTGAGTCTCAGCCTTGTCAGCATGGGGGTCAGTGCCAGCCAAGTCCCAACAATGTCCTGGCCTACACTTGCCTTTGCCCTCCGGTATGTGAAGTGGGCATCTCCTGGGGAGGCAGAGGATTCCTGGGTTCTAGAAGTAGTAGCTGAGGGTGGAGATGGGGTCTTCTCAGGAAGAGTTTCTGGTAGGACCAGGGATGAGGGACCCCCTCTCTGATCTCTGCTGTATATTCTCCCACAGCCATTCTGGGGCACCAGCTGTGAGCGAGTGGCCCGGTCCTGCCGGGACTTGCCTTGTGCTAATGGGGGTTTATGCCAGCTGACAGCTATGGGCCCCCGCTGTACCTGTCCCCCAGGCCTGGCTGGACCCTCCTGCCACCTCCGTACCAACACTAGCTGTTTGGGTACCCCCTGCCAACATGGGGGCACCTGCCGGGTCCTGACCCAGGCCCCTTTCTTCCGATGCCTGTGCCCTCCAGGCTGGGAAGGTACCCACTGTGAGGGCCGGGTTCATGGGGCCCTGCCACCCTTGCTACCACCCCCTGAGGAGCCACAGTGTCCCAGAGCCAGCTGCCGGGACAAACGGGGTGACAAATACTGTGACCGGGAGTGTAACTCACCTGCCTGCCAGTGGGACGGGGGCGACTGTTCGCTCAGTGTGGATGATCCCTGGCACCAATGCCAGGCCCTTCAGTGTTGGCGCCTCTTCAACAACAGCCACTGTGACCCGGCCTGCAACACACCGGCCTGCCTCTATGATAACTTTGACTGCCACAGCCAGGAACGTGGCTGCAAGTGAGCTCTTCCACCCTCTCCGAGCATGCCTAGGCCAGACTCTGGTCTGTTCTCAATATGTTTGGTCATCTGCCTGTATGTCTGTCAGCTTCTTCTTTTCCCCACCAGTCTGCCAGGTCCCTCTCTCCCTCTTCCTCCTAGGCCTCACTTATGTAGTAAGCATGAGTGTTCCCCTGCAGGATCCCAGCCCAGCTCCCCTGCTGCCCCCATAGATCCCAGCCCTGACCATCTACCTGTCCCCTTGCTTGGCTTTGTTTGTTCCCAGAACAGGCTGCCCACCAGCCTTATAGCTCCTAAATATAAAGGGATGGATTGTAGGGTTGGGCCAAGAGCTCTCCCTGGGTCATTCCTTTCAGCCCTCACAGCTACTATGTCTTCCTTCTTGGGGCAATCTAGTGTTCCTGGCTCCTCTTGTTTTTGCTGAGAATGGCTTCCTGGGGAAATTCCTCTGTCCATCTCTCTTGGGGCAGATAGACCTGATAGGAGACAATACCCAGGTGTTAATGATGGATCCGAGAGGGCACAAGGTCCTTCCTGTCCTGCTCCAAAGTGGAATTAATCTCCTTACGAGAAGTAGTAGGTTCCCCACGAGTAGTCTTCCTCTGGAGAATACTCGGTTTGGGGTAGCAGCTACATGGCACTCTTGGGGTCCGTCCCTTCTAGCTCTCAGGCATTCCAGCTAACTCGCTTTCAGGAGGGAGTGACAGAGATAAGCCAGGCACTCACCCTGCTAGGCTCACCTTCGAAGAACTTGACTTTAGGCGACTTGAAGTGAGCGTCTGCCTCTGGGAAACTCATCTTTGTTAAGCAAATGCAGCCTGTCACTCACTAACCTGGATATAGGGTCACAGGCTTAGAACTGGCAGGGACCTGAGAGGCTCCATGGCCTCATTTTACAGATGACATGACATCCAGGTTCATTCAATGACTGGCCCGAAGTTCCAGAGGTTTTATGGATCAGAGGCAGAATTTGAATCCAGGTCCATTCACTCCAAGAATGACTTTCTTCCCACTGGACCATATTATATTAGCACTTTGGGGATAGACCTGTTTCGTGACTGAAAGTACATGTGCTGTTATTCAGGTTACCTGGGAATCTGAAGGTTATTTGATGAGTAAGGATTGAATTTTTATGGGGTCTCTCCAACTGGAGGTGAAAGAACCTCAAGGATTATCCCTGCTCCTTTCTAGAGATAATTCCTGCTCTGATAGCATTAAAAATTATTTCTTTTTAGTTTTCAACATTCACTTTTATAAGATTTTGAGTTCTAAATTTTCCTCATTCCCTGCCCTCCTCACTCCCCAACATGGCATGTGATCTGATATAGGCTATACGTGTGCAATTATATTACACATATTTCCACATTAGTCATGTTGGGAAAGAAGAATCAGAACAAAAGGGAGAAAGACACGAGAAAGAAAAAACAAAGAGCCAATAGTTTGCTTCGAATCTGCATTCAGACTCCATAGTTCTTTCTTTGAGTGTGGACAGCATTTTCCATCAGGAGTCTTTTGGGAGTCATCTTAGGTCCTTGCATTACTGAGAAGAGTTAAGACTATTTCATGGCAGCTTTAAGATTTACAGGGTAGAAAGCTTTTCTCACCACAGTCCTAGGAGGTACAGGGGCCACAGGGATAGTTCTCATTTTACAGATGATGAAACAGACTCCGAGACGGGGAAATGACTTGTCCAAAGACTCTTAACTATCAGAGACAAGCTCTCTTTCCCCTTCCCTTCCTTAGGCAGTCCCAGAGACAGCCTGACAATTGTTTCTGTATTCTCTAGCTTTCTAGGAGGCAGCTAGGTGGTTCAGTTGTTAGAGCACTGGACCTGGAGTCAGGAAGACCTGAGTTCAAAATTTGACCTCAGATATTCACTAGCTGTGTGACTCTAGCCAAATCACTTAGTATCTGTCTTAATCCACTGGTGAAGGAAATGGCAAACTACTCTGTTATCTTTGCCAAGAAAACACCAAATGGGGTCACAGAGTTGGCCATGACCGAACAACAAAAGCTTTCCTTGATTGACCGACCAGTCTTCTCTTGCTAGGAAGCTTCCCCCACAACTCACAGTAAATGATTGCCTGCTTTATTTAGGGAGACCCCCAAGGCCCCCCATTGAGATTATGGGGCACACCAGTCTAAGGCAAAGGGACTGATAATCTCAGTGGAGGATGGGGGGGAGGGAAAGACTCATGCCAGTCTCTGTTTCATAGGAATACTTCTGAGTTTTCATTTTAGGGAACTTTTTCTGACCTTATTTCAGGTTTTGGGCCTGTGACACCCACACTTCCTTTCTGTTAATTACCAGAGGAAGTCCCTACCCCAATCGCCTCCTTTTCAATATCTTCTTATTTGGCATCAGAATTGTGGAATGTCAAGGAAAGGGCCTTCATAAACCATCTATTCCCAGTGGCCTCATTTTACATGTGAGGACCCTCTGAGACACAGGAGGGAAGTCTTGCCCACCATCATACAAAGTTGAGAAAGCTTGATTGACAAGAAGTTGTCTGTCCTCTGTTTGAAGCCCCTCAGTGACAGGGAACGTGATGCCCACTTTCCCCACAGACTGCCCCCATCCTCTGTCCCTCCCTAGGCCTTGTCTCTTTCGTTCCTCCTTTCTTAGGCCCTGTGCTGGGAGGAAGGGGTGCTTCCTTGTGGTCAGTTACAGGGGGATCAGACCATGGGCCTCACACCCCAGGGCCCCTGACCTGGCTCTCCCTGTGCCCTTTATTCTTTCCTCAGTCCTGTTTACGAGAAATACTGCTCAGACCACTTTGCTGATGGCCGCTGTGACCAGGGCTGTAACACAGAAGAGTGTGGCTGGGATGGACTGGACTGTGCGGGTGCTGTGCCAGAGCTGTTGGCTAAGGGGGTCCTTGTGCTTACGGTGCTGCTTCCCCCAGAGGAGCTACTGCGCTCCAGTGCCGACTTCTTGCAGCGTCTCAGTGCCATCCTGCGCACTGCCCTGCGCTTCCGCCGAGATGCCCATGGCAATCTCATGATCTACCCCTACTACAGGCCTGGTGGACATCCCAGCCGGGAGCTGGCCTCTGAGGTCATTGGGTGAGTGACACAGGGGCAGGCTGGAGCCCACTGGCTTCCCTAATTGTGGTCATCCAAGTTCTCATTCCTGTTCTGACTTTGGCTGGGGGGTGAATTCCTGATCCTGACTTACTTCCTTATCCGTCCTCGCTTATGTTCCCCAACTTCTCTCCCTGTTCTTTCAGCCTCCCTCCACTTAGTGCCTTCTCACACTTCCTTCCCTTCTTTCCCCTCACAGCTTTTTACTCCATCATCATTCTTCCCCTCCCTGCTTGTTGCCCCCATCTCCCCCCTACTCCCCTTCTTGGAAGTGCTCTCTATTTCTCCATCTCTCCACTTCTCCTTCCTACATGACTCTGCCCTGCCCCTCATCTCTGGTGCCCACTTACTAAGTGACTGTTACATATGTAGGTGCTGGTGGTACAAAGATAAAGCTGGAACAGTCTTGTGCTATTCATTCTCCTGGAAGTGGAGGGTGGAACATATTTGTATCTTTTTGTCAACTGGAAGGAATGTCCCCAGTGGTGGGAGGGCCCCAGGGATCTGTGCTTGGCCCTGTACTGTTTCACATATTTATCAAGGACTTGGATAAAGGCCCAGATGGTGTGCTTACATTTTACATTTAGAGATGATGCTAAATGAGGCTCTCACTCGTTAATATGTAGCATGTGACAGTCATGATCCAAAGGAATCTCAGGAGACTGGAATATTGGGTGTAATCTAGGAGAGTGAAACCGAACAGGGGTCAATGTGAAGGCTTAGACCTCTGCTCAGAAAATCAACTTCACAAGTACAAGATGGCGGAAGTGTGGTTAGATCACAGTTCATTTGAAAAAATCTGGGAATTCTAGTGAGCCCCATGATTATTAATATGAGTCAGCTGCTAAGAAAGCAGATGCCATTTTCGGATATGCAGAAAGAGGTTCCATGTCCAGAACTAAGGAGAGTAAGGGTCTTGTTCTACTCAGGAATATTGTGTTCAGATCTGGGTATCATAGTGGGAGAAGGACAGTGATTGGTAGAAACGACGGCAGCACAGTCAAGTGGAAAACACATTGGACGTTGACTCAAGGCAAGTCAACAAGCATTTATTAAGGCACCTACTGTATGCCACACTGTGCTCTGTGCTGGGCATATAGAGAGAGAGGCAACAGACGGTTCTAGCCTTCAAGGAGCTTGCATTCTAAAGGGGGTAGGTAACATGCAAACAACTATATACATGTGATATATTCAGGATAAATAGAAGATCTTGGAGGGAAGGTCTTAGGGGGATTGGGAAAATCAGGAGAGATCTGCATTTGTATCTGGGCAAATAGTATCTACAGTTTTACCACATAGGGATCAAATGAGATCTTGGATGTAAAGTATTTTTCCAGCCCTGTAGGACCTAGTGATGAGTGGATGAGCATCCAGAGAATGGCAACCAGGAGGCTGGACCATTGGTTGGAGAAGGAGTAGACTCAGGGAAAAGAGGGATTAGTCTTGTTCTGTTCATCCTCAGGGAACAGAAATAGGAGCAGCAAGGGGAACCCAGAAAGGGAAGCAAACTGTGCTTCAATGTAAGGGAGGCTCTCTTCCTAAGTGGCACAGCAGCATTTTTATTTGGAATCAGAGGGCCCAGGCCCAGTTCCCAGTGGTGCTTCTTCAGACCCTGGGGGATATCTACTTCCTCTCTCTGGGCCTTGGTGGTTTTTTCTGTCAAATGAGAGGGGTGGGTTAGACTGTCTTTAAGGGTACTCTCAGCTCAGATTTCTTTTATGTTTGGAATTAGAACTGTCCTGAAGTGCAATGGGAGCCTTGGGACAGGGAGCAGCTTTCCTGTCGCTTGGGGTCTTCAGGTTAGAGGTGAATGAGCACTTGGGGGCATTGAAGAACTTCCTCCTCTGAAGTAGATTCCATGATGCTGCTCTTTACCTCTCATCTCTCCCCCCCTTCCCTTCTCTACCCCTATATCTCTGCCTTGCCCATTTCTTACCTTTTCCCATCATTCCCCCCATCTGTTCCCTGCTCACTTACCCGTCTCTCCCACCCCCTTTGCCCCCATTACCCATCCATGTCTCTGCCTTGCCCACCTCTCCACCTCCCCACTTCTTCCCTCCTTTTCCTTTCCTCCATCATTCCCCCACCCCCGTCTGTGCTCTTCCCATCTCCCCATTTCTCCCCTGCTTCCCCCATATTTCCTGTACCCACCATCCTTCACCTTCCCCTCTGGCACACAGCTTTGTCTTTGCCTCTTTTCTCCATCCTGTTCCCCACCCCTTGACTTCCTCACTGCTTCATACTCAGTGTTTCTCTCCTCCTCTCTCCCCCACCTCACTGTTCTCCCTCTTCTCTGCCCTCAGCTCAATGGTAATGTTAGAAATCGATAACCGCCTGTGCCTTCAGACCCCGGAGAGTAACCACTGCTTCCCCGATGCCCAGAGTGCTGCTGACTACCTGGGGGCCCTGTCTGCTGTGGAGCGGCTGGACTTTCCCTACCCTCTTCGGGCTGTGCGGGGTGAGGCACGGTGGGGCGGTGAAGAGGAGACAATGAAGGCTGGCCATGAGTGGGGAGCCATGGGGAGGGCAGCAGAACGGAGAGTTTTCCCCTCTCTCTAGGTGAACCCCTGCAGCCCCCTGAGCCCAGCTTGAGGCTACTCCCACTGCTGGTGGTTGGAGCCGTCATTCTCGTCACGTTGGGTCTGGGTGTCCTTGTTGTTCGGAGGAAGCGTGAGCACAGCACCCTGTGGTTTCCTGAGGGCTTCTCACTCAACAAGGAGTCAGCTGGGGCCAACAAGGGTCGTCGGGAGCCCGTGGGCCAGGATGCGCTGGGCATGAAGTGAGAGCCGTGGTCTCCTCCAGGCCTTCTCCTCTCCTCTGCTCCAGTTTCCCTGTTTCCTCCTTCCCTGTTCCATCCTCTCTGACAGCATCTTTCTCCCCTCTGTATTCCTCCTCTTCTCCTGAGACCTTATGGCTTCTCAACCCTATCTCTTGAGACTTCCACCTCATGCCCATCCTCTATGACACACTCCCTTAGCACTTCCTTGTGCACCTCGATCCTGTGGTTTTCAAGTGTCATCCTCTGATCTTAGTCAAAAACATCATCCTCTCCCAGCATGAGCATCCTGACATCTACCCAGTATGCTTAATTTCTGTTGGGGCTCCCAGTGCCTTCCCTCATGGACCCCCTTGACTGGATGGCTTGTCTTCTGTAGGAACATGACAAAAGGAGAGAGCCTGATGGGAGAACCCTCAGAAGACTGGATGGACACAGAGTGCCCTGAGGCCAAGAGACTGAAGGTGCTGACCCTTTCCCAGCCCTTTCCCATCCCCCATCCTTTCCCCCACCTCCATTCTTCAGGATCACAGTCATATATCTGTCTGCTCTTTTGCAAATTCCCCGGGCCTGCCCCAGCCTCACTTTAGTCCTATACCCCAACCTCTCTTCATCCCTTGCCTTGTTACCTCCAAAGGTACACAGTTTGTCCAGGCTTTTCTCATTGCTTATACAGACAGTTCTAACTTTATGTAAATTTTCATTATGCAAATTGAACTTTAGGTGAAGAATTCTGAAAGAAATCTGAACTTTATATAGTACTGTTCTCTCTCTATCTGCTTCTGCCCTTTGGTTTGGTAGTCCATAGCCCTTTCCCTCCCTGCCCCCCCAAAACCCTTTCCAAGTAAAAGCAGAATGGACTCATGGAGAGATTGCCATCACTGGACTGGGGCTTGACTTGAGACCTCTGGTCTGAGAGAGATCTTTGGCCTGCTCTGCCCATCCACAGGTTCCTTCCCCTGTGTCTGGCCCCTTCTCCCACATATTGGCTGTCCTCTCCTGTCTGTATCTGTGTCTGGCCCCTACATGCCTGCCCCCCATCCCTTTCTTCCTCTTGGTTTTGGCCTGGCTCCCATGTGGTTGGCCCTGGGCCCTGTGTGTTCCTCCTGCTGCTCCTGCTTGTCCTTGAACTATGTGCCGACCCCTTCCCTCCATGGACCTGAAGTCCCCATCCTGCTTGCCTCCTTCCTTCCCTTCCCTAAATCTGTGGGCCAATGTGCATTCCATAAAAATCGCTTTATGTGGAGGTCTGCAGAATGGTCTGCTTCCATAAAGTGAGAATGGTCTATCTGTTCAGAGGGAACAGGGACCACCCAAAGGCAGAGAATCCCATGGGCTTGAATCTCTCAGATGTCCTGGGGCGGCTGAGTGAATTCTGTGAGGGCTGCCTCTACCTGGTTCATTGGGCATCTGGTAATAGTGAGGCCTAAGCTGTTAGCTAGGTATGGACACAGCTCAGTCCCCAGTGCTGTCCTCTCTTTGCTCTCACTTTGTCCTCTTTATCTCTGTCTCCTCCAGCTTTGGCTGCCTCCATTAGCTCTTGGCAAGAGCTACCAGTGAGGCATGAATTGTTTGGACCTCAAGTTCCCCTTCCCCCTTTGGCTCTAGGTCTTCATATACTTTCCTCTCTGCCCTGTGGGGGCTCCTTGAACTCCTGGAGGAGAAAAGGGGCTGCCTCTCTGGGCCCCACAGGTTACCTCTTTGGCTTCAGGTTACCCTGTGTTTTCCTCCTTCCTCATCCTTGGTATTTCCCTGGGTTTTCAGCCTCAGGAAACCTGATTCTTTCCACAGTCTGGTTTTCTTTTGGTCTGAGCATGGGCCCTGCCCCTTGCTGACATACACAAGCTGTGTCTGAATCCTGCCTACGAATGGCTGCTGAAGATTCTGTGTCTTGCCTCCCCACTGCTCTCGGCTGACATGTAGGTCTGGTCTAGTTTGTGGGAGACTAACCTAGGGAAAGAGCGATGGGAAAGGGATTGGGTCTTGTATCTTTCCTGAGAAGTAAGGCAAGTCTTCTCAATAACCCATGCATTCCAGGGTGGAATGAGCTGCCCTGGGAAATAGTGGGTTCCCCATCCCTGGAGGTCTTCCAGCAGAAACTGGATGTCCTCTTGGAGGGAAATGTTGGAAAGAAGCTGCTTGGTCTGTAGGCATCAGATGAGATCTCCAAGTTCTCTCCCTGGGGACCCTCTGTGGTTCTTTGACATGGAACTCAGCCCTTGGAATGATTCATCTCTTCTCCTGTTACTTCCAAAAGCACACACACACACTGGCCAGCATTTTCCAATCACTTACTGTGTTCCTCCAGGGACATGCAGAGGGAGCGATTTTCCTGACATTTGTGCAGCAGAACACTGGATTTGAAGTTAGACTCAGATTCAAATTCTGCCCAGAGACATCCTAGCTGTATGACTCTGGGCAAGTCACTTACTCTCTTTAAGCAATGAAGAAAGGATGATGGATTTGGGGTCAGAGGACCTGGGTTTCTGGGTTTGAATCCCGACTCTGCTCCCTGTTACTTGCATATCTACGCCATAGTTTCCTCTTGGATGAGAAGGTTCCTTCCAGTTCTAAATCTCTGCTTTTGATAGGATTTTTGTAAAGGCCTAACTTACCCGTATTGACATAACACTTTAAGGTGTGCATAGCTCTTTATACGTCTAATCACATTTGATCTCCACACCAGCCCCGGGAGGAAGGTGATATTACGGCCATTCTCATTTTACCTCTGGGGAAACTGAGGCTGAGAGAGGTTAAACTCGGGTCTTCCTGCCTCCAAGGCTAGCAGTCTCTCCAGTGAGCCAGCTAGCAGCCTCTTGTGATAGCTGTTCTTGGCCTCGCCTTGGGCTTGTAGAGCTGCCAGGGCCCTCATGGCCACCTGGGAGCCTCCCTTTAGACCCTGACTCATTCCTTTTCTCTGACAGCAGAGATTCTTCTTGTTTACGTCCTGGCTCCCTTGGCTGTCATTCTACTGAAGGCCACGGGCCCCTTTTCATGGGCATGTTTGTAAGTGGGTATGAAGAAGCAGGCGCTGCTCCTTGCCCAGCCCCTACTTCTTTGTTAATAGGTGGAGGAGCCTGGCACTGGGGCTGAGGACCCTGTGGACTGCCGCCAGTGGACTCAGCACCATCTTGTTGCAGCTGACATCCGTGTGCCCCCAGCCATGGCACTAACCCCACCCCAGGGTGACCTCGATGCTGACGGCATGGACGTCAATGTGCGAGGTCCAGGTTGGCATCGAGCCAGGCTTGGCCCTTCTTGAACTTCCCTCCCTTGTTGCTGCCTACCCAGTCTAGCCCCCCTTCCAAACCTCTCCCATCCCGAGCCTCCCATTAATGGGTCTGAAAGTGTGGCGAGGGTCTTTGGGGAAAGGAGAGGTGGGGTTTATGGTTGTATAGCTGACAGCCAAGAGGAGTCTGCTGTCCCCAAGTATGAGGGAAGGGGGCTGCCTTATGTCTCCCAGCTGGACTCCCCAGCAGTGCTGGAGAAGAAGGGTATGGGAAGGTTTTTTAGTGAAACCAGACTCCCTGTATCTGTTTATGATGAAAGGAGTTGGGTCTAGGTTGTGTCTGTGTGTATGTGTATGTGTGTGTGTGTGTGTGTGTGTGTGTGTGTGTGTGTGTGTGTGTATGTACACAAGGAGAAGGGGCTTGAGTGTGGAGTGTTTTCCCAGGGACCAAGAATACTCTCTGTGTGTATTAGGGAATGAAGAGAATTGGGTGTGTCTCCCAGGGCCCAGGCTCCTGCCTTCTGGCTCAGGGAACCTTTTTTTCCCTAGATGGCTTTACACCTCTGATGTTGGCCTCATTCTGTGGGGGAGCACTTGAGCCAGTGCTGGTGGACTCGGAGGAGGCTGAAGATACCCCAGCCAATATCATCTCAGATCTGATCTGCCAGGGGGCTCAGCTTGGCGCTCAGACAGATAGGACAGGAGAGACCGCCCTGCACCTGGCTGCTCGATATGCCCGTGCTGATGCTGCTAAGCGCCTGCTGGATGCTGGTGCTGACACCAATGCCCAGGACCACACTGGCCGTACCCCTCTGCACACAGCAGTTACTGCTGATGCCCAGGGTGTTTTCCAGGTGAGCTAGGGCCTCTGGGTGGGGGCGTGCTTGGGTACACAGAAGGGGGAGGTATTCGGGGAATTCCCTAGGGCTTGACTCTGACCACCTGAACCATCTGTTGGCCTAGATCCTAATCCGAAACCGTTCCACGGACTTGGATGCTCGTATGGCGGATGGCTCAACAGCATTGATCCTGGCTGCCCGGCTGGCTGTCGAGGGCATGGTGGAGGAGCTCATTGCCTGCCATGCTGATGTTAATGCTGTGGATGAACTAGGTACTGCTGGGCCCTGGGGGAGGAGGGCAAGTGGGGAGTTTGGAGAAAAGTAAGGAAATATGAGGTATTCCTTTAGGGCTTCTAAAACAAGCTGAGGGCCACACTAAGAGCCTGATGTGTTCTTAGAGGGCGTGTAGTGCATTCCCTTCATTTTTCAGATGAGGGAATTTAGGCCAATAGAAGTTAAGTGATTTACCCAACTGTCATTTTGACTCCAAATCCAGTCTTCTTTTCTACTGTATCTTATTGCCTCTTGGGATCTCAGAAACAGAAACATCTGTCTCCCCATGTCTGTCTGTCTCTATTCATAGATCTAATCTATCTTTATATCTATTCATCTTTCTCTACCTACCTGTTATCCATCTAAATATCTCTATTTATCTATAGCTGTCTCTCCACCTCTATATCTTTCTACCTATTGTCTGTGTAAACACTTATCTATATATTTCTCTTATTTGTCTGTCTCTCTATCTCGTGTTCATTTGTCTGCTTAGTTATCTATGGTGCAAACTCTGCCTTAGCATGAACTCACTCTACTGCAGAGCTGTCAAACACACAGCCATTACTGCCTGTGGCCCACAACACTCCTGCGTCTGACCAGAGCTAGATTAAAATATCATGAGAGATATCTAACAAACTAAGTAAAAATACAGTGAAACACAGATACTGTTTTAAAACATTGCATTATGCGGCCCACAGGGATCCTTGTGGCCAGGGTTTGATGGCCCCATTGCTACTTGCATTTGACATTACTGTTCCACAACATGTACACGTAGCCATCAAATTCCACTAGGATCCTCTTCGAGGGACCAGCTGCCCATCAGGGCAGCCCATCCTATTTGAGGCTAGCTGAATTTGTTAGGAAATTTTTCCTTACATCAAGTCCCTGTTATTCCATGTTCTGCTCCGGGACTAAATAGAACCTGGCTTGTTGTCTTCCATGTGACAGACCTTCAAATCTTTGTGGACAGTGGATATCCTTCCTTACTGCTTTCCTCAGGTCTTTCCCCAGCTGCTCTGATAGATTCTTGTAGGGCCAGTTCTTGGGCTCCCACACCATCCTAGCACACATCCTCAGGGATGAATGACATGAGTAACTTTTTCTCAAGTTGAGGTCTACTGTCCTAAGGCATATCCCCCCCATGCAATCACATTAGCCTCTAGAATTCCTCCTTTTCTTCAGCATCCCAATCATTTTTGCTTGTGCCTTCAGAATTTCATTCTTGAGGGCTTCTCATCCCTTTTAGGACACTTCACTTTAGACTTTTAAGTCATTGGTTTCATCCATCCATCCATTCAGCAAGCAGTTAGCTCTAGCTATATGCCAGACCCTATTGTTGGGTAAGAGGAAGACAAAGTCCAAAACCAAAGGGTTCTTGCCCCTCATCTTTTCTCTGAGCCCACTGGAATCCCAGTAGAGGTTTGCATTAGACAAGAGTGGCCCTGCTTTTTTAGGAGGTCCAAGCTGGTGTTATTATATAAAGTGAAGTGGTGGCTTGTCCCCAAGGTTCCCATCTTCTCTCCCTACTTTACAAGGCAGCTCCTTCTTGTTGCTTAGAATCGAGTTCAGTATAGTAGCAGATCCCCTTGTTTCTCCCTCTACCCTTTGAAGAATGAAATGATCATTAAGGAAAGTCACAAATGCATCAGCTGTTCTGGTTTTGCCAAAGGGAACTCTATAAATGAGCTGAGAGTCCATTGTATTACAGTGTCATGTGTCACTGCCAGAATCATGATTTATCTTCAGAGTGCATCTAACTCTTCCTTCTGTGCAGGTAGACTATAGCATACTTCCATAGAAATGTTGATGCTTCTTTTGATTCTCACTCAGATATTCTGAACCTTGGAGTACACATAGTAATTCCCTAACGTAGGTTCTGGGATTTCCTCACATGAGTGTTTTCCAGGGGGCCTGTGATTTCATTGGTATAAGGAATTCCCAATGGGGAAACTCTTTCTACTAATATATATCATCAATCAGGTACCTACTCTGAAATTTCTTTTTAGAACATTAAGTCTTAGAAAGCTGTCTAGGGAGGGGCAGCTAGGCGATGCAGTAGATAGAGCATTGGCACTAGAGTTAAGAAGACGTGAGTTCAAATGTGACCCCAGACACAAGCTGTTTGTCCCTGGGCAAGTCACTTAACCTCGATTGCCTCCCTCTCCCCCAAAAAAGTTGTCCAGGGCACCAAGATGTTAAGTAACTTATTTAATTGGCTTTTGAATAGCCAATGTGTGTCTATGGTAGGATGTAAACTTGGGATTTCCTACCTCAGAGGACAGCTCCATCCAGCATGTGATGCTGCTTCTCCATATGACTAAATCTTAGCATACCCCCCTACTCCCTGTGCCCAGTTTTAGTTGTCTCTTTTGAATGATGTCTGTCTTTCCAGGGAAGAGTTCCAGTCCTGAATCTCATCTTATGAGGCTTCATTGATTCCCATGAGGTCAAACTTGCCTCTGAGGTTTTTTTATCTCTCGTTCATACCTGTATTCCCCTTGCTTTGTCAGTTTGTCCAGACACAGCTGAGACCTGGGGCTTTATTGCAGATCTCTTTGGATATTGTTTCAGAATGCTCTCATTGCCGTTGCCCATGTATTTAATATGGATTTTCTATTCACAGCCCCTCTTCACTTGGTACCAAGGATCTTTCCCCTGGGTCTTAACGTATCTTGCAATGACCTTTGCATTCTTTCCTTTGCTTTTCCTGGGGTCTCTCTGGCTTTAGCCTCTGGGAAATCTCTCCTGATCCCCAGCCCATTTCCCTCCCTCCTGTTTAGCTAACCTGAAGCTATGATTATCTTCTCAACCTTCTTTACCTGATCTGAACTCTGGCCCTCCTTCCCCAGTGGTCATTCTCCAGGGAGTCTTTATAGTAGGCAGTGGTTTCCCTCAGAACCAGTCAGCCTCCATTTGGGTTTCTCTAATGACCAGAGCTAGACTCTTGAATCTTCCCATTCCCATGTCTCTGCACTTGAAAAAGTTCCCATCTTTAAAAAATCTTCCCAGCCCTTGGCTCATTGGCCATGGAGAGGGGACTGTGTAACTGGAGACCTGGTCTGTTGGCCTTCTTTGAGAGCCAGCTGGGTGGTACAGTCATCCTGTGTGACTGACCGACAGGAAGATCTGAATTCAAATCCAGCCTCCAGCATTTACTAGTTCTGTGACTCTGGGCAGGTCATATAACTTCTCTCTGAACCTGTTTTCTCATCTGCAAAATGTAGAGAATAGTATCACTCCCTCCCTAGGGTTGTTGTGGGGATCAAATGGGATAACATTTATAAAGCCCCTTGCTAGCTTTAGCTTACTGTGCCAGTGCTAACCTTTAGTGATGCTATTATTTCTCCTCCAGATGGCTCTGAGGGTTCATGGACACTTGGGCCCTCAGTAGTCTTCCAGAATCCTCTTGTTAAAGCTTTGCAGTATCCAAATTGAATATTAACCATACCAACTTATTCTGGGCTTAGATTTCCTTGGCATAAGCTACATCCCTAAAGTGAGATCTCTTTGCAAAGGAAAAATATATATAGGTTGGGTTTTTTTGTTTGTTTGTTTGTTTTTTGTTTGTTTGTTTGTTTTTTTAGTCTAGACCTGTTTGTGATTTCATTGATGTCAGGAACTTCCAGTAAATAAATTCTTTTTGCCAGTGACTATGGGCAATTGTTCTGTGTGTCTTAAGGAGTTCCCTGAGTACCAGGAAGTTAGGTGACTTGCCCAGAATCTCTGAGGCAGTACTTGAACCCAGGCCTTCCTGACTCTGAGGCAGCCTTTTGGTCCACGAGCTGCATTGGTATCCATGGAAGTTTAACATCAAGTGTAGGCGGTGCCCAGCTTTTATACAGCTGATTCAACAAATATTTATTAAGCACTTAACTGCAGAGCTCAGTGTTTGGTGCTAAGGAAGAAACAAAAGTTGAAATAAGCATAGAAAAAGGCCAGTCTGTATTCAGAGTAATGCAGTGCATGAAGATGATGCAGAATCCCCACTGAGTGTGAGGGGAGGGAGGGAGGCTGCCCTCCACAGAGACTCTTATTGGTGTTTACAATCTCTCTTCATTCTGGAGTGGGCACTCGCGTGTGCGCGCACACACACGTCTCTACAGGGCTCCCCTCCTCTAAACACATAGCTCTGGAGGTCAGACCTTGTGCATCCCCTCAGCCCCTTGCTTGAATATTGACTTTGGGGCTTGACCTCTGTGTGTTCTCAGGTAAATCTGCCCTGCACTGGGCTGCAGCTGTCAACAACGTTGAGGCCACTGTGGCCCTACTCAAGAACGGGGCTAACAAGGACATGCAGGATAGCAAGGTGAGGCCCCTCCCTCACAGTCTGTCTCTTCTCCTGCTGATCTTCCCCCTTTGGTTCCTTTTTCTTTCTCTTTTTCCTTCCCCTCCTCCCAGACTTTCTGGTTCCCTACTGCTCCCATCAGCCCCCAACACCGATCCTCATGCCTCCTGCTCTGCCCCCCTCCAGGAGGAGACACCCCTGTTCCTAGCTGCCCGGGAGGGCAGCTATGAGGCTGCCAAGGTTCTCTTGGACCACTTTGCCAACCGGGAGATCACAGATCACCTGGACCGGCTGCCCCGAGACGTAGCCCACGAGCGGCTACACCAGGACATCGTCCGCCTGCTGGAGGAGCACAACACAGCTCGCAGCCCTCCAGGTGCCCATGGGCTGGCCCCACTGCTCTGTCCACCTGGTACTTTCCTGCCTGGCCTCAAACCCACGCCTTCAGGGAGTGGCAACAAGAAGAGCCGGCGGCCCCCAGGAAAGGGGGGCCCAGGCTCCAGTGGGGCCAAGAGTCGTACCAAGAAGCTTACACTTGCCTGCCCAGGCCCCTTGCTAGAAAGCTCCGTGACACTGTCACCTGTAGACTCTCTGGACTCACCACGGCCTTTTGGGGGGACTCCTGCTTCCCCTGGGAGCTTCCCCTTGGATGGGCCCTATGCAGCCACTGTGTCACTGGCTCAGCTGGGTGGGGCAGGGAGGGGTGCACTGGGACGGCCCCCCGGAGGCTGTGTGGTGAACTTAGGTCTGGTGAGCCCTGTGGCAGTGCCCTTTGACTGGGCCCGCCTCCCCCCACCAGCCCCTGGAACCACCCACCCAAACTTGGCCCCACCAGGCCCTTCTTTCTTACTGCCTGGGCCCCTGCCACTGGCCCCAGGCCCCCAGATCTTGGTGCCTGGGACCCCTGTCTCTCCCAAGGAGCCCCCACCCCAATACTTCCCACCAGGTGGAACGGCTGAGGAGTACCCACCACCTGCTGGTCCTGTGCCTCCTGCTCGAGGCAGCCCCTCGAAACACTTCCTGCGGGTGCCCAGTGAACACCCCTACCTTACTCCATCCCCAGAGTCTCCTGAACTGTGGGCCAGCCCTTCCCCCCGCTCGCTCTCAGACTGGTCTGACTCCACACCCAGCCCTGCCACTGGGGCTCTATTGACACCCCATCCTGGCCCTGGCCCCCTGCCCCAGGGCCAGGGCCAGGGCCAGACTCAGACTCAGACTCAGACTCAGCTGGGTCCCCGGCCTGACCCAGCCCCCAAGAGGCAAGTGTTGGCCTGAGGCAGCTCCCTGACCCTGGGCTCTGCCAGGCTAAGACCCATATGGGACCCCTGGGTCTCCTATCTCCCTACCACCATCTCTCCCTTGTGTTTTTTCTCACTCACTTTTTCTCTCTTGCTCTCTCTGACCCCACGAACTCTTCCCTCTCTTTGCCTTTTTTCCAGGCTTCCATCTTTTATCTCTGACATTAGTGGGTTTTTTTTTATTTTGTATAGAACCAAATACATTTAAACAAACTTATTATTATATCTATATATATTTTTTTTTACAAAATATATATATGGAGAAGATCCCTACCTTTCCGTTCCCCACCCCCACCCCACCCCACCCCAACTGTACTCCCCCCAAAGGGGGCCAGGCTAAAGTCCCCCATCCCTGCCCTCCCATCAGTGCCCCTGTGGGGCTGACCCTATCGGCCTATAGGCCGCACCAGATCCCGTGTACCAAGTACACCGTTGTGACCACGTCTCCTGTGGTGCCTATGGCCATGTTTGTGAGCCCCTGTGTGGGGGGGCAGGGAGGAGAACAGTGGCACCTGAATTGGGAATCTTCCCTACTTCATTGCATTCCAGAGGTAACGTATTTTGGGGCATTGCTTGGGAAGGGACCACGTCCTGAGCTTTAGAGGGAAACATTGGCCCATTTGCTCTGCTTCCTTTCCCCTTATAGATTTGGGTTGGGTTGGGTCATTGTTCCCCCCAAAATCTGTACATTTCACTAAAGTCTTTATGTAAATATGGGGGTAGAGGGAATCCCCAGCCCCTTGCACTGCCCAGGGTTCCCCTGGCCCCTGTATCAGAAATAGAAGGATTTTAGGCTATTTTTGTAATGTGTCCCATCTTGCACTGCCTGTGGATGGAGCCCAGGCTCCTCTCTTCCCCTCCCCCACTGTACAGACCCTTGACCCTTTGCCACGACCTAATAAAAGTGTAGTTATCACCAAAATGTCAACTGCTTTGTGTTCACGCATGTATTGGTTGCGGGGAGGGGAGGCTACTCCCAGAATGGCTTAGTTTAATTTTCTAAGGACTCTAGTCCTGAGTTTAGTCTTTAAAAATTAGAACTGTCACTAAGAATTTTGACACCTGAAATTCACTTGAAGGGAGCAGAAAATGCCCCAGGTGGCTGCTGAAGAATCCAGGGCATGCTGCCATCGATGCTGGAGCCATGGGGGAGGGGGCCACGTGGTGGGGAGAAGGGACCACGGGATGGGGGTGGAAGGGGACCATGGGGTGGGAGAGAGGGGGCCATGGGGTGGTGGGAAGGGGCCACAGGGGGAGGGGCCATTTGTATGTCAGCCCCGAAATCTTCAGTTCTTCCAAGATCTGTGGATACTTGCTCTATGCCTTGGTAGGCTGTCTTTGACAGCTGCTATGGCCCAGCAGTCATCACTAGGCTGGACAACAGCCTGGTTTGTCTTCTGACCTCATCTTGTCTGGCTCTTCTTCCTCTTATCTCTTTAATTTCCTCCATTTACTCCCTTCTCTGAATTTACCTTGCCTCTGCCCACTCACCTGGACTTTTGCAAGTCAGTCAGCACCTGCTGTGTGCTAAGTTCTGAGGCTACAAAGGAAAGCAAAGAACAGTTCCTTGGCCTCCTGGAGCTCACAGTCTAATGGGGGAGGTTACATACAAACAAGGTATCTAGAGAGTAAATTGGAGATAATCTCAGAGGTAAGGCACTGACATTAAGGAGGACTGGGCAAGGCTTCTCACAGAAGATGGGACTTTAGCTGAGGCTTGGAGGAAGCGAGGGAAGTTGAGTGGTAGAGAGGAAGAGGGAGAGAGTTCCAAGTCTGGGGGAAAGTCATTGGAAGCTTTGGAAATCCAGAGATAAGAGTGTTGTATGTGAGGAGTAGCTCGGATGTCAGTGTTGCTGGACTGCAGAGAGTACAGAGGGGGTAAGGTGTAAGATTGAAAAGGTAGGCAGGGGTCAGGTTAGCAAGGGCTTTGAAAATCCTAGGCCCCTCGAAGTAAGAGAGAAGCATAAATTGATTGACTAAAGAGAGTGATATGGTCAGCCTTGTGTTTTAGGAAAATCAGTTTGACAGTTGAGAGAAGGATGGTTTGGTGTAGGGAGAGAGTTCGCGTCAAGAGCCCAACCAGCAGGCTGATACAATAATAGAGGCAGGAGATGACAAGGAGCTGTACCAGTGTGGAAGGTGAGTATATGAGAGATGTGACTAAAGGCGAAATGGCAGGACTTGGTGGCTGATGGGGACTGGGGGAGAGAGGAAAAATTAGAAGTAGAAGATAATCCCTGGGTTGTATACCCGGATGGTTGAACAGGTGGTGTGAAAGGGAAATCAAGAATGAGGGCAGGGCTTGGCGAGAAAGATCACAAGTTCAGTTTTGGACATGCTGAGTTCAAGGTGACTGTAGGACGTCCCATTCAAGATGTCTAAAAAGGCAACTGGAAATGTGAGACTGGAGGTCAGGAGAGAGGCTAAGAAACTAGATCTGAGAGTCATTTGCTGAAAGATGATTGAAACTGTGGGTTCTGATGAGAGTCACCAAGGGAAATAGTCTGCATAGGTTCCTAAAGTGGGTTTGGGTGATACTGCCCCCTGGGGGGATAATGGAGGGGTGGTAGCCCCGGTGGAATTGGGGGAGCGTTGAATAAAACAAGGGGGTGGTGGGAGCATAAGGAAAGAATAGAAGAAGAAAAATTTGAAAAAACATTCTTACATGTTTCATCTGTTATATAACAATTAAAGTAGCAGTGATTACATCATTTTCCAAATAAACACACAAAATGCAAGTTATAACCCATCAGCGGTCAGGTCCACCCACAGGTCTTAACAAGCAAGTATGGGCAGTTGAACGTGTCAAGCATTGTCGGGAAGTCCAGCATGCATTGGCAGGAATTTTGCATGTAATGTCTTGCTTATAATATGATACTATACAGTTACATGATGCAATATTGCATCATCAAAATGTCAATACAGGAAAATCCCACACATTTATAATAAATTATTAAATTTCAGATGCATAATTTCAAAAAATTTTTTGAAATGAAGCAAATAAAAATGTTAAAGGGTTAAAGAAATATTTCCAGGGGGTTTCTGAGTATTTCTTTTTTGAAAAGGGGGTGGTAGCCCAAATAAGTTTGGGAACCTCTGATTTAGAGGAAGTAGAGAAAAGGGCCCATCCTCCATGTGGCTGCCAAACATATTTTGAAAGCCTACATTTGACAATGTCACACAACTTACTCAAAATTCTTTGATGGCTCTTCATTGCCTTTAGAATAAAACAGAAAATCCTCAATCTGGTATAAATTGCTCTGTAATAGAATTCCTGCCTTCTTTTCCAGCCTTCCCTCTGTAATGGAAATGCAGATTTAAAGATCTTCCCTGCCCCTAGGCCCTTTGATTGGCTTAAGAGACTTTGATTGGCTTTAAGAGACTCTGAAAACCTTCCTTGACTTGAAAATATGCTCTGCCTCCTAATAGGCTGAATGTGGTCACATGGAGCCTGTGGTGGGAGGCTTGGTTTTCAGGAATGACCACACCTTGATGCTGTATGATTGGGCAGTGGGACAAGGAGGTTGTTACAATCTTTGAGCCAGGAGAAGGCTATATAAACTCTGATGAGGGGCTTTGCTTTGGGGCTCACTTTGAGAAGTGTTGTGTGATTTGACCAGATGAGACTCTGGGAAGCCGTTGTTGAGAGCCCCCCGGCTTTGAAAACCCAGATGTTGATGCTTCCCTCTCTGGTAACTGTGATTTGGTATTGATATAATGGTTGGACAGTTTGGAAGCCTGTCTGTTTGATCTGTAAGTTCTGTAACTCTGAAGTTTGGGGTGCTGACCTTTTTCCCCTGAACTAGGTAATGTGTGTTTGTTTGATTAAATTAAGCTTGTTAACTGATTTTGAGTTGCTTTCCTTTTGAAAAGCAGATCTAAGAACCTGTGTTGGCAGTCACCCTGGGGATATTGGGGTGCTTGCCGCTACACCCTCTCACCCCCCACCCCATATTACCCCTTTCACATACTGTGGCCTGCCAGTTGTATTATGTATACAAAATTCTACTACCTCCCGTCCTTTGTGTCAGTGGTCCTCTTGTCAGGAACACCCTCCTTTCTTATTTGGGTCTACAATTTAGGGACCACATCCTAAAAAGGTCTTTCCTCAAAGCCCTAGTTCATGCTCCCCACCGCCACCAAATTTGTTACTGCTCCTTTTCCAGATGAGGAAACTGAGGCAAATAGGGTTAAGTGACTTGTCCAGGGTCACACAGCTAGTAAGTGTCTGAGGTCACATTTGAACTCAGGTCCTCCTGACTTCAGGCCCACCACTCTAATCACTGCCCCACCTAGGTGCCCCTACCAGATTACTTTGTATATACTTTGCACTCACTTGGCTGTATAAGACTTAACTTAGCTGTTAAGTCCCCCCAGTAAAATGTAGGCTCGTTGAGGGCAGGGACTGTTTCATTTTGTCTTTGTGTCTGAGTGTCTAGCTTAGTGCCTAGCATACAGTAAGCTTTTAATAAATGGTTATCAGATTAGATTGTTGCAATTGAAAACCCAGAGTCACTACTATCCATGCCGAATAGAACAGAGGAGTATAGTAGTAGTCACATGTGAAGGTGGGATGTTTGAGCAGATGGAGGAACTCCATCAATTAGCATCGAAGGAAGTTGTCTGGGCTAAGGAAGGGATAGGCAGTACTATGCCTGATTGCATGGCCACTTCAGAACTTGGGCTGGAATGCCAGCCCAGTTTTGGATGAGCCATAAGCATGACTCAGACAGACCAGGGGATATTGGGGTGTGGCTGTGCTGGAGCTCCGGAGTGCTGTTTCAACGTCTAAAGGGCTTTCATGAGGAAGATGGCAGAAGAGGACAGATCTAGGAGTGGGAGAGGGGGGTGAGAAGTGTCATAGAATAATGGAATGGTCTGCCTTGGTGAATTCTCATCGCTGGAAGTCTTTCGGGGTGGTTGGATGTTACTTGGAGTCCACAAGAGAAAGACTGCAGACTTTGAAATATGAACATGTGAGTTCAAATTCAGCTCTGCCATTTTCTGCCGATGTAACCTTGAGTAAGCTACTTAACTTCTCTGGTCCTCAGTTTTCCTATCTGTCAAGTGAGGGGATTGGACCAGATCTGGCCTCAGGTCCTTTCTAATTCTAAATCTGTAGTCCTGGAACCCTTGCTCTGAGGTTTTGTGAAACTACCAGGGGAGTAAGGTATACACTGAGCCCAAGGAGAAATTGGAAAATTTCCTCAGGTCAGAATGCCAGAGTTGGAAGGGACATTTAGTGTAATTCCCTCATTTTATACAAGTAATATTTGAGAGGCAGCATGGCACAATGGATGGGGCAGTGGGCTTGGGGTTCAAAAGATTTAGGTTCAAAACCTATCTCAAAACAGTTATTTGCTCTGTAATCCTGGGCAAATTACTTAATCACTTTTTACCTCAGTTTACTCATCTGCAAAGTAAAGGGATTGGATACGATGGTTTCTTTTTATGAACTTTGCTAGAACTTAATTTGTATGTTGTTAAACCTATGGTACATTTCCCAGTCCCATCATTGAAAAGAAGAATGAGGTTTCTAGATAAAATTGGGAAGATTTAGTAGGACAGAAGTGTGCCTCGAGCCTGGAAGGCATGATTGCTGTCTTCAAATTTGAGGGGGGGCCCAGCTAGGTGGCGAAGTGAATAGAGCATTGGCCCTGGAGTCAGGAGGACCTGAGTTCAAATCCACCCTCAGACACTTAACACAAAAACTAGCCGTGTGACCTTGGGCAAGTCACTTAACCCCAATTGCCCTCCAAAAAAGCAAAACTAAAATTTATTTGAGGGACCATCACATGGAAGAAAGATGAGCTATGTTCTGTGTGGTCTCAGGAGAGAACTAAGACCAATGAATGGAATGTAGAAAGCCATAGATTTGGGTGTGACTCCCTTAATTCAACCAAACCTGTGGCTTCAATGGGACAGTGTAGGGAGTTCCCAGTGAAGGCATTTCTTCTACTAATAACAACAGTGAAACATTAATATATCACTTTAAACATTAATATATCACTTTAGGGTTGCAAAGTACTTTACATACAATAGTCTTGAGGATTAATCGATATATCATCCCCATTGTGTGGATGAAGAAATTAAGGCTCAGAGAGGTTTTGACTTGCCCAGGGTCACACAGCCAGTGCATCACAAGCAGGATTTAAACTCAAACTCAGGTTTTTCCTGGCTCCAAGTCCAGGGCTCTATCCATTATACCACCTAGCTGCCTCAAGGCAAATTTGCATATGTTCTGAAATTTAGAGGACTGGCTGTAGCACTGAGAAGTAAATAACTTGTCCAGGATCACACAGCAAGGATGTGTCAAAGGCTGGACTTGAGGCTACATCCTTCTGATTCACAGGTCCACGCTATCCATAACATCATGTGGAGGAGGAGGAAGAGAGGGGGAGGGGGAGGGAGAGAAGGGGAGAGGGAAAAAGGGAGAGCGGAAGGGGGAGGGGAAAAGAGGGAAGGGTGGGTAGGGGGAATGGGAGGAAGGGAGGGAACAGGAGGAGGGGAAGGAGGAGGAAGGTGGGAGGGAGGAAGAGGAGAAGAGGGAGAAAGAAGAGGAGGGGGAGGAGGAGATAGCATCTATATAGACACTTTATTTGCATTATCTCATTCATGACCACTCTGAGGTGGAGGCTCTTATTCCCATATTGCAAATGAAAAAATGAGGTTATAGTGACTTGTCTATAGCTACACAGATGGCAAGTGTCTGAGGCATCCTTTGAACTCAAGTCGTCCTGACTCCAAGAGGCACCATTTGAACTCTTCTTCCTGACTCTATCCACTCTGTGCCATCTAGTGGCCAACAAAAGGAACAATAAAGATTCACATTTACCATGAGGTTTTGTTTCTTTGTTGCTTTTTGGAGGGGGGAGGGCGGGCAATTGGAGTTAAGTGACTTGCCCAAGGTCACATGGCTAGTTTTTGTGTCAAGTGTTTAAGGCTGGATTTGAACTCAGGTCCTCCTGACTCTAGGGCCAGTGCTCTATTCACTGTACCACTTAGCCAACTCTAACATGAGTTTTCTTGACAAAAACCAAATGAGGGGAATAGTCGCATGTTATCTCCATTTTGTGCATAAAGAAATGAAGGCTTAGCAAGATGAGATGTTTTCCTCACAGCCACAAAGCTGCTAAGTAGACAGAATTCAAATTCAGGTTACTGGATTGAAGTCCTGGGTTCTTGTCCCAATATTGCTGCTACTTCTAAAAACAATTCGAGATATTAAAAATGTAACAATGGACTGACTCCTGTGGTAATGAGTTCCCTGTCACTGCTGGATGACCACTTCTTAGGGATACAGTAAAAGGGATCCCTGGGTGGGGGAACTCACAAGTAAACTCAGGCAGACTGAAGCTAAGGGAAGATGGTCTCTTTCCATAGGGCCATTTTCTACAGCTCAGACTGGATCCAGGAAGGATGGAAGGGAGTACTGTTTTCCCCAGGAAGACCCAGCTGAGCGTGGAAATGACCTGAGGCAGAAGATTTAGCTCTAGCTTCCTGGTAAGCAGAAATAGGCAGAAATGGGGGCTTAATGCCTGCCCTTAGGGCCACTGATGAGGCCTCAGAAGTCCAGTTGTTTTCCTCTAAACTCAGAGACCAACTTGTATGTTTCCTAAGTTTGCATGGCTGCTTTTTGTAGCTCTTCTCTCCGATGTCTTGGAAGGTGTGGCCCTTGTCC
The DNA here is from genome assembly GCA_011680675.1 of Gymnobelideus leadbeateri. Classification (NCBI taxonomy): domain Eukaryota; kingdom Metazoa; phylum Chordata; class Mammalia; order Diprotodontia; family Petauridae; genus Gymnobelideus; species Gymnobelideus leadbeateri. Next base: position 114,792 of record WOXC01005369.1, on the reverse strand, counting down.
TCCATGTCTCAGGTCAGGTGGCCATTAGCCTTCATGCCTTGCCTAGGTAGCCTTTAGCTCTGGTGTCTATCATTAGCCTCTTCCCTCTGAGCTTACCTCCCATTTGGGGACAGTCTCTAGTCCTCCTGATCTGTATCTTGCCACGGGACCCAGATGGCTCCGGAGGAGAGTGAGGCTGGTGACTGCACAGCCCTCTCTCACTCAAATCCAATTCACTGGCAAGTCACAGCATCCCCTCCCTGATGTCAAGGTCCTCTTCAAGAACAAAGGACAAACCTCCCATTCACACAGTTGTTTGCATGTTATCTTTGCCATTCAATTTTGAGCTCCTTGAGGGTAGGGGCTGTCTTTTGCTTTTCTTTGTATCTTGGCACTAAGCATAGTGCCGGGCATATAGTAGATTCTTAGTAAATGCTGTTTATTGTTGTTGATGTTGATGACACCCTTTTCCTATGTGGGAATATAAGGAAATGACAAATAGAGCGCTTCTGTCCTCTGGAGCCGTAGCCTGCTGGCACCTCCCGTGTTCTGTTTTTAGGAAGAGTGGCTGTAAGGCAAATCTGTGGCCATTAACAGAGGAAGCGCACACTTGTGTACTCAATGAGGAACGAAAGCTGCTCTTGTCTCATAAGAGGAGAAAGGAGCTGCCAGAGTCCTCAGCGACTCTGGGATAAATACCGAAAGTCCATAGCAAGCAAGACAGTATTATCACTGTGAAAATGACTAGCTATTCTGGAGGAGGTGCCAACTGGATCAACTCAAGTGTAAACAATGTCTTCTGGGAAATCATGGCAATGAGCTGGTCACAAATAAGAGGCAGTGAGGTGAGCTGCTTCCTGGTCAATAAAAGAGACCTTCCCATCCCATACTTGGGGAATCTTCCTGGGGGATTGGGAATGGCCTAGTTGTCCCATAGTCAGCAGGACTTGCTTCCTTGGAGGGCTTTAGATCTTCCTTTGGTCTTTATTTGTGGCACTACTCATTGGCAATGTAGGGGCCTACCTGAGCCATGAATCTCAGCTCTGAGAAGTACACCTATATAGCCCCAGGATCTGGGAAGAGAAGCAGATGTAGGTGGAATGTGTTTGGGTAGTTGCTGTCAGTTGCTACCTCCTGCCTATATGGTCGCTCCTTCTTCCCTTTCTTGCTGGGTCATCACTGTGCTACTCAGTATGTGTGGGCATATACCAGAACCTATCCTTGGTCCTCTCCTCCCCTCCTCTCCCCTCCTCCCCTCCCCTTTCTTCCTCTCCCCTCCCCTCCCCTCTCCCCTCCTCTCCTCTCCTCACCCATTGGGGTTAAAATGGAGCTACTTAGCCATGCTTTGAACTCCAATCGCTCTGGCTCTCACTAATTGGCTGCCAATAGGTCCCAGCCCAAGACTCACTTGGTCTTCATTTGGGTTCTGATGGCTCAGAGTGAGTATAAATAGCAGTTATTTCTGTTCTGGCCAGAAACCTTGAGGTCTTTCTTTCCCAGACTGATTTTTTTCCCTGAGTAGGTAAAAGGCCATTTTGGGGGCCTCATTTCTTAGCCTTAATCACTGAATGAGTGTTGCCTCAGACTGACTGACACCTAGGAAAGACCTTAGCTTAAAAAGGCCAAGGTCTCCCATTGCATCTAGGGCCAACTCCAGTCATCCTGATTTATATCTTCGACCCAGCTGGCCTGGGTCCAAGGGAGAAGAAAGTGAGGCTGGTGACTTTGCACAGCCCACCCTCACTTAAATCCTTGACTTTCAAGTCATGAAATTACCTTCCTGATGCCATGGTCCTCTCCCAGAAAGAGAATGAAGGGCAAACAACAATAATTTCTGTTGATCCTCCTCCATTTTTCTCCCCATTCCATCCAGTCAATTAGTTTTGCAAACCTTGGAGTTTCCTTTGTCTCTTTCCTTTCCCTCATTTCCCACCTCCCATAACCCGTCACTTGTCAAATTTTGTTTTTTATTTTCCCAAAATATCACATATACCCCTTTTCTCTACTCACCACATTAGTCCAGGGCCTCATCATTACCTTTTGCCTGAACAATAGCAATGGTCTTCTCATTGATCTCCCTGCCTCATGTCTCCCCTACCTCCCCCAATTTATCCTTCATGCCTGTCAGAGTGATTTCCCTAAAGACCACACAACTTTCTTTTCTGTTCAAGAAATTCCAGGTACTCTCCATTACCTCTAGAGCCAAAAATAAACTCCCATCTCTGACATTTAAAACTCTTCACAGGCTGGTCCCTTCCTACCTGTCCAATATTTTCATTCTCACTTCACTATAAGCAAGATATAATCCAGCTACACAGCTGGCCTTGTTTCTCACATGAAGCTCCATCTCCCACCTCCAGGACTTTACCAGGCTGTCACTCATGCCTGGAAGGCTCTCCCTCCTTACCTCTGCCTCTCTGAACCATTGGTTTCCTTAAGAACTTTGCTCACATCACCTTTTACATGAAGTATCTCCTGATTCTCCTCAGCTACTAGTATCTTACTTCTTAAATTACCTTGTATCCATTTTGTGTATAATCTCTCTGTACTTATATGTGTACATTGTCTCCTTCATTAAACCAGCTATGATTTCACTTCTGTTTTTGTACTCCCAGTACCTAGCACAGTGTCTGGCACACAGTAGGTGTTTAATAAGTGCATGCTGTTTATTTGATTTCTTGCTCTCTGACCTAAGCTCAGGATACTACTCAGCTTTCAGACAGTCCCAGGGTGGTAACTGGTGGAGAAGCAAGTTATCTATTATCTCCACTTCTAGATATAATGCTCTTTGGGCATCACAATTGGTTAAGAAGGCCAAAGAGGGAGAAAGGGAAATGGGGAGAGAATCTAAGTGATGGTCTGGCTAACTTTGAGCCTGTCCTCTCAGATTGGAGCTGGCTCTTGGTGACCTTGGCTGGACTTCTGAGAAATTCTCCCCTGCACATTCAAGCTCAACGAATGAAGGTGCCAGTGTTTGCCCAATGACCTGACTCTGATCTAATTCTTCACTCTCTTGAGCCCAAATCCAGCTTCCAAAGCACGCCATAGGCATAGTGAACAGGTCTTTTGTTCAGTAATTCATATATTGGCATGTCTTACACCTAGGAGATGGTCTTACAGGCAGTTAGTTGCCCAAGGGGAAAATCAGCCCTAATACAGAAGATACTGGGAAGGCATTTTAAAAAAATATTTGATTTTTTCTCTAGTTACATGTAAAGACAATTTTAAACATTCATTAAAATTTGGGGGGGGGGTTCCAAATTTTCCCTCTTGCTCCTTCACCTTCCCTCTCTCTGAGACAGTAAGCAATTTGAGATAGGTTATACATGTTCAATCATGCAAAACATATTTCCATATTAGTCATGTTGTGAAAGAAGATACAGGCCCAAAGAAAAAAAACTGAGGCCCAGTTAAATGATTTAGGTTGTCAGAGCTGAGAAAGATGAGATCACCTTGGTCCCATATCATAGATCCAGCTAGGGCTGGGAGGGACCTTAGAGACCATCTACTTCAGGAAGATTCATCTTCCTGAGTTCAAATCCAACCTCAGATACTTATTAACTCTGTGACCTTGGGCAAGGCACTTCACCCTGTGTTTCCTCATCTGTGAAATGAACTGGAGAAGGAAATGGCAAACCACTCCAGTATCTCTGCCAAGAAAACCCCAAATGAGGTCACAAAGAGTCAGACAAGACTGAAATGACTGAGCAACAACATCCAATCAATATGTCTTGATTTTGCAGTCTTTTAAAACCTTACTCTTCATCCCATACTTTTAGATCCAGTGGCACTGGCCTCCTGGCTCTTGGCCAGACCAGACACTCCATCTCTCAGCACCAACCATTTTCTCCAGCTATGCCCCCCATGCCTGGGATGCTCTCCTTCCTCATCTCTGTCTGGCTTCCTTTTAGTTCCAATTCAAATCCCACCTTCTACAGGAAGCCTTTCCCAAGCCCTCCTAATTCTAGTGCCTTTCTTCTGTAAATGATTTCTTTTTTTCTTTTGGAGGGCAATTGGGGTTGTGACTTGCCCAAGGTTAGTTGAGGCTGAATTTGAACTCAGGTCCTCTTGACTCCAGAGCTGCTGCTCTATTCACTGTGCCACCTAGTCACCCCTTGTAAATGATTTCTTGTCTATCCTCTAGATGTTTGCCTGTTTTCTCCCCAATTCGATTGTAAGCTTCTTGTGGGTAAGGTCTACGTTTTGCTTCTTTTTCTATACCTATCACTTAGCACATGGTAGGTGCTTAATAAATGTTAATTGACTGATTGATCAATATCTTGAATCGAAGGATCCATTGAAATATCTCCCAGAGCTTAGTATGGGATTCTGCACTGCAGGTATGTAATATATGTTTATTGAACTGAATTGTGTTGAATGGAATTGAATTGAATGTCTGGGCAAGGGGGAAAAAAGTTTCAGAGTAAGGCAGAGCCATTAGTATAGTGTAGACAATTGGGGTTTTGCTCTAGGACACTGAATTTAGATAGAGCCGATGACCCTCAACATTTAGAAACAACATAGTTTAATATCTGGTTTAGAGAAACAATTAAAATGTGAATTGACCAGATTTGTCTCTATTGCCTGTTGGGTGATTTTCCCAAGGAATATCCCAGTCTCTGAAGAACTGTGGCGGGAAAATCACTCAAAAGTTCACAAAATCTATAAAAATGTGAAACGTTAAGTGGAAGGACCCTGGTGGATAGCCTGGGTGCTCTTCCGGTGTCCTGGTGATGTCAGGAGCTGGCATGATAAGGACAACTGGGAGGCAGGCTGGCAGAGTGGACAGACTGTTGGACCTGAAAGTTGTAGAAAACCTGTGTCTGAATCTTGCCTCCCACACCATTTTCCTGACTCTAGGTAAGTCACTTTAATCGCCTCTAACCTCATTCATCTAGTCTCTAAAATGTGGGTAATAACAATACATCTGTCATAGGGGTACTGTAAGGATAAAATGAAAATATACAAGTAGAGAGCTTTGCAAACATTAGCGCTGCTGCTGCTGTTTTCCCTTGGCCACACAGTGTGTGGCAGGTCCAGGAGTCTAGGTTTCTTGTGGAGACCAGGCTCCCATTCCAAGTGTCCTTATAGCTTCTTGCAAAGAGATTTCCTTCCCACCACACCCCACACAAGGTAAACTACATGCAATTATCTAAGTGGTCACTAGGTGGCAGCCGTGCGACATTGATGTCTCACCACAGGGGCAGAAAGCCTGGTGTTTTTTTTTTTTTTTTTGTTCTGGGGTCTTGATTACTAATTAAATCCCTACTTGTTCAACAATTTGAAGGCATGGCTCTCTACAAAAAGGATATCCAGTCCTAGTAAGGCAAAGATTTCCTGAAGTTCAAGAGTCCAAGTTAATTCAACAAATTTTAATGCAATTAATTAAACCATGATGTAATGGGTAGAAAACCAGCCTGGAAGCCAAAAAGACCTGGGTTCAAGTTCCCTCCTCTGATTCGTGCTAGCTGTGTAGCCTTGGGCAAATCACTAAATCTCTACCTGCCTCAGTTCCCTCAACTGTAAAATTAGGATAATAATAGCACCTCCTTCCAGCCTTGTTGTGAGAATCAAATGTAAAGCACTTAGCACAGCGCCCAGCACACAGTAGGTGTTTAATAAATGCTTGCTTGCTTCCATCCCTCCCTTTAGGAAGATCAGTTTTTCAGCTAAGTGGAGGATGGCCTGGAAAAGGGGAAAAGTTCAGGTGGAGGGGACCTATCAGAAAGCTGTAGCAATAGTACCTCATAAGGGACTACACCAGGAGGCAATAGAAAATAATGTGGGACTTCGAGTCAGGAATCACTGAGTTCAAAACCTGCTTCAGATATTTACTAGCTGTGTAATACTGGAAAAGTCACTTAACCTCTCTCAGCCTCAGTTTCCTTATCTGAAAAATAGGGGTGGGTAATGCTCACCTCACAAGGTTTTTCTCAGGATCAAATAAAACAACATATGTAAAACACTTTGCAAACCATCGAGTGGTATATAGATGTTAGCCACCACCACCACCACCACCACCACCACCACCACCATCATCATCATCATCATCATCATCATCATCATCATCATCATCATCATCATCATCATCATCATCATTATCATCATCATCATCATCATCATCATCACCATCATCATCATCTAGCATTTATATATAGCCAGGGAGCTAGGAAGAGGGAAGAATCAAAGATAACTGACCTTACTTTCAAACCTGGATTACTGGGACAATGGTGATGGCCATTAATAGAAACAAGGGGGAAGTGTGGTCTGGAGAGGAAGGTGGTTTTTGGATTTAGATTGGGATATGTTAAATTTGAGGTGCCTACCCAGCATCCAGGAGGAGATAATCCAGTGATGGGTCTCACCAATGTGGTTGTTCCCTCCAATAATGCAGATTCTGGCACGTCTGTGTCTGCCTGTTCCTTACTATGCTTCTCTCTGTCCACTCAATGTGTTGGGCACTTTTCTTGGCACCGTTAGGATACCTATGGAGCACATAGACTATCTCCATCAAGGTTCCATTTCTTTTGTCATGTAGCCAGTCATTCTTTTCCCTTCATACATTTTTTTCCCTTTTTGGAGGGCAATTGGGGTTAAGTAACTTGCCCAAGGTTTTTAAGTGTCTGAGGTCGGATCCAAACTCAGGTCCCTTCTGACTCCAGGGCCGACGCTCTACTTACTGCGCCACCTAGCTGCCCCCATACATTTCTTTAATGATGTTTTTTACTATGCTTCTTTGTAATTCCTTGTTTGTAGTGTGTAACATTCTGGGCAAGCTCACCAGGTGGTTCCCTTTTGGATGATTCTCAATTTCAATTCTTTGGAAGTTGTAGTGTTCCTTGACTTGTAGCCTTACGGTAACATTGGAAACATTCTGATATTAAAAAAGATGGTCTCTGGAGAAGCTTGGAGTCATTAAAATTTTTTTGCAGTTTACTAAAAGCTATCTGTTCTTTTCTCCTCCTGTTTAATTCTGATCCGAACTCATTATCCACTTGGAATGTCTGTCCAAAATAAAAATGTTGATGAATGAACTCCATAGGTTGTCCATCCAATTGCATATCACTGTCAGGACAAAAAGTATTCTTTATCCATTTGATTTTTTTTTCTATGAGAGTTCATCCAAACTCTTTTATGGATCTCATCTGCAATATTCCAAGGTTTGATGCAATCAACACAATATTACCTTCAAACAGGGGCATCTGAAGGACCTCATCAGAAAGTTTTTGTCAAATGGTGAGTTCTTGTCCCAGAAGTTGACATCTTTGTGTTTTTCAAACACTAGATTACTGTGGTCATTTAGTACTGTGTCTTGTGTAGCTAATCCATTCCACTGATCCACCATTCTATTTCTTAACCAGTACTAGATAGTTTTAATGATTATTGTTTTATAATATAGTTTGAGCTCTAGCATGGCTAGGCCACCTTCTTTCACTTTTTAAAAATCAGTTCCCTTGATATTCTTGACCTTTTGCTCTTCCAAAATTTAATTATTATTTTTTCTGTCTCTATAAATTTTTTTGATGATTTGATTGGTATGGCACTGAATAATTGAATTAATTTAGGCAGAATTGCCATTTTTATTATATTGACTCAGCCTACCCATGAGTAATTGATATTTTCTCAATTGTTTATATCTGACTTTGTGTGAAAAGTGTTTTGTAATTGTGTTCATACAGATCCTGGGTTTGTCTCGGCAGGTAGATTCCCAAGTATTTTATATTATCTACAGGTATTACAAATGGAATTTATATTTATATTAAAAATATATTTACATATACATATATACATATTCACTTTCTATCTCTTGTTGGAGTTGGTTGGTAATATATTAGAAATGCTGATGATTTATGTGACTTTGCTAAAGTTATTAATTATTTCAACTAGTTTTTTAGTTGATTCTCTAGGATACTTTAATTATACTATCATGTCATCTGCAAAGAGCGATAGTTTTGTTTCTTCATTACTTGTTCTAATTCCTTTGATTTCTTTTTCTTCTCTTATTGCTATAGCTAACATTCCTACTGCAATATTGGATAATAGTGGTTATAATGGGCATCCTTGCTTCACCCCTGATCTTATTGGGAAGGTTTCTAGCTTATCCCCATAATAGCTAATGCTGCTGACGGTTTTAGATAGATATTACTTATCATTTCAAGGGAAGCTCTTGTGCTCTCTACTGTTTTTAATAGGAATGGGTGCCTTTTTCTGCATCTATTGAGATAATTATATGATTTCTGTTGGTTTTGTTATTGATATGATAAATTATACTGATAATTTTCCTAATATTGAATTAGCCCTGCATTCTTGATATAAATTTCACCTGGTCATGATGTATGATCTTTGTGATATATTGCTGTGATTTCCTTGCTAATATTTTCTTTAAAACATTTACATGAATATTCATTAAGGAAATTGGTCTATAATTCTCTTTCTCTGTTTTAGGTATCAGCACCATAATTGTGTCATAAAAGGAATTTGGTAGAACTCCTTCTTCATCTGTTTGTCCAAATAGTTTATATAGTATTGGTATTGTTTTTAAATTTTTTATAGAATTCACTTGTGAATCCATCTGACCCTGAGGATTTTTTCTTTGAGAGTTCATTGATAGTTTGTACAGTTTCTTTTTGTTGGGGTTAAGACTTCTATTTCTTCTCCTGTTAATTTGGGCAATTTCTATTTTCATAAATATTCACTGATTTCACTTAGATTGCCAGATATATTGGCATATAATTGGGCAAAATAACTCCTAATAATTGCTTCAATTTCCTTTTCATTGGTGGTACAAAAAAAATTACCCTTTCACTTTTGATACTGGTAATTTGGTTTTCTTCTTTCTTTTTTTTTAAATTAAATTAACCAATGGTTTATCTATTTTATTGTGTTGTTTTTTTTCCATAAAGCTATCACCTATTTCAATAGTTTTCTTATTTTCAATTTTATTCATCTCTCCTTTTGTTTTCAGGATTTCCAATTTGATGTTTAATTGGGGATTTTTAATTTGTTCTTTTTCTAGTTTTTTTTTTTCCTTTTTTTCTTTTTAATGACATGCCCAGTTCATTGATTTGTTCTTTCTCTATTTCTTGAGGTAAATGTTTAGAGATATAAAATTTCCCCTAAGTACTGCTTTGGCTGTCTTCCATAAATTTTGGTATGTTGTCTCATTGTTGTTGTCTTGTTTAATAAAATTATTAATTGTTTCTATGATTTGTTCTTTGACCCACCCATTCTATAGGATTAAATTTTCTCCCCTGAAAGGTTATGCTCAGTTTTGTTGGGTAGATTAATCTTGTTTGTAATGCTAGTTCTTTTGCTTTCCAGAATAGCATAATCCAAGCTCTCTGATCCTTTAAGGTAGAAGCTACCTGTGTAATTCTGACTGGTTCCATGACATTTGAATTCTTTCTTTCTGTCTGCTTGTTACATTTTCTCCTTGACTAGGGAGTTCTGTAATTTAGTTATAACTTTCCTGGGAGTTTTCATTTTAGTATCCTTTTTAGGAAGTTATTGGTAGATTCTTTCAATGTCTATTTTTCCCTCTGGTTCTGGGATATTAGGGCAGTTTTCCTTGATAATTTCTTGAAGTATGACGTCCAGGTTCTTGTTTTGATCATGGCTTTCAGGTAGTCTAATAACTCTTAAATTATTTCTCTTGGATCTATTTTCAAGGTCAGTTGTTTTTCCAATAAGATATTTCACATTTTCTTCTACTTTTCATTTTTAAAATTTTGTTTGATTGATTCTTTTTTTTAAACAAATGCTTTATTAACTTCTGTTTTACATCATTCATTTCTGCCAGATTTTGAGTTACAATCATTTTTCCCCATTGTTCCCCTACCCAACCTCCCAGAATAGTAGTCCCACAAGATATCGCTTCCTCCAATCTGCTCTCTCCCATACCTTCTCCCATACCCCCATCGACTTTTCCATTAGAGGAAGGTGAATCTTTGTGTCCCAATGCCTGCACATCTTATCTCCCTATTACAAGCAAAAGAGTATTAATAATAGTATTTATATATATTTGAAACATTTAATGTTACGACCTCGAATTTCAGATCCATTTCCTTCCTCCCTTGTCACCCATTCCCTCTGGGGAGATAAGTAATTCAGTATATGTTGTACATGTCTAGCTATGCAAAACATTATCATAGTAGATATATTGTACAAGGCTGCTTATAATTCCCTCCCACTCATCCCACCCCCCACCTGGTCCATTCCCTACATGATCCTGTCCCTCTTCTATAGTGGGTACTTCCAACCTCCCCTCCCCCCAAGGATGCCCTCCCATCCATCATCCCTCCTCTCATCCCCCTTCCCCCTATCCTGCTGCAGGTTGAGATATCCCATTTAGTATGTATGTCATTTTCTCCCTGAACCAAATTCAATGTGAATGTGGTTTTGCCTTTTTAGCCTTCCTTATTCTCCCCCTCCTTTGCAACCACTTCCCCTTGCTTCTTCTACATGAGATAGTTTACCCTACCCTGTCTCTCCCCATCTCCTCTTGCCACTTTCCTCTCTCACCTCATAATTTCATCCCTTGAGTATTCTCCCTTCCCAACAAATTCAACCTATGCCCTCTATCCATATATAACTGTAACCATATACACACACATTCACATATGTATTCATATGATCACACACCCTTCTTCCATTATTTTCATAGTGAGAAAGATATCATCAGTCACAGTTATTGTTTTTCCATATAGGAATGTAAATAGTTCAACTTTGATAAGTTCCTTTTGATTTCTTTTCCCTGATTACCTTCTCAGGCATCTCTTCCTTCTTGTGTCTGGATGTCAAATTTTCTATTCAATTCTGTTTTTTTCCTCAAGAATGCTTGAAAGTACTCTATTCCACTGAATGACCATATTTTCCCCTGAAACAAAATACTCAGTTTTGCTGGGTAGGTGGCCCTTGGGTTCATTCCCAGTTCTTTTGCCCTCTGGAATATCATATTCCATGCCCTTCGATCCCTCAGTGTAGAAGCTGCCAGGTCCTGGGCTATTCTGATTGTGTTTCCACAATATTGAAATTGTTTCTTCCTGGCTGCTTGTAGTATTTTCTCCTTGATCTGGGGATTCTGGAACCTGGCTATAATATTTCTGGGAGTTTTCTTTTTGGGATCTTTTTCAGGAGGTGATCGGTGGATTCTTTCAACCTCTATTTTGCCCTCTGGATCTAAAACATCAGGGCAGTTTTCCTTGAGAATTTCTTGAAGGGTGATTTCTAGGTTCTTTGTTTGATCATGGCTTTCAGGTAGTCCAATAATTTTTAAATTGTCTCTCCTGGATCTATTTTCCAGGTCAGTGGTTTTTCCATGAGATATTTCACATTGCCTTCTAATCTTTCATTTGTTTGGATCTGCTTAACAGCATCTTGATTTCTCATAAAGTCATTAGCTTCCATTTGCTCCAGTCTAACTCTGAAGGAATGAATCTCCTCAGTGAACTTTTGAGATTCTTTTTCCATCTGGCAAATTTGACTTTTTAAGGCATTCTTCTCCTCATTGCCCTTTTGGGCCTCCTTTGCCTTTTGAGTTAGTCTATTTTTTAAGGTGTTTTTTTCCTCAGTCAGGCTGTTGACCCTCATTTCATACTTTTCCTGCATCCTTCTCATTTCTCTTTCCAATTTTTCCTCCACTTCTCTTATTTGATTTTTAAAGTCCTTCTTAAGGTCCTCTATGGCCTGCAACCCGCTCATGTTTTCCCCTGGGGCTTTTGGAGCAGGACTTCTGACCTCACAGTCCTTTTCCCGCTCTATGCCCCCAAAATAGGAGTCTAGGGTTGCATTTTTCTGTTTCCTTTGCCTTGGCATGTTGCCACTTAATTGCTTGACTTTTGGGCTTGTTGCCACACTATGGCTTTAAGGCCAGCTAGAGGAATTTTCGTCCCGAACGTGTGGGGGGCAACTTCCGTTTCTGGTAAGCTGTAAACCCGCCCACAACTTCCACCCTAGATCACAATCCAGATCCAGGGAGGTTAAAGCAAGAGCGATTACCCCCCAAGACTGATCGCTGGATCTCCCTATGATTTGTAGGCTGGGAGCTGGAGATGCCTCTGAAAACTACAAAATGGCGTGTCTCCTCAGGGGCTTCTAGCCCCCAGGGGAGGGAGCTGACGCATTCCCTAAATACCGGTCCCAAAGTCCATAGGAAACTAACCTCTTACTTTGTCCTAGGCATGTCTATGTTGATAATTCTGGAGTCGCCATGGCTGCTGGTGTTCTGGGGTTCCTCCAGCCGGCTGCTGGCCCTGCTGCCCTGGGGCTAAAATCTCGGCTCACGTGGACCTGGGCTCCACTCGGCTCTGCTTCCTGCGCTCTGTGCGTTGGGCGCTGCCAGGTCCCAGACCGCTGCGCTGGTCCTTCCTGCAGGGCTGCTGGGCTGTCCTCAGCAGGAGGTTAGCTTCTCTGTGTGGTTCTGTGGGTGCTCCAGAAGTTGTTCAGAGTCCCTTTTTACATAGTTTGGGGGGGAATCTGGGGGCAGAGTGGCTTGGACGAGCTGTTTCTACTCCACCATCTTGGCTCCGCAGATGTTTGATTGATTCTTGATATTTCATGGAGTCATTAGCTTACATTTGTCCAGTTCTAATTTTTAAAAAGTTCTTTTCTTCAGTTAGCTTTTGTATCTCCTTTTCCATTTATATTTATCCATTTATATTAACCAATTATACTTTTTAAGGAGTTCTTTTCTTCAGTACATTTTTGTATATTCCTCCCCCCAATTTTTGTGCTTCCTTTACCAAGCTGTTGACCCTTTTATCATGATTCTTGTGCATCACTCTAATTTCTTTTCTCAATTTTTCTTCTATCTCTCTTATTTGAGTTTTAAAATTATTTTTGAGCTCTTCTACAAGTTATTTTTGGGCCTGAGACCAATTCATATTTTTCTTTCATGCTTAAATTTTCTCAGGGGTGACTTTGCTCATTTAGATCACATATCAAACTTTCTTTAAACTGTTTTTTCCCTTCACAGCTTCTTATGCTCATAAAGCAATTTTGTTCATAATCTCTCAGCCTTCTCTGTTAGATTTTACAATCAGTTTATATTTTGTGTTGATGTTTCTCCTGTCTCCAATGTCTCTGGGCTTAGCAAGTTAAGCCAATATTTGCTGACTAATGTGGTTTTGAGGTTCTTTTGGTCTCCTTACTATGACAGTTGCTTTATATCTGTTAAACTTTGGTAAGGAATGACAACATTAGTACGGATGTTCTCTCTTCCAATAAGTTCCCAATTCTGGGTGTCTATAGTCTCTTTTAATATGCCAAGTTGGAACTGTTTTAATTACTTAGACTGTCTTTTCATCATTTAAATTATTTCTTCTAAATTTGTATTGATTTTGATTCTTGCTCTAATCAGTCAGTGGTATGATTATATACACACAGCTGATTTTAGGAAACTCCTCTTTATCACCATCACTAAAGAAGCAGCAGTAGGTGGAATTACATAAGATTGAGAATCAGTTTGGATTCTTCTTTATTTCATGGATTTCCAGGACCAAAGCACTCATCACCAAGTGATCAGGCTACTGGTCATGAGCCCCTCTGTGCTTAGCTACATTGGACCTTGGAAAAAAGACATTGTCTATTGCTAGAGCTCCATTCCAAGACTTGCCAGATTGTTTTCCACTGGCATGACCTTTGAGAAACAAAGTAAACTCACTGGAAGTAGTGGAGTAGGATTTTGTGAAGGTGGAGAGAGTAATGACATCATAATAATGGCTGTTTATATAGAAACTTAAAGCTAGTAAAGCATCTACCTGGCATAAATTATCTTATTTGATCCTCACAACTTAGGTTGGTACTAGAGGTATCATTAGCCCCATTTTACAAGTTAGCAATAGGGTAAGTCCAGGAGGCAGTTGGAAATGCAGGACTGGAGTTCAAGAACATCATTGGAGCGTCCCTATGGATGTGTGACTCATTTGGACAGAGATGACAATAGAGGCCATGGGAGAGAATGAGAGGATGTAGAGAGAAAAGAGAAGAATGCTGAAGACAGATGTTTGGGCTATGCCCACACTTAAAGGATGGGAGAAAAATGAAAAATAATCAAAGGAGATCTAAAAAGAGTAGAAAGTCAGATGGAGAAACTGGAGGAGAACTTAGGGGAGGCTAGAAAAAAGTTTTATGATGTGGAATATGGGTAATGAGAGAACTCAATAGCATTGTTCTCTTGGGACAAGAAGGTGGTGAGGTCCTCTCCTGAGCGATGATGGTGGCATAGTTGTGTGCCTGAGGAAAGAGGAAACGCTTTGGATAAGCCACTGTGGGAAATGTGATCGGAAATCAGTCAAAATGAAAGAAAGATTATATGATTGTTAGGACCCAGTTGAGGTCAGACAGCATGAATTTCCACTGGACCCAGTCAATTCAGTAAACATTTATTAAGCACCTACTACTTGTAGGACACCAATGCTCTGTACTGGGATTGATTTAGGTAAGTCATGGTCCCTGTTACTATGGAGTATGTAGTGTATTAGGGTGACATGGCATACACAGATTATTAGAATACATAATACGGGGCGGAGCCAAGATGGCAGAGTAGAAACAGCTCATCCAAGCCACTCTGCCCCCAGATTCCCCCCAAACTATGTAAAAAGGGACTCTGAACAACTTCTGGAGCACCCACAGAACCACACAGAGAAGCTAACCTCCTGCTGAGGACAGCCCAGCAGCCCTGCAGGAAGGACCAGCGCAGCGGTCTGGGACCTGGCAGCGCCCAACGCACAGAGCGCAGGAAGCAGAGCCGAGTGGAGCCCAGGTCCACGTGAGCCGAGATTTTAGCCCCAGGGCAGCAGGGCCAGCAGCCGGCTGGAGGAACCCCAGAACACCAGCAGCCATGGCGACTCCAGAATTATCAACATAGACATGCCTAGGACAAAGTAAGAGGTTAGTTTCCTATGGACTTTGGGACCGGTATTTAGGGAATGCGTCAGCTCCCTCCCCTGGGGGCTAGAAGCCCCTGAGGAGACACGCCATTTTGTAGTTTTCAGAGGCAGCTCCAGCTCCTGGCCTGCAAATTGTAGGAAGATCCAGCGATCAGTCTTGGGGGGTAATCGCTCTTGCTTTAACCTCCCTGGATCTGGATTGTGATCTAGGGTGGAAGTCTTGGGTGGGTTTACAGCTTGCCAGAAACGGAAGTTGCCCCCCACACATTCGGGACGAAAATTCCTCTATCTGGCCTTAAAGCCATAGTGTGGCAACAAGCCCAAAAGTCAAGCAATTAAGTGGCAACATGCCAAGGCAAAGGAAACAGAAAAATGCAACCCTAGACTCCAATTTTGGGGGCATAGAGCGGGAAAAGGACTGTGAGGTCAGAAGTCCTGCTCCAAAAGCCCCAGGGGAAACCATGAGCAGGTTGCAGGCCGTAGAGGACCTTAAGAAGGACTTTAAAAATCAAATAAGAGAAGTGGAGGAAAAATTGGAAAGAGAAATGCAAAGGATGCAGGAAAAGTGTGAAATGAGGGTCAACAGCCTGACTGAGGAAAACAACACCTTCAAAAATAGACTAACTCAAATGGCAAAGGAGGCCCAAAAGGGCAATGAGGAGAAGAATGCCTAAAAAAGTCGAATTTGCCAGATGGAAAAAGAATCTCAAAAGTTCACTGAGGAGATTCATTCCTTCAGAGTTAGACTGGAGCAAATGGAAGCTAGTGACTTTATGAGAAATCAAGATGCTGTTAAGCAGATCCAAACGAATGAAAGATTAGAAGGCAATGTGAAATATCTCATGGGAAAAACCACTGACCTGGAGAATAGATCCAGGAGAGACAATTTAAAAATTATTGGACTACCTGAAAGCCATGATCAAGGAAAGAACCTAGAAATCACCCTTCAAGAAATTCTCAAGGAAAACTGCCCTGATGTTTCAGATCCAGAGGGCAAAATAGAGGTTGAAAGAATCCACCGATCACCTCCTGAAAAAGATCCCAAAAAGAAACCTCCCAGGAATATTATAGCCAGGTTCCAGAATCCCCAGATCAAGGAGAAAATACTACAAGCAGCCAGGAAGAAACAATTTCAATATTGTGGAAACACAATCAGAATAGCCCAGGACCTGGCAGCTTCTACACTGAGGGATTGAAGGGCATGGAATATGATATTCCAGAGGGTAAAAGAACTGGGAATGAACCCAAGGGCCACCTACCCAGCAAAACTGAGTATTTTGTTTCAGGGGAAAATATGGTCATTCAGTGGAATAGAGGACTTTCAAGCATTCTTGAGGAAAAACCAGAATTGAATAGAAAATTTGACATCCAGACACAAGAAGGAAGAGATGCCTGAGAAGGTAATCAGGGAAAAGGAATCAAAAGGAAATTATCAAAGTTGAACTATTTACATTCCTATATGGAAAAGCAATAACTGTGACTGATGATATCTTCTCACTATGAAAATAATGGAAGAAGGGTGTGTGGTCATATGAATACATATGTGAATGTGTGTGTATATGGTTACAGTTATATATGGATAGAGGGCATAGGTTGAATTTGTTGGGAAGGGAGAATACTCAAGGGATGAAATTATGAGGTGAGAGAGGAAAGTGGCAAGAGGAGATGGGGAATGACAGGGTAGGGTAAACTATCTCATGTAGAAGAAGCAAGGGGAAGTGGTTGCAAAGGAGGGGGAGAATAGGAAGGGAAAAAAAAAGGCAAATCCGCATTCTCATTGAATTTGGTTCAGGGAGAGAATGACATACATACTAAATGGGATATCTCAACCTGCAGCAGAATAGGGGGAAGGGGGATGAGAGGAGGGATGATGGATAGGAGGGCATCCTTGGGGGGAGGGGAGGTTGGAAGTACCCACTATAGAAGAGGGACAGGATCATGTAGGGAATGGACCAGGTGGGGGTGGGATGAGTGGGAGAGAATTATAAGCAGCCTTGTACAATATATCTACTATGATAATGTTTTGCATAGCTAGACATGTACAACATATACTGAACTACTTATCTCCCCAGAGGGAATGGGTGGCAAGGAAGGAAGGAAATGGATCTGAAATTCGAGGTCTTAACATTAAATATTTCAAATATATAAATACTATTATTAATACTCTTTTGCTTATAATTGGGAGATAAGATGTGCAGGCATTGGGACACAAAGATTCACCTTCCTCTAATGGAAAAGTCGATGGGGGTATGGGAGAAGGTATGGGAGAGAGCAGATTGGAGGAAGCGATATCTTGTGGGACTACTATTCTGGGAGGTTGGGTAGGGGAACAATGGGGGGAAAATGATTGTAACTCAAAATCTGGCAGAAATGAATGATGTAAAACAGAAGTTAATAAAGCATTTGTTTAAAAAAAATTTAAAAAAAGAAAAAAAAAGAATACATAATAAAATACCTACTCTTATCAGTACACTAATGTGTAGATCAGTTTGCATGTGGCAAGGATCTCTGTAATCTGGCCTGCCATTATTCATGGGAGACAGAGATTTCCACCTTGAAGAGAGTAAGAGAAAGTCCTTGGCTGGGTACTTGCTCTTTCCCTCACCTATCTACAAAAGGAACATGAGGTTAGATTTATGTTTATCTGCCCCCCGCCCCCCCACAATATTGGTAGTCTAGGGATATAGTTTAGGAGTTCAGAACAAAAGCCAGTTCCCTGAGGAGATATAGCCATTAGCTTGTACTCTTTACCTTAACTCCTTCCTACCAATTGCTGCTTACACATAAGACTATCACAAATAGTAAGTGGTGAGTGAGTAAAATCATTTATCCAAGCAAAATAGCAATCAGAAGTATTAAAGGTTAGAATATACCAGAAAAGAAATAAACTTTTAAATTTGCAGCAAGATGAGAGCTCAGGCCAGACCAAAGGAGAAGACCTGATCTCACTTGAGGAAAAGTCTCCAAAATCTCTAATTGACATAAGCTCAAAAGTAGGGACTTGTTGAAGAGCTAGCTTCCCAGATGTGTCTACACATAAGTCTTTCTTTCTCTCCACATGTACCAAAAAAAACATGTATTTCTCCTTCAAGAAACTCTGTCACCAACTCTGCCTCTCATACAGGTGCTCAGCATGACCTGAGTATTTTCCATGACAATGAGGGTTTGTATTTTCCTCCAAGTATGTAGCAGCAGGCAAAACACTCCAGGCTTGGTTGTAACTCTTGGTTATACTTCAAAGCCACCACCTTCTACATGAGTTTTTTCTTGTTCCCTTCTGTAGATAATGTCCTCCCATTATCTTGTATCTATTTTGTTTATATCCATATCTGTAGGTACACTTATGTATATATTATCTTCCTGTATTAGATTGCCAATTTCTCAAGTTCAAAGACTTTCATTTTTATCTTTACATCTCTAATGTCTAATATAGTGCCTGGACATAATGGGTGATTAATAAATGCATGTTGATGGATTGAAATGTCCAAAGAAAGGACAGTAAACAAGATAAACTGTTTCCTCCTAATGCTAGGAGGAAAATATGACTCATTAGTATTACTGAGAGTTGGGGAAATAGGACTTAGAGCTGAAATATGTCTACGGGAAGGTGAGCCTTGCAGAAAAGAAATAGAATAGTTAAAAAGGAAGCAATGTCTATAAAAAGGGGCTTTGTATATTAAGTAGATATTTTTCTTTTTTAAATTTAATTTTATTATTTTTACAATTAATAAGTGCTTTCTTTCCTCCCACTCCTCTGCCCCTAATTAAACAATAAAAAAGAATGAAAAACCCTCATAGGAAGTGTTCATACTCAAACAAAACAAATTCCCACAGTGACCATGTCCAGAAAATGTATGTTTCATTCTTCATTGAGTCTATGATATTAATAAATATGATTGATTGAGGAGAACCAGGGAGAAGCATTATGGAAAGCATTGGGTGAGTATAAACTAAGGGAGGGAAAAGAAATGATACTGTAGAAGTATTCTACAGACCACCTGAAGAAGACAATGATAAGGAGTTTAGGGAAATGATTCATAAACTTATCTTGGGGACATGATATAACTATGATGGGAAACTTCAATTACCCATAAAAAGCCAAAGCACAGTTCCTTCCCTCTAGAAAGCTCATAACATAATAGGGGAGATAGAATGCAAATAACTATATATTTTTAAAAAGTACATATGAGATAAATTAGAGATAATCTCAGACAGAAGGAACTAGCATTAAGGGAGTCCAGGAAAGGCTTCCTTTAGAAGATGAGATTTTAGCTAAGATTTGAATGAAGCCAAGTAAGCTAGGAGACAAAGATGAGGAGGGAGAGAATTCTAGAAGTTGGCAATTGGAGAAAATGCCCAGAGTTGAGAGATGGAGTGCCTTGTTCTCAGAACAAGATCTGGGAACTCTGGAAACTCTGGAATTTTCTTTTGGGCATCTTTTTTAGGAGGTGATAGGTAGATACTTTCAACCTCTATTTTTCCCTCTGGTTCTAAAACATCAGGGCAATTTTCCTTGAGAATTTCTTGGAGGATGATTTCTATGTTCTTTTTTTGATCATGGCTTTCAGGTAGTCCAATAATTTTAAAATTATCTCTCCTGGATCTATTTTCCAAGTCAGTGGTTTTTTTTTCCAATGAGATATTTCACATTGCCTTCTATTTTTCAATTTGTTTGGATCTGTTTAATAGTATCTTGGTTTCTCATTAAGTCACCAACTTCCATTTGCTCCAATCTAATTCTGAAGGAATGATTCTCTTCAGTGAGCTTTTGAGATTTTTTTTCCATCTGGCAAGTTTGGCTTTTTTTAAGGCATTCTTCTCCTCATTGGCTTTTTGGGCCTCTTTTGCCATTTAAGTTAGTCTATTTTTTTAAGATGTTATTTTCTTCAGTCAGGTTGTTGACTCATTTTATAATTTTCTTGTATCATTCTCATTTCTCTTCCCAATTTTTCCTCCACTTCTTTTATTTGGTTTTCAAAATCCTTCTTAAGCTCCTCTATGGCCTGTAAGCAATTTATTCTTGGATGCTTCTGGTTCAGGAGTTCTGACTTTACTGTCTTCCCCCTGTTCCATGCCCTGATCCTTTTTGTCCCCCAAAAGGAGTCCAAAGTTGTATTACTGTGCTTGCCTTGCTTCCCTTGTTTGCTCATGTTGCACTCAGTTACTTGACTTTTGAGCTTTTTGCCACGGTAGAACTCTGCTACCAGAGGGGGGAGCTTTGTCTCAATAGCTGGGGTTTTCTCAGCTGCTGGAGCTATTAGTTAGTAGCTATTAGCTATTAGCCTTCTCTGAAGCTTCCCCATGCTCTGGCAAACTGGTCACGCACCCCAGGACCTCTACCCAAGATAGTGATCCAGATCCAAGCAGGTTAAAGCAAAAGTGATTACCCCTCAGACTGGTTGCTTGGTCCCCCTACAATCTGCAGGCCAGGAGCTCTGAAGCAGCCATGTAGCAATGGCTGCACAGCCACTGCACCTCAGCTGCTTCTCACCCTGGAGACAAAGGCCAACCACTCTCCCAAATTCCCAGGTCCCAAAGTCCACACTGCACTGGTCTCTCACTTTGTCCTTAGCATCTATGGGTTGATAATTCTGGAAACCACCACTGCTGCTGGTGATCTGAAGTCCCTCCAGCCTGCAGCTGGTTGTGGCCTCCCTGAGGCTAAAATCTCTGGCTCACTTGGGGCTGGCTCTGCTCCCAGAGCTCTGTGCTGGCTGCTTCCTGTCGGCCTGCCAGGTTGTCCTCAGCAGGAGATTAGTTTCTCTGTGTCATTTTGTGGGTTCTGTAGCTCCAAAGTTTGTTCAGAGTCACCTTTTACATGAATTGGAGGAAGTGGAAGCAGGAGCCCCATGGAAGTCCTGTTTCTACTCTGCCATCTTGACTCTGCCTCCAGGTTTTT
Organism: Gymnobelideus leadbeateri; assembly: GCA_011680675.1. Classification (NCBI taxonomy): domain Eukaryota; kingdom Metazoa; phylum Chordata; class Mammalia; order Diprotodontia; family Petauridae; genus Gymnobelideus; species Gymnobelideus leadbeateri. Next base: position 94,026 of record WOXC01005369.1, on the reverse strand, counting down.
CTCAAATCATTCTACTTTTCATTTTTTATAGAACAATAATATTCCACCACAGTCATATACCACAGCTTATTTAGCTGTTCCCCAGTTGATGGGCATCTCTTTGATTTCTAATTCTTAGCCACCATAAAAAGAGCTGCTATAAATATTTTTGAATTAATAGGTCCTTTTACCTTTTTTGGGGATGTCTTTGGGATATAAACCTAGCAGTGGTATTTCTGGATCAAAGGGTATACACAGTTTTATAGCTCTTTGGGCATAGTTCCCAACTGATCCCTAGATTAGTTGGATCAGTTCACAATTCCACCAACAGTCATTAGTGTCCCAGTTTTCCCATATCCCCTCCAATATTTATAATTTTCCTTTTTAGTCATATTAGTCAATCTGATAAGTCTGAGGTGGTATCTCAAAGTTGTTTTAATTTGCATTTCTTTAATCAATAGTGATCTAGAGCATTTTTTTCATATAACTATAGTTTTAATTTCTTTGTCTGAAAACTTTTCATAACCTTTCACCATTTATCAATTAGGGAATCACTTGCATTTTTATAAATTTGACTCAGTTTTCTAAATATTTGAGAAACGAGACCTTTATCAGAGACATCTGTTATAAGATTTCCCACAGTTTTCGTCTTTCCTTTTAATTTAGGTTGCATTGGTTTTGTTTGTGAAAAATCTTTTTAATTTTATATAATCAAAATTATCTATTTTACATTTTGTAATGCTTTCTTTATTTTCTTTGGACCTAATTTCTCCTCTTATCCATAGATCTGACAAATAAACTATTTCATGCTCTTGGAACATTTTTTTAAGGCAGTTGATAACTTGGAATTCTAGCTTTGAAAACTGCCTAGGTGCCTATTTATATCTTCTAACTACTTATCATTTGGGGGAATGGTTCTTATTCTTATAAATCTGAATGTTATAATAATAATAATAATAGCAACAACAACAACAATTCTTTACATAGTGCTTTAAAGTTTGTGAAGTGTGTTTTTGATCCTCGTAGCAACCCTGGGAGGTAGGTGCTATTATTATCCTCATTTTACAGATGAGGAAGCTTAGAAAGTCAGAGGTTAAGTGTCTTGCCCAGGTTTACACAATTAGTAAGTGTCAGAGGCCAGATTTGAACTCAGGGTCTTTCTGACTCCAGGTTTTCTGCATATCCTCATATAGCTTGGAAACAAGACACTTTCTCAGAGAAACTTTCTGCAAAGACATTTTTCCAATTAACTCTTTCCCTTCTAATTTTATCTGCATTGGTTTTGAATGTGCAAAAACTTTAATTTTATGTGATCAAGGTTGTTCATTTTATCTTCTGTGATCCTGTATTTCCCTTGCTTTGTCACAAACTCTTACCTTTCAAGTAATGAATTCTTCATGCCCCATCAATGATCATTTTATTCTTCATAAGGTGACAGGAGACACATAGATGTCATACAGAAATGATAGGAGAAATCCTGGCCCCAAATATGACCTAGAAGGAAGAAATAGTTCTTAAACTACAGAATTATAGCATTCTTGGGGAGAATGTTTACTGAACTATTATCAATGATCCTTGAAATATCATGAAAATGAGAGGGGTGCCACAGGACTGGAGAAGGGTAAATATATTACATTTTAAAATATAAAGCAGTTCCAGACCTAATCACAGAAAAGGAATAGAATAAAGAGGTATTCAAACAACTGTAAAAATGGGTAATGGCTGGGGCAGCTAGGTGGCTCAGTGAATAGAGCACCAGCCCTGGAGTCAGAAGGACCTGAGTTCCGCTGGCCTCAGACACTTAATCCACACAAACAAAAACCTAGCCGTGTAACCTTGGGCAAGTTACTTAACGCCAATTGCTTTAAAAAAAAAAAAATGGGTAATGGCAGGGGCGGCTAGGTGGCGCAGTGAGTAGAGTGTCAGCCCTGGAGTCAGAAGGACCTGAGTTCAGATCTGCCCTCAGACATTTAATGCACACACAAGTAAAAACCTAGCCGTGTGACCTTGGGCTAGTTACTTAATCCCAATTGTCCTCCAAAAAAAAGCAAAAAAAAAAGGGGGGTAATGGCAGGTGATTGTTTTATGAGGAAAGAATGAGAGTCCCTTGAATGAATCATAAAGGAAGTAACTCTCATAGGATGAAGAATGATAGGGCTTCACCTTGACTTGGAGAAAGACTCAAAGAGGAACTCAGCTCCTGACAAAATATGGAGAGGATGAATAGAGTTAGAGAGAGGGTAGCTCTGAAAAATTAAATGAAGTTAGGAGACTGGGAGCAAAGGAAGGAGCAACTGCCACCAAGGAAGAAGCTAAGATTCTGGGAATGGGCTGTTTGGCAGGGAAAATATTGGGACAGAAGCTGTGTTTCTAAATTGCCCTTGAGCTATAGACCTATAGATAGTCAGTCCAACTTCCCTTTCTCCCCTTGAGCTCTGTTGTAAAAAATCTCTTTGATTTAAATGCTTATTTTGTCTTCAGAAAGAGTGTTAATACAAGCCTATGCTAGCCTGGGTATACTTATAGGAAATAAGAAGTCATTTGAGGAAGGAACATTCTCACAAAAGAAAGATTCACAGTTCTAATACTAAGGTGTTTTCAGTGTGCTATCTCTGAATGGGGACTTGAAGCTATTAAAGACAGAATTACAAATCATTTGAGACAATTTCTCAGAGCAGAAAGGGAGTGTTCATATCAAGAAAGACATCTGGGCAATAGGCCAGTGGTAGGTGAAGTGGAGGCCAGTAGAGTCACTGAACAGTACTGTTGAACACAACTGCTGTATTGAAAATAGAAGGTTAAATCTACAAACTATAGGACAGTGAACTTGACTTTGATTACAGGCAAAATTCTACATTTTTTATTGGTCTATTCATTCATTTGTTTGGTTTTTGTTTTGTTTTGTTTGTTTTTGGCAAGGCAATTGGGATTAAGTGATTTGCCCAGGGTCACAAATCTAGTAAGTGTCAAGTGCTTGAGACTAGAGTTGTTTTGATTTGCACTTCTCTTTTCAATAGTAATTTGTAGCATTTTTCATATGACTATAGATAGCTTTAATTTCTTTAATTTCTTCTTCTGAAAACTGCCTGTTCATATCTTTTGACCATTTATCAATATTTACATTATTATATTTTTTTATATTCCTTTTTTTTTCTTTTTGGAGAGGGGAAGGTAGGGCAATTGGGTTAAGTGACTTGCCCAAGGTCACATGGCTAGTTTTGTGTTAAGTGTCTGAGATTTGAAGTGGCTGGATTTGAACTCAGGTCTTCCTGACTCCAGGGCCAGCACTCTATTCACTGTACCACCTAACTACCCCAACTTATATTCTTATAACTTTGACTCAGTTCTCTATATATTTGAAAAATGTGGCTTTTATCAGAGACACTGGTTATAAAAATTCTTTCCCAGTTTTCTGCTTCCCTCCTGATCTTGGTTGCATTGGCTTTGTTTGTGCACAAACTTTTCAATTTAATGTAAACAAAATCATCCATTTTGCATTTCATAATGTTATCTATCTGCAAATACCTTCTTGATGAACCTGTCCTACCTGAGCACTAAGCACCAGCTTTGTTCTCCAGATTAGATGGTCCTCTCCATCCAAGTGGACTGTCCTCATCTTTCTTTCATGAGAGTGTTATATCAGGAAATCTTTCTTGAGAAGGTCTAATGCCTGAATTCTTCAAATCAAGGATACCCACAAATTAACTTTCAGAGTAAGAAATCTTCCTCCTCTGTTAGAAGGTGATATTTCAGAATCATGCTGCTTGGGCAATTAAAAATCCTCCCTCCTCCACATAGGACATTAGGGTTCAGAGAAACTCTCTTTGATGTCCCTTTTGGGGAAGTGAAACACAAGCATGTGTCTCCCATGGTCATGTGCTTCTTCAGTAAGTTGCCATTGTTGGAATTGATGGGTTGGAGGTGGGAGGAGAAATCACCTTCCCATCACTTTGCCACACTCCAGAAGAGGACACAAGAGAAATCAAAAAGAGCTCTCAAGAAATTTAGAGTCCCACAGAGGGTAGACCCAGCATACTCTAATGGTAAGGCAAGGGAATGGCTAATCCTCAATCAGCCATTCATTAGTAGTCCCTCATTACCAGTTGCCTTCGTTTTCGTTAGGAAATTCTTCAAATTGATCTGGGACTAATGATGCTTCATATTATCTAATCTCATCAGTTTGGGGGAGCCGGTCAATTTGATCAGGGATTCCCCTGTTTCATTTCTTAATAAAGTGCTGTCTTCCTTTTTAAATGACAGATAAAATATTTATTAAACAATATGTGCCAGGCACTGTGCTAAGCATTGGGGATACAAATACAGTCAAGCAAGATGATACAACCTGCCCACAAGGAGCTTACATTCAAATCAGGCAAAATGAGAGAACGTTCACCATTTAGACCTGGGAAAGCCAGGGAGGGAGTCCAAATTTCTGTTGTAAGGAAGATGAGCATGGTGGCCAGAGAGTGGCATGGTGTGGAGATGGCAGAAGGTGTATGTTTGCTTATTTATAAGTTGTGATTCCCTCTCCCCAGTAGAATGTAAATTCCATTATTATTGTTGTTATTTGGATCATTTGATTATTATTTACTAGGCTCAATGATGATGATAACAAAGATGGTGACCAAGAATTCGTGAGAAAGTTTGAGGTCTTGCTAGTAAGAGGAAGCATGAGTGAGGATAAGATGAGGTATATGCTTGTACAAGCATTATCTTCAGCAACTCATGAATCATCTTTAGAGACATTTTGGAGGCAGTTTGATGTCACAGTGGATAGATAGCCCCTGAAGTCAGGAAGACCCGAGTTCAAATCCAGCCTCAGACACTTGCTGGCTTTGTGACCCTGGGCAAATCACTTAATTTTTTTTGCCTCAGTTTCCTCATCTATAAAATAATAACTAAAAAAGTAATAACAGCATCGACTTTACAGGGTTGCTGTGAGAAGAAAAATGAAATAATATTTGTGAAATACTCTGCAAACTTTAAAGCACTATAAACGGTGGTTATTATTATAGAATTCAGAGGATCATTGTGCAGTAATACTATCAAACTCAGCAATTCTTAGTATAATAGCAATACTTTTTTTGTTGTTGAGGTGATTGGGGTTAAGTGAATTGCCCGAGGTCATAGAACTAGTAAAGGTTTGAGGCTGCAGTTGAACTCAGGCTCTCCTGTCTCTGGGGCTGGTGCTCTATCCATTGTACCACCAGTAGCAGTGATACTTAAAGACAGAGTAAAGGCTATAAGCTCACCATCCCTTCTATAGGCGACTCAATATGGAAAGTTCTGGTATTTTTCATGGGGCATTTCTGGCCAGTAAATGAGGAACCCTTTGAGTCTTCACTAGATAGTTGTGTGTGTGTGTGTGTGTGTGTGTGTGTGTGTGTGTGTGTCTGTAAAATTCAAAGTCCTTAATATCAGTGGATGCCAGAAAACTAATTTTATAGTTCAAGGAGTTTCCAGGAACATTTATATAAAATTCTTAGCTATCTCTCTAAAAGCCTAAGTTCTCTTATTCAAAGTCTGATTGTCCACCATCAGGGCCATCCCCAGGCCTCCTGATCTGTATCTTGCCACTGGACACAAATGTCTCTGGAGGAGAAGGGAGATTGGTGACTTTGCACAGCCCTTGCTCACTCAAATTCCATTCATTTACAAGTCATGGAATCATCTTCCTGTTGTCATGGTCCTCTTTGAGAATGAAGGACAAACAGCAACCTGTGAGTCTACCATGCAGGAAGAGTGAAGTCATCTGGGACAAGAGTTCAAAGCAAACTACTTTGGGCCTGAGTTAGAAAATGAAAGCATCCAGAATACTGAGTTGTTTTTTGCTAGAAATGACATAACAGGAAGGGGCTAAACAGGGAGGAGCTATACTGTTTAGAAGGAAGTGCACAAGTTGGACAGACAGAATTTCTTGGGGTAAGCATTGTGGAGGCAGAGTAGCTGCTGTTGGGGGAGAGAGAGAGAGAGAGAGAGAGAGAGAGAGAGAGAGAGAGAGAGAGAGACAGAGAGACAGAGAGAGAGACAGAGAGACAGAGGGAGAGAGAGACAGAGACAGAGAGAGACAGAGACAGAGACAGAGACAGAAAATTTTTCTCAGCAAGCATCTGGGGGCTGGGCTGCTACTGCTGGACTGAAGACTGAACTGAGAATTGAGAAGAATTGAGAAGAGAAATAAGAACTGAGAACTGACACAGGACTTGGACTTGTGGTGGCAAAACTTGAACTTGTGGTGGCAAGACTTCCAAGGGCCAGCTGGAGCTGTTGAAGACTGAGGAAGCACAACCGTGGTGCTGGTGTTTTGTACAAATGTTGTGACTTTGTTAATGTGCATGAATGTTATTGTGGCTTTGTTAAATCTTGTCTTTCCAGGAACAGAGACTATGAGAGATCTGAAGTGGACTGGACACTGTGAGCTTCAATATGGAGCAGGAACTTCATGGAGAGCTGAAAAAGGAGCTGGGAGCTGTCTACCTTTGAACTCAGGTGGCAGTTGGTTAGATTCAGGCAGGAACTGGGACCATGGAAGAGGAACCATGGAAGCTGAAAGCCTTCCCCAAGTCAAGATAAAAAGACCTTTCCATGGGTACTGAGTAGTGATTGTGAAATTGTCTGAGTAGTGACTGATGAAATAGGATACTAAGTAGTAACTGATGAAACTGTAATTTACCTGTGACCTGGGGGTGGATGGCTTTTGTACTTTCCACTACCCCTTAAGAGGATACTTAGTAGTGACTGTTGAAGTTGTAACTTAATTGCACCCCATGGGTGGAGGACTTTGACTTTTGCACTTTGTGTCCCTTAAGGAGAATCTCCTTAAGGATGATTGAATGAGTTACTAAATTATTTAGTTACTAAATGATTGTACTTTGTTGAAAACTATGTGACCACTTTGGTGAAAACTATGTGGCCATTTTAGTGATAAGTTGTTGAGTTGTGACATGGTGAATTTTGTATTTTGATTTTTTATTTTCTGTGATAAACTGTAAATGAATGCTGTACCTTGATTTTCTGTGAACATTTTGCTCTGATTTGTTATTGAATAAATAAGAGAGTTTGCTATACTATGTAATCAGAACCTTGAAAGGTGTTCATAGCAGCAGTTCTCTGGAGAGCTGCTTGTGCTTAGCTTTACAAAAAGTCAAGTCAATGATCATTTTATTAAACACTTACTATGTGCCAAGGTGCTGTAAGCCCCAGGGACACAAACAGAAGTAAAAACAATACCTACTTTCAAGGATCTCACAGTCTAATAGGGAAGACAACATGCAAACTATCATGTACCAAAAAAACACGCATAGGCTAAACTGAAGATGTTTCAGAGGAGATGCACCAACATTAGGGAGAATCAGAAAAGACTTCTTGTAGAAGGTGAGACTTCAGTCGTGACTTGAAGAAACCCAGGAAACCAGGAGGTAGAAGTGAGGAGAGGAGTCCCTAGCACAGGGAATAGCCAGTGAATATTCCTGGAGTCTGGTGATGGAGAGTTGTACAATAGGAAGAACAAGGAGGCCAGATTATAAGTATGTGGAGAGGAATAAGGTGTAAGAGGACTGGAAAGGCAGAAAGGGTCTGGTTATAAAGGACTTTAACAGCCAAACAGAAGATTTTATATTTGATCCTATAGGTAATAGGGGATCAGTGGAGTTTACTGGATAGGGGGTGAGGTAGTCAGGCCTGAATTTTAGGAAGATTAATTTGACAGCTGAATGGAAGATGGGCTAGAATGGGGAGAGATGTTGTGGCAGGCAGACTAACAGGCAATCTCTTCCAACGGTCCAAGCACGAGGTGATGGGGGCTTGAACTAGGGTGGTAGCAGTGTCATAGGAGAGAAGGGGGTGTATTAGATGTTGTGAAGGTAGATATGATAGCACTTAGCAACATGTCAGGTATGGGGGAGGGGTAAAATGACTGAAGCATTGAAGATGACACCTAGGTTGCAAAGCTGGGTGACTGGGAGGATGGTGGCACCCTTGACAGTTACAGAGAAGTTAGAAAGAGGGGAATTAGGATTTTGGGGGTGAGAAAGATCTATGGGTTTAATTTTAGATATGTTGAGTTTAAGTTAATTATAGAACATCTAGATCAAGATGTCTAATAAGCAGGGGCAGCTAGGTGGCACAGTGAATAGAGGACCAGCCCTGGCTTTAGGAGGACCTGAGTTCAAATCCGACCTCAGACACTTGACACAAAAAAATAGCCCTGTGACCTTGGACAAGTCATTTAACCCCAATTGTCCTACCTTCCCCCCTCCAAAAAGCAAAAAAAAAAAAAAAAAGATGTCTAATAAGCAGTTGGAGATATGAGCCTGAAGGTCAGGTGAAAGATTAAAGATGGACAAGTAAATCTAAGAATCATCTGCATAGAGATGATAATTGAATCCATGAGAACTGATGAGACCACCAAACAAAACAGTATGGATGGGAAGGTGAAAAGGGCCCAGGATAGAGCCTTGAGAGACACCTATAGTTCTCAGGAATGACCTGGATTAAAATCCAGCCAAGGAAACAGACAAAAAGTTGTCAGAAAGATAGTAGGAGAACCACAAGAAAGGAGTCTTGTGGAAACCTAGAGAGAAGAGAGTATAAGGGGGGAAAGGGTCATCAAGAGAAAAGTCAAGAAGGATGAGGACTGAGAAAAGGTCATTGGCAATCAAGAGTTCATTGACAACTTTTGAGAGAGCACCTCCAGCTGATTGATGAAGTCAGAAGCCAAAGTTAAAAAGAAAGTGAGAAGGAAGTGGAAGCACCTATTGTCGATGAAAAGAAAAGAAAATTTAGTCTCAGAAGGGAGGAGAGATATGGGATGATAGCTATTGGGGATGGATGCATCAAGGGAGGGTTTGTTGAAGAAGGGGGAGATGTAGCCATGTTTGTAGGCAGTGGGGAAGTAGCCAGAAGACAAGAAGAGATTGGAGATAAGTGAGAGAGTGGGATGACAGAGGACTAATCTGCCAGAGAAGATGAGAACTGGAATGTGGTTGCTTGTACACGTAGAGTGGTTTAGCTTGGCAAGAAGGAATGCCTCCTCTTCATGTGGACAGGAGTGAGGGAGGAGCCCTGGGCATCTTACCATTTGCTTGCTGCCCTCAAACCTGGCCAGGCTCTTTCAGTCTGCCATTTTCTTACCTTTGACATTATTTCTACTACCTCTTACCTGATCTCCAGAGATGATGCCCTGTAGAAGCTTTGGAGCTCTTGCCCAGGGTTTAGACCGTGCTGATTGATGAAACCCCATTATATCCAGCAGATTCAACTGCAACCATGCTTTTTCACCCTGACCATTTTCTGACTTTCTCACCTCTTTCCCTTTCCATGGATTTGCAACTCACTGTATGTGGGGAATGAGGGAGATAGAAGAGTCAAGACAACTCTGAGATTTCATACCTGGGCGACATGAGGAATAATGGTATTCTCCACTGAAAAAGGAAAGCTAGGAAAAGGAGAAAATTTGGGGAAATGATAATGAGTTAGTTTAGGATAGATTGAGTTAGAGTTACTGTCCAGCAGACAGTGATACAAGATTGGAAGTGAGGAGAGAATCTATGGCTGGATATTTAGGAATGAGAATCAGCTGATTTCCAGAATCTGATTATATCACCAAGAGAGCAGAGAGGGAAAAGAGAAGATATTTTAAATTTTTTAAAATGTGAATAGTATTTTCTTTTTTCTAATTACATGTAAAGATACTTTTCAACATTCATTTTTTTTTATAAGATTTTGAGTTCAAAATTTTTCTGCCTTCCTCTCTTCCCCTCCCCAAGAAGGCAAGCAATCTGATGCAGGTTATACACATGCAATCATGTTAAACCTATTTCCACATTAACCATGTTGTAAAAGAAGAAACATAACAAAATGAAAAAAAAACTATAAAAAAAACCCAAAGAAAGTGAAAAATAATATTCTTCAAACTGTATTTAGACTCTATCAGTTCTTTCCCTGGATGTGGATAGTGGTTTCCATCATGAGTCTTTTGGAATTGTCTTGGATCATTGTATTGCTAAAAAGAGCTAAGTTTGTCATAGTTGATCATTGCACCATGTTGTTACTGTGTACAATGTTCTCTTGGTTCTCCTCACTTCACTCAGCGTGAGTTCATGTAGATCTTTTCAGGTCTTTTTGAAATCTGCCTGCTCATCATTTCTTATAGGACAATAATATTCCATTACATTCATATACCACAACTTGTTTAGCCATTCCTCAATTGATGGGCATTCCCTCAATTTCCAATTCATAGCCACCACAAAAAGAGTTGCTATAAATATTTTTGTACACATAGGTCCTTTTCTCTTTTAAAATTTGTCTTAAAGGGGATTTACTTTTTTTTCTTAGTGAGTTACCCCAAATTTCAAATAACATAAGTAGTGAAAAGCGTGAAAGCCTAGCTAGACAAGGCAGTAGATAGAAAGCTGAACCTGGAGTCAAGAAGCCCTTAGTTCAAATCTGGCTTCAGACACTTACTAGCTATGTGACCCTGGGCAAGACATTTAACCTCTGTTTGCCTTAATTTCTTCATCTGTAAAATGGTCATCAAAATAGCACCTATCTCCCAGCATTGTGAGAATCAAATGAGATAACGTAAAGTGTTTAGCACAATGCCTGGCATATAGCAGGTACTAATAAGTGCTTGTTTCCTTCCCCATTCTCCTGATAATGTAGAACCAGTATATTTACTCAAATAATTAGTACATTCTTCTCCATATCCACCGTGAAGAAAGCAAAAATCGAGGGTGAGATTAAAACACATTTGTTAGTTTAGTGTGTCATCAGCCAGGGAGGACTAACATGGGTACAAATGCTTTATGGGTAGAGAGGGAAGAGGGAGGAGGAAAGAAAGGGGAGGAAGAGGAAAAATGGAGGGAGGGTAGGGGATCATGCGGAAGGAGGCATGAAGGATATAGAAATTAATTGCTGTATAGGACATAATCATATGTGGAAATGGGTTGTTGTTTGGGCAGCGAGGTGGTATAATGGTCAGAGTCCAAGCCTGGAGTCAGGAAGTCTCATCTTCCTGAGTTCAAATCTGACCTCAAACACTTACTAGCTGTGTGACCCTGGGTAAAGCACTTAACTTTGCCACAGTTTACTCATCTGTTAAAAATGAGCTAGAGAAGGAAATGGCAAACTATTCCAGTATCTTTGCCAAGAAAACCCCAAATGGGGTCACAGAGAATCATGACTGAAAAATGACTGAACAACAACAAACAGAAAACTGGAGAAAGAATAAATAAACCATTTATCATCCCAAAGATCCACTGATCATTTCCTGAGTGTTCACGGATGCCAATGTCTATTCCTGGCTTAAGTGTACAATTTAAGTGTCTGAACTCTCTTGAGCAGTATCTGAACTGAAAGGCATGTTAAGTTATCAAGTCCACCACACCCTGTCTTTACTCATATCTTCCATAGGAAGTGCAGCCCAAACTCTAAATATCTTTGTCTTTTGTTTGATTTTTTCCCCCCCTTCATATCTTGGGGCTACAAATGTAGCTGGCTAACAGGCTGTCCATATGGTATTCTTCATTCTTGATTCATGATTGATCCATCTTCTTCCCTTGTCATATACATCCTTAATAGTATTGTTAATGCAACTTCTTCAGCATAAGTGATAAGGAAATAGAACCAGAGGAAACCTTATTTCAGGGGTGGGGAACCTGCAGTCTCGAGGACATCAGTGGCCCTATAGGTCCTTGGGTGTGGCTTTTTGACTGAGTCAAAGTTTTACCGGACAAATTCTTTTATTATGGAGTTCTCCACCCCTGCCTTAGTTCAACCCCTTCATTTTACAAATAAGGAAACTAAAGCACAGAGAGGACTTAAGACTAGGTCCAGTTTGTCCAAGACATCACTAATCAGGAGCTGTAGGCTATTTATGCTCTAAGTGCTCATAGTAATGGGCACTATCACTCAGCACTTCCCCTTCGGTTTGAGCATCCGTGACACAAACCAGGGACACCTTGTTTGCTATCTTGTTTGTCATCAATACTTAGAAGATTTGAACAAAATGATACCCTTTGTCACATCTGTCATGGGGACTTGTATAATTTTAGCATATATGTGGTAAAGGTTTTGTCTGAGGGCAGCTTTCAAGGATGCATTCTATTCTATTGAGTCAAATGTTTAATAAAAAATCATCCATGGATGCTCTGGGATTTTATGTCTTCCATATCACTCAGCTGCATGAACATAAATATATGTCACCATAAAGGTGTGGTCTACCATTGAAACTATTTCCTTGCAAACCATGTACTGCTATAATCTTATGTGAGGAGGACAGTGACCTATATGTACCTGTAGAAATATTTAGCAAAGGTTCACCCTGTCTCCTTTAGTGTTGTTTAGTTAATTTCAGGGTGATTTTTATGATGGTGATTTTAGGTGCCAGAGATATGGTGGGAGTTGAAAGGAATTTACTCATCTCAAACCAAAAATCAAGCAGGTTTGAGAGATCTCCCACTGAGGAAAAGCAATGCTATGAAAAGACAGATTTTACTTGTTTGCTATGTTGACTGGGTGAAACGGTGGACCTAATTCACATCAAAGTTAAAATATGCCCAAGTATGGGCTAGCTAAAAATATTTCCTGTGGGGAAGAGACATTCTAACAGCTTGATCACGGATGATATCACTAACCCTAGGAGGGGGATCTTAAGGTGGCAGTTTCAGAGGCAGAAAAGTATCCCAGCTGGGATGTAACCCTAGGAATGTGAATTGTTTGGGGGAGGATCATGGTCATCTGTGGGAAATTGTGTTTCCTTATTGGATATTTTGTTGCTCTGCTTAGGTATCTTTTGTTTTGAATTAATATGTAATCTGATTTAAATGGTAAAAGAGGACATCATATGGGGGCTCATGAGCCGTGGATTTCAACAGATGCTGACCCAAAGAGAACCTAGAACTTGGGTATGTTTTTGGTGGTGGGGATGGGATACACACTTAAAAGTGTATATTGTCTTGGTCTGGTAAAAATGCATTACATTGTCTTGGTCTGTAAAAATGGGCTCATGATCTATAGATTTGAACAGATGCTGACCCACCAGCTACCTTGAGGTTGGTTTTAATTTTTATTAGAAAAGTAGCCAGTCTCTGTATAGAATTGCTAAGTTGGAGGAAATTGGGATGGGTTGCATTTGAGCAATTATGCAATGGTTTTAATGATTCCAGACTTATCACTTTTTCAGAAGTTCATGATAATAATGCCAGTATTCTCATGGTAATGCTATGTTACTGAATCTCAAGAAAACTTTTTCTCACTGACTTCAGAAAGTCGCTGGGTCCCATGGGAGAGGATCCTAGAGCACAAAGTTTTTTTTTTCCTTCCAGCTGTGAGACTTTTGATAATCTAACAGTCCCAAGAGCAAAATCATAAGCAGCGTTTCCATCATCCAAGCCCTCTAGAGAGAGATTGTTTGTAGTCAGCAGAGTCCCTCTGGGACAGGGTTGTCTCTGGCTTCTTCCTAAGAACCATATAATGGGTTCCTAATTTCCACACTCTGCCCACCCATCCCAAGTAACGGGTAGCTCCCTCAGGAGGAGAGGCTGAGGGGGAAAACAAATACCTTGCCATTCTTTCAAAGGTAAGTCTGAGCTCTTGGACAGATCAGGGACAAGTGGAGGGAAATAGACAAGTTATTTCTGAAGATGACGTGGTTTATGAAGGTCTTAGTAGCCCTTTAGGAAAGACCTGGCAACCCAATAATAAAAAAACCAAAGTATCCACTGGGCTATCAGACCTGTACTCTCACGGAGGTGAAGGTCCAAACCCACTCTCTGTCCGGGCACCCCTAGACACCTGCCATTACCTTCTCAAGGGAATCTCTGAAATCCAGGAGAAGATACTTCTTTGGTATAGCCTTAATTCAAACAGTTCAAGGTAAAAAGCAGAAGCTCATAGGAATGTGGGATTTAGATCAGGAAAAGACCTTGCAGCTCATCTAGTCCAACCCCACAATTTTTTTTTCCAAGAAGATAAATCAAAGACCAAGGAGGGGGAAGTGACCTAGCCAACTTCATGCAACTAATTTGAACCCACTCTATATTATATAATAGATCAATCCAATGTAAAACAAGACGGAAAAAAACCCCAAAAAACTGTTTAGGCCTTAGGTTACATGAAAGTCATGGAATGTTGTCTTTCCAGAGACACCATCCTCTCCTTCTCATGTCTTCATTTGTTACTGATCTCCAATGATCTTTATGTTACTGATCACTGGATGTCCCCCACATATTGAATGCTCTACATCCTCATCCCTACCTCCTAGCTTCCCTGGCTACCTTCAAATCTCAGTTTAGAGTCTGACCTTTGCAAAAGGCCTTTCCCTGTCCTCCTCAATCTTAGTGCCCTTAATTTATCTCCCCTATATCTCATTCATACATAGTTGTTTGCATGTTATCTTTCCCACTAGACTGTGAGTTTCCTGAGGGCATGGATATTTCCCTCTCTCCTCTTTTCTTTATATTCCCAGGGTTTAGCACCGTGTCTGCCACACAGTAGGTGGTTGACAAATGTTATTTCCCAGATAGAGTGCCAGATTTGGAGTAAGTAGACCCAGGTTCACGTCCCAATTCTTTTCATTGACTAGCTATGGAATTGACTGTCACCTAGCAGAACCTCAGTTTTCTCATCAGTAACAGGAGGACAATAATATTTATATTAGCTGTCTAAAGAGGTGTTGTGAGTTTCAAATGAGATATTAAAAGTGCTTTGTAAATCTTAAAGTACTATAGAAAAGCACAATATTATTATTACCACAACTACTACTAATTTAAACTGGGAATGCTAACACCTCCCATTTCTTCCTTTTAGGGAGGTATAGTTTCTAGGCAGGTCTAGACATTCCTCCCTTCATCTCTTAGAGCCAGGAACCTGAGTTCAAGTTTTATTCACCTCTGACACATACAGGCTGTGTGACTCTAGACACAGCTAGACAACTCTAGACAACTCACTGTTTAAGGGTTGACTTAAAGGATGTCTAAGAGTTCTATAGGCTGAAATAATCTAACTTTTCAGCACTCCAGGTAATACTCTAGCACTCTAATTTGCAGAGCAAGTGTTTTGGTAAAATATCTTATCAGGACCAACAAACTCTTAAGACTAGTGCCTATTTCTATCTCTATGGTCTCAAAAAACAGCACTGTACTCTACTTGTCCTATTATTCACATCTAAAGGAGACTGAATTCAAATGCTTTCTTTAGCCTTTCTAATCTGCTAAGTAGCAAGTGTAGATCATGCCCCAGTCCTACCCACAACTCCCTTGCCTCATGAACTGAGGATCTACATTAATAAACCACTCCCCTCTGCATTTTTCTAGTAGCTGTTGCTTAGTATCCTTTACTCTATCCCCACAAGAATCCTAGTTGCTTCCCCATCTCCAGATCTTGAAGGGCAATGAAGATTCTCACCATCCAGAAAAAGAAACTGAGGCACAGATAGGAAAGTGCCTGGTCCCCAGCTACCCAAATTCTGAAGCCAAAGGAGGTGTAGAAGGAGTGAAGTTGACCATTCCCTACCTTCCCTTATTCTGTATCTGGAGTAGGCAGTTTTTGCCCATGGGCCATTCAGCACCAGGGACTTCTCCTTTCTAGTCTATTTCACCATTCACATGGTCCTGTGGGGCACTCTCTATTTTGGGAGTGGGGAGACCTGGGTTTGAATCTTAGTCACTTCATGACTCTGAGTCTCAGTTTCCTCCCATGTAAAGCTGGGATAGTAATACATTCCCCTTCCTTGATCATTTTAGTTGCTTTTTTCTGAACCCTTCTATTTTATTCTTTTTTTTTTTTTTTGCTTTTTGGAGGGCAATTGGGGTTAAGTAACTTGCCCAAGGTCACATGGCTAGGTTTTTGTTTGTGTGTGCGTTAAGTGTCTGAGGCCGGATCCAAACTCAGGTCCTTCTGACTCCAGGGCCGACGCTCTACTCACTGCGCCACCTAGCCGCCCCCCTTCTATTTTATTCTATCTGTCCTTAAGTAGTGTGACCAGACTTGTCCCACAGTAATCCAGGTGTGGACCCACTATGCTTTCATACTGGGGGAGAAAGATAATTTTTGGCTTCTTCCTGATGCCCTTTTGGATAATCCTAACATTTGGGGGGACTTTTAATTTCCAGGAAATATTGGGCTGATAGGAATGAAGGCTATATTGACTTTGAGTTTCTCTATATGTTGTTCAGTTGTTTTTCAGTCACGTCCAACTCTTCTTGATCCCATTTGGGATTTTCTTGGCAGATACTGGAGTGGTTGGCCATTTCCTTCTGCAGCTCATTTTACAGATGAGGAAACTGAGGCAAACAGTGTAAAGGGACTTGCTCAGGGTCACACAGCTAGCAGGTATCTGAGGTCAAATCTGAACTCAGGAAGATGAGTCTTCCTGACTTCTGGAACCGGCACTCTATCCATGGCACCACCTAGATGTCCTTACTTTCTATAGCAGAAGTGATAGCTGGAAGTCCCTCATACCATAATTAGTGTGTTATTTTCCCTACTGGCCTTTCTTATCTTTTTACTGACTGTACTGGGTAAATCTTATCTAAAAATTTTCAGCCATGAGATCTTTCTGAAGGTTATACCTGCAAGTTCAACTTTTCATTTAAAAAGGGAGCTTGATTCCTATTTGAAAAACTAGAAATTTTCTACTTCTTCCAGATCTATTCACAAAAATAAAAAATAGTAAATAAAAAGACCTAATTCCAAACTCTGGGCAATCAAATTTATACCATGAATTACAATGGATCTACTCCCTCACTATGCTAGATAATAACTTCTCAACCCCTTGCAACCCAGATTGCCCAAAAATTTGAGGGAAACCATTCTTTTTAAGATTTGTCTTTAAAGGATGTCTATGAGTTCAACAGGATGAAATCAAGAGGGAGCAGCTTAATCAAAGTCATGGAAACAGGAGACTCTCTGGTGTTTGGGGACCAGAGAGTTTTTCACTTTAGTTGAATAATAATGACAGCTGATGTTTATATAGCACTTTGGTACTGTCAGAATATTTTAAATCATTTGACCCTCATAATAATCTTGTGAGGTCAGTGCCAGTATTACATCTGAGATAACTGAGTTTCAGAGAGATTGTTTTAGAATTGTACAATCTCTGGTAGGCAACTCAAACCAAGGTCCTCGTGATCCTAAATTAGGAATACTATTCATCTGGCCACCCTGCCTAATTGTAAATAGAAACAAAGGGTGTGTAGAGCAAGAAGAGAAGGAAATCAGTCTAGAAAGGTAGATTAGTACCAGGTTGTAGAGGGCCTTGAATGCAGAAGTGTTTGGGAATACTTACAAACCCTTGCTCCAGTATATACATATGTGTATACATACATAAATATATATACATGCATACACACACACACACACACACCTGATGTACTTTAAAGTTGATGTGCATTATTAACCTTCTCTCCATTACTTCTTTAGACAATCATCAAAACAAAAAATCAAGTCTTGATTTGTAGCATTTGACAATTTCTGAGGTGTAAATAAAATTGACAATTTACCAGTTGGTTCTCAGTCCGAGCTGGCTCCAGAACCCGTTTGAATGTCAGACAAAATGGTTCCAGCAGCTCTAGGGAGATGGTGAAGAAGTGTGATGGAACAGGAGTGACGCAATCAGAATCCATGCATAAGAAAGATTGGTTTTGGCAGTAGTATAAAAGATTGGAATGATTGAGAGTAGAGGCAGATGGATCTGTGAGAAGGCTTATTGCAAAAGGCCAGGTGAGAGGATCAGGAGGGTCGGGTACAGGTGGAGGCAAAGGAAATAGACATGGGAGGCAGCTGAGGGATGAGGCAGAGGCAGTATCAATAGGCATCTGATGGGTTGTGACAGGTGACCAAGAGGGAAGTCAAAGAGCCTCAGTGTTAGAATCTTGGTCCTCGGGAAAGGTGATGGCTGGAGCAGGGGTCACTGAAGTAAGGAAGGGAAGCAGATTTTGAGAGAGAGACCTAATGAGCTTAGATATGGACATGTTGGATTTGAAATGCTGGGGGGCATCCCAGGACAGGTGGTCCTAAGATAGCTGGAGATGTGGGTGTGGAGGTTAGAAAAGAGATGTAGATTTGGGAGTTATTTAAATACGGGTAGCTGAAGGCACGAGACTGAATAGTCACAGAAGGAGAGAAGTAAGGAAACAATTATTAAGTGCCTACTATGTGCCAGATATTATGATAAGTGCTTTACAAATATCTCATTTAATCCTCACAGCAGCTCTAGGGAGGTAGATGCTATTACCATCCTCATTTTGAGGTTGAGAAAATTGAAGCAGACAATGATGACTTGTCCAGGATTATACAGCTAGTAGGTACCAGAGGCCAGATTTGAAGTCAGGTCTTCCTGACTCCAGACCCAGGGCTCTATCCATTGTGCTACCAATCTGCCTCTAGAATAGACAAAGAAAAGAAGAGAGAATCATGGATAAACCCTTGGGAAATGTTCACTTTAAAGGGTCTGAAAGAGAATAAAGAGGCATTGAAAGAAACAGGAAAGGAGGAACTAGAAAGATAGGAAGAGAACCAGGGGGATCCTTCTGAAGCCAAGAAAAGAGACAACAGAAAGTCCTCCATCAAAAGAGAACAGTCAACACTGTTGAAAGCCATAGAAAATTAAGAAGGAGGAGGACTGAAAAAATCTGTCGATGAATGCCGTGATTGGGATGCTGGTCATTGGTGACCCTAGAAAGGGAAGATCTTGTTATGGTAGGGGCAGAAGTCTAGTCACAAGGGTCATAGAAGAGTCAGAGTGGTGAGGACATAGATGTTGCTGGTGGATAAAATGCTTGTCAAAATTGCTGAAATGGTCCTATAACTGAATTGGATAGGAGAGTCAGAGGAAGATTAAAAAAAATTTTTTTTAAGGATTGGGAAAACTTAAGCATGTTGTATTAGGCATCTAGGAAGGAACTCTCCCCAAAATGGCTCCACCAGTTTTCCCATTCTTATTTCCCATCATCTCATTCCTGCACTCAGTGTTCCAACCACACTGGAATACATTCTCTCTTCATCTCTGATTCTCAGAATCATGGGATCACAGATTTAGAGTTGGGAGGGAACCTACAGGCCATTTAGTCCAAGCCCCTCTTCTTATGGAGGTGATGATGGCCCAGTGGCTAGATCTTGGAATCAGAAAGATCTGAGTTCAAATCTCTTCTCAGACACTTAGTAGCTATGTGATCCTTGGTAAATCACTTAAACTCTATTTGCCTCAGTTTCTTCAACTGTAAAATGGGGTTAATAATAGTTCCTACCTTCTAGACTTCCTAGATTCTAATCTACACACACTAAATGAGGCAGTTTTTGTAAAGCACTAGTTCTTAGCACATAGTAGGTACATAATAAATGCTTGTTTCCTTCCTTTCTTACAGATGAGAAAACTGAGGCCCCAAGATGTTGTTGTAACTTACACAAGATCACATGAAATCAAAGCCTGACTTCACAACCTGACTCCTAATCCAATGATCTTTCTGTGTCATTTGGCTATTTCCCCAATCCAGAGGCCACCAGTCAGAATTGGAACAAAACAAGAGTGTGGGTAGAGAATGTAGGGCATGTGGAAGCCAAACACCTAATCATATATACATAAGAAAGGTGTGACTGTAGGCCAGGCATGTGGAGGCCATTGACCTTGTACTTTTTGCCCTTTGTTGTTCAGTCCTTCTCTACTCATGACCCCATTTGGGGTTTTCTTGGCAAAGATACTAGTTTGCCATTTCCTTCTCCAGCTCATTTTACAGTTAGGGAAACTGAGGCAAATGGGGTGAAGTGACTGGCCTAGGGTCACATAACTAGTAGGTGTCTGAGGCTGGACTTGAACTCAGGTCTCCTGACTCCAGGGTTGACACTCTATCCACTATGCCACCTAAACTGCTCCAAGCTCAGATTAATTTGCATACCAGTTCAGATAGAATTTCTTATCATATCAATCAATCAAATGGTGGGAGTGTGGAGACTACAAGGGATGTGGCACCTTCAGAAGAGAGCCAGATTTTCACTGGAGTGAGGAAGTAGAGGAAATGATGATTGAGAAGTCTAAGGATGAAGGAGTAATTGTTAACAATAGGGCAGAGATTCCAAATGGTTCAGTGGAAGGCTCTAGATGATAGCAGAAGCAGACTGGGGAGGAGCTATTGAGGACCACTGCTATTTGGAAAAGGGGGCAGGCCCTAGAGGAAGCCATATGGGTGCTCAGCTTCCCTTTGAGGTGGCACGACTGAAAGATCAGGACTGGGGAGCCACTTAAGCAAGGTACACCTACTTAGGCACATTCTATCGACCAATTGTAAGTGATAGACAATTTGCAGAGTTAAGCCTCCCCCCAACTTGAGGTAGAATTTAGAACCTCTTTGCTTTACCTGATATCTCTCAGAAGTTTCTCTTCTAGGTGTGCCTTGGTTCAGTGATTTTAAAGCAATATCTATGCATCCATTCATCCACCTAATCACCCATCCACCCACCCATCCATCAATCTATCTATCCACCCATCCACCTACCCATCTGCCCACCCATCCATCTATCTGCCCATTAATCCATCCATCTATCCATCTAGTCACCCATCCATCTACCTACTCATCCAACCATTGACATTGGACCTGAGATTTCACTGATATATAGTGTCCAGTACTTTATCTACAATGATGCCTACCTCTGATTTATAATCTTAAAGAATTATCAGGAGGCACCAAGAAGTTAAGTGGCCCAGGATTATACATCTAGTAAGTATCTGGAGCAGGATTTGAACTCAGGTCTTTCCTAACTCTAAGTTCAAGTACTCAAACCATTTGACAGTTAGCTGTCTCTGATATTGAGTCTTAAAGAGTTACTCTGGGCATTGAGAGGGTAAGTGATTTCACTGTGGTCACACAGCCAGTATATGTCAGAAGCCAGGCCTTCCTGGTGTCTCTTTAGCTACCCCTCCATATAGCCTTTTAAAGCACTACATAAATGTCAGCAATTATTATTCATTCCAAAGGGTTGGGTTCACTATGCTGGAAAATATGCAAATTTTAATCAATTTGTCAGTCAAGTATTTGTTAAACACCTGCTATATCCCAGATGTGGTACTGGGCACTGGGGGTGCAAGTATAAAGAAGGAAACAATGCTTACTCACAAGAAACTTACATTCTAGTGAGAGAGACAAGTACACACAAACACCACGTGTATATATATGCATATAGCACCAACATAAAGTAAATGAATACAAACATATACAAAATAGTTAAATACAGGAGTAGTTCAACAATGCCCAAAGTAGGTGTATGGTCCGAGGCAGAAGCAGATTCCAGAAACCAGGCAGATAAATTGACTGGTCAGGGTCTCTTGGACTCTGATCCAGGCATGCATGAATTGGAGAGAAAGGATGGGTTCATAGAGTGTCTACATTTTAGAATATTTGCTGACCTTGGGATATAGAGACATCATTTTTTAACCTATTGGTGTTTCCATGCCTGTAACTTCAGGCAGCCTGAAACCCAGCCCAATGCTTTTGACTTGCCTAGGGATGTGTACAAACACAGGAAAACCCCAAACAAACCCATGAGGAAAGCCATCTAAGAAAGCAGAGCCTCTGGGAGCTGCTTTGCTCTGCTAGGAAGGGCTTCACCTACTTCTCAGCTCAAAATCCTTAGGCTTCAAGCATTTCCAGGACAGGTGCCCAAATAGGAATGTCCATCCCCAGGCTCAAGATCTTCTCACTATCTATCCATTTTCTTCAGGCAGCTTCAGAAGGAAAGAGAGAGAGGTAGTGCCTTTATTCCCAGCTATGGCAGCAAGTGCTGCCTTTCTCTTCTTATATGTCAACTCCCCTGCCTCCCTGACTTTGGTAACTACTGACAGGATAACAGAATGGATATCATCTTGAAGGAAGTGTGAAGAGGGCAAAAGTCTCCTAAGCTGGGGGTGTGGAACTGGTCATACCTTTCTTCCCATCTTACTCATTCTTAGACAACTGTGTTGCTCTAAGGGATGCTGATGCCCCTCATCCTGGGCTGCTTAGCGGTCATGGCAGGGAAGGATTGTGAGTGTGTAACAGGCCAAACCTTTCTAGGTGGATGGGTCAGACTTCTGTTGCTTGAGCTGAGAAATTTCTTTGACATGCTTTTGCAGTGATGGCAGGCTGAGTGGGGCAAGAGGCAGCACGGGAGCTATTGGAGCCCCTTCCCAGGTGATTTGGGACATGTGGAAATTGCATTCAGCCAAGGACAGGAATGTGTTTCCATTGCTGATAGATTGACTGGCTACAGAATCCTGCTGTTGTTGAGCCATTACAGGCCAGGTGTGCAAGAAAGACCAAACTCAGACTGAGGTAAGTGGTGCCCCCTGGAGAAGCAGGACACTTGCAACGTTCTTAATGGATGGTGCATTGTCTGCATTAATACTTTGTCATCTCTGCTAGTGTGTTGCCTCTGGGAAGATAGCCAGAAAAATGATCAGCCAGTTTAGGCAGCTCTGCCTCCCCTCGGGCAGCGTTGCATGCACTAAGGCCACACTTGTACTTGGCAGAGTCAGAGCTCGAGGTCACATCTTTGATGGCTGTAATTCTGAGCCAGGAGCAGATCATATCTGATCAGTCACCTTGAAGCTCTTCCTTCCCATTCCTTCCAGGGACATGCCCTGCAGTGTT
This sequence comes from Gymnobelideus leadbeateri, assembly GCA_011680675.1. Lineage (NCBI taxonomy): Eukaryota > Metazoa > Chordata > Mammalia > Diprotodontia > Petauridae > Gymnobelideus > Gymnobelideus leadbeateri. The sequence continues at coordinate 71,428 of WOXC01005369.1, read as the reverse complement.
TCAAGCGCCCCTGAGCTCTTCCTCTTCATTCTCAAGTTTGTTTGTTTTTTTTTTCTTCAAACTGGGGCTGAAGTTCATCACCTCTGAATCTGGCTCCAAATGAAAGGCTCACTGAGTTAGTCTGGCAGTGTCAACATCAAGGAGAAACAGTGCCACTAAGCCCTGTGAAAGGATCCCTGCAGGTGACATATTGACTTAGAAAAGTCCACCTCGGCATTATCAGTGTTCTCTTGTGTTTGAGTTTTTCCCAATTTCATTTTCATCTGATTGGGCTGCACTCAGGATTGTTAAGGGCAGTGCATGAGACACCCCTAATTTAGAGCTAGAAGATTAGTCATTGAGGACCTGTGTTCAAATTCTCTTTCAGCCACTCACTCAACTGTGTGACCTTAGGCATGATACTTCCCTTCTCTGGACCTCATTTTCCTCAGTCTGTAAAATAAAGGGGTTGTAATTATAACCTGTAAGTTCTCTTACGGTTCTAGATTTAAGATCCTTTTTCTAATGCGCCTAATCCAACTCCTTATTTTAAAGATGAGGAAACTGAAGCCCAGACAAAGGAAGTCCCTTGCCCATGGTCACACAAGAAATAAGGGTCAGAGCCTCTGATTCCAATCCCTAAATGAAGAGGGAAAGGTGATAAGGAGTGGGGAGGTAAGAGGTTCTGCCAGGGACCCTGATCACTCTCAGTGACCAGAAACCCTGCAATTCAGTCTGGAAGGAATTCACCAGGCCCAAGCAAACTTGGAAGCCGAAATTGTAAAATTTATTGTACACTGCACAGCACCGTGCATGGCACAACGGGCGAGGATTCTTAGGGAACCTGCAAACTTCCAGAAGTCACAGGTATAGTTTTATGGAGTCAAGACAGTAAATCAGGTGCCAATTATGCTAACTAGGTGAGTAAGGGTGGGATCAGGGAGGAGTTAAGGAGTGGTCAGTGCTTAAAGGACCATGCACTTTTAATATCAACTGCGCAGGCGTATTGCCCACGATTCACTGGGAAATAGCCCAAGGGGGGGCTACCTGGAGGTGTGGTTTTAGGCCTGACACGTCACTGAAGTCTATCCTCAGTCACAGCCACTAAGGAGTCCCCAGTCTGCCACCCCTTAATGTCAGGCTTGACAAGATAGATGTTGGGACCAAGGCCATCAGAGACACAGTGTGGGTATAATTGGCTAAGGAGTTACCCTATAGATAGGGTACTGAAGAATTCATGGTGCACCTGGCCACTCTAACTAAAGGAGATAACATTTGCCTAAGCTAAAAATGTTTATAGATAGTTTTGTGAAGGATTCATAAGTAGCTTATTGTTTCAAGCAGAGATAGTTCATGAGTTGTTGCTGGGCAGAGTGCTGGCAGGGAGAAGGGGCAGAGTTAATGCTTTGAGACTGGGGGGGGGGAAGTGTGACTTTACAGACTGCTTTTACAAATTGATTTTACAGACATAGATCCCAAAGCACCCCATTTACAAACTGATGTTACAAACTGATATTACAGACTGATGTTACAAACATATATACATCCCAAGGACCCCATCAAAACCACTGACTCCAGATCCAGCCCTCTTTCCATTGCACCATTCTCAGGATTTCTCAGTCTTAATCTCTATCTTGGTTTTCTTGAGGGCAAGATCAGCTTCTTCCAATAGCCCAGCTAGAGTCCCTCTGAAGAGTTATCACCTTCTTTGGCCATCTTTACAGTGTGCTCTATCTACGTGACCTGTGATTGATTCTCTCTCTCTCTCTCTCTCTCTCTCTCTCTCTCTCTCTCTCTCTCTCTCTCTCTCTCTCTCTCTCCTTTCTTCCCCCCCTCCTTTTTTCCTTCCTTCCTTCCTTCCTTCCTTCCTTCCTTCCTTCCTTCCTTCCTTCCTTCCTTCCTTCCCTCCCATGGGAACCTTACACTGTTTCCTCAACCCTTGTTTTAAGAAGTATCATTGTCTGAATTCAACAACACCCCCTCACATATATATTACCCCCCAAATAAATACTTTATAGTTCTTTTCAAGAGAGAAATGTTTGCCCCATTTAAGAGATAATTTTTCATGTTAAAGATATTTTGAAAATATTAAAAAATTCTTTTATTCCTGAATTCTTAATTTCTATAATCCCATTGTTGACATCACGCGTGATGTTACTGTTTTATTGTACTGGAGTTTTATTAGTGGTGACTTTGAGTAAACCATAGCTCCCCTCTGGGTCTCAGTTTCGTCATTATGTAAAATGAAGGATTAGATTAGATCAGGAGTTTCTAGCCTGGAGTATGTGTATCCCCAAAAGTATGAAAAGTTTATCAAAGGAAATATGTGGTAAATAACTATGCTATTCTATTGAAATTAATCTATTTCATTTCTTTTGAGAGCATATATTGTAAAGTCTAGAATTGATTTCCTTTCATGTTGAATAGGAGGTATGGGAAGGTGTGCTAAAAGCCAGGAAGTATGGGGAATGAAACTGTTGGGAACCTCCAGATTAGATGATATCTAAGATCTTTCCTAGCTTGAAAATCCTATGATCCTGTTATAAAGAAAAGTAGCAGTCAGTTTGCTATGCCATTATGATGCTGTTGGAGTTTTCCCACAGTGACCCATCAATATATCCTAAGGCACTGAGGGGTTAAGTGACTTGCCTAGGGTCAAAGAACTAGTTAATAGCAGAGGCTCTCTTTGAACCCTTATTTTTCTGACTCTAAACTCAAGAATCTATTCACTATACCATGTTCTCTCTAGAATTTTCTAAAATCTTTTCCTCCCCCCCCTTTTGTCTTTAGTATTCCATAATACTCCCCATTTTTTTTCTTTTGCAAGTTATAAGGCTTCTAGGCAAGTTATATGCCTAGATTCATGCTTGAAGGCCCTGCTAGACAGTCATCCAGAATCTTTGTAACATTAATTGGTTGGTGCACAATTCCTGCTCACTTGATATAAGCTTCTATAAAATGAAGAGAACAGCTAGCTGCCTACCACTGCTACCATCTTCTTTTTCACTGAGGGGTTCTTAGGCAGAAGCTAGGCTGGTACTTACTTACCTATTTATATGCTGTATATCTCTGGAATAATGTAAACTTCCTGAGATAAGAATAGTTTTCCATTTTTGTCTTTGTATCCTCAGTACCTGGTACAATGCCTGGCACATAGTAAGGACTTAAAATTGCTTGTTCAAGTTTAAAAGCTTAAATTGCTTTAAATTGGGTAAAGTGGGGAGTTCAGGCAAAAATCTGATAGTCTCTGGATACTCACTTTCTTTTTTCTAAAATAACCAGAATATTATCTCCTTTTCATTCTGTGGGTTTATTGTAGTGGTATTTTGGTATGTGACTCTAATTGGGGTTTCTAGGCTGGCAGACCCAATCAATAGGGAAGACTTATGACACATTCAGAGGAAGGACCACTGGAATGAAACACAATTTTCTTGAAAGGGGGGTGATCAATCAAGTAAGCATTTATTAAGCCCCTAAAATGTGTTGGACACTAGAAATAGAGGCAAAACAAACAAAAACAAATGGTCCCTGATCTCAAGGTGCTTCTTATTTTCTATAAGTGAAGTGTATACATGTACATGTATACATATACCTACACATACACATATACATATACACACGATAAAAATGGGGGGAATGGGAAGTGTTAACAATTAGAGGAGAGCAGGAAAGGTCTCATGTAGGAGGTGGCACTTGGACTGGACTCTGGAGGAAACCGGGACTTTTAAGTCATGGAGATGAAGACGGAGGAGTGGCTTCCAGATATGGGGAACAGCCTGTGCAAAGGCAGAGATGAGGGATGGATTGTCATGCATGAAGAACAAAAAGAAAGATAGCTTAGAGGAAACAGAGTTTGTGGTGACAAGGTGAAAATAAATCAAGAAAGGTAGAGTCAGGTTGGAGTGGGCTTTAAATGCTAAACAGAAAAGCTGGATTTTATTTGAGTGGTTCTAGGGAACCATTAGAGTTGATTGAACTGAGGGAGTATGGCTGGAAGAAGATTAAAATGTAATTGGGAAATATTTAACAAAATAAAAAATGTACAGTAGAACATAGATAATGTTAATATGCAGTTCCCTAAGTCAATATGTGCCCACGGTGCCCTTGTGTATGGGTTGGTGGCCTGTTTCTATTTAACCCTGACACCTAGAGATGGAAACACTATCAACTGATGGTCAACTGATTAGATATGAGATGTGAAGGAGAATGAAGGAGTCAAGTCTCTAAGACTGTGATCCTGGGTGCTAAGAATGTCAAGGATGCCCTCAACAGAAACAGGACACACTAGACAGACAGGATTATAGTATCATTGATTTACAGCTAAATGGGACCTTGGAAGTCACCAAGTACAACTCCCCCACTGAGTCCTGGAGTGACTAAGTAACTTGGCCAGTGTAACACAGCTAGTAAGGCGTTGAAGATAGGATTTGAAGCTAGGTCTTCCTGACTCAAAGTCCAATGTTTTGTCTATTCATTACCCTACACTAGTAATATTAGCTGTGGGTAAACCTTAGGCTATAGGATACAGCCACTGGCAAACTTGGGAACCTCCTATAAAGAGAAGGGGATTGGGTTTGAGGCTTGGTGACTTCCTTTCTTCCTTCCTTTCTTCTCCCTTACTTCCCTACTCTCTCCTTCCACATCCCCGGCAGGAAAAAAAAAAAGAAATCCCTCATAGCAAATAAACATAGCCAAGCAAAACAAATTCCCACATTGTCTGTGCCTAAAAAATGTATGTCTTATTCTGCATCTTGAGTTTACTATCTCTCTGCCAAGAGATGGGTGCCATGTTTCATCATCAGTCCTCTGGAACTGTAATTCATCATTGCATTGACTAAAGTCCTCAAGTCTTTCAAAGTTTTCTTTCTTTATAATGCTGTTGTTATCATACAGCTTTCTGTTTCTATTCACTTTACTCTGAATCCATTCATACAAGTTTCCCCATATTTCTCTGAAACCGTCCCTTTCATTATTTCTTTTTTTTGTTTGTTTTTTGTTTTTGGATGGCTATTAGGGTTAAGTAACTTGCCCAAGGTCACACGGCTAGGCTTTTTGTTTGTTTGTTTGTGTGTGCGTTAAGTGTCTGAGGTTGGATCCGACCTTCTGACTCCAGGGCCGACGCTCTGCTCACTGCGCCACCTAGCTGCCCCTTCATTATTTCTTATGGATATAAGAAATATATATAAGCAATAATGCTCACCTTGGTGACTTTCTATCTTGTGAAAAAAGCAAGGCTGGACCCTTTGGGTCATCAGATTCCTTGATCAATGAACTGCGTTCACTGAGGCACAGAGGTCCGAACTCAGGGACAGAAAGTAAACAGAACAGATAGCAAGAGAAGGCCAAGATTGGGGTGGTCAAGATGAATAGTAGGGTGGGAAGCCAAGATCCACTGGGGCAAAGTTCTGTTCTGAATATGGCTGGTGTTAAAATCTCCTTTCATATTCGATCTCCTTCTAGACTCCTGGGATGAAGCTGGGAAATGAAACGGGGATAGTGACGGAATTTGTGCTTGTGGGGTTCTCTAACCTTCCAGACCTGAAGCCCACTCTCTTCACTCTCTTCCTGCTCATGTACCTGATCACGATCAGTGGTAACATCACCATAATTAGCATCATCTACTTAGATCACACCCTCCACACTCCCATGTACTGCTTCTTAGGGGTCCTGTCCCTCTCAGAGACTTGCTATACACTGGTCACCATCCCAAACATGCTGGTACACCTGCTGATGGAGAACCAGCTCATGTCCATTCCCAGCTGCCGGGCCCAGATGTTCTTTTTTCTTGGCCTGGGCTGCAGTCACTGTTTCCTCCTCACCCTGATGGGCTATGACCGCTACGTGGCCATCTGCCACCCACTCCGGTATGCAGTGATCATGAGCCCGCCGGTTTGCCTCCGTCTGGGAGCCCTAGTTTTCTGCTCGGGTTTTCTGGTGGCTGTCATTGAGACTTGTCTGATATTCTCCTCCTCCTTCTGCCACAGCAACCGGGTGGAACACTTCTTCTGTGACATTGCACCTGTTCTCAAGCTTAGTTGTACTCAGAGCGCGGCCAAGGCCTTGACCATCTTCTTCCTCAGTGTGATTGTGGTGCTGGTCTCCTTTCTCCTCATTCTGCTCTCATATGCTTTCATTGGAGCTGCCATCTTGAGGATACCCTCTGCTGCTGGGCGGCACAAAGCCTTCTCTACTTGTGCATCCCACCTCACTGTGGTCATTGTGCACTTTGGCTGTGCCTCTATCATCTACCTGAGACCAAAGTCAGGAAGTAACCCAGATCAGGACCGGATGGTGGCTGTTTTCTACACAGTGGTCACCCCATTGCTCAACCCTGTGGTGTATACCCTTCGCAACAAGGAGGTGAGGGTGGCACTAAAGAGGACCTTGGGACACAGACTGAGGACCCAGGGTGTCTAATCACTAGGATGAGGCTAGAAAAAGTGGGAAAGTAGAACTCCAGTTTCAAAAGGGACTCAATTGTCCAAATTCAGTTGGGCTGACAGCTTCAAATGGTCCCAAGGCTCCAGAGTCATACTTCAGTTCCCTTAACTGGAGAACACTCTGGTTGTGCTTCTCAACTATCTGTCTCTAAACCTTCCCCTCATAACTCTAGGCCTATCCCAACATATCACCCACTTGCTTATTCTATTTCTCTATCTGTATTTTTCAAATTAGTCTTATCACCAGAAAGTGACTTTGTTGAAGGAGCATGGAAGTTGTCAACACCATATGGCCCCCTCTGTTTTCTTGCCATCCTTCCATTGACTAGGCATATGAACTACTTAGGATCCAGACCAACTCTGCTTCATGCCAAGCAGTTCAGAAGACCTTTGGATGGAAGGGAAGCATCTTTTTACTATCTCTAATTCAATGAGTGTGCAGATAGGTGCAACAGAGTTTGAATTCGCTTCAACTTTTTCCCTCACAGAATAGATGAAGAACAAGAAACTGGATGAATTCAAATAATAGTTTTTAAAATGCTTTAGTACTTTAAAAAGTATATTGCAAATGTTTCTGTTCAATGTTGAGCTTAAAGGAGTGGGACAGAAGATCCCTGAGATTGAAATTTGGAAGTGGATTTATTACCAAGGGACTGTCGGGGTAACATGCCCAAATTAGACAGTGGGTTGGCACAGACAGTGTGATGGTTTTTAAAGAGTTTCACTATCCAGGTTATGTAAGCCAAAACTACAATCAGTGATTGGTCAGTGTACATTTGAATTTCCCGCCATTGAGAAGTTCACCCTAGGCTGAGAGACAGGAAGCTTAAAATGGGGGTGATTAGGAGGGGCCAGGGGATGAAGACATCAGGTGAGGGGTGGAGACATCCAGATCAGGGGATTAGGAGGGGGGCATGGGACTAGGGATGATAGAGATTTTATCCTAGCCTAAAATTCCTGCTCACTGATCAGTTGGGGGAGGAAAGGGTGGAGTTGTCTGCTTACAGATCAATTAGGGGAAGGAGAGGGTGGAGTTGTGTTCAACCGAATCTCCAGAATTCCCTTGAGGGGGATGACTAGGGTGTGTGGCAAGTAAAATGCAAATAACAGGGAAACTGAGGCATGTTTCTCCAGGCAAGTTAAGAGTTTATTAATAGTGATGCATATAGCTGTTAGAAAAGTGGGTCAGACTAGGTCAGTGACCACAAAGGGATGAGAAAAACCCTTTTTACTGAGCTGCAAAAAAGGAGGAGTTATGAGTGGTTGGGGAATGTTGCAATTGGCTTCACCTGGAAAAGGAAAGCTGGTCTTTGATGGGGTCCTTGGGATGTATATATGTTTGTAGCATCAATCTATGTAACATCAGTCTGTAAGTGGGGTGCTTTGGGATCTGTCTGTAAAATCAATTTGTAAAACCAGTCTGTACAATCAGCCTCAGAGCATTGACTCTGCCCCTTCCCCCTGCCAGCACTCTGCCCAGCAACTCATGACCTGTTTATCTCTGCTTAAAACAATAAGTTATTTATGAATCCTTCACTAAATGTTATCTCTCCTAGTTAGAGTGGCCAGCTGCACCATAAATTCCTCAGTACCCTATCTATAGGGTAACTCCTTAGTCAATTGTCCTTTAGGCACTGACCACTCCTTAACTCCTCCTCGATCCCACCCTTACTCACCTAGTTAGCATATCTTGACTCCTTAAAGCTATGCCTGTGACCTCTGTAAGTTTGCAGGTTCCATAAGAATCTTTGCTCGCTGTTCTCTGCAGCATTAACAATAAACCTTACAATATCGACTTCAAAGTTTGCTTGAGCCTGGTGAATTCCTTCCAGACTGAATTGCAGGGTTTCTGGTCACTGATAGTGATCAGGTTCCCTGGCAGAACCTATTACCCTTCCCTATCCTTATCCGCTTTTCCTCTTCAGCCTTCAGGGGTTGATGATCACACCTCTGCAACAATTAAAGCCTGTTAATTGCTTTATGGGCCTCAGTGGCCTCTAGTAATCTTGGCTAGAAAATCAGAACCATGCTAATCAGGACCACAGGATTAGCCATCCCCTCTGGGAGATCAAACTACCCCTATTTTTACAAGGAGAGCCCAGAGCACCAGAATTGTCCCCAGAGGTGGGGCTCAGCTGAAACTAGGCTTTGTTTACTGGTAAACAAATCAGTTGAAAGGAAATGACATCATTCAATCTTACCTTGCTAGGAGAGACCACATTTCTGACCTTAACTGAGAAATGTGAAAGTGTGGAATAGGGCCTATTACAGAGTGAAATCACTTTTTAAATGATACAGCATAATTTTAATTTCTTCAGGTGTCTCATGGCACAGAAAAGTCTTGGTAGTTTCAGCTAAAAGAGGCATGGCAGAACTGATGGGGTGCTTGGGATCTATGTAACATCAGTTTGTAAAAGGGGTGCTTGGGATCTATGTCTGTAATATCAGTTTGTAAAATCAATTTGTAAAACCAGTCTGTAAAATCACATTTCCCCCTCCCCCCAGTCTCAGAGCATTAACTCTGCCCCTTACCCTGCCAGCACTCTGCCCAGCAACAACTCATGAACTGTTTATCTCTGCTTCAAACAATAACAAGCTCCTTCACTAAACCATCTATAAACATTTTAGCTTAGGCAAATGTTATCTCCCCTAGTAGAGTGGCCAGCTGCACCCATGAATCCTTCAATGGCCTATCCATAGGTTAACTCCTTAGCCAATTATACCCATACTGAGTTAGCCTTGGTTCCCAACATCCATCTTGTCAAACTTGACACTGATGGGTGGCAGACTGGGCACTTCTCAGTCAGCCCTGACCAATGGCTGACTTAGTGACATTTCAGGCCTAAAACCACACCTCCAGGTAGCCCCGCCTTGGGCTATTTCCCAGTGAATTATGGGCAGTACACCTTCGAAGTTGACATTAAAAATGCATATTCCTTTAAGCACTGACCACTCCTTAACTCCTCCCTAATCCTACCCTTACTCATCTAGTTAGCATAATTGACACCTGGTTTACTGTCTTGACTCCTTAAAACTACACCTGTGATTTCTGTAAGTTTGCAGGTTCCCTAAGAACCGCTGCCCACTGCAAAGCATAACAATAAACTTTCACAATCTCAACTCCAAGTTTGCTTGAGCATACTGAATTCCTTCCAGACTCGGGGACTCTGGTCATTGATCTTGATTAGAGACCCTCTGGAACCTATTGCCCTTCCCCCTATCAGAACCATTCATCTTCCTTTACAAGTAATTTCCTTTAAGGCAGTTTAAATCCTACCTTTTTTTCTTGATTGTTCCCCACTCCAACCCCAAGCTGCTAGCCCTTCTCTCCAATTATCTCGTAAACATATTTTGCACATGTGTAGTTATTTACATGTTGTCTCTTTCATTAGAATGTAAGCTTCCTGAGGGCAAGGACTATTTTCTTTTCTTTATTCATCAATAAGTTTTTATTACCATTGGTTATGTGTATGTCACTGTGCTAGGGACTGGGGAAACAAAGTAAAACAGTCACTGCCCTCAAGGAGCTTAAATTCTAATGGAAGAGAAAACATGTACACATCTGAGTATATACAGATTGAGTAAAAGAAGTGAAAGCTTTTCAGACTATATTCTAAAATCTAGTAAGGCTTTTCGTGGGAAACAGGCCCAAGGTCCCCTTCATCAGAAATCAAAACTCAGAGTAGTAGGGAGTCACCCCTCTCCTCAGTGACACCTCAGCATAAGATATGCCAAATAAGGACAGAGGTGCTTTCTCAAATGTACATTGGGTGGTCTACTGTTTTCTTGTTACAGTACTAGAGGTAGATTGCCAGGCTTAGATTGTACACCGGACTTCCAGCCAATGAAAGAAAAAGTCAGGAGGGGGGTGGGGGAGAATTCTGTGTTAGGGCTTTATAACTTCACCATTTCCTTTTGTAAATTGATCCTCCTCCCTGACCATTTGTTTTTCTTGAGATTGTAATAAACCTTTCTTTTCCGCTTCCTACCTTGAGAAGCCTCTGAGTATTTTTTGGGTAAGGGTCTCTGTTGCACACAGTTTTGGGGGTGCACACAAGGTCATATACAAAAATGAACAGAAGGTAGTTTGAGGAGTGGGTGCCCTAGTAGTTGAAGGAACTTCAAGAAAGTTGAAAGTTGAAAGATTTCATGAAGAAAGGGGTAATTAAACCAAGTCCACCCATAAACTGAATTTATATATCCAATTGTCTTACTGTCTCCCTTTATTTCTTTTATTTTTAAAAAGATAATTAATTAATTTTTAGTTTTCAACATTTGCTTTTAGAAGATTTTGAGTTCTAGATTCTTTCCCCTGATGGAGTATGGGATCTGGATCCCCAAAAGACCACAAGTACTTGAACTTTCCTACAAATTTCAGAAACCCAGCCCCTGAACCCAGATCCCTGGTGTTTGCCTGAGGCATTGGGCTCATCCCTGTATAATCCTTTCAACTGTCCTTTCACTGTGGTCCTGACCCAGCCCAACCCTTCTTTCTCTGTTACCCCTGGACTACCCCCAGACTACTTGCCACTCCTAGATCACACCCAGATCTTCCCACAGTCTTTCTGTATAAAAGTATTGATCTTGTCCCCATTAAATTGCATAGACTCACTGGGAATCTTGCCCACCCCAATTGGTGTCATAATAAAAAGAAGACTTGAATGGCCAAATTCTTTCCAGACAGACCCATGCCCTGTACCCTTTGCATTTCAAAGTTCTCAGCACCCGTAGACTGCAAGACCCCTTCCCTCCACTCCCCACTCCCCAAGACAGCATACAATCTAATATAGACTATACATTTATGATAGTATTAAACATATTTCCACATTAGTTATATTGTAAAAGAGGAATCAGAACAAAAGGGAAAAACCATGAGAAAGAAAACACACACACACACACACACACACACACACACACACACACACACAAACACCAGCCAAAAAAGAGAGAAAATAATGTGCTTCAATCTGCATTCAGACTCCATAGTTCTTTCTATGGATGTGGGTAGCATTTTCCATCATGAGTCTTTTGGAGTTCTCTTAGATTCTTGCATTGCTAAGAAGAGCTAAGTCTAACAAAATTAGTCATCACACAATGTTGCTGTTGCTGTGTACAATATTCTCCTGGCTCCGTTCATTTCACTCAGCATCAGTTCATGCAAGTCTTTCCAGGATTTTCTGAAGTGTGCCTGCTCACCATTTCTTGTGGAATAATAATATTCCATTACATTCATATGCCACAACTTGTTCAGCCATTCCCCAATTGATGGGCATCCCCTCAATTTCCAATTCTTTGTTATCACAAAAAGAGCTGCTACAAATCTTTTGTACACGTGGGTCCTTTTCCCTTTTTGATTATTTCTTTGGGATACAGACCTAGTAGTGGTATTGCTGGATCAAAGGGTATGCACAGTTTTATAGCCCTTTGAGCATAGTTCTAAATTGATCTCCAGAATCGTTGGATTAGTTTACAACACTATCAACAATATATGTGTTCCAATTTTCCCACATCTTCTCCAACATTTATCATCTTCCTGTTTGTCATGTTAGCCAATCTGATAGGTATGATTTGGTACCTCAGAGGTGTTTTAATTTGCATTTTTCTAATCAATAATGATTTAGAGTATTTTTTCATATGACTATTGCCTGTTCATATCCTTTGACCATTTGGGAATGACATATTCTTTTTTTTAAATTAATTTATTAGTTTAGTTTCAGTTAACAAGATTCAATTCCATAGATCCTTGATGAGAATGACATATTCTTATAGATTTGATTCATTCTCTATATATTTTAGAAATAAGGTCTTTATCAGAGACATTGGTTGTAAAATTATTTCCCAGATTTCTGATTCCCTTTTAATCTTGGCTGCATTGGCTTTGTTTGTACAAAACCTTTTTAATTTAATGTAATCAAAATTATTCATTTTGCATTTTTTAATGTTCTTTATCTCTTGTTTGCTCATAAATTCTTTTCTTCTCCATACATCTGATAGGTAAACTATACCTTGCTCTCCTAATTTGTTTATAGTTTCACCCTATAGGTCTAAATCATGTGCCCATTTTGACCTTATCTTGGTATATGATGTAAGATATTGGTCTGTGCTAGATTTCTGCCATATTGTTTTCCAGTTTTCCCAGCAGTTTTTGTCAAATAGTGAGCTCTTATCCCAGAAGCTGGAGTCTTTTGGTTTATAAAACAGTAGACTGTTATAGTTGTTGACTGCTGTGTCTTGTGTACCTAACCTGTTCCGTTGATCCATCACTCTTTTTCTTAGCCAGTACCAAGTAGTTCTGATGATTGCTGCTTTATAATACCATTTTAGATCGGGTGTGACAGTTCATCTTGCACAAGGACTATTTTCTTTAAGCCTTTCCTTTGTCTCCCCAGTGTTTAGCATAATGCTTGGCACTGAGTAGATATTTTATAAGTGCTTGTTGACTGACTAGTACCCTTCCAGCTGAAAGCATAAGCTAGAAGCAGAGAGAAATCCCATAACTTCATGCCTAATGGAGCTGTTGTGGCTAGTGGTGACAGTGGGACCAGGAAGCAACACACAGCTAAGTTCAAGATTGGAAGAGGTAATACACCCCGGAGAGACTTCATGCCACAAAGCACCAGCAGGGTGAAGGACCATCAGGTATAGTGTGTTGACATCACCAAAAGAACATCAGTGGGCTTGAGGTGTGAGGTACCCCTCAACACGTGTGCCTCAGTCACATGTTTTCTATTTGTCTGCCTTTCGACACATGGATCATGGCCATATATGTTCCCTCCATGTGTGGCACTCCTTGTACAAGCCCTGGCCATATGTTTTTCTATAGATATGCCTCTTCATGTGTATTCCCTGCATGTGTCTCTATTCTTCCCATGGTGTTTGCAGAATGCATGTTCCTTGAGGGTAGGGACTGTCTTGTTTTTATCATTGCATCCTTATTGCCCAGTACATAGTATGTGCTCCATCAATACTTGTTGAGTGTAACAGAATTGAAAATTAAATGACGTATTTATGAGAATATGCCCCAGATTGATGGGGGAAGTGTTTTGTTGTTACTTTATATTATTCCATTATTATTTTATTTATCTTATTTTATTAAATACCTTTGATTTGAATTGATCATTTCCTTTGACTAATTTATAAAGGTAAAAACATTGGTAGGGCCTCTTATGCCATAATTTTAGGTGTTGCAATTAAACAATTAAAATTTATTAAATACCTACCATGTTCCAGGAACTGTGCTAAGTGCTGGGGATACAAAAAGAAGCAAAAGAGAGTTCCTGGCCTCAAGGAGTTTATAATATAATGGGGAGGCAACATTCAAACAAATATATACAAAGCAAGCTATATACAGGATAAATAAGAAACAACAGCAGGAAGACACTAGAACAAAGAGAGGTTGGGGAAGGCTTCCTAAAGAAGATGGGATTTTAGTTGTGACTTAAAGGAAATTGGGGAGGTCAACAGAAGAGGAAGAGCATTCTAGGAATGGGGGGCAGCCAGAGACAATGCTCGGAGTCAAGAGATAGAGTGTCTTGATGATTGTAACACCAATACAATATTTATAATGCCCACCGTGGCTATAAATATGCTGGTGTAGTTGTGAATCACAAAATGTAACAGGCTCTCCACATGGAGGACAGAACCAAAGCATTTATTCAAATACCAGAAAACCAAATCCCCAAACCAGGAAGTCAAATTCATTACAGGAACCACAAAGTTGGTACACATAACCAATGCAGGGAACACCCATATTTCCAAGCCTTTCCTTTGTCAGGCCTTCACAACAAAACAGACTCCCTCAAGCAAGAATCCTCCCTTCTCACTCACAGCAGCTCCTCAGCCTCCATACTGCTTGCTCCCAGAAGTTCTCAGTTCTTCTCAATTTTCTTCTCAGTTCTTAGTTCTCAATTCTGCTCTCAATTAGTAAATGCTCAGGCCCACTCTACTTGCTCCCAGAAGTTCTGGCTTGCTTTCAGCTTGTGCTCAGCTTTTTATCTTGGTCATTAGCTCCTCCCTGCCCCACCCCTTCCTGTTGCATCTGCAAGTTCCTCCCACTGTGGGATTCATAAGTTCTGTTTCTTAAGAACTTGAAACAAGGTGCTAAGTATTTGTCTTGAAACAAGGCACTAAGTACAAGGGGCAGGGAAGATCTTCAAATTCCATTACCATTACAATCATGGAACAGCCAGAAGACCACTGTCACTAGATTGGAAGAGTATAGAATATTTTGAACCTGGGGAAGATCAAAATGCTGCCATATATGAACAGAGCAATACCATGTCAGTAAAACATTTTTAAAGAAATGAGCATTTCACCTCTGCTGGAAGCTAAGGGAACCCCTATTAGTTTCAAAAGGGGGAAATAGATTTGTGAGACATGGGGATATAATGGGATATTTCCAGAATTCTCCTCTTTTCTCTTCCTTTGTCATTGAGAATGACTTTTTGTCATACAAGAGGGGAACAGAAAGTGGCTATGGGTAGACTCAAGTTCTCTTCCTGTTTTGCTACCAAATGGCCATTGGCTCTGGGAATCAAGGCCATGGGTTTCCATGCTAGAGAGGCTTTCTGTTAGCAACTTGGCTACAGAGGATAGGAAGAATTGCTACAGTTGGACTCAGGGCTCCTTTTCCATTATGTGAGTGGATAGTAGCAAATTTGGGGGATCCATATTCTCTCAGTACCTACTCTTTTTTTTTTCTTAACGTCTGCACTTTTATTTGAACTGGTCTTAAGTCAGTGTACAGGTAAAGCTCCTCCCCTCCCCCAAGTACTGGCACCAATCTCAAAACTCGCAGGGAGACTATAAAAGTCCTCATTCACATCTATATTGGGGGCAGGGAGGGAATTTAGGGGGCCATTCCATATGGCTGACAATTAAAAAAAAAAGGAACAAGTATTAAGGCGGAAGATACAAAAAGTTTTTTTTAAGGATTACATAATTTACATTTAAAGCAATACTAATACCTTCCCCCCACCCCCCTCCCCATCTGGATCTTTGTTACATCGCTCCTTTGAGCTCAGCCTTCACAGAGGCTTGTAGCTGTAACAATGCATTATACGGTATTTGGAATGATTACTAAAAAAAAAAAAACAAAACCAAATGTACAATCAGAGTCCTGAAGACGCACGGTAGAACTTTGGGGATGTTTGCCTCCAACCATACTTAGACTGCTCATCACCTTCACCGTTCCAGTTTTTAAATCCTGAGTCAAGCGCCAAAAAAAACAAAACAAAACACAAAAACAAATAAAGCCATGCCAATCTCATCTCTTTTTTTGGGCAATTATCATGTCATCATGTCACACCCTTTGACAAAAAAAATAAAAAATAAAAAAAACACAAACAGTCCATTTAGAAGCATTTGTGGTCGACAATGGAGGGCCCAGATTCGTCATACTCCTGCTTGCTGATCCACATCTGCTGGAAGGTGGAAAGAGACGCCAGGATGGAGCCTCCAATCCAGACAGAGTATTTGCGCTCAGGTGGGGCAATGATCTTGATTTTCATTGTGCTGGGAGCTAGGGCTGTAATCTCCTTCTGCATCCTGTCAGCAGTGCCTGGGTACATGGTGGTACCACCTGACAATATGGTGTTGGCATACAGGTCCTTACGGATGTCAACATCACACTTCATGATTGAGTTGAAGGTAGTTTTGTGGATTCCACAGGATTCCATACCTACGAAAGATGGTTGGAAGAGAGCTTCTGGGCACTGGAACCACTCGTTGCCAATGGTGATAACCTGACCATCAGGGAGCTCGTAGCTCTTTTCCAGAGAGGAGCTGGATGCAGCAGTGGCCATCTCCTGCTCAAAGTCTAGGGCGACATAACACAGCTTCTCCTTAATGTCACACAGGATTTCCCTCTCGGCTGTGGTGGTGAAACTGTACCCTCTCTTGGTCAGGATCTTCATGAGGTAGTCCGTCAGATCACGGCCAGCCAGATCCAGATGGAGGATGGCGTGGGAAAGGGCATAACCTTCATAGATGGGCACAGTGTGGGTCACACCATCACTGGAGTCCATCACAATACCAGTGGTATGACCAGAGGCATACAGGGACAGCACAGCCTGGATGGCAACGTACATGGCTGGGGTATTGAAGGTCTCAAACATAATCTGAGTCATCTTTTCTCTGTTGGCTTTGGGGTTCAGGGGGGCTTCTGTGAGCAGCACAGGGTGCTCTTCAGGCGCCACACAGAGCTCGTTGTAGAAAGTATGATGCCAGATCTTCTCCATGTCATCCCAGTTGGTGACAATACCATGTTCAATGGGGTACTTCAGGGTTAGAATACCTCTCTTGCTCTGGGCCTCATCCCCCACATAGCTGTCTTTCTGGCCCATACCCACCATCACACCCTGATGTCTGGGGCACCCAACAATGGAAGGGAAGATAGCCCGAGGGGCATCGTCTCCTGCAAAGCCAGCTTTGCACATTCCAGAGCCATTGTCAACAACGAGAGCAGCAATATCATCATCCATGGTGAACTTTGAAGTGGCAAGTTTAAACCCTTAAGAGAGGAGAGGAGGTGGTGC
Source organism: Gymnobelideus leadbeateri (assembly GCA_011680675.1). Lineage (NCBI taxonomy): Eukaryota > Metazoa > Chordata > Mammalia > Diprotodontia > Petauridae > Gymnobelideus > Gymnobelideus leadbeateri. The sequence continues at coordinate 54,474 of WOXC01005369.1, read as the reverse complement.
CGAACCTGGAGGCAGGGGGGAGGCAAGTGCACGCTGGGTGGAAGAGCTCACAGCTCTCAGTACCTACTCTTTATACCTCTATGTTGCTACTAGACCTAGTACTGGTATTGCTGAGGCCACACTGAGTGGTAGCAGTAGTCATGACTTAAGCCCTACCTATTAGAATTGGGACCAGTGGAAGAGCCAGATCAAAGTGGAAATGGAAGCAGGGACTGGATAGAGGGTATTCAAAGTGCCAGAACCAATTAATTATTGGGAAGACTAGAGGAAGAGTGAACCAGGGCTAGAAGAGTGATCTCTTTCCCCATGCTGCCTCTGTCTTCCTTTTTAAATTCTGAGGTATCCCCCTATCCAAATAAGCCCTAGAGTCCTAAGCTGAGCCCTGTCTCCCACACCTTTTCCCTTGTTCATACATCACAAATAATGGATGCAGCTGCATGGATGCAGGGATGTCAAGAGCAGTTTGGGGAAGTGTTTGAGCAGAGCTCTTAGTGGGGGAGCATTTAACTAATTTCATCTTGGTGGTTTCTAATAAATTAATAGACCAGAGAATACTAATTATCAAGGAATGTCAGGGGGTGGTAGTATTTGACTGAGAGTGGAGAGTCTAGATGTAGGATGGGGGCAGATTTAAATACTTTCTTTGATATTTTGGGACCATATTTTACATCTTCTTTTAGTTTAAATTCAGAACACAATCAAAGTGGGTTTTTGTTTACCTGCCTGTTTGAAGACACTTGGCACAGCCACTGAAGGAGGAAGAATAGACTGAAAGTTTACAACCTTGCTGTTTGCTAGTTACTTGTGGGGAAAATACAGCTATCTTAGGGAGTCTACTTTATGCAAGCAGCAAAGCAGCTCTGACCACTTGACTGGTGGTACAAGGATAATAGCAGCTGATATTGAAGAGGGAAGGGTGATAAGGAGGGGGGGAGGGTAAGTGGTTCTGCCAGGAATGCACCCTGGCATCCAGTCTGGAAAGAATTCACCAGGCTCAAGCAAACTTTGAAGCCGAAATTGTAAAGTTTATTGTTACGCTGTAGAGAACAGGTGGCTAGATTCTTATGGAGCCTGCAAACTCACAAGGGCTGAAGGCATAGTTTTAAGGTGTCAATTATGCTAACTAGGTGAGTAAGGGTGGGATCAGGGAGGAGTTAAGGAGTGGTCAGTGCTCAAAGGACCCTGCACTTTTAATATCAACTGTGCAGGTGTATTGCCCATGATTCACTGGGAAATAGCTCAAGGTGGGGCTAGCTGGAGGTGTGGTTTTAGGCCTGACACGTCACTAAAGAGTGCCCAGTCTGCCACCCACCAAGGTCATCAGAGACAGTGTGGATATATAATTGACTAAGGAGTTACCCTATAGATAAGGTATTGAAGAATTTATGGTGGGGCTGGCCACTCATCTAAGGGAGATAACATTTACATAACTTATTGTTTCAAGCAGAGATAAACAGGTCATGAGTTGTTGCTGGGCAGAGTGCTGGAAGGGGGAAGGGGAAGAGTCAATGCTCTGAGGCTGGGGGGGGGGGAAGTGTGATTTTACAGACTGCTTTTACAAATTGATTTTACAGACATAAATCCCAAAGTGCCCCATTTACAAACTGATGTTACAGATTGATACTACAGACATATATACATCACAAGGACCCCATCAATATGAAGTTCAAATACTGCATTCCCTCTTTGGATAATTAATAAAGTGACACCCTGCCTTCCTGTAGGCTTAAGTAAGGCAGCATATAGGCTGCTATGGGTTGCAGATGTCAACACAATGCCCAAGTATCACATGGGGGTACACATCAAGTGCCATGTGTAGCCTATACCTATGACACATTTTTTTTAAAGTTAAAAACAACTTGTTATTAAAATAGTAGATTGATAAAATAAAATTTAAAATATGAGTTAATGTTTGAAGATTTAGTTGACAGCATGCTTAGTGGCAGAACAAGACAGGCCTTCAAAAGTCCAGGCAAAAAGTCAAGAATGCCGATTTCTGCAGACAATGCAATGGCAATATATGATAAGCAAGCAGGTGGAGGAGAACCACACAAATGAAAGGAACCCTTTCTTTCTAGCAGGGGCTTTCAGGCTACTTCCTGTTAGATCAGCAGCCAAGTCCAACTTGGGCAACATTTGGGACTCACAGTCAGAAGCCTCTAGATAGGACAGAGATCTTTTCCAATGCTGAGATTCTGAAATTCTGTGATTTCATTTCTTTTGCTAAGCCCTTATTGTAAGAAGGTTATTAGAACACGAGCTCTTTAGCTACTTCTCCCACTTGTAAGTTCCTCTGTGCAAAGTCAACCACTGGTACAGTCAGCCTGAGTGACCCCATGACCTTTTAGACTTTGGGTAGTTTTCTCTTGAATAGAGCCAAATAGTGATGACTTGCTGGAGTTCATTCATCTTCTTAAAAGTGTGGAAGGCACAATCTTGGACACTCTAAAATGAAGCGACTGCTTAATGTGGGATGTGGGGCCAAGGATGAGTCATGTCTTGTGTGGGTGAGTGGAAAACCTGTGTATCTCCTTACATTTAGCTGAGTGAGAGGACAAGTATCTGGAGCTTGAAACACCCCTGAAAATGAAACTTGGCATAGCTCTGCAGGCCTCCTTAGAAGATCCTCAACTGTTTAAAAAGTGGTGGCACTTTGGAGCTTACAATGACTTTCAAATCCACGGCCTTATCAAATTCTCAGGAAACCCTGATGAGGAAACTGAGGTTCACATAGGTCATCACTTGCCCAAGGTTTGCCTCCAAGTGGAGCCTAAATGAGAGCTCAGCTGTTTTTACCCTAAGACAGCCAGTGTTCTTTTTATCTTGCTACATTGCTCCCAAACCCTAGCCCATTTGATATTTCTATAATCAATCAATTAATAGACAAAAGATTTATTAAGCATTTACTATGTGCCAGTCTTAGTGCTAAGTTCTGGGGATATAAACAAAAATTAAAAAAAATAACAACAATAATTGGATGGTCATTATGTGGACTTGATATGGGGCAGATTTTTCCTTCCTTCTCTGTTTCCTCCTCTATAAAATGAGAGAATTGGTTTAGATGAGCTCTAAGGTCACTTAGAGGACAGCTTGGTAGTGCAGTGGATAGAGAGATGGACCTGGAGTTGGGAAAGATCTGAGTTCAAATTTGGATTCAGACACTTACTAGCTGTGTGACCTTGGACAAGACACTAACCCTGTTTGCCTCAGTTTCATCCTCTGTAAAATGATCTGGAGAAGGAAATGGCAAACCACTCCAGTATCTTTGCCAAGAAAACCCCAAGTGGGGTCATGAAGAGCCAGACATTACTGAAACGACTGGACAACAGGGTCTTTTAGAACCCTAAAGTTCTGTATCTAGGATAGATTTTTTTCCCCTCCTTTACTAGGCTGTATAAAAAATACCTTCATAAATCACAGTACCTTGGATATGGACCTTCTGAGGGTTATTTAGCCTGTCCATTCCCAAATCATAAATCATATCCATAATAGCTAAACTACCTGTCATCCAGTCTCAGTCTGAAGGTGTCCAGTGATGAGGAATGAACTGCGCAGAGGCATCTGGTTGGTGCTGGGTAGACAAAGTGCTGAGTCTAAAGTCAGCAAGACTTGAGTTCTTGAAGACCAGCTTCAGATAACTTAGTAATTGGGTGACCCGTGGCAAGTCATTTAACCTCTGTTTTACTTAGTTTCCTCATCTATAAAATGGGGGTAATAATAACACCTTCCACCCAGGGTTATTGTGAAGATCAAATTAGACAATAATCATAAAGTGCTGTGTAAATGTTAGCTATTATTATTATTATTATTATTATTATGAGTAGTAGTATTCCTCAGGGCAACCCATTTCACTTACAGCTCCAATTGTTAATAGTAGTTGTTATTCAGTTGTTTTTCAGTTGTGTACAACTTTCCATTACCCCATTTGGGGTTTTCTTGGTAAAGATACTGGAGTGGTTTGCCATTTCCTTCTCCAGCTCATTTTACAGATGAGGAAATTGAGGCAAACAGAGTTCAGTGACTTGCCCACGGTCACATTGCTACTAAGTGTACAAGGGCAGATTTGAACTCAGGAAAATGAGTTTTCTTGACTCCAGGTCCAGCACTCTATCTTCTGTGCCACCTATCTGTCCTTTAATAATAATACTAATAATTAATAATAAACATTGATTATTTTTATAGAATTCTTTAATATTTGTAAAGTGTCTTACATGCATTATCTCAAAGGAAGTCTTTCCTTATATTGAATCAAAAAATCTAATAGCTAATTCTGTTCTCTGAGACCAGGAAGAACAAGAATTCCTACTATATTGGGCAAGGCAGTGATCATGGTATTCTCCTGTCCCAAGTCTGTGATAAGTAAACCTGTAAATCCTGATTTTGTTGCTACTGTTTAGTCTTCAGAAAGAAAGAGAAAAAGAAAAAGAAAGAGAGGTAAAAAAAAGCTAGAAAGAGGAAAAAGAAGAGAAACTTCCTGAGAGGAATTCTAGAAACGTTAAGCATTTGAGATGGCATCCAATGGATCACAGGAAGATGGAGCAAAGGCACTTCCTTGCCCAGCCCAGCATTTGTAATTATGGAACTCTAGTAATCCACCCACAGTCTTTCTTTTCTATTTTATAATTCATTCTGATTAAATCCTCAAGACCTGGCATGTCTTCCACTTATTGCAATTCAATTCAACAAATATGTGATAAATATAGGTATTTATATTATCTATGTTAGATAAGGTTGGGGGTTGGGAATAGTCCCAATCCTTATGGAATTTCCATTCTCCTGGTATATAACTTGCATTGATGTTAGAAGACAAGGGAGGGAGACCAATTAGAAGACCATTGCAATATTCCAAGTGTGAGTGATGAAAACCTATACTGAGGTGTTGTCTGCCTGAGTAGAGATAAGGGGATGTATGTGAAAGATATTGTGAAAGTAGAAATGACAAGGCTTGACAGCAATTTGGATACGTGGGATAAGTGAAGTGAGGAATTGAGAATGATGCTAAAGTTGGGAGCCTGGGTTTTGAGGAGGATGGTGGAGCCCTTGACAAGTAACAGGAAAGGTAGGAAGAGGGGAGGGTTAAGGGAAATGTTAATGAGTATTCTTTTGGATATATTGAGTCTGAGCTGTCCATGACATATCCAATGCAATATTTCTAAAAGTCAGTTTATGATGTGAGAATTGAACTCAGGAGAGACTAGGGCTAGATGTATAGCCCTGGGAATCATCTGAAGATGATAGAGATGATAAGTGAATCCAGGGGAGCAGATATAATCTCTAAGAAAGATAGTATAGAGGAAGAATAGAAGAGGACCCAGGACACAGCCTTGGGGAACATCCACAGTTAGTGGGAATGGTCCAGAGGGATGTCTAGCCAAGGAGACTGAGAAAGAGTAGTCAGAAAGGGAATAGAACCAAGAGAGAACAGTGTCATGAAAACCTAGAGAGGAGAGGATAATAAACAGCATCAAAAGCTATAGAGAAGTCAAGAGCGAAGTGGAGGGAACTCTGATCAATGCAATGGCGAACCATGATTCCAGAGGATTGATAATCAAGCACAGTACTGACTTCCTGGCAGAGAGGTGACTGACTCAGTGCAGAAGGAGATTTATTTTTTTGGATGTGGTCAAAGCAGGAATTTGTTTTGTTTGACTATGCATAGTTGTTAGAAGACTTTTGTTTTTATTTTATTTTATTTTTCACTTTTTTGGAGGGGGAAAGGTAGGGCAATTGGGGTTAAGTGACTTGCCCAAGGTCACATAGCTAGTTTTTTGTGTTAAGTGTCTGAGGTAATTTTTTAACTCAGGTCCTCCTGACTCCAGGGCCAGTTCTCTATTCTCTGTGCCACGTAGCCACCTGGAGTGAGAATTTTTTAAGGATGGAGGAGTGAGATAGGTGAAGGAGACTATGGGGGATGATCCTTGAGTGGTTATGAAGGAAGGAAGGAAATGGGCATTTATTAAGCACCTACTATATCTAGAGTGCTGCACTGAGTACTTTTACAAATATTATCTCATACAATTCTAAAAAACCATGGAAGATAGGAGTAAGGGAGAAGAGACTAGGAGGAGAGAAGGTGTTCTCAGCAAACAGCCTCTTTTAGTGAAGTGTAAGGTGACATCTTCGCTTTACAGGGTGGGGAAAGGGGTGCTCATTTGGAACAGCCTCTGTGGCAAGTGGGATAATGAATCTTAGGGAGGTGTAAAAGGATTGTCTTGCTGAAGTGGGGGCCAGTTTGGGGGTATGTAACATAAACTTATAGTGGGCCAACCTCTATATTAAATGGTAGGTGAATAGATATGGAGGCTGCTGTGTGGGGTATGAAGTGGGAGTAATCAAAGGCTGGGCCTCAGCAAGGAGTGAATAACAATAGGATAAAGGGGCAAGCAATTCAAGTGGAGATGATACTGCCGAGTTGGAATGATTTGCCAAGGGGGTCTAGGTAGGAAAGCAAGGACAATGTAGCTGGTACAGGGGTGATAACCTGTGAAAGACCTGAGAGCTAGAGGGGCAGGAGATCACTGTGACACTCACGCCTCCAAAACTCTGCAGCCTAATGCCTCCCTCACACTGAGGCTGGAATGGACACCTCTCAATTAGGACTGCAGAGGAGAAGAAAAGGATGCGGATGAAGAGGTTGCTGGGGAAATGATAGTGATCAGATCATGGCAAAAGGCTCTTCCCAGGACTTAGTGAATGGCCATATCTCATTCTCACTTGCTTTCTTGAAATTCATGAATCCATGATTCAGTACAGCTCAAACTGCCCCAGTGTAAGGACTACACGATCCTCTTGAGGCTTATGGTAGCCCAGGTATCAAGACTATTCTAGGTGTTTTATAAGGAGGAGGGGGGAGTCAGATCAGGTCAAGTTTCCCATCTCTGAAGTCACAGGCAAGGAGATACTAATCATCTAGGGATCAGGAAGTCCCTAGTTTTAAATAGAAGATTCCAAATATCATCGGGAGAAAGGGGTAATACCAGGCAGAGGGGAGGAGGGTTAGGTAGGAGGAAGGAGCATGGCTAGGGAATAGATAATCTGTTAGACAGAGAGAGGTTAAGCCATAAAAGTTAAAAGTTTTTTTCAGACTATATCAAAAAGTAAGCTAGGCCAATAAATAATTCTGACTATGGGGAATGTAATGGAGACATTATTGCTTCAGTGTATAGATAGTGGTGGTCTGGTTGTTGGTTTGGTCATAGAATATGGTAGAAGTGTAACCCAGATTTCAAATTTGCCACATTTTGCATTAGATTTTCCTAATTGCTAGAGAGAATGATGAACCTATGCTAAATGTGATTATGTGAGGGGCAGAGTTGAAGAGAGAGAAGAGGCATGCTTCAGCCCTGCTTTGAGAGAGACACACACAAGTCATTTCAGACTCTTTGAGGCACCAGGGAGGAGGAAGAGAAATAATCTTTTGAAGGTATATATATACATGGAAACTAGTTCCTCAACATGTCCCTTGTTTCTACTTGCATCCCTCGAGAGTTCAGGGCAATTTCCCCTTAAATTGGTAAAATTGGGGTCCCTCTCTTGGTTGATTGATATATCCAATCAATCCAATTTAAAGAGTTTATTCACTCTCATGTGTTTTCTGCTATATTGTAATCTGTAGAACATCTCCAGTTTCTGTTTGCTACCTGCCTGGATAAATTGGTTTCTTGATATTCACTATTTGTGGTGGTCTTTTGTGTAAAAAGCATTGGATGTCTGCTGGTACAAGCTTGGGTTGTCCTTCTACTTAAAGGAATAATGACCAGGAAAGTGAATGGCTTTGTTGCTTTTGAATATAAAAAATAACCGTGCTCCTAGATAATCCCAGCAATATTTAGGGGGGCAAAAAGATATAATTCTAGTTTAGAACCCCCTCTTAGAAGAGAACAGAGCAGACTCATGCCCTTTCTCCTGCTCACCTCCAGATAGATATTAGAGTTTCCCTTGGACACTAGTGAACCAAATTTAGTCCACCTGTGTGGACATACATATATGAAATGGACAATGCACACCTTTTAGAAGACTGTGGTTTGATGTTCAGTGTTTTCCAAAGAACTGGAATGAATGAGGAGTTCCTGAATTTATTTTTTAGATTACGTAGTTCTCAGCACAGTAGCAAACATTCAAAAGGCATTTTTTTTTCTTTTGAGTTGGTCTGACCCTCTCAGCCAGTCACTGTACGGTCTAAGTATTGTGACAGCATGAGGAGCTCTAGGGAAATGACAAATAGGATAGCTGTTTTCTGCTGTCTAACTACAAATAGTTCTTTCAGTGTCCAGGATACAGATTTCTCCCAAATGTGTGCATTTCAAATGATTCTCACCTTCAAAGAAACCTATTTTCCTCTCTTTGACCTATCAAACTACCCTGAAGATGGATAACAATGGTTTTTAGGAGACACAACTGGAGTCTCATGGGTCCTTGGCTTTTTGTTTTCTCTGACCTGTTTGCTTGGGTCTCATAGGAGCCATGCCTAGAGAGATGCAGACTCTGTCGAACTCACTGTTTGCCAGAGATTCTAAATTAGAAGGGAAGAAGACTCTCCTCAGGAGACCTGCCATCATCGGTTTCTTTTGATCAGTCCAACTTTTTAAAGACATCCCCAGGGTCTGATTAGAATTCTGGGGAACCTTGTTAGAAAGAAGAGGGAGAAGAAGGTTGTTATCTTTTCTTCATTCCCATAGGACTTTGTGCATCTTTTGTAGGTGACATTAAAATCATTCCTTATGATTTATGAAGCTCTTTACATATAGTATCTCCCATGATGTATTCCACCATCCAGCACCATGGTTTCTTCACTATTCCTTGAACAACACTCCAACTCCTGACTATGCATTTTTGCTAGCTGACCCCCAGACAGAGAATGCTCTCCCTTCTTGTTTTACCTTCTGACTTCCTTCAAGTCTCAGCTAAAATCCCACTTTCTGCAAGAAGCTTTCCTTGCTTTCCTTAGTATTATGTTTTCCCTCTGAGACAAATCTCCCATTTAGCCTGTATATCTCTTGTTTATACATAATTGTTTTCATATTGTTTCCCCTGTTAGATAGTGAGCTCCTTGAGGGCAGGCTCTGTTTTTGCTACAGACATTTACAAGCTGTATGACCCTAGGCAAGTCACTTAACCTCTGTCTGCCTCAGTTTTGTCTTCTGTTAAGTGGGGACTGGGGAAGAAAATGACAAACCACTCTAGTAGGTTGTTGTCCATTTTCAAAGAGGACTCTAGTATCTTTGCCAAGAAAACCCCATAGACAGTATAGTTAGTCTATGGGGTCATGAAGAATCAGATACAGCTGAATGAAGGAGCACCACACCACCAATGACAAAATGGTGACAATAATAACACCTATCTGCCAGGGCTGTTGTGATAATAAAACGAGATGATATTTGTGATGTGCTTCAAAAACCTTGAAGTTTTGCATAGAGACTTTTGCTTATTACCAGTAATAGTAGTAATAGTAGTAAAAGCAGTTGTAGTCATAGTCATGGTAGTAGGAGTAGTCATAGTAGTGGCAGTACAGTGAATAGAGCACCGGCCCTGGAATCAGGGGGACCTGAGTTCAAATCTGGCCTCAGAACTTAATACAAAAAACTAGCCATGTGACCTTGGGCAAGTCACTTAACCCCATTTCCCTGCCTTCCCCCCTCCAAAAAGCAAAAAACCAAACAAAAAAAAGAATAAAATTCTAAAACCATAAGCAGCACAAATCCATTGAGGAAAAGGAAAGGGTGCTATTTAAAGAGACTGATTTGGATGCATAGGGGACTCATTGTCCTACTTAGGTTTTTGTAAAAGAAAGTAACCAAATTAAAGCATTTAAGAGTTGAATGGGGGCAGCTAGGTGGTGCAGTAGATAGAGTGACCTCAGACTCTTGACACTTACCAGTTATGTGACCCTGGGCAAGTCACTTAACCCTGATTGCCTTGGGGAGTGAAAAGAGTTGGGTGGAGGGGAAGCTAGGTAGTGCAGTGGATAGAGTATCAGCCCAGGAGTCAGGAGGACCTGAATTCAAATGTGACCTCAGACACTTAGCTGTGTGACCCTAGGCAAGTCACTTACCCCAATTGCTCAAAAACAAAAAAGAGTTGGATGGGACCTCAGAGTTGATCCAATCCAACCTGTATTTTATTTTGATAAGGCTGTGAGGAACTTAAATTGCTTACTTGTAAAGCCAGTTTGTCGAGGGTCAGAGCTGTGAGAGCTGGTTCAGTTTTGAAAAAATTCAATCAGACCTCTTTAGCCAAAGTGAGCTTTATTAACGCAAAAGCATGCAGGCCTGAGACTGAGCAAGGAGCCAAACAAAGGCAATAATATAGGAAAAGGACCAGACTTTTATAGCCAGAAAGCTACACAGCCTGTAGGATGATGATGTAATTTTAGGGTTTCTAAAGGGGGTCAGAGATTTAGGGACTGGATAAATACAAACAAGGTGAGGAAGGTGGCTGCTTGCAAGATAAGGAAAAATTGTCATGACACAGGATGGGGAAGATGAATGACACAGTATGGGGAACACAGTATAAGGGGCACAAAAGCAATTCTTTTGGTACAAGTTGCATGGTATTTCAGGCTAAGGGGAAGGGGCATTAAAGGCACCCTCAAGTTACAGGATGGGCTAAAAATAAGCCTCAAACCCCCTCAGGGGGCCTGGGAAAGTAACCCTTACTATTAATCCTTAGGGCACCTTTGTATCCACATCAAGTTTAGTTTTGATGAAACAGTAGATGGACTCAGGAACTGAATGCTATCCTTATTGGTGGTGTTGTAGAAGGGAATTCTTTTTAAGTACATATTAGATATAATCCCAAATCACAGATCTTCAATTGCCTTTAGATAAAAATACAAAATCTTTTGCCTGCCTTATATGGACATCTACAATCTGGATCTCTTGTATTTTTATACTATTTCCCCCTTGCCATTGAAGGTAAACTGGCCTGCTAGCTGTTATGGCATGCATGGCCTTCTATCTACTCCTGTGCCTTTATACCAGGATTCTGTGGTTTCTTTCAACACTGGCTCAAGAAACATCTTCTTCATGAAGTCATTTCCTGGTCCTATAGCTGCTACTGTACCCCTTCTCAGAACTACTTAATTGAATATTAAGAATTTCCTGCTGGGTCCAAGGGACTGAGGCATTGTACCCACATTGTACCCAAGAGACCTTTCTTGGCTCTGGGTCTACATACTTGGTCCAGACCAAGGTTCAATCTTAGGGGAATTTGGCCTCTAATAGGAGACTATTTTTAGTCATACTTTTCAGTTTTTTACCACCCTCCCCTACAGCCTCCCTGCATTCCAACCCCAGTGCCCTGGGACTGATTTATTTAAAGCTTATATTTTGCCTCCTGTCTAAAGTCTCCCTGAAAGGAGTAGAAAGTAGAAAGTACAAAATAAATCAGGCATGGGACAGGTATTTACTTCCTATACACAAAAGAAATACTAAACACAAAACATTCAAAAAGTGGCAGTAATAACTTATAAAAACTCTCTTGGCAGGTTGATACTTAAACCTCATCTAAACATAAGGCATTTTGTGGAACTGTTGAATAGATATTTTAAATTTCACCTTGGCTCTGCACTGTTCCTCTCACAGTAAATATGTTCTAGCAAGCTGGGCCAGGGCTTAGGCTCATCCTTTTGTTGGTTGTCTTCTCCAGTTAGAGTAGTAGTTGAACTCTCCCACTTGCCACCAGTCAGCTCTGACCAAAGGATCTAGGACCACCAAAGAACCTCTCAAACTCAAAAGGTCGGTCATCTAGTCATCCAACAAGCATTTTTTAAGTAATTACTATATGCCAGGCACTGTGTTAAACCCTGGGAATAAAAAGGACAATCCCAGCCATCAAGGAATTTACATTCTAATGGTTAAGACAACACAGGAGAAAAATGTCTGGCTTGGAGCATGATGGAGAAATCCAGAGGATGGTATAGCCTGGTGGGAAATGAAGAACTGACTGTCCTGAGAACCCTTCTTACATGGACATTTTAAGAACAGCCTTCTACCCTTTCATCAGAGGAAGAGGCCCTAGAGTCAAAGGGTAGTTCAGAGTTATGAGTTCCAGGGTTGAAGTGATCTTTCAGGAAAAAGAGCTTTCTTCTGAAGGTGGCCTCTAAGCATGGACATATCCATCTTATGATTGATATTTATTTGTCTAAGATCAGAAAAGGGCAAACACAGAGGAGGCTGTCCAAAACCCATGATTAGGTTTGCCTAGGAAGGATTCACTGCTGTACACTCATAGCTGACATTCTGAGATGGGGCAGAGGATTGTCAAGGAGTTACTTGTCACATGGAAGGTCCAAGGAAGAAGAGCACTAGGACTGGAGTCACTCTTGTTTTAAAGGTCCATTGAGTCATCAGTTCTTCCTGCTCAGTGGTCAATGGGGTGGGATGCTTCAGCATCTCAAAGTCATACATGACTGGAAGAACTGGGTTTCAGTATTCCCAGAGCACTGAAGTGATGAGTTAGTACCTGGGATTGGCCAGAAGTAAGAAGGACAGCTTTGTGCATACACATTCAGTCCTGGGGAGCTAGGTAGTACCATAAATAGAGCAGTAGACTTCAGGAAAATCTGAATTCAAATCCTATTTCTGACACTAACTGTGTGAGCCTGGCGAGTCACAACTTCTTTCAGCACCAGTGTTTTCATCTATAAAATGGAGATAAATCAAGTCAACAAACACTTATTAAGCACCTACTATATACCAGTGCCATAATAATAGCACCCACCTCACTGAGTTGTTATGGGGATCAAATGGGATAAAGTGTAAAGTTCTTTGCAAACCATAAAGTATCAGCTGCCATTATTATATTCATTATGTATCTATTCTGTATACACTTCTAAGTTACCTCCATTAGAATGTAAGTTCCTTGAGGGCAGGGGCTGTTTCACTTTGGTCTTGTACACTCAGTACTTAGTGCAGTAGGGTAGAGCTGGTAAGCATGGGACTTGCCTGCTGCCTGACGAATGAAATTGGAAAGCATTTACTGAGTACTTACAATGATTCAGGAAATGTGCTAAGCACTGTGGGTCCAAATTTTAAAAAGTGAAACAGTCCTTTCCCTCAGAGATCTCACCTTCCATTTGGGGCATCCAGGCCCATCTCCTGCTGTCCTGGTCTGTATCTTGCCACTAGACCCAGATAGTTCCCAAGGAAAGAGTGAGATTCCTCACTTAAATCCAATTCACTTACACATCATAGCATCACCTCCCTGGTGTCACGGTCCTCTTTGAGAACCATGGACAAAGCAACAACAATCCCTACAGGAGGATTAAACTGCCGAGTAGATGGTAGAGCGTGGATGGGAGCCCTCAAGGGTTCAGATGAGACAAATCAACTTCATCCTTCTTATTTCGTAGGACCAGGGTAAGTGGTTAACAAGCCATCCTGTGGTTACCTATAAAATGAGAGGGTTGGACTAGATAAGGTCCAGATATAAGGGAAAATCAGACTCTTTGAGGGCATGAAATCTATAAGGGGGATATTGAAGCAGTTTGGGAAAGGGCAGGGCCTTCGAGGGTAAGGTATATAGAGGAGGTAGTCTTGGTGCTATTGGTCCACCTAATTCCTCCCAATTCCTCCCTTTCAGTTCAGTTCAGTTCATTTCACTTCAACCAATACTTTGTAAGTGATCTCTAGGTGCAAAACATTGTGCTGAGATTGGAGGAGATACCAAACTTAGATGAAACAGGATCCTTGACCTCATGGACCTGAGAGTCTATTAGGGAAATAAGATACTAACATAGATATTGTGTATTTTAAAATGTGCTGGGAAGTTACAAAGATATGTGCTATATGAGGTCTGAGGAGAAGGTCTTCTTAAACTAGGGGGATCAAGTAAATCCTGGAGGAAGTAGAATCTGATAGGGGAGTAATGGTTTTGTGGTACACAGTTGATCCAAATGCATCAGCAATACGTGTTTTGGAACAAGGCTTCCTTTGAGAAGGAAGATGTCTTGGATTGTTTGTGGAGAAAGAAGCTGTAAGAAGACAGAGGAGGAGGCAGTGTTTGGTGGGCATAGGCACATGCTCCATTAGAGAAGGCACCTAGGTTGACCCTGGTTCTTGCATGCAGCTAATTACTACTGCCAAGGATAGTCAGGTCAAATCAACAAGGATTTATTAAGTGCTTGCTATAAACCAGGCATGTTGTAGCTGATATGATCACCAAGAAGAGGCACTGAAGTGCTGAAAAGATCTTATTTGGTGAGAACGTCCTTCAGTGACATTCTTCCTCACTTGGAACACTGAGACTGAGGAAGTTGCTGTGGTAACTGCTCCTTCTTCGATGGCTAAACAGAAAGCTGTTTGCTGCTCTTGAAGTCAGAAGACATTAGCAACAGCTGTCATATTTCCAATGAACTATGCTAGCCACTTCTTCCATCATGCTCCTCCTCCCCTGGGGTTTTCTGGCCACCATTTTTACAGCGGATTATCCCACTGTTAGAGAAAATAAACTAGGGTACTAATCTCAGTCTTATTTTATGGAAGCATGGCTGGAAAAAAGGGAAGTCTATTCCTATCTTGACCCTCCCACCCCTGCTTATTCTGGGCTTTCTTCCCCCAGGGAGTGCCCCAGGCCTGCCAATTTTCATTTCCCTCCTGGCTGTTCTCACTTTCTGGACTTCAACACAATGACTTGTGTCCCCAGTGCTGAGCACAGGGTATGGTACATAAGAAACTCTTACTCAATACTTGTTGCTTGTTGCTTTGCCTTGAATTTGAGTTGGGTCTTGAAGGAAGTCAGGAAAAATTATAGGGAATAAGGGGAGGAATAGGAAGGGAATTCTAGGCATGGAGGACAGCCAGTGCAAAAGTGGAGAGTCAGGAGATGAGTTGTCATGTCTGAGAAACATCAAATAGACCAGTGTAGCTGAATGATAGAGTGTATAGAGAGAAGTAAAGTATAAAAAGGCTGTAAAGGTATCAAGGGGTCAATTTTTGAAGAGTTTTAAATGTCAAACAGAGGACCTTGGAGGTAATAGGGAGCCACTGGAATTTAATGAGTAGTTGAGTGACATGATCAGACCTGCACTTTAGGAAAACCATTACGGTAGTGGCATGGAAGACAGACTGGAATAGGGAGAGACTTGAGGCAGGGGAAGCTGACTACAAGGCTATTGTAACAGTCCAGGTAAGAGGTGATGAAGGCCTAAATGCCGGGTGGTAGCTATCTGAATGGAGAGTGGGGAGTATCTCTATGCTAGAAATAATTTGAGCTGATGAATTGAATTTTGGAGATGAGAGTGAGGAGTGGAGGATGACACTAAGGTTGGGATGTCAGGAGAATGGGAGGGACAGTGATGCTGTTGAATGTAATAGAAAATGATCAGAAGAGGGGAGGATTTTTGCAGAAAGATAAAGAGTTCTGTTTTGTACATATTGAGTTTGAGATTCCTCCAGGACATCTAGTTCTTTTTAAAATGTTATTTATTTTATCTTCTCAATTATGTCTAAAATTTTTTTAATGTTAAAAAAATTTTTTTGAGTTCCAAATTCTCTCCCTCCTTTCTTCCCCCCTCATTGAGAAGCCAAACAATTTGATATTGGTTATACATGTGCAACCATGCAAAACATATTTTCATATTAGTCACATTGCAGAAGAAAACACAGACAAAAAACCCCCCCAAGAAAAATAAAGAAGGTAAAAGTGGATGCTTCAATCTGCATTCAGATTCCATCAGTTCTTTCTCTGAAAGTGGATAGTAATTTTCATCACAAGTACTTTGGATCATCATATTGCTGAGAATAACTAAGTCATCCATGATTGATCATTGTACAATATTGCTATTATTGTTCTCCTGGTTCCACTCATTTCAATTTGCATCAGTTTATATGAGGTTTTTTTTTAGGTTTTTCTGAACACATCCTGCTTGTCATTTCTTATAGTACAATAGTATTCCATCGCGATCTTATACTACAACTTGTTCAGACATTCCCCAATTAATGGGCATCCCTCCAATTTCTCATTCTTTGCCACAACAGAAAGAACTACTTTAAATATTTTTGTGCATGTATGTCCTTTGCCTTTTTCTTTGATCTCTTTGGGATATAGATACAACACCACTACTAATGTTATTGCTGGATCAAAAGATATCCCCATTGTTATAGCCCTTTGGGTGTGGTTCCAAATTGCTTTCCAGAATGATTGGATCAGTTTGATGGGGTACTTGGGATGTATATTTGTTTGTAACATTAATCTATGTAACATCAGTCTGTAATATCAATCTGTAACATCAATTTGTAAATGGGGTGCTTTGGGATCTATGTCTGTAAAATCAATTTGTAAAACCAGTCTGTACAATCACATTTCCACCCCGCCCCCCAGCTTCAGAGCATTGACTCTGCCCCTTCCCCCTTCCAGCACTCTGCCCAGCAACAACTCATGACCTGTTTATCTCTGCTTGATCTATGAATCCTTCACTAAATGTTATCTCCCTTAGTTAGAGTGGCCAGCTGCACCATAAATTCTTCAATACCTTATCTATAGGGTAACTTCTTAGTCAATTAAATACCCACACTGTCTCTGATGACCTTGGTGGGTGGCAGACTGGGCACTCTTTAGCGACGCGTCAGGCCTAAAACCACACCTCCAGCTAGCCCCCCCTTGAGCTATTTCCCAGTGAATCATGGGCAATACACCTGCGCAGTTGATATTAAAAGTGCAGGGTCCTTTGAGCACTGACCACTCCTTAACTCCTCCCTGATCCCACCCTTACTCACCTAGTTAGCACAATTGACACCTTAAAACTATGCCTGTGATCTCTGCAAGTTTGCAGGTTCCCTAAGAATCCTAGCCCGCTGAGCTTGTGCAGTGTACAATAAACTTTACAATTTCGGCTTCAAAGTTTGCTTGAGCCTGGTGAATTCCTTCCAGACTAAATGGCAGGGTTTCTGGTCACTGATAGTGATCAGGGTCCCTGGCAGAACCTCTTACCCTCCCCCCTCCTTATCACCTTTCCCTCTTCAAGTTCACAAGTCTATCAACAATGCATTAATGTTCCAGTCCTTCCACATTCCCTCCAACATATTTTATTATCCAATGTTATCCGATCGATAGGTATGAGGTAGTACCTCAGAATTGCTTTAATTTGCACTTCTCTAATCATAGTAATTTAGAGCATTCATTCATATGACTACAAGAATTCCTTCTTCTGCCTCTTCATATCCTTTGTTGTTGCAGTTGTTTGGTCATTTCAGTCATGTCTGAATCTGACACTTTGTAATCCCATTTGGGATTTTCTTGGCAAAAATAATGGAATGGTTTACCATTTCCTTCGCTGGCTCATTTTACAGATGAGGAAACTGAGGTAAAAAGGGTTACATGACTTGCCCAGGGTCACACAGTTAGTGTCTGAGGCTAGATTTGAACTCAGAAGGGTGAGTCTTCCAGACTTTTAGGCCCAGCACTCAATTCAGTACACCTAGCTGCCCTCATAATTTTTGATCATTTCAATTGGGGAATGGTTTCTATTATAAATTTGACTCAGTTTTCTATAGATTTGAGAAATGATAAACATCAGAGAAACTGGCTATAAAAAAAAACACACAACTTCCCCAGTTTCCTGGTTTCCTTCTAATCTTGGCAGCATTGGTTTTGTTTGGTCAAAACCTTTTAAATTTGATGTAATAAAAATTTCCCATTTTACATCCTGTAATGCTCTTTATCTGTCTTTTGCTTGGCCATAAATCCTTCCTTTATCCATAGATCTGACAGGTAAAAATTTCCACACTCCCCTAATTGACTTATGATATTACCCTTTCAGGATATCTAGTTCTAAAGGTCAGTAGATATTTCAGAGTTCAGGAAAGAGAAAAAGGCTGAAAATTAACTGAGAATTTTCCACATAGACATCACTGGACCTGGATCCAGGACAGAATTTTGGCATGGAGAATGGGAACCAATTGTGATCCCTTCCACTTCTGAATTCCTAAAGCATCCTATGACAGATAATCATAATAGTAGCATTTATATCACTTTAAGGTTTGCAAAACACCTTAACAAGTGTTAGCTCATTTTGTCCTCGCGTACTATTGTTATCATTCATTTAACAGATGAGTAAACAGAGGCAGAGGTTAAGCTGCTAACGGTGTGTTTGCATCACAGTCTAGGAAGTGTCTGACTCTGGATTTGAACTCAGATCTTCTTGATTGCAGATCCTGGGCTCTATCCACTGTACTACCTACCCCCCCCCCCCAAATGAATGGGAATATTCGCTTAAAGTTGCCGAATGAAAGCAGGGAGGGTGGGGGTGGCTGACAGTAGCCTTGGGCATGGGCAGATCGGGTGTGGGGTAGCAAGGTGGAGGGAAGACCGATTTACGGGGTGGGGGCTCCGAAGAAGACGCGTTTGAGGCGGGGCAGGTGAGGGAGGGGCGTAACTGGGGCTCTAAGGAGCCAGGGGAGGTCCCTAGCGTGGAGGCTAAGAACAGACGTGATGGGCGTGGCCTCTAAGAGTCTTAGTGGGGGGGAGGGCTCTGGGAGGATATGGGGTCCATGATGGGGCGGGGCCTGAGAGGAGATGGGGAGGGTTATGAGAGTCCTCCCTTCCACCTTTCCCACGACCCGAAGAGATGGGGTACAAGATGCGGGCGGAGTCTATGAAGAGGCTGGGGTTATGTGGACGGGGCCTGTGGGAGGCAAAAATTCTCTGCCGAAGTTTCTGAACAACTGGTCTCTTTTTCTTCTGCTTCTCCTCCCTCCGAAGGCGGGAACCCGCTCTAAGGACCCGGATGAGCCTACCGTCCAGAAGGCGGAAGACTTAGAATTCTGGGGTCTGGTCCCTCTACTTGACTGGGAGGCACCAGTCACGTGAGGATAAGAGCCGGCCAAACCACAGAGTGACCTCTGTTCCCGGAGGGGAGAAGGAGTTGAGCGGGAGGGGCGGGGGGAGCCACCAATCCCCGGAGGCGAGGGGCGTGGCTCAGGTCTCGGGGCGGAGGAGACTTGCTCCCGCACGGTGGGCGGGGCTTACCCAGAGTTTGCGAAGCCCCACCCACATGAGTGGGCCGGGCAGGCATGGGGTGTGGTGCGGTCTGGGCCTAGGCTGGCCCTGAGCCGTGCGGGGGCGTGGGCCCGCGCTGTTCCCTGGGGCTGGTGTCGGAGCGAACTGCTTGGCCATGGAGGCTGGCTGGGTCTCCGTCCCCTGCTGCGTCCTCTTGGCCTGCGGGACCCTGGGGGCTGTCCTGCTCGGAGTCGCGCATCGCCTGGGCCTCTTCTACCAGCTCCTACACCAGGTGCCTAGGGCCAGGGAGGGAGGCGGCACTGCCCCCCGGGCCGGCATCGGGCCGGGATGGGACCATCTCGAGCTTGGCTAAGACTCGGGCCCTGCGCCCAGGAGCTCCAGGGTACTTGGGGTGTGTGGGCGCGCGTGTAACTCACACACGTCACCAGTGCCCTACAGTGCAAGCTCAGAGAGGGGCAGAGTGCTGTGCGCGTCTGGAGGGACAAGGTCACTACTGCAGGGCATGGGGACGGGGCGGGCTTCCCGGTGGAGGGGGCATCCTTCCCTCATTTCTCCGCCTTCTCCTATCCCCATATCTTTCTGTCCTTGCCTCGTTTTCCCCAGTCTTCTTGCTTAGACCCGTCCTTGAACCGCATAGTTGTACTTTGCCCTCCTGGGATGGGAGTGGGGGTGGGGATGTGCCTTAGCAAGGAAGAACTCCTGATACCAGAGATAGTCCCGGGCCTCTGCGTGGGAGGCTCTCCTATCTCAGGATGTCCTGTCACTACCAGCTCCATACCAGCTCATTTCCATGAGTTCTGAGGTTATCACCATGCTCTCAGCTCTAAGGATCTCTTAGGGAACACTTTAGGGAGCTCACTGTTCTCTTGAACCTTTTCTAGCAGGGAGGGGTGGGAATGAGAACAGAAGCTGAAGTCTAGCTGAACTGGGCATGGAAGGTTGGAGTCTTCCTTAACTGATGCTCCTGTATTAAACTGGCCCTGACCCAGGACTTTGAGAGAATTGACCAAGTTGTGAGATGCTTCAGGGTGAAGTCATGAAATGGGGCCACCTAGTTCTTTAAGCATCTCTTCTGACTAGGATATGCTGCCTTCTAGCTGAGCTGGGGTCCAGGATATACTATAACAACAAGGGAGGGAAGAATAGGTTAGGGAGATTCTGTGCCATACTATGGAATCCTCTGCAGGACAACCTGACCCCTTTTATTCAGTTGTAAATGGATCCTTGTAAAGGATTGTAACCTTCAGTACATGTTTCTTGCTCCAAGCTCTCCAATGTTTCAAGTGGATGAGCACAACCACTAAACCAGCTTACTAGGTGAATTGTTCCCACACTGGTGCCCTTCTCCCCCATCCTACTTAGGTTATTCCTGCTCCCTTAGTCCTTACCTCTTTCTTGTTCTAGGTTGATAAATCCAGTTCACGGCATGGTGGGGAGAGTGTGGCAGCAGTGCTGAGGGCCCATGGCGTTCGATTCATTTTTACATTGGTGGGTGGACACATTTCTCCACTGCTGGTGGCAGCTGAGAAGGTGGGCATCCGGGTGGTAGATACCCGTCAAGAGGCCACAGCAGTCTTTGCTGCTGATGCTGTGGCCCGCCTCTCAGGTAGGGCCTTGATTCCTCTGTCCCTTCCCTAAGTAAGGGAGAGTGAAGGAGGATGGGTATTACTATGGTTACTGAGGAGGACCCGGGGAGGTATGGGTATTCTTTTGAGCAGATCTGTGCAATTGTTGCCATGGTGGGTATGGAGGGGTTATTGGAGATGGATCTGTGGTGCTTATGCTCATTAGAGCCCCAGTGAATACTTGTTGAATTAGTGAATGTTGACTTTGCTGATAAAGAAGATTTGTCTGTGGCAGGGACTGTGGGTGTTGCTGCCGTGACAGCTGGGCCAGGCCTTACCAACACTGTGACTGCTGTGAAGAATGCCCAGATGGCCCAGTCACCGGTGCTGCTTTTGGGAGGGGCAGCCAGTACACTGCTACAGGTGAGGGGAGGGCCTGGCCTTCAAGCTTGGCTATTACTGTGATAATCAAAGCCTAGTTGTCTGTAGGCTAGACGGGGAGAGCGGGTGGTGGCTGGAGGGAGGGGTGTTTTATGGGACCTATTGTGGCAATCTTTCCTTGTGTCAGGGCCGGGGGCCACTTCAGGGCATCGACCAGATGTCTCTGTTCCGGCCACTCTGCAAGTTCTGTGCTTCTGTGCATCGGGTCCGTGACATCATCCCTACTCTTCGGGCTGCGTTTGCTGCAGCCCAGTCTGGTACCCCAGGTAGGCAGGCATGGGGTTGGCAGTGGGGGTGGCCAATGAAAGAGGGATCATGCTGAGGGGTGAGGTACGTCTGAGGGGGAGAATGGGGTCTTGGGAAAGATGAGCAGATGAGATAGCCTCCATTGCTCCCATTTCCAGGCCCTGTATTTGTGGAGCTCCCCATTGATGTGCTCTACCCTTACTTCTTGGTACAGAAGGAGGTGATGCCCTCCAAAGCCTCCAAGAGCCTCATGGGAAAGCTTGTCTCCTGGTGAGCACACCACGCCCCCCCTTGCTTCTTCCTTCATGTACCTTGTCCTTTTCCCTACCATTTCCATTCAGTATATCAGGAGGCATTTATGAAGCCAGCTTTCCCTGGCCTATAGGAGAGAGAAGAGGAGGAGACCTGGAGACTTGGTGCTTGTCCTTACTGAGCTAGCTCATTGTTTTATTGGTGGTCTAGAACTCACATTGGTGAAACAATTGGAGAGCTAAGTTATGTGTTTCAGGGTATATGTACTTACTGTAGGTGTTCAGAGACATCAAAATGATCTTGAGCAGTTAAGAAAAGCTTTGTCAAGGAGGTATCATTGGAGTTCAGCAAATCAATTTAATGAACATTTATTAAGTATCTCCTGTGAGTAAGGTGGTTGGGATAAGCAGAAATAAAAATGCAAGCTGGATCTTCCCATAAGGACCTTTCATTCTGTTCCTGAGTTGGCTGTGCTGTGTGCTGAGACTGGTGGAGATGAGGAGGGAAGGGCAAACCCCCCGACAGAACAGCTTTCACCAGGCTGGGGGGTATCTTTCGCATATGAGTAAAGGGTGTGTAGAGGGGAGATAAGGTTAGAGCTTAAAGGTAGGACCTACTCATGAGATTTGGAAGCCAGATTTTCAGTGGTTGGATAAAGCAAGTAATGGGAAGCCACTGGGAGTTCTTGAGCTCTGTAGGAAGGAGAGGAGCCCTTAACCTTTTTTGTTCTTTTAGAGGCAGCTAGGTGGCACCGTAGTGCACAGAGCACAAGCAAGAGTCGGGAAGACCTGACTTCAAATATGCCCTCAGACTTTTCTGCCTCTGCCATGCAGGGCAAGCCACTGAACTGCAGTCTCCTCATCTGTACAATGGGGATACTAATAGCACCTACCTTCTAGGCTGTTGTGAGGCTAAAATGAGATGTTGGCAAAGTGCTTTGCAAACCTTAACCTTAAAGAGATACATGAATCTTCTCTATCCATCCATTCATTCCTTCATTTATTCAACTGTTTATTTACTTACTCACTATTCAACTGTTTTCTTACCTATTTATTTATTTGTTTGTGTTATAGACCCCTCTGGCATTCTGGTGACGTCTATGAACTCTTTTTTAAAAGTATAAAATAAAGTACATAGACTTCCAAAGAAAAGTAATGATATTGAAATTCAGTTATCACACACACACACACACACACACACACACACACACACACACACCCCAACAAATAAGTACACAAACCCAGGTTAAGATCCCCTGGAGGGAAACTAAGTAGAAGACCCTTTCAGTAATTCAGATATGAGTGAGAACCTGGCCTAGGAGAATAAAAAAGGAAGAATGTATAAGAGACAAGAAAGAAGGGTTGCTAGAACTTGGGGTTAGATTGGACCCAGGAAACAGAAGGGCACCTAGCCTGGGTGGTATGACTGACTCAGGTGGGAAAAAGGAGTTGGTTTTGGGGGTGAAGAGGTTTGCTCTAGACACAATGAGTTTAAGATGATAACTGCTTGGGAATCTACCTGGAGATGTTTTAGAAGTAGTTAAGAATATGAATGTCTTGGAGTTAGTAGTGTATGACACGTTTGTTGAATTGCATTGGTATAACAAAATAAGAATCTGGGGCTGTGTGTAGATAGGAAAGCCATAGAATCAGAAAATATTAGAGCTAGAAGAACTCGTGGGGAGGGGCATCTCACCTAACCTCTTCAGCAATAGGTCGAGGTTCAGTTTTCCTGAGAGGTTGTGACTTTCCAAAGGTCACGCTGAGTTGGTGACAGAATCAGGACCAGCACCCAAGTTGCTTGCTTCTCAGTCTAGTGGGAATGGTTGGAATTATGCCAGTGAATGATCTCTTTGAAAGAGTGAGGATGGAAAGGGAGGGCCCAGAAAAGATGCTTGGTTTTTGTTGACTTTGAAGAAGAAAAAGAACTATTGAAGGAGACAAGATTAGAGGGAAATAGAAGACCTAAGAGTGCCATGTGAGGGCTGAGGGGGTGGGGTGGACAGAAGTATAAAATGATGGCAAGAAGGCATGGAAAATCAAAGTGAGAAAAGACCATGGGAGATAGGGAGAAGGGTAGTATGATGGGAAGAAGATCATCCTTACACAACTGGAAGGGACCTGAGAAGCCACCTAATCTAACCCCTAATTTTATAATTGAGGATACTAGGGCCTAGGGAACTTGAAATGACTTGCCTCAGCTTACATGCATTGGTAATTGTCAGAGTGGGTATTTCAACACAGCCCTGGACTTTGCGATACAAATCCTCACTTTAAGACCCAGATCTGATATTCACTAGTTCTGTGACCTTGGGTAAATCATGTTATCTTGCTGGAGCTTCTCTTTACTTATCTGTAAAATGAAGGGGTTGGCTAAATGATCCCCAAGACCCTTACAACTTCTCATATTTCATTATTCTGTATTAATTTGCCTTTTCCTGTGGCTTTCTCCCTTTCTTATCCCTTATGCTTTCTAATCCTCTGCCCTCTTTTTTTTCCCTCCTTGGCTCTTGTTTCTCCTATTTAACCCATTCTGATTTCCCCTGCCTTGTCCACCAGGTACCTACAGAACCACTTAGCTAATCTGTTTGCAGGGGCATGGGAGCCACAGCCCGAGGGCCCCTTGCCCGTGGACATTCCTCAGGCCTCTTCCCAGCAGGTGAGCTGACTGTGCTTTCCTGGGCCTGGATTGTCTTCCCTTGGGGGGAGGTGGGGGGGGGAAAAGAGAGAGAGAGAGAGAGAGAGAGAGAGAGATCTATCAATAAGCAGAAGAAGCTTTTTTTTACCCTGTCCTGGGTACCCCTTGACAGGTTCAGCGCTGTGTGGAACTTGTGAGCCAAGCCAAGAAGCCCCTCTTGTTGCTGGGAAGCCAGGCCTTGCTCCCCCCAACCCCAGCTGAGAGCCTCCGGTGAGGAGACTTTCTATATTCCTCCTGGCCAGATCTTCTGCTGAAGAGATCTTCCTTCTCCTGATCACTGTCCATCCCCTCCCCCTCTGCCCCACTCTCCCTGGCTTCTGGTGAGGAGACTTTGCTTCTGTGCCTCCTTTGAGGAATCCCCTGCCTCTAATTCAGGGAAGCTTTGTCCGCCCTTTCCCTCCAGGGTCTTAGGGGAGAAAAATCCACCCTATCTGCCCCTGCATGGCTCCCTTCTCTTCAGTTCCCCCATCCTGACCTGAGGCAGACTTGGGCTTCCTCTGGCAGGGGTGGGGGTAGAGGTATTGAGGGGATTGAGGCTGGCAAGAGAGATATGACATTGATGGAATTTGTGACCAGGAGGAGCTACTCCAGGCTCCTCTGATTTTTCTTTTCTCATTAGAGCTGCAGTGGAGTCTCTGGGTATCCCTTGCTTCCTGGGAGGGATGGCAAGGGGACTTTTGGGCCGGGATAGCCCCCTTCACATCAGGCAAAACCGCCGTGATGCACTGAAGGAGGCTGATGTTGTCATCTTAGCAGGTACGTGGGCTAATCTGTGGAGGCAAGAGTGGAGGGGGTGGGTATCAGCAGTTCCTTTTTGCAGGTCTCCTTGGGTGTAGGACCCTGACTGGCATTCCCCATCTCTTTTCCTGCTGGCTTCTTTGGGTCTTTGTATTTTCCTTCCCATACCTTCTTCCTTGAGAGGAATTTAGTCATTTCCCTATACTCCCATTCTTTTTCTCAAATTTGTCTTTAAAAGGTGAACTTTGTTCCCCTTTCCACAGAATTGAAGATGGAGTTTAGGTACATGGTTACTAGGTGGCCCATGTGCTTAGCTAAGATGGGATGGACATACCTTCCCCATCCTTTGACCAGACAAAATCTACATTTTAATTGGATTTATTAAGACAATTAAGTTTTGAAACAAGTATAACCAGTTAAGCAGATAATTATTTTAGAGATAGTTTCTTAAAGAAAAAAGAAAATGACATTTACATAGTAATAGCTCTCATGTATTTAGTCCTTTAAGGTTTGCAAGACACTGTGTGTACTTTCTCATTGAATCCTTATGCCGCCCTCCCAGGGAGGTGTTACCGATGTCATTATCACCGTGTAACTTCCCTTGCCTAGGACTGCAGGTTGCAGAATAGTTACTGATCTGAATTAGTCAAGAGAAGCCCTCTACACTGATAAAATCACAGGTTTGGGTCAAAATGAGAAATTATCCGCATTTTACAGGCTGAGCAAACTGAGACACAAAAAGGCCAACCAGTGGGATCCCACACCTGTAGAAAGTCTGCTTCCCATGCTGTGGGTTTGGGAATCAATCATGGAACACAGATGGAGGAAGTATTCACTGTGTGCCATTCTCTGCTCTCACAGAGCTTACATTCTAACAGGGCCTTTATCCTTCCTTTCATTTATTCATCTAACAGATGTTTATGGTGGACTGTTACTTTAGCCAGTACCAACTGGCTGCTTGTTCTAGAGAAAAGGCAGCAGTGCCCACAACCTCCCAGGGGAACCCACTCTGGGTGCTGAGGCTGGTGGAGAGGCCCTGCCAGGTGACTCAATGCTGGTGATGGCAGAGATGAGTAAGAGAGGGTCTGGAGCTTGCAGTCCAGTCATTTGTAAGGTATACAGAATGCTTCTGAAACAAACTGGAACTGTGAATTCAGTGAAGTTTCACTGGTTTTCCTTATCTGCCCATGAACACCGACCACTCTTCGCCACCCTTAAACACCCAGCTATGTTTCAGTTGGTGACGCCCTTCCCAAACCCCCAGGTGCTGTGTGTGACTTCCGTCTCTCCTATGGCCGTGTCTTAAGCCACGGAAGCAAAATTATCGCTGTCAATCGTGATCGTGAGCAGTTGCTGCTCAACTCTGACCTCTTCTGGAAGCCTCAAGAAGCTGTGCAAGGTGAGCAGGGTAACACCTGGGATCTCATAGGATTCACTGACTTGTTTTTGGACCAGAGAGTTTAGATCTGGGTGAGATCTTGGAGATGATCTAGTCCAATGCCCTCATTTTACAGAGGAAGAAACTGAGAACCAGAGAGGAAAAGTACTTTCTCAAGGTCACGAGATAGTAAACAGCAGAGCTGGGATTTATACGTAAGTTCTGACTTTTTAAATTCCAGTGCTTCATGCACTACACCACACTGGATCTCTAACAATCCTTTAATATGAAGACCATCTGGCAGAGTGACTGTGGTGCTAGGCTTAGAATCAGGAGGACCTGAGTTCAAATCTCATTCTTCATACTAGCTGCATGATCTCAAACCAGGGGTGGTGAACCTGTGGCCTGTAGGGCTGCACTTGATGACCACACTAGACCACAGGTGGGCCCTCTAGGTCGTCAAGTGCAGCCCTTTGACTGAATCTAAACTTCACAGAACAAATCCCCTTAATAAAAGGGTTTGTTCTGTAAAACTTGGACTCATTCAAAAGGCCACACCCAAAAGGCCACTTGTGGCCTGGAGGCCACAGGTTCGCCACCACTGCCCCAGACAAATCACTTAATCTCTAGGTCTCAGGCCATACCTAAGGATTGAGCTACTAGGCTGTAGATGGTTTGCCAGTTGTCTTCTCTGCATTGCTTGAGGGCTCTCCCATGCCTATGCTGTTGAGTAGTAATATTGGCAGGAGATGACTTATGTATGCTTCCACAGTTATGGAACGCTGTATCCACTATCTCATTTGATCTTGTCCATACCTCCATGGAGTAGGTATAACAGGTCATCCTTATTTTACAGATGAAGGAATGGAAGCTCAGAGAGGGTGATAAATAATAAGGGCAGGGTTGGGACTTGAACTGTGGTCTAGGAAGCTTTCTTTTAGGATATGTGCCCTACCCTCTTTATTCTGGTTTGCCCTGGTGACTGGGCTTTATGTCCTATGCTGATTACTCCCCTATGGTGTTCCTTGACTCTTTGTTCTGACTGTGTGCCAGGCACTGTACTAAGGGCTTTACAGATATTATCTCATTGGATCCTCAGAACAATCCTGCAAGGTAGGTGCTGTCATTATCTCCAGTTTAAGGTTGAAGAAAATAAGGCAGACAGAGGTTAAGTGACTTGCTGAGGAAAACACAGTTAGTAGGTGTCTGAAGTCATATTTGAACTCAGTTCTTCCTGACTCCTGACTAGGAGCAGCTAGGTGGCACAGTGGATAGAGTGTTGGGCCTGGAGCCAGGAGAAAACATCTTCCTGAGCTCAAACCTGGCCTTAGACGCTTATTACCTGTGTGACCCTGGGCAAGTAACTTAACCCTGTTTGCCTCAGTTTCCTCATCTATAAAATGATTTGGAGAAGGAAATGGCAAACCACACCAGTATCTTTGCCAAGAAAACTCTAAATGGGGTCGTGAGGAGTCAGACATAACTGAAAATGACTGAACAACTTCCTGACACCAGGCCTAGCCTTCTGTCCACTGTGCCATATCACTGCCTAAAAAGGCCTTCTCTGTCTGCCCTTCCTTTTGAACCTTTTTCTTGCCTATTAGGTTCTTCCTACCCATTGAGGCAGAGAAGGCCATCTTAGCATGTAACCCCAATCCTATCAATATTTTCCTTCCAGGGGATGTAGGCTCCTTTCTGCTAAGGCTAGTGGAAGGGCTTCGGGGCCAGATCTGGAACCAGGACTGGATTGAGCAGCTTCGAGAGGCTGACCGGAAGAAGGAACAAGCTAATCGGTGAGTATTGCAGGTTTATCATGGGCTCAGGAAACTGGCATGGTAGAGGGAATGGGCTAAAGTGTATATGGGGGAAGGGTATGGGGAGGGTTCTGCAAAGGCCAAGGAAACTTCCTTTGGTCCCTGAAAATGGGTAGACTAGAGTGGTAGGAGAAGTATTTCTTTCAGGGTGCTAACAGGCTGCCTATTCTAGAGAAAAGGCATCAGTGCCCACAACCCACCACCTGAACCCACTTTGGGTATTGGAGCTGGTTGAGAAGACCCTGCCAGATAATGCGGTGTTGGTGGCAGATGGTGGAGATTTCGTGGGCAGTGCTGCTTACCTGGTCCGGCCCAGAGGCCCTTTGTGCTGGCTCGATCCTGGTGAGTAGGGACCAGGAACAACTGTACCCTCTCTTCACCTTTCTTTTTTGGAGAGGGCCCTAGATCCAGGAGATCTTGGGGGACATTGAGTATTTGGATATGTTATCTTCTTTCTTCTTTTTTCTCTGCCTGTTTCTTCATAGGAGCCTTTGGAACTTTGGGAGTAGGAGGAGGATTTGCACTTGGTGCCAAGCTGTGCCGACCAGATGCAGAGGTGAGTTACGGACTAAGGGCGAGGGATGCCAGCCCATGGGTTACTGCTTTCCTATGTTCCTTACTTCCCCTTTCCTTAGGTCTGGGTCCTCTTTGGAGATGGTGCCCTTGGCTACAGCATCATTGAATTTGATACCTTTGTCAGACATAAGGTATGTAGGCACAATAGGGTATTTTTTGCTGTTCCCTGATAGTAAATCTTGGACCTGTGAGAGAACTGCTCATCTATGGGGAGAAAAAAATATTGGGAGAGATTTCTGCCCATCCCTTACCTCAGTTGTCTTTTTCCCTTCTTCCTTGAGGAGGCTCCACCCCTCTCTTCTCCAGCTTCCATTTTCTTAGTATAAGGCAAGGGGTACGTTTTGGGGTTAAGATTCCTACCGTCAAGTTTCTTTTCTTTCAGATTCCTGTTATTGCTTTGGTGGGAAATGATGCATCTTGGACCCAGATCTCTAGGGAGCAGGTGCCCATGCTTGGCAGCAATGTGGCCTGTAGTCTAGTTTACACTGGTGAGGAAACTTTGGGGGAGGGTGGGAGCATGGTCTGTGCTGAAGTGGGGTGGGTAGCCAAAGTGAGGTTTTTCCTTTTCCTGCACCTGCTGCTTCAAGTCCTAGAGGTAGATAAACCACTTGCAGCTTTATTCCAAGACCTGAATTTGTGCTAAAGCTATATTCTGATTGTCTTCTTGTATTGTTTCTGCAGATTATCATGTGGTGGCAGAAGGACTGGGGTCTCAGGGCTTCCTACTGTCAAGGGAGAATGAGAATAAGGCTGCAGAGGTGTTGCATACTGCCCAGCTGCGGTGTCGTGAGGGCCGGCCTGTCCTTATTAATGTTCTCATTGGAAGATCGGACTTTCGGGATGGTTCCATCTCTGTGTAGGGGGACCTATTAATACATCATCTTGTGCCCTGACCTCCTCCTACCACCTGTTAGATGGAGTGGCCATCTTGCTCTTCCCCCTTCCTCAGAGGATACTGTTTCAGACTGTATCAAGAGCGGGAAGGAACCAGGACACCTGAGAATGAGACTCATTCTTAGAGGTTTTCGGTGGCTGGTGAGCTCAGTCTCTTTCACTAGGCTGGGTTGAAGCATCCCTGGATGTGATAATGCCCTTTTCCCGTGAACCTTGGTTCAATAAACATCCCACGTAGGCCTTTGGTGGCCCAAGGACTCAGCCCTGGCACCTGTGCATAATGATTTATTGTTCACACAGTGAGGATGGGGTTGAGGGAGGGAGTAGGTGATGGTGGGAAGAACCCTAACTTTCCCACCAATGGCTCCTCATAGGTGAGAGGGATTTGGAGTGGGGTGCGGTTCCACAGTGGTGCCTACTGGTTTTGGCCTCAGAAAGTATATATCCACTGCTGACTCCTCATCCCCATGTTTTCCCTGACCTAGAGCCCCAGACATCTATATAAATGTATTTATACAACATTCTCTCTTATTCTCAACACACACACACACACACACACACACACACACACACACACACACACACATACATACACAAACACATCTCACAGCTCGAGGCAATAAATAAGAGCCTGTTCGTACCAAAGTATACCAGCCTGGCTCTTGGGGGGAGGGGGAGGGAGGAATGGGCAGAGAGCCATCCTTCAGAGAAGGATGGAGGGGTAAGTGCTTAGTTTGGTGGGCCTGAGAGGGTTAGGACCTGTACTCTGCTACCCCTGCTTGCTCTTCTGAGGCAGTGATTGGCTTTCCCTATCTCTTTCTTTGGGAGTCGGGTGGCCTATACTCTTGGAGGTAGGGCAATACTCAATACCAGTTGCCCTATCCAGATATCCCTGACCTGGGGTCAACTCATGGACCCCCAAAATGACACTGCTGATTTCAGTGCTTTGGGGAGTAGGGGATGGCAGAGAGCTGTGTCCAAAGCTAATACTGATTTGGCTGGCAGCAGCAAGGGAGGGTGTGTTGGGGTACCCCCCTCAGGGAGGTGGGTGATCACAGCAAGATAATAAATCATAAGATTTTAGAGCTGGAAGAGACCAGAGGTCATCTGGTCCAACCTTCCTCATTTTGAGGAGCCTGAAGCCCAGAGAGCTGAAGTGACCTGCCCCAGCTGATATGGTAGCAAGTAGCTGAGCAGATTTAAGCACAGGTCTTTCTGACTTGGATTCTTGGCTCTTTCCACTCCACTCTGTCACTTTCACTTGGAAAAGTGGCTGCAGTAGATTCACTTCTACAGAGGGAACCAACCTGGCCTCTGGAAAAGTGGTCCCTGGTTTCTGGGCAAAAGGTCTATGGCAAGAGGTCTACTTATCTCCGTAAAGGGTATCTCCTTAGTAAAAGGGAGATGGTCCTTGGCCACGGAAGGCTGGTCCCTAGCAACAAGGAAGTAGATGGTCCCTAGCAACGGGAGGCAAGTTCCCTGCCAGGGGCTCAGAGGCACACGTTGATCTGCTTGGATAGTTCCCTCTCCAGGTCCAGGATCAGGGTGTCAAAGTCTTTGAGGTTTAGGCGGGTGTTGAAAGGTGCTTCGGGGTCATCATCCATAAGGGCAAAGTCGCCCACGAAGTCACCAGCCCCCTCCTGCCCTCTGCCTTCTTCCTCGTCTTCGTCCTCGCTGCTCCCTGCTACCTGGTCATAGTCTGGACCGGACAGGAAGTCCCGCCCATAAGACAGGAAGTCCCGCCCGCAGATGCTCCAGTCGCCAGCGTAGCGGTTGCTAGGGGGGCTCTCAGGCCCACCGCGGTCTCGGGACCTTGTCACCACTTCGGGCTCCCCCAGCGGCAGTTCCAGCAGGGGCTGCCGCTTCGGGCGGAGGTAGGGGACGCTGTCTGGAGGATCCGGGGGGCGGCGGGGGTCTGGGGGAAGAGGGGAAGGGAATGACTTAGAGCTGGCTCTGAATCGACGTCCTACCCCGAGTCGGACTAGGGAGCGAGCTACTAGCCGGTCTCAGATTGCCTGGTTGACGGGCGGGGTCACTGAGTTTGGGCCTTTGATTGGCTGGATGGTAGGCGTGGCTTTTGTGTCGCTCAGGCCCATCTTTGGCTAGGTAGAGGCGTAGCCTCGAAGGTGATTTAGCCTTTGATTGGCCGTAATACAAGTATGGTTACAGGGGATTGGCCTTTCGATAGCTGATTGATAGATATGCCCTCTGGGGATTTGGGCTTCTGCTTGGGATGGGCGGGGCTTACCTGGCCCCTGGCCTCCTTGCGGGAGGCGGAGCTTACCTGGCCAGGACTGCAGCAGATAGTGCAACACCTCGATGTGACGTTTGAAGTCCACGGCGCTGGCGAGGTTGGAGCCGGGTCCGGGGGCAGGACAGCCGCCTCGGAGCCGGGTGGGCGCTTGGCGCGGGGGCAACAGCACTGGCCCGAAGCAGACAGCTAGGTTCTGGGGGGTCATGCGGTTGTGGGCGTGGAAGGAGGAGACCAGGCGCAGGTGATCCAAGAGCAGAGTCAGTGTGGCCTGCAGGGGTGGGGGTGGGGCGCAGCTTAAATGAGGGGGGGCGGGGGCGTGGTCGGGCTCAGAGCAGGGCAGCGGGGAGGGACTCACTCCAACCTCCCCCGCCCCTTGACCCCCCTTTCACCAATACCCTTGCTCCCTTTGACCCCGACGCTCCAGTCTTTCCTCCCTCTGCCTCCGTCCTAGCCGTTCACTCCGGGTATCTTGTCCTCTGAACTCCCCGTTCTGTCCTCTTCCCTACCCACCTTATCCCCCATCCTCTCTGTCCCCATTTCCTTATCATCCCTGTTTCTAGCTCTAGTCCAAACTGTCTTTCCCCACTCTTCTCCTCTCTTTGTCTCTCTTCCCCCAGCTTTCTCCGTCCACACCACCCTTAGCTCCCTTTATTTCCCTCTCCCCATCCCCAGCTTCCTTCCTGTTCCCTATACCCTAGGCAAGATATCAGTAATGTGTACTGTTGTCCACTGCAGGATTTGGGTTATCACTGTAACATGTGTCAACACAAAATAAATGATCACAGGCCACAGCCTTTATATTTTCATTTGTGGAAAGAAATGTCATAAAGGATCTGTGCTGTGGCCCAAGTGGGGGCCTGCCTTCCTGGTTTAGCCCAGGTCTCTTCCCGTTCCCCTTTCCCTCACCTTTTGTTCCCATCACCCTTCACCAATGTTCTCTTTCCCTTTCTTTCTTCCTATCCTTCTACCCCTCCCTAGTCCACTTACCCTCTCCACTTCAGGCAGACATTGGAGGAGTTCTCTGGTACCTTGTGGGTTGACACTGCCTCCACTGGGTGGCCCCTGCCTCATAGCCTCCAGGACCACTTGGTAGAGTGGTGGGGTGATGAGAGGTGTGGGCAGCTCTCTTAGGTAGTCCTTGAGGATCCCTACAGAGGTGAGCCCCAGCTCAGTTTAGGGCTTTCTTGTCTCTTTTTCTGCTGATTGTGCCCTATTCATATTCCTGGCCCCCGAGTTGGAAGAGAGGTAGGATGTGGGGGAGGGGAAAGATGGGTAGAAAAGTGAGATTCCCCAGAGAAACCCTAGTCAGAGAGAAGAAGGGAGGCTGGGCTAGTAGAATCATTCAATGATTTATGGGGGAGAAGGCAGAAGTCATGTTAGGGGGACTTTGATTTGGGAGTGAGATTAGAGGAGCCAAAGAGAGGGGTTGGTAGGGCAGAAGGATACTTGGGTTGAGGGGAAAATTCTGACCTGTGATAACATTGATGTCTGGGTACAACTCCTCTGAGAGACTGACTGCTGCGCTGTCTCGCTCAAAAGCATCCCGAAGTTCCTTCTTTACAGCTGCTGAGCCACACAGACGGTATAATCCCACCACCTGGGAGGGGAAGAAGAACATTTGACAAGGGTATCCGGGACCTAAACCATCAAGTAGACAGCCCATATTTACACAGACTCCAGGAGGGGAAGGGTGAGGGGTGAGAAAATGGGGATCTGGCATAAAAAAGAGAGTGTGGCCAGGCCAGGGTTCCAGGGCCTCACCCGGAGCCCCCTTCTCTCGATCTGCCCAATGCACTTCTGGATGATGAGGGGCACGTGACCTGGAGCTTGTTCCCGCTCTACAAGCAATGGCAGAGGTAGCCCAAAGACTCTGGGTTCCTGGCTTCCTGGGGCTTCCTGCTGTTCCCAGAGTGTCAGCTTTGCATATAGCAGGCCTTGGGGTTCTAGCCTTACTGCTAGCTGCTGGGCCCGGCACCCTGGGAGCAAGATACAACAGCATGATACAGAGATTTGTTACAGGTTCTACACGCCTGTATGTACCAGTCCTGCTCCCCATGTTCAGATCCTTTTGTCCCTTACCCTTCTCTGCCTACCCGTTTTCCCCATATCTTCAGTTCCCATTTCTTACTGGTCTGAGCACTTGTTCCCTCATCAAGGAGCCCAGAGTCTTGACCCCTGATTCTGTTCTCAAGGCCTTACTTGAGCCATCCCAAGGTTTGCTCCTTGATCCATACCCCAAACCTCCATGTACCTCGAAAAAGAGAGGGTAGCAGCACAGTGCCATGAGCACAGGACCGGTGACGCTGAATACAGGGGTCCCAGATCAGGATCAGGGCCCGGAGCAGATGGGCAGCCTCCAGCTCTAGGTGGAATGTATGGTCAAGCCTCAGGAAATCAGTACCACTCCCCCGAAGTGGTCCTGTTCTGGCTCTCGGGGCACCATCCACTTGTAGCAGGCAGCAGAGGTTTGGTGAGGTGGGTCCTGGTGGAAGGCGCAGGCCCCCCAGACCATATAGGTGCAAACTGAGGCGCCCCCAGAGGGCAGGGGGTGAGGCACGGGGTGGTGGGGCTGCTTCATAGGGCCGGAAGGCATCCGGAGATGGGTGGGGAGGCCGTTCAGGGGAGTCACCGTCGCTGAGGTAGCCAGCTTGGCCCCCCTGGGCCCCCTCTGTACACCTCTGTGCTCCCACACTGCTGTCCAGGTGGTATCTGCTTATGACTGAGCCAGCCGGGGCTGCCCGTTCTCGTTCACCCTCACGGTCCCGACTGCTTCTGGGTCCTCGGAGGCTCAGTCGACGCCTTAGTTCTGGCAATTTTTTCATCTTCATTGAGAGGCGCCTTGCAGGGCCTGGAGATTTGGTTCGTGATGGTTTAGCAGGGGGATTACTGGGGACAACCTCTGGGGCTGGTCCTGTGTAGAGGCAGAGGAGGTTAGGCACTGGAGAACAGAGACTAGACTTAGGGACCTAGGGACCCAGAATGAATAGGGGTGGGGCAGGGACCGACATGGAGAGAACTAGGGGAGGGGATCTGAGAACAGAGAGCAGGGGTCAGGAGGGTGGGTGTGAGAATGAGCACTGGACAGACTGGAGTTAGGGGGTTGGAGGGAAGGTTAGGGAGCAGGGCTGGGATCAGAGAGATGGAAAAGAGAGTAAGGGATATAGACTAGGGAATAGAGAAGGTCATGGGGCTGGAGGCAGCTGAGTAGAGAGACTTAGGAAAGAGATTAGGTTACGATTGTTTCATTACCTCCAGGGGCTGCACTCTCCTGGTTGGTTTGAGTGGCCTGGGGTGTGGCCCCCCCAGATGCCTGGCTTCCTGGCTCCTCCTCAGGGATAGGATTGTACCATATCTCTCCAACCAGTTCAGTGGGCCCTCCAGGGCCCAGAATTGATTCCTCAGGAGCCTTGCTGCCTCCCAGCACCCAGCGACGGCTGCTGGACTCCAGGCTTTGCAGGTAGGCCCCCCGGGCTGGGTTTCTTGACACTTCAGGGCTAGGAGGTTCCTCTTCCCCAGGCCCTGCCACCTCTGGCTTGGGAACTTCAGGTGCTGGCTCAGGGACACTGGGTTCTGGGATTGGGGCTGGGCAGCCTATGGGGATGGGGGTGGGGGGAGGTGAGAGTGTTCCCTTCTAGCCTGCCCAGGAGAGAGGAGGGGCCCAGCCCTTAAATCCCCCCTCTTCCCTTTCTCTCATGCCCACTTAGGGTTCTAAGCAAAGCCTGACATCACTAGAGATGTCCCCTCCCTGCCATCTCCATTTCCTCCCTTAGAATCCCCCCAGGGTTCTGCTCCCCACACTCCCTTGACCCAACTAAAGGGAGGGTCCCCTCCTTACTGTTCTTACCACCCCTTGGCTCCCTGTCCTTGGTTTGCCCCAAGGAGCAACAGCCACTCTAGGACTCCCCTGGGATAGTCAGCCATTCCAACTGTATAACGGTTTGGAGTCCTACCCCATCCCATCCCATCTCCTGTTCCCCCCTCCATCCCTTCCACCCCTTGCTCCCAGATCACCACCCCCATTCTATTCCCTGAGGCACCACCTCCTCCTTCCCCCAGCCTGCACCTTGGGGTCCCCCCAAGAGGGGCATTTGGGAGGACTGTGTATAGAAGAGATGTCAGTGCTAGGAGCTCTGGCCCTGGGAACTCCCCTTGGACCTCACCTCTATCCTTCACATCCGACTTTTTCCGGGGAAGTTTCTCCCGTCCCCGAAGGCGGGAGAAGGTTTTCCTGAGTAGCGGCTCGGCCATGCTGGGGGCTGGGGTTGGGGGCTGGACCAGGGTCCTGCCTGGCCAGGCAGAGCCCCTTGCCCCTGGCCACCCCCTCCCCTCTTCTTCTTGCCTGCCCACCCCGCTTGATTTCTCCCTCCCTCCCTCCCTCCCTCAGGCAGGAAACAAATTCCAGGAATGCTTTGGCCCAAACTTTTTTTTTCTTCCCTTGGACAGAGCAGGTGCTGCTGGGAGATGTAGTTCTTTCCTGGGGGAGGGGACAGAGGATGGGAAGCTGGGGAGAGTGGATGGAGGGAGATTTTAGGGAGCTGGGACTGTAGAGTGGGGGAACCCTAGAAGATGAGGGATTGTGGGAGGTGTGGGGCAACGGCTGGTGCATTTTTGTCTTGGCAAAGGAGTGTGTTTTGGTTGGGTGTGGGTCAGGCTGCTGGACTTTGTAAGGAGGGTCCTAGATCTCCGGAGAGGTAAGGTATGTTGAGGGGAGGGATCTGGAGGAATTGGTGGCATGGCACGGAGTGTGGTGGTGAGATGGGAGGAGGGACAAAGACAAGGTCTCCCCAAGAAGAAACTAGAGAGAAGGTGTTGGGGAGAGCCTTAGTTTAGCAGATGCTCTGGCCACTGTGTTGAGAGCAGAGGGAAAGTGAGCAGGTCTCTTCATCCCAGGTTCAGGGCAGGAGGTCTCAGCAGGGGTTGGGACTCCTGGTCCCATCTAGGTAAGAGTAGGGGTGTGCTGAAAAGCATTGAACAGCCAGTTCTCCTAAAAAATAGAACAAGGCCACACTTCTAAGTTTAATTGGTGTTATTAGCATTTTCTCTGTCCCTTTCTTAAGTCTAGACAATTACCAAAATAATAAACCAAACCCTTATTCCATAGCACTCACCCATTTCTGAGCTGTAAAAATGCTCATGCTGAATATCTATAACTTAATAGAACACTTTTGAGCTGACTTGTCTGCACACCCCTGGAGGGCCATACAGGAACTGGATATAGATAAAGTGAGGAAATTGGATTGGGAGTGGGTGGTGGAAGATTGGGTATAAGGAATAAAAAGGCAGGTAAAGGGGACTGCTTTTGCCTCTAACTCATTGTGTGACCTTTGCATCATAGATACAAGACTGGAAAGAATCTCAAAGACCAACACCCTCCACATATTATAAATGAAGAAACTGAGGCCAGAGTCACATCTGTAATAGGCAGGCGAGAGAGCCAGAATTGAGCTTGCTCTCTGACTCCAAAGCCAGCATGATTTCCATTGAAGCCAACTTCTTGCCTTCCTGTGTTTCCAAGGTAGTCCTTAACTCTTAGGCTGCCTGACTCTTGGGCTGGTTCCCAATCCAGTACTCTGTGCTGCTTTGGTTAAGCTACTCTTTGGGCCTGTTTTTTCAACTGAAAAATGCAAATATAACTTTTATTCTCCATACCTTAAAAAGACTCAGTTGAGGTAATGATTGAGAAGTAGCTTTGAGAAATTATAAAAGCAATTCTTTACCTGTCAGGTTTTTATTAAAGTCATGGAATAGAATGTGACACTAAAAAAATTTCAGTCCACCTCTCCCTGAATCACAAACCTCTTTCTACCCTGTTAGGGGGTGGTATCATACGAAGCCAAAGAGCTTTGGATTTGGAGTCAGAGCCAGAATTTCCATCTTAACTCTGCTGCTCAGCCCATGTGTACCCTTGGGCC
Organism: Gymnobelideus leadbeateri; assembly: GCA_011680675.1. NCBI lineage: Eukaryota > Metazoa > Chordata > Mammalia > Diprotodontia > Petauridae > Gymnobelideus > Gymnobelideus leadbeateri. The sequence continues at coordinate 16,750 of WOXC01005369.1, read as the reverse complement.
AGGAGGTTAACTCTTGTGGGCCTCAGTGTCTTGCATAGAATGAGGTGATTGGACAAGATGGTCTCTGAGAGCCTTCTCAGCCACAGCTTCCACTTGACTGTCTCCAGCAGGGGAGAGCTCACTATTTCACAATAAGATGACCTTTTCTATTTTGGGATGACTCTGATTGTTAAGGTATTTTTCATTATTTTAGATTAAAATCTGCCTGACGGAATGTCCTTCTTATAGCTCAAAGTTCTGCCTTTGCATCAAACAGAACAAGTAGAATCTGCCTTCCTGGGTTCAATATTTGATTACACCTGCACATTCTGAGAGTGGGGGTTGGCACCTGGGAAGGGGAAGCTATGGAGACTGTACCATTTAATCAGGATCTTTGGGGCCCAGTGCTCTGTTCAGCCACCTAAGGGGGATGCCCTCAGTGCCTTAGTCATGATAGTCTAAGGGAAGGGGAGAGGGCTCAAAGCAGTCTCTGCTTCTCCCCCCAGCATGATTCCCCAGCCCTATCTCCTTCTCCACCCTCACCCTAGGTGTTCCTGGGCACTTTCAAAGATGAGGTATTGAGTGGTGGGCTCCACTCAGACTGTCTCCTTAGGGGCCAGGGCATTAGCAAATGGGATAAGTAACAATGAACTCCCAGGGGTATTCAGCCTATTTTAGGGGAGGGGTCAAAAGATGAGAGAGTTGCTTCTGACTTGGGTAGTTGGCCAATATTAAAGTCTAATATTAAAATCATTGACAAAGGAAACCCATTGGAAAAACACAGGCTGGTGAACAGATAACCGACAGGCAAGGAGAGTTGGGAGTCTGGGTCTTAGGGAGGCAAGATGGCAGTGGTGGAATATGGCTCTCATGTTCTACCCATTCCCTAAACCTCCCCATCATCCTGACTTGCTTCTTTCTGCTGAGGGTACCCACTCATCCCTGATGCTTAGTCTGCCTCATATCCAATCAGTCAGCAAGTCTAGACAGTTCCCTCCTTCTCCAGCACCTCTTGTTTCCTTGATCTGTCCACTCATACAGCACCCAGCCTAATGCAGGCTCTTCTCATTTCTCATCTGGATGCTTTACTGGCCTCCCTTCCATTCTTCCTCATACTCATCTTCCACGTGCAGCTGCCTAGTTGATACTCCCAAAGTCTAACCTGGCATTCCACTGCTCAGAAAACTCCTATGGCTCCCAGTTGCCTCTATGATAAAATAACAACTTCTTTACTTGGCATTTAAAGCCCTTCCCAATCTGGTACCAGTTTATTTTTCTAGGCTTATTTCACATTCTGTCCCTCCATGCACTCTTATGTTCCAAGCAACCTGATTTATGTGTTGTTCCTTATCCTCAGTATTCCATTTTTTATGCTTTATCATGACCGTCTCCCCTACTCAGAATACAGTCCTGGATCTTGCCTCTTAGACTCCTAGACTTCAAAACTTTGTCCAACTATCACTTCCTACAGGACACCTTTCCTGATTCTTCCAGCTGCTGGTCCCCCCCTCTGTTTGAACTTACCTTGTATATATTTTGATTTTTACAAACACACACACACACACACACACACACACACACACACACACACACAATCTTCCCCAGAAAGAATGTAAGTTATTTTGGAACAGACACTATGTCTTTTTATATCCTGAACATTTATTACAGTAATTGACACAGTCGGTACTTAATAAATGCTTGTTGATTGGTTTTCAGGGATTGCTGGTGTCATTGGAGGGTCTTGGGGACAGGGGAGCACAGTGGGAGTACTGAGATCTTTTAGCATCATTGAGACCTTGTGGATTTCGGGGTTGGTGGGTTGGAGGCAGTAGAAAGGTTGGGTGCTATGGGGGAGGTTCATGGGATAGAACTAGCTAGAGGAGACTGAGAAATTGTAAAGCCCATCCTCAGATGGTTGGACCTTGGGCAAGTCACTTAAGTAGTAACAAATCCTAGATACAGGTGCTTGTTGTCTGACTCCCAAATTAATTAATCTTTACAGTATACTAGAGTGTCTAAGTGCCTAAAACGTTATCAGGGTGGGGAGGGAGAGAGTATGGGTAATTGGAGTTTGTTGGAATTGAGGGTTAGGGGCTGAAATGTTAAGAGCTATGGTGAGACTGGGAGAAATTGGGACGAGGGGTATACTGGGGCATGGAGCCTCACCTTGGGTGGCAGTTGGCATAGAGATATGCAGTTCTGAGTGCCCAGCTTTAGCTAGATGGTGGCACTTCCTACTGGTGCAGGCTCTAGAGTAGGCCAGCTTTCTAGGAAGCATGTTAACAAAGCTGAATCACAGGCAGGCTCTCACCAAAGCCAGTCATGTCTCACTGTGCTGCCAACCTGCACCTTCTGCTCCCTGTGGCCCTAGACCCATGGTCGGGCCTGAGGCTGAGTGGCTTCTAGTCTCATGACATAGAGCTCACAGGGCCCTGCCATCAGGGTGGTCCTTACTCTCAGGCCCAAGGCTTGCTTTGGCAAGAAAGCACATAGCTCCCATTGTACAGGAGAAAGGGGTAACAGTGGGAGGTAGATCATTTGGGGAACAGGAGTTAGGTTAGGGTTAGTGGGTGAGGAAGACTTTGAGGGGTGGATTCTAGGTTTTTAGGCAAGCCAAAGAAAGGAAGGCTGGCCTGCTCCCAGGGATCTGTCCCCTAGATACTTCCCCCTCCTCCTTATAAGCATTTGATTTTCTGTTCTTTTATGAGGCTGCTGTGAGGAACCCTGTAAATGAAGCAGCTGACGATAAATGACAGAATGAGCCTTAGTTCTCGAATCCCAGCCTAATCTTTAGGAGAGAAGGGAGATGGAGATGGTCAGGGACTCAGTTTATACTCTTCTCCTGTCCATGTGTTCCCCAGCCTTGCCTCATGGTTCAGGCCTGGCGTAGCTGACCCCCAGAGGCAGGTTAAGAGCACATCACCTTTTGGTCTTTTGTCCAGCCCTCGGATCTGACTTCTCTCCTTCCAAGTCCCTCCGATCTGGCCAGAAGATTCTGAAAACAGAATCATAGGATCATAGATTTAGAACTGGAAAGGACCTGAGAGGTTATTTAGTTTAACCCCCTTATTTTTCACATAAGGAAACTGAGTATTGGGAGCTAGGCTGTAGAAAAGTAAGGGTTGTCTCCCAATCTACATTTTTCTTTGCCTTTTTTTTTTTTTGGATGGGGGAAGGTAGGGCAATTGGGGTTAAGTGACATGCCCAAGGTCACACAGCTAGTTTTGTGTTAAGTGTCTGAGGTTGGATTTGAACTCAGGTCCTCCTGACTCCAGGGCTGGTGCTCTATTCACTGCACCACCTAGCTGCTCCTGTTATCTCCCATTCTAAGAGAGGCCTATGGGGGTGGTGGTGGAATAGGGAGAGTGAAGCTTAAGAGGTCCCACTGAGAGTGAGAGTGTGTGTGTGTGTGTGTGTGTGTGTGTGTGTGTGTGTGTGTGTTTATATATACTTCCTTGGTAATTATGCTTGCTCTGACCTGCTTCCTGTACCACTCTTGGCCCTCCTCCCCTAATCTGTCTCATATTCTCTCCACATACTGGGTAGGTGTCCCGGATAGTTGTTCCCATGTGACAAAAGTCACTCTTTGTAAGAAAATTAGTGTTTTTATAGATCACCTAATGCTGTGCAATTCTGGCCCTACATTTTGGGAGAGACTTTTTTTTTAGATTTTCTTTTTGCTTTTTGGAGGGGGGAAGGTATGGCAATTGGGGTTAAGTGACTTGCCCAAGGTCACAGGGCTAGTTTTGTGTTAAGTGTCTGAGGCTGGATTTGAACTCAGGTCCTCCTGACTCCAGGGCCAGAGCTCTATTCACGGTGCCACCTAGCCTCCCCTAGGAGAGACTTTGACAAGTTGGATGTCTGTCCCCATGAGGGAGAGGAAGCTTCTCTTAAGAATTTTGAAGGACTAAAATAGAGGGCTTAGACTCATTCTGCTTGGCCCCAGAAAGGAGGATTCAGAGCAGTGGACAGAAAAAAAGTAACCTCCAAACCAACCAAACAAGAACTCAGAACACTTGCTAAAAACTGGAGCTGTCTAGAAGTAGGATGGGTCACCTAAGGGTGTAGGAGGTTCCACTGCACTTTAGAATATCAGGGAGAGACTAAGTAGCTGGGTGCTTCAGTGGATGGAACAACAGGTCTGGAGACTCGAGACTGAGTTCAAACTCAGCCTTAGACACTGATTAACTGTGAGACCCTGGGAAAGTCACTTAAACTCTGTCCCAGTTTCTTCATCTGCAAAATGAGGATCCTAATAGCACCTCCCAGGGTTGCTATGAGACTCAAATGACATAATATTTATAAAACATTCAGCACAGTGCCTGACATATAGTAAGCACTATGCAAGTATTAACAATTATTGGATAGTATAGATTGGACTAAAGGGCCTTGGAGGTCTCTTCCAGCTGTGAAGCTGTATGAACAAAGGCCCAGTGGTTGTGTGTGTGTGTGTGTGTGTGTGTACAACAAATAGCCCTTTTTGTGTGAAGCATTGGGTTAAAGAAGGGGAGCTGTGGGTAATAATTCAACAAATGCTTATAAGTTCAAAGCCCTGGGACAAGTCCTGGGGATACCGCACAGTGCCTGGCACCGTGTAAGTACTTTCTGAATCTTAGTCATGATGATCATGATGATGATGATGATGATGATGACGAAGGAGGAGGAGGAGGAGAAGGAGGAGGAGGAGGAGGAGGAGGAGGAGGAAGGAGGAGGAGGAGGAGGAGGGAGGAGGAGAAGGAGGAGGAGGAGGAGGAAGAAGAAGAAGGAAGAAGAAGAAGAAGAAGAAGAAGAAGAAGAAGAAGAAGAAGAAGAAGAAGAAGAAGAAGAAGAAATAATGACTGGGATGTTGTAGAAAGGGATGGCGATTCAAGTATAGATTGCACTAGATGGTCTCACAAGTCCAGCTTTGAACTTTCCAGATCATCCTTCCTGTTTGCCCAAAGATGTTCTGAAGGCATAGTTCTGACCAGGCCATTTCCAAGCTCAAAAACCACCAGTAGCATAAGGTGCTCGCCATCTGTTACAGTATGGCTATGGCATCTGCCAATAAATATAATGCAAGCTAAATGGTGTGGTAAGGTCAAAGGGAGAGCCAGACCGAGTACACAAGGAAAATCAAGGGACGGGCTTTTAGTTGGGGGACCTGAGAAGGCTTTGAGAAGGAGGTGACTCTGGAGCTAGGCCTTGAAATGTGTGTCCCCAGGAGGGATAGGAGAGCTTCTCTTAAGAATTCTGAAGGACTGGCGTAAAGAAGAGGGCTTAGACTCATTCTGCTTGCTTCATGAGGCAAAGCTAATAATTGCTAGTGTTTGTATAGTGCTTTGAGGTTTGCAGAACATTTTATTTGTGCTATTTTATTTGATCTTCACAGTAACCCTGCAGAGTGGAAGCTGTTATTACCCTCATTTTACAGATGGAGAGACAGGCTAAGAAAGTTTGTGACAGCTAATAAGCAGGTGATGAAACCATCACTCTCTCCACTACAAAGTTGAGAAAGGAGTACATTCTGGTTATGTGTGAACTCACAAGGTTTAAGAGGGCCAGAAAAAATCTGGGAATAGCTGGTTGTTCAGTTTGGTTCAGAGAGTTTATAAAGAAGAGTTATATGAGATATGGCTGGGCAAGCACTTGCCCAGTGCTCTTGTGGGCATTGGTCCAGACGACCGCTGAGAGTGTCTGCATTGGGAGCTGGGCTGTAGATGTTTAATTAGTGAAGAGGAGATATATTTGAAAGATGCTGTGAAGTCTGGAAGAGTGGGTGAGAAACAAGTGCAATTTCTCAGACTCTCCCTTTGAAGGATGCCGTACAGATCAGACCAATAATTCACATTTCTATAGGACTTTTCTCACCACCCCTTGCTCCTCTTCTCTAAGTGTATCATGCCTGCTCAGGCCTCAGTTACCTTCCTTTACAATCCTGACTGTGTGTGGTGCCCAGTTTCCCTTCATTCCCTTGCCTCTCTGACCTATTGACAATCATGCCTTGCCAAGGCCAAGCCTCATGTATCCCTTTGCTGCTGAACACTGGTGGAGAAAGTGATGAAGACATTCTGCTGAGTGTGTTTACTATAGGTTTATGTTATCTAATCTCAGCTGGGCCCTTTCCCATTTGGGGGAGTAGTCCTTTTATTTTTCTCTGACTCTTTTTTTGTTTTCTTAGAGGCAATCAGGGTCACATGGTTATTAAGTGTATGAGGGTAGATTTGATCTCAGGTCCTCCTGATTCTAACACTAGTGCTCTATCCATTGGGCCACCTAGCTGCCCCTTTCTGATTCTCTTGCATGGTCTCCACAGGGCTGTTCTGAATTACTGTACTCAAACTCTTTCAGAACCTCCCCTTCCCTGCCTCTCAGTAGCGCACTTTGTGTCTTGAGACAATCAGAGGCTCCCTCCTGTCCTCTCCTCCATGCCGTACAAGTCCTCTTCAGCATCCCTTCCTGTTCTGTTCTCCAGTCTTTGTTGAGGACAAGCCCAGCTAGTCCATGTGTGTTGATTCTGCCTGATTCTACTTGTTGATTTCTTCCAGATTTTGCCCCTTTTTTCCTTCCTCTTCAGTTTCTCCTTATCTACTGCCTCTTTTCCCATTGCCTAAAAACATTTAGGAGTTACCCATCCTTAAAAAGCTTCACATGACTCCATCTCCCCTCAAGCTTAGCTCCTTCATCCCTTCTTCCTTTCATAGCCAAACTCGTAGAAGGGATTCTCTAAACTCCTTGCCTCCATTTCCTTTACTCCCACTCATTTCAACCCTGCCACTGTATGCACTGAAATGGCTTTCTCCAAGGTTACTGGTGTCTCTTAACTGCTAATCCTATTGGTCTCTTTTTAGTCTCCATTCTACTGGCCCTCTGTGTAGTTTTTGACAGCGCCAACCATCCTGTCCTACTGTAAGCATTCCCAGGACCTGGAGAATTCAGGGGAAAGGACCACAATGGGTACAGGCATCCCAGGAGTGTTGCTTTTTCTCTGAGCTATATACCACTTGAAGAAAGGATGGAAGCTCATTTTAATATGATGAAAAAGGAACTGATGAGAGGAACCAGGAAAATAAGTTCACTTTGAGAAACTCACAACTGCATTTCATCCATGGGCTGTAGCAGGAGATAGTGTTCTAGAACCCTATATGGTACCCAGGAAACAGTGCCTTGTGGGGAATTCCAGCTCCTAGGGGGAAAGGGGAGTTGGTTCTAGAGTTACAAAAGGCAACAATAATAATATCTCAGATGCATATGGCAAATTTAAGTTTGAAGATCACATTACATAGATTATTCCATCCTCACAACAGCCCCAGGAGGGAGAGAGATTGTGAAATTTTGAAACCCAATGTAAACAGTACATTGTGGAGAGATGACTGGACTTGACCTTCAGATGACTTGGGTTTGAGTCCCAGCTTAGGAGCTTTGCCAATTGGGGCACGGTCTGAGTCCCAGTTTCTCGTGTATAAAATGGGGATAGTATTACTTATACTGTCTAGTCATCAGTCAACAAGCATGTATTAAGTGCCTACTATGTACTAGCATAGTTCTAGGAGCTGGAGATAGGAAGAAGGGCAAAACCAGTTCCCATTCTCATGAAGTTCACCTTTTAACGGGGGAGGTAATATGTAAATAAGTACCTACAAGATATATTTCTCTATATCCACATATGTCTGTGTGTGTGTGTGTGTGTGTGTGTGTGTGTGTGTGGTGGATGGTAATCTCACAGCCCCCTGGTCTTCCTCCTAGAGTTTTCCCAAATATTGTAGAATTATAGATGCTCAGAATTGGAAGGGGTCTAGGGCAGACCATATAAGGAGGATAATGAGTGAAGCCCAGATTTATAGATTGTAATATGAATATCTGATATGTGTAATGGCAGAGTGCTGCATTTTTCCTTCATATCTTGGTCTGAACGATAGATATTCCTAGTTTTCACTGTGTGTATACATCATGGGTTGCACTCTTTGGAGTAGTTACGAGGTCAAAATTTAGATAGAAGGAGACAGAGACATTATGTCAGAGAATCAGCTGAAATAGAGGCAAACATCAAAGTACTGTCTTAGGGAGAGGGGAGAGAAAGGAAGGAGGGAGAAAATTTGGAACTCAGAATTTTATAAAAAATGTTTAAAATTGTCTTTTCATATAATCAGAAAAAATAAAATACTATTAAAAAAGAAGCAGAGTCAAAGCTAAGTTACCACACAAGAACAAGAAAATGGAAAGGGGACTAAAATGAGCAGGAAGATTTGAGATTAGACCAGGGTCAGAAGAAGCTAGAGAAAAGCAGGTTCTGAGCTGAGGTCCATCCATGAAGACAATTTTCTGAGTTCACTGTGTGTCATGGTAGTATCCTTTTAATGGCAGGCCAGCACAGGTTCTCATGTGCTTTTCTGCTACTTAAAGGACCAACTTGTCAGAAGCTAGGTCTGTCTGACCCCAGACACTCTATGCCAGTAGTTCAGAAGAAGCAAAGTTCAGATCAAGGAGAACCAACATACATGGATAGCAAAAAACTCCCCTCTTCCCATTAGAGCTCAAGCTGCTTTTCAGCCTTTTGCTGACTCTCTTGTTCAGAGAGAGTTCTGAACCATGATCATCGCCTTGTTCTACATTTTTGGATCTCAGTGCTTGAAATGGTTTACCTTCACTCAATCTTTGGTCTTCACTATCCATAGGCCAGCTTCAGGTACTTTGATTTTGAACATGAGATAGTATTGTCCAATTTCCCAACAGTCTCATAACCAAGACCACCAGTGAACTGGAGCTCATGGTCCCTATAGATCTGTGAGTTAACCCCTGCCTGCCCAAACAATGGCTTCAAGGAAAATTAGTGGTGCTTATAAGGTGTGACAAAGTCCATGGTGATTTCAGGATATGAGCAACTCTATAGTGACAAAATAAGCAAAATTAGCTTGTTCTTTGTTCATCTGTTTTCAGATTTTTAAAAATTCATTTTTATTCATCTGTTAAAAAAGTATTAAGCCCTTGCTGTATGCAGAGCTTTTTGCCAAAAGGGGATGATGGAAAGTTTAGAGAAGAAAGTCTCAGCTTGTATAAAGAACTTAGAGTGTTAGAGAGCACCAGTATAAATAACTATAGTACACAATATATACTGTCAATCCTCAACTTTTGTGGGGCTAATGTTCCTAGAAAATGGTGAGAAAGTAAAAAAATGTGAATGTTGATAGCATTGAACATATGGGAATTAGGGGGTGGTTTCCATGGCCACCAAAAACTAATCTTTAACTAGTGGTTGCTGAAAATACACTTTTATGCATACAGTTATTTTTTATTTTATTTATTTATTTATTTATATTATTTTAACCTGTATCTTACCTTCCACTATGTCAGATGAGTACTATGTACTATCTTGATATAAACCTCTCTACCTTAGCTGCCCTCTGAAAACCAAAGGAGAGGTTTCTGGGACGTTAGTTGCTGCTATCAGAAGATTCTAATACTGACAAAGTCTTGACATCACTTTAGAAACCAAAAGATTTGCACTACATTTTGGGGTGCACATTGTGCCACAAAACTTGTGTGTACCACAAAATTTGTACCACAAATTGTGGTACACAATTGTACCACAAAACTTGAGTCTTAACGGCAAACAATGAAAGCATGCAAAGGATGTATGGAGAGTTCTTTACAAAGGTAGGGTGAACGAGCTCAGTGAAGTGGCTAGTCCGATGCCAGCCACTCCACAAACTTGCATGCATTGAACCCCTTATTTTTTTCTCTACTGTGCATAGCCTCGAATGTGTGGTTGCCATCATGAAAGTGAAAATGAATTTACTAGTAAAACCATGGGAATGCTTGAAGTTGTTAAAGTTAAACACAAATGTTGAGGATTGACTGTACATGAGTGCATGAAAGAGGTGGAAACAAAGGCTATGTGACTATGAGGAGAATGGTTGTTCTAAACTACAGGGATCAGAAAGCTGGTAAAGGTGGTGACTGACTTGAACTTGATAGGATTATGAACAGACAGAGATGGGAATCAGCGGCATCTTGGGCACAGGAAGTGAACTGAGCCAAGGTGTGGAGGCAGGAGTACACAGGGCATGTTTCTGGGTCAGACAATTGTCCAGCTTGTCCAGAGGGGTAGAGTGAATGGAAGGAATAATATGAGAGGAGGCTTGCAAGGAAGAGACTGCCATGGGGTTATGGAGAGAATGCTCCTGAACTCTAGGAAAGGAGTTTAGACTTGGTAGACAATAAGAAGCCACTGATTTTGTTTTAAGCAGAAGAGTTTCATAACTAAATCTGTGTTTAATAATGTTTATCTCAGAAGCAGTACGGTGAAGTTTAGATTGGTGGGGGGAATGCCCATAAGGAATACATCTAGGTGGGACCTCATGAGGGCTGCTATTAGGGTAGTGGAGAGAGAAAGGGATGAAGGAGAGAGTGTGGTATAAGTAGAAACAACAGGTCTTGGTGACTTGGTGTGAAGGCAGAGTCAGTGCTCCCCCTAAGGTTAGCAACAGGGGAGGCTATGTGAACATACTGCTTTTCTCCTAGAAAGGTAGTATAGAATTCTCTCCATCTGTGTTTTGGAAAATAAATGTCTACTGAGAGAGTGAAATGTCTGTGGGAACATATGTCCCTTTGTGACCAACTCAGAGGGGAAACAGAAAACAAAGAAAAGAGGAAGGAATAGAAACCGGTAGACAGGGACTAGCCATTTGGGACAGATTATAAGGGGAAACTTTAAAACCAACCCAGGGACAGTAGATGGGGGCTGGAATTAGGGTGCTGGTGGGACAGGGAGAAGTAAATTAAGTTAAAACTACCTGTAAGTGAGATTTATTTTCATTTTTAGTTGTTTTGAAGGTCTATTTTATTTAGGTTTTTATTAAGGAAGAGCTTTGGTGTTGAAGACTAGAGACTCCAATCCTAGCCTCATCATTCAATATATGTGTGACTTTGGGGAAGTGCTTTCCTGTCCCTGAGTCTCAGTGTTCCTGTTTGCAAAATGGGGATAACACTTGCATTACTTCCCTTATAGGGTTGTTATGGGAGAAGTACTTCGTAAACCTTGTATTGTAGTAGTAATAACTTTAAGATTTGCAAAGTACTTTATAAATATTATCTCATATGATCTTTACAAAAACCCAGGGAGGTAAGTACTGTTTTTACTCCCATTTTACAAATGGAAGAACTGAGGCCAACAGAAGCTAACTAGTTGCCGAGGATCACACAGCTAGTGTCTGAGGTTGGATTTGAACTCAGATCTTCCTGACTCCAGGCCCAGTGCTCTATCCATTGTATCAGCAGCAGCCTATATTTCACATCAGTAAAGGTGATTGTGAACTGAGTACTTCAAGTTATTAAGGAGAGTTCACTTTGGCAGAAAAACTTAGTCTTTGGCTGCATTGTGTAACTCTTGGAGAGAGAAAAGAGTACCTGGTCTGTTCTGTGATTATCTTCTGCCTTTCTGGGATCAGTGGCAGGACAAGCCTCCAGAAGGAAAAATTCAAACCCAGCAAAGTGCTTTTGAATCTCCCGGGGTGACATATGGTAAAGCTCTCTGCGGGGAGGGCAGCCAGTTGAGGGAGAAGATGCGGCAGGTTCCAGGCCCCTTCAAGGACAGGTGGCTGGCCAGCCAGGGGATTTTTAGATTTCCTCCCAGTTACTGTTCTTGCATTTCAGATGAGGGCAGTGAGATTGGGCTGTGGCCTTGGCGCCCCCTTGTGGCTGAGGCCTGTATCTAACTTCATCTTTGCTTCCCCAGCATGTCTGAATCTTGTGTGCAGAAGGTCTATCATAAGTGTATTCAATTCACTTGAATGGCCCAAATAACTCAATTTCCCATAGATAGAGTTAATTGGATTAAAGATGTTCTCTTCCACTAAGTTTTTTAAGAGCAAAAGAACTTTTTATATATAGATAATATAGCATATATGTTTATGTTAATTAAATATGGTTAGTGTAAATTTACTCTAATTAAATGCTAATATAGCATTTACTAATTACCATTTTGAAAATTACACAATGAGAATAAATCAAAGTAATATAAACACCTAGGTATCTTTCTCTTCAATCTTAATTATTCTGAATTCAATTCAATTCAATGCTGGCTTTCCTCCAAGGTAAGTTGTGTGTAAGACATGATTTTAAACTTGAGTTGAAAGTTATTCTTAGGCGCATATACAACTCCAGCTTTGCTTCCTTGGGGCTTCAGAGCATCTTGGTAGCAAAATGTATATTTTTATCAAATACTTTTGAAACATTAAGTTACTTCCTTGGTATCAAAGTTCAGCCTTTCATCTTGTTAACTTTTCAAATTGGATCCTTCCAACTTATTGGGAAAATAGCCTGGATTTGCCCTCTTTTGAACAATCTTGTTGTTGATGTTCTTACTTATCCATCTGTGCTTTCTTTCCTCCTCTTGGTAGAACAGAGGAGGGAAGGAACAAGATAAAAACCAAGCTGTGTTTTTGTATGTCAGCTTCTTACATTGGGCAGGGGGCAGGCCTTAGGGGACCTCTCTGGGCCCTTCCAAATATGTAAGATTCTATTCCAATTTTCCTGTCAGTTTTTTTTCCTAGCAGTTAGTTTAGAGTCATTCTATGTTATCCATCTCCCATTAAATCTCTGGAAATTACCACACCCCTTAATAATGACTATAGATCTCCTAGTTCTCATGATCTGGCTCCTGATTAAGATGATGTTTCAAGTTGCTACAAAGTTAAATTTAACAAACATTTGTTTGGCAACCTCTGTGCTAGTGATTGGAGAAGCTGTAAGATTTAGCTAAAATATGGCTCCTGCCTTCATGGAGCTTATACTTTAATGGGGAGATTTGACACATGCATAAATAAATGTAATTTAAAATAGTGTGTGATCAGGTTCATCAAAGTTGTACAAAACCAGGTGTTATGTGGGATTTAAGGCCTTTACCAAACGGAGGAGGGAAGGAAAAGGAGAAGCTTTTGAGTTGGGATTTAAATGATATGTAGGAATTCAAGAGAGAGAGGGTGGGTCAGAGGACATTCCAGGCAGAGGGAAACAGTATCTGTGCATGGGGACAGTTTGGCTATGACACAGAATTCATGGAGTAGAGTACCATGAAATATCAGACTCAAAGGGTGGGGTGGTAGGAGATTGGGGAGGGCCCTGAATGCAGGGAAAAGGATTTTAAATTTTGCTCAGTTGGGGATACTGAGCCATGGGAGGGTTTTGAGCAAGAGAGGGTCATGATCAGGTCTGGACCTAAGGATGATTGGTCTGGTAGCTGTGAAAAATGGATCAGCAGTGGGAGAGAATGTAGGCAAGAAGGAGATGATTGCAATAATTCAAGTGAATGATACTAGAGTTCTGACAGTGGAAATAGGAGGCAGAGAAAAAGACTGGAGAAATGGATGTTATGCACAAGGGTGGTGTCTGACCAACTGACATCCCCCTTTTACAAAGATATGTGGCTTTCATAGTCTAGCTGATATGAAACCTGAGTGCACCCCCCATCCCTTCTTGGAGAAGAGGTTGAGCTCCGATAGGAACGGCTTCAGGTATGAGGCCAGTGACAGAAGGACCAAGCCAAGGGTAAGGAGGCCTGTCACCAGAAGGCTGGCTACTCGAAACTCGTGAAGGCCACATCTTAAGGGTTGCTATCTGTAGCAGTGAAGGGGAATGTATGTATTAATGAATCAATAATGGTAATGATAATATGTATAAAGCATTTTATACATATTATCTCATTTTTATTCTCCCTGCAACCCTGGAAGGTGGGTACTGTTATTATCCGCACTTTACAGATGAGCAACCTGTAGTTGAGAGAGGTTGAGTGATTGCCTAAGGTCACACAGTAAATGTCTGAGGCAGGATTTGAACTTGTTTTCCTGACTCCACGAAATATTAAATAAGTTATTGCTGCTGATGGATTCTTCTTGCAGCTATGAAAAGTGAGGCACAGAAAAATTAAGGGATTGCTCAGACCCAGAACAGGACAGAGTCAAGACTCAAACCAGTGTCTTTTGACTCCAGGTCCAAAGCTTTTCACACTATAGCCTAATATTTTCATTTCTTGCACAAGAGGCACTTTATTAAGACAACAGCACTTTGTGCCAAGATTTATCACAAACTGTGTAGGGGGTTGAGAAATTGGTAGTTGGAGGGTGGGGAGCCTAAAAGGTGGCTTGCTAAGAGGGAGCCTCAGGGTCTAGACCTTGGGAAAAGAAATGGATATTATATGTATACAGATTTCAGCTCAATAGAAAGAAAAAGAGCATTCTTCATTATCAGATTCATCCTGAAGTGGGGGGCTCTGCATGTATATGAAAATATATAATTAGGCTGAAAAGATAAGTTAGGGCCCAAGAACTTGAAGGATTTAAAAGTTAAACATGGGAATTTAATTATTTTTCCTGTAGAATTTAAAGGAATCCAGTTGAGTTTGATGACTGAGACCTATGGGTGCCCCCCAGACTCTGTTCTAAGCCCTCTTCTCTTTTCCCTTTAGACCAGAGGTTCCAAAATTTATTTGACCTACTACCCCCTTTAAAAAAATTACTCAGTTGCCCCACCCAGCTACTTTCTTTAATCCTTTAATGATTTTCTTTAAAAAAAATTGTCATTTCAAAAAATATACATTTTTTAAAAATGATGCATTTGAAATTGAACAATTTGTTGTAAATTTGTGTTTTTTTCCTGCATTGAAATTTTGATGATTCAATATTACATCATGTAACCATATAGTATTATATTGTAATATTGTAAACAAGTCATTACGTGCACATATTCCTGCTGATTCATGCTGGACTTCCTGACGTGAGCAATAGCCTCCCCTACCTTGCTCGTTACGACCTGTCCATGGACTTGACCACTGATTGGTTATACTTGTATTTTGTGTGTTTATTTGGAAAATTATGTAATCATTATGACTTTAATCAGTTACACAATAGATGAAACATATACGAATGGTTTTTCAAATTGTTATTCTCTTCTTTCCTTATGCTTTCACCGCCCACTTATTTTTATTCAATGCCTCCCCTTCCCCTCAATTGCACCTGGATCATCCCAGCACCCCCCAGGGGGTGGTATGACCCACTTTGGGAACCTTTGTTTAGACTCTTACCTGGTGATCTCATTGGTTCCCACGGATGACCACTCTTTACTGATGATTCTCAAATTTACTTGTCCTGCATTATCGTCTCTGCTGACCTCCAGACTCAGATCTCTACCTGCCTGTTGGGTGTCTTGAACTGGCTGTCCTGTAGACATCTTAAATTCAACATGTCCCAAATAAACTTATCTTTTCCTTCTAAATTTCTCTTCTTTCTAACTTCCCTATTATTGTAAAGTCACCCAGGCCATCATCCATGTTCCTTACTCCTTCAACTCCCCCTCCCCCATGTACAACTGTTGCAGAGGTCTTTGACTTGACCTTAATAACATATCTAAATATGCCTCCACCTCCACTAGATACTGCCACTACCTTGGTGCAGGCACTCCTCACCTTACACCTAAAAAAATTATTAATGTTTTCTCTTTCTTATATCATCATGCATCTCATGTATGCCTCCCCTTCCTCCTTTTCCTCTTAAGGAGCAATCCCAAATGACAAATTTGACAAATAGTATTTTTTTAAAAAGAGGAACAAAAGTCAATACAACTGATCTACACATTGAGAAAGTCTGAAAATGTGTAATGTGTGACATCTCTGGACCTCCTACTTTCACCAAGCCGTAAGTTGGGGGTATCTTCTCGTATCTCTTCAAGTCTCACCTGATATTTATAATCTTGTTACATTTACTTTAATTTTTTTGGTATGTGTTGTTCTTTCTATTTAATTTAATATTAATTTAAATTTTTGTGGTTACTGTGTATATTGTCTTTTTGGTTCTGTTTTCCTTTACTTTTCATCAGTTCATATAGATTTTTCCATACTTCTCTGTATTCATCACATCATTTCTTGCAGCATAATAGTATTCCATTTTGTTCATATACCACAATTTGTTTAGTCATTTCCCAGTTGATGGGCACTGGCTTTGTTTCCAATTCTTAGCTATCACAAAAAGTTTTACTATAAATATTTTGGGGTATATGGGGACTTTTTTCTTATCAATAACTTCATTAAGGTACAAGCCTGGTAATGGAGGCTGTGGTTCAAAGGGCTCAAAGTCACTTTATTTGCATAATTCCAAATTGTTTTCCAAAATGGTTTATACTATTTCACAGTGTCACCAACTGTGTTCTAGTGTGCCTAACTTTTCACCACTCCTCCAACATTGACTTACCATTTTTTGTCATTATTTTTTTTTTCAATTTTCAGGGTATAAAGCAGGCCTACACAATTGGAGGCCTGCCAAAGGATTTTGGGTGGCCCATGAAACATTTAGAAGAAAACATCCTTTGTATGTAGAAGAAATCTTTGGTGGGCTGCAGGTTGCTCAGGCCTGGTAGAAGGTAAAATCTCAAGGGTGTTTTGATTTTCATTTCTCTCATTAGTAGTTTATAGCATTTTTTCATGTGATTGTGAATACATTGCAGTTCTTCTTTTGAGAACTATTTGTTCACATCCTTTAACCATTCATCTATTGGGGAATGACTACAATGACCTTTTGGTGGGTCCCCTGCCTCAAGTCTCTTCCCATTCCAATCCATCCTCTATTCAGTTGTCAAAGTGATTTTCCTAAAGCACAGATCTGACCATCTCTCTCTGTCTCTCTGTCTCTGTCTCTGTCTCTCTCTGTCTCTGTCTGTCTCTGTCTCTGTCTCTGTCTCTCTCTGTCTCTCTCTCTCTGTCTCTCTTTCTCTCTCTGTCTCTGTCTCTCTTTCTCTGTCTCTCTCT